>JAYKKI010000017.1:35249000-35905000 GCA_039881145.1 Druceiella hillmani | reverse complement strand
TGACGTGGAACTGTACCACTTAATATTTGATCCGATCCGAAAGTTACGGACTTTCCTTTGGAGTTGTGTTTTTATTATGTATCCATTTCTATAATAGATTAGTTCCCAATTCATCAGCGTTTTTTCATACTTAAATAAGGAAACTCTTGAAAAATAATAAATATATAAAAATAATAACTTCCTAAAGAATAACTTTCCGAAAAGTCAGGTGATAATTAAAAAAATAATTAAAATAATTTATTATTTGCTGATAAATTACCTAAAAGTATTAGTCTGCTCAAAAAAATTTGCTATAGTAATCACCCATAGAAACGATTATAACTATCACACTACATAAATACTTAGGGAGGTAATTATACACAACATGGAGAAAATATATAACATTTACAAATATCGATTTATATAGATTGTTGTCAACGCAAAAAAGTATAGATATCAAATTCTTATTAGTTTTAAAAAAACATTAATTACTTTTATCAAAATATTTATTAATGTCCCAATGTATTCATTATAAAGAGAGTGGGCTAAATGAAGTGAGAATTAACTTAGGAATCAAATTGAAACAGGCCTTAGGGTACAAACGAATCGTCTAAAGATTTGGTGGATAGCTGCAGAATAATGTGTGCAATATGTATATTCTAGGACCGGCTTCGCGTGACCAAGGCATTCTGGAGAACATGATGGCGGCGGGCATGAATATGGCACGTCTAAACGCATCATACGACACTATAGAGCAACGCGCCGAGTCCGTCGCGCTGCTACGCAGGGCCGCTGCTGCCTACGGCCGCAAGATGGGCTACGTATATCCACTTGCTATCGCTATTGACCTCAACGGGCCGGTATTACGAACTGGATGCATCGATGTCGTGAGTTGTTTATTTTTTAATCGAATTCATTAATTTTATTTTTGAATATTTTGTCATTTGCATTTTTTTAGCACAATGTCACCTTGTTAGGTTCGATTGACTGCTTTTTCTCCTGTACGTACATATGTCGGAAATGCAAGACTTTCTTAAAAAATGAACCTAAATAGGTTCATGTTATATGTAGTACTTACTGCATTTATATGCAGAAAGAATTGCATATAACATTAAATGTATTTCAATCCTTTAATTTAAACTTAATATTTAAGACATGGCAGCAACGCTGAATGTTTTTGGATATTCCATCATTTTAAAAAGTTCGCTTCCGATCCGGTTAGGATCAAAAGAAAATCAAAAAGAATTAGAGGAAAAGTAAATCAAAAGGAATTAGATCTATTTATTCAAAAAAAATATATATATAAAAATAGATATTTAAAAAAAATATTATGTCACACTTTTTTCCATTTTTCTCTAAAACGAAAGTCAAACAAACAGTTATGTCATAGTGTGTAGTGAATATTATATAATTTTTTCTTTCTTATTTTTTAACGTCAACTCTTCAGATACCTATTCGGCAGATATACTTTTTATGTAAAGTTTATGACTATATATATCCTTTCAAACTTAAATACTATATGCTTACTTTTAATAATATAACGAAAACTCAAATACGGCATTCAACTGTTCTCCCTCGTATTTTCATATCATTTGGCAACGCCAGCTTATTTGCAGGTATATTTAGATTTTGCTTATATTGTATAGAGCTTGATCTGTTTTCCAAGGCGTAAACACTAAAATAATTATTGTTGTACTTAACTTATAAACATGACTAAAGTAACCTGTATCCGCTTGTAGGTAGTCCTTGATCTTTCTCTCTCATTTTCTAATATGAACCTTACAACATTTATGTAGGTGGCATCCTTTTGCGCAATCACAGAATATTTTTCACGACTATTATTACTATGATTACAGGGGCAATGTATTCAACTATTTCAGCCTTACCTTATCATCAAAATCTACGCAGAAATTTACTACAAATTTGAAATAACTTTTTAGCTTAAAGAGACTTATAGGGTCAACTCGCACACGATGCCGAAGGCCGCCGCGACCAATGCATTAATCATGCGGTTGTGAAGTCACGTCTTTTATTTTGAAAGCCGTTGTAAGTAACGAAATAATCAGGTCGATACACCACGCACCCGACACCAAACGCTGCTGCAACGAACAACATAAACCGGCGACCACGAATTCACAAACTTTGGTGCTGGAGCCCAGTAATCGGTGTAAAAAATTAAATCGTGTACAAGAGACGGTGTCATATCGGTATGCTTCGCGCCTGTGTTCCTAGTTGTAGCTAGAGTTCAGGAATTTTAAATAGCTCAGGGAAAAACCCAGTACAAGCGCCTTTCACAGCATGTAACGATAAAGATACCCAGCCCAGTGTAATTAATATCCCTTACATTAAATTGTGTATGCAGTCCACAACAGAGACCAAAGCAAAACGTAATCAATGAAAAATTATCTTTATAGTAACTACAAAATTTTGAGATGTCAAAATTAAAGTGTTACATTTCCAAAATTTTGAAATAATTTTTAAAATTCTAAAGGTAAAAGACCAATTCCAAAATAATTTCAGCATCACGTTTTCGTGTGTTTATATACGAAAATTGTAATTAGAAGCCTTAAACAATGACAAAAATTGGTTTGTTTTGAAAAAAGACTTACGTTTTTTCATGCATCATCAACATTTTCTACAAATTAAAACAATATTTACCCTAAACAGATCGCATTTCAAATGACCAGAGGCTGGTGATTCAGCCAACTTTCCCTGCCTCTCATTGATGTATTTGACTCTGCTTGCTACCAATCCCACTGTTATCTTGTATGAAAGTCATTTATTATCAAAGCCGCAAAATTTTAAAATCAGACTCGGGCGTTAAAAATTAATTCGTGATTAAAGTGTTAAAATCGTCTAAAAAAATATTCTTCTCTTTGGGTCTCTAATCATTTCCCTTCTCTTATCACACCTTCCTTTATTTTGACCTACCGTATATAATTGTATATTTTATCTGGATTTAATATATTTTCACTCATTTTGGAATTGCATAAGTTTTCTATGTAGGTTTTAAAACGAGATAAAACCGGCCATTATACTACAACAGTAATTCTTAGCCGATGGTCCGTAGACCCTGGTCCTGACACTGTTCCACTCGTGGTCCCTAAAAGTATACGAAGTGGTCCGCAAAGCCAATCAAATTATTAAATTTTCAAATTATTAAATAAATTATAACGAGTCGACTACGCGTCAACGTTTCTTTAACCTTGCCGGTAGCAGACGGAGCCAGTGCAAGGAGCGTGCCCACGAAACGAACGTTTATTTTCAGAAAAATGCCACGCAAACAAAAATATCACGGATATTGTATTAAACTCAGCTTTACTTTAATGAAAATAAATGGGGAGACTAGACCTCAATGCGTAATATGCACAAATGTTATCTCCAATGATGCTTTAAAGTCGGTGAAGTTAGAGTAGCATTTCATAACCATACATCTGAATTATTGCGACCATCTGCAACGATTATTCAAGGCAAACCAATGAATCTAAGAAAAAATTAAACTTGAACCCAGCGAAACATCTTATGGCGATTTTTAAAAAACATTGAGCGCGTAGTTTGAAATTTCAAAACTGATTGCCGAATCCAGAAAAGAACACAAAATCGTCGAATCTTTAATAAGGTGTTGTACGCTTAAAGGTGCCGAAGAGATTTTAGGGAAGAAAGAGGGAGTAAGCTCAAAAGAAAATTCGTCAAATTCCACTATCAAACGACGCAGTAAAGTCGCGTTTTCAAAAAATGTCAAATAACATTGAAGAACAAATAAAATATACTAACAAAATAAAATATAGTTATTATTTCGCGCTACGATGAATGTACCGAGGTTTTATTTATTCGATTTTTAAAGACAATAAAACTTTTAAAGCTGGGTCTATCTGCTATTTTCTCAACAGCTGGAAACGGCATCGTTAGGCAGGTAATAAGTCAATATTTAGGGGAAATGTGGATTTATATGGCAAACATTTGATGGGCTTTGTACGGGCGGTGCTCCTACATTGATTTTAAAAAATCCATTTGCAGTAACAACGCACTGCTTATTCATCATCAAGTACTGGTACAACAACTATAAAAGTGATCAACTTTATTAAAAGGAGTTCAATTAATACTCGTCTCTTTCAAAAAATTTGCTCTGATATGAACTCTGAACACAAAATACTGTTTTTCCACGCCGAAATGCGCTGGGTTTCCAAAGGAGACATGCCGTCGATATTATATGAACTGCGAGAAGAACTAAAATTATTCTTAACTAACAAGGAAAAAAAGAGTTGCTGAATCAGTTCCCTTAGTCTAAATTTCAAATTCATTTTGCTTTTTTAGTGGATTTTTTCACACAACTAAATAAATAGAACTTCAGCTGCAATGGTTAGGACATATGAAATTGGAAGGCATGAGGAATAAAATCAACTTGTGGATGAGCAAAGTCGGAAGAGAGGATTTTACTGCGTTAGATACGCTGAATCCACGGACGTGCGATTTGATGAGATTGAAGAATAAATACAAAGGAAAATTCCATTTGCAAAACTTGAAAAAATGAATTCAATCGCTCTTTTCCTGACTGCGAGGAAAAGGTATTCAGAAACTGATCTGCAATCTTTCATTGTCAATGTTTCCGAGATGCCCGATGAAATTCTGTCAAATTTAAGTGAAATGTAGCACGATAGTGGCTGCAATAATATATTTGAGACAGGAAACAAACTTGAAATTTTTTAGAGCAAAAAAGGAGATTCTTTTCCTAAAATTAGAGACCTTGCTTTACATTACTTACTTTTATTTTCCATGTTCCCATAAGTATGTGATTAATGCGAGCAGGGATTTTCGGCACTTTTGATAATTAAAAATAAACGTCGAAATCGTTTGGATACCCGTACCGACATTCGTTATACTTTGAATAGCACCGAACTGACAATTCAGCAGTTGGTAAACAAAGTGCAGTAACAAAAATCGTACGAAAAAAATAAAATTCATTAATATTTTCATAAATAATATAATACTTTTATTTTTGAATAATTTTATACGTATTTTATTAATAATATACAAAAATTATTTAAAATTATATATATTACGGCCAGAGAGTTGGTGGCTCTTCAAAAATTTAGTTAAATACTCCACTAAAAGGTTAAGAACTACTGTACTACAAAATCTAACGATGTCGATTTGATAAGTTGATTATTTTTATAGTTCGGAAAATTGTAGGCGAAGCTTAAGTAGAACTACATGGGATATCATCTAAAGTACATTAAACTACATATTAATATCTTGAAAAACATTGTTGTTTTACTGTTTTAAAATTGCCTTAATAAGTTTTGGACCACGAAAAAAACGAAAGGTTTATAAGACCACTGATTATCCATACGTCTACCTTTCTATCATAACAGTTAATTGCAAAGAATTTTTAATATATAAACTCGAAATATTAACACATATCAATATTAATAATTAAAAACATTTACATGATAATTTTAGAAGGAAAACATTTGATTCTACTAATTTGTTTTATTAGTTTCGTATGTGGGGTATTGGGTATTGTTTAAAAAATTCTAGTTATAAGGATCTTATTATTTCAAATAGCGTGTCTCCAGTTAGATGAAAAATATGCAGAAAAGTTTGAACGAAACATTTATTTTCGAAACTACTGAACTTAATATTATGAAAATAAATGATTTTCTAAACCCCATGAAATTCACAAAATTTCTAAGCTTGTAAAATATATATTGAGCAAAACATTTACACGGTTAAAAAACAATATTAATATCCGTATATAAGTTAATGGAAATAAAACGTATCCTTAAATTTTTAAACTTTTAAGTTTACCTAGTGTGTAGGAAACCCTTATAATGAGAGTTCTACTTTTACTTAAAAGCTTTTATTTCCTTTCACTCTGATCAAGGCTATATTTAGAGGAATATCTTGTGACGTATAATTATTATTGGCAGGCTCTGGGTGGAAAGATCGAATTGGAGGCCGGAGACCAAATAAAACTTACTACAGATGACATCTACCGTGACAAAGGCTCACACCACGCTGTTTTTATCAATTACGAACATTTTTCCGAGAAGGTAGCTTTCAATTTCGATAATAGAAAATAATTTAATATATTTTTATATAGGAAATAATGATTAGGAAACCTTCATCATAGTTTAGGGCATGAAATTAGTAAACGACAAGTTGGTTCTGTATATATTTACTGCTACTAAAGAGTAGGTTAGAAAACTAATGAGAAAATATAGTACTGTCTTACTTACAAGAAAGACGTGACAGTTTTGCTAAATGTCCCAATTTTTCGACAATATCAACAATTTAAATTAAGTATTTATCGAACTTAATTAGTTTTTGAGAGCGACAACCAAATGACTTTATACATGAAAGTAAAAGTTAGTAGCGAGAAGACTGAAGAAACTAACTAATATTACAAATAGAACGATGAAACTAAGAATGAGATGAAAAGAGGCCGAAAATGTTCTATTGTTTTTCTCAAAGTTTATTTCTAAGTTTATTTCATTATTAAAATTATACAAAAATCTGTTGATTGTGCTTGTTAAATTATAATTAATGTTGAAAAAGCTTGCCGATTAGTGTGCCTATATGATTGATTACAATCTAAATTACTCTCGTGTAAGATTATACCTAGCTTGTAAAATATCTGTAAAATTTATCCTTTAATTAGTGAAAATTCTGCTCTTTATGATTATGATTTTAAAAAAAAGTTTTCTTTTATGATTATGATTGTAAAATATACACATACACCATCTGTGATTTGAAATTGAATATGATAGATAGCATTAAAAAAAGGACTTATATAATTTGTACCAATAGATAGAATAAGGATAGTGGGATATATCAATGGAACATTATGGAGTTATGCTCTCGTGTCGTTATGTCTTTTTTCATTTTTCTGCATTAATATGCAGAAGAAATTCTACTTCAATCATAATTAATTATTATATGATATGTTAGTGTACATACTAGTGCAACCATAATAACTACATACAATAAAAACACTTAGTAATTACCGATAAATATTTAATGTTAAATGCTAATTTTATAAAAGTGAACATTCCCCTCCCAGGTGAAGAAGGGTAATATTATTTACATCGATAATGAACTTCTGAAATTGAGGGTGGAAATGGTTTCGGGCAGCACGACGACCTGCCGTATTCAACGTGGTGGCGTGCTAATTTCGCAACGGGATGTCTGCGTGCCAGGCGTCCTTCTCGGAATGCCGATATTCACTGACCGCGACGTGGCTGATATTCAGTTTGCCGTACATGAGCAGGTGCGACACGGTGTCAATATATTATTCAGATGCAAATAAATGTATTAGAAAAAAAAACTTAGGTACAATTGGTTTACGTTGCTTTTTAAATAACGTTCATAAAAGTTACAATAGTTCATAAAAGTTACAACAGTAACAATTTTTTTAGTAAAGTATTTCAGAAGTATAAAATATAACCCAGTTGACTACCGGCCATTCTTTAGCAAACTATGTTCTAAGATTCTAAGTCTGCTAGAATGATTATATAATTTACTGCGTAGTAATGACAGAGCTCGTGTAAGATAAGGGTTGTATAGAAGTTTCACATAATAAAGAGTAGAAACATACATATATATATATATATATATATATATATATATATATATATATACATATTTTTATACAGGAAATAATATTGGTTCGTCCTTTACGCTTTGATTTTCGGTGGCAATACGTTCTGCATGCAACGTCACGTATAAATATATATACTATTTAACTTATAGCTTTCACGTTACATTATTTCAAAGCTTTTTAATTACACGCATATAGCAGAAGCTTTTCATTACTCGATGTTATCGTCAATGGAAATATTAAGACATAAAACGGTGGCATGTGGAAGGGCAAGGAAGGATAAACCTTACTGGTTGCAATCGCGCGTAACGTTGCACACATTTTCTTGTCGTATTTTCAATATTACGGATTTCTTTCATTAAATATAAGAAAATGACAAATCATAACAAGTTTTTATTTCTTTTAGTATTTATTAAAGTTTTTTCAAAGTTTCGAATTCTGGAATTTTGTACATTTTTTACATAAAAAAATGAGCTACCGCGCAATCGAACAAAAATTAAAGCATTAATATTGAATATATTTGACGTTAATTTTGTAGAAATTCATTATTCACAATTAAATGAAACTACGTGATATAGTATTATTTCTAATTTCATTAAGTTCTTCACCACGACCTAGGTTTCGTTGTATTACAATATCTTCAAGGGGGCTTTAGTATAAAATCACAGGTCCACCAGGTCGTGGTAAAGAACTTAAAGAAAGTAGAAATTATACTACATCACGTATTTTTATTTAATTATGATTAAAACATTAAAATATAATTAAGGATAACGCCATTCGTTATTAATGTTTCATAGGCTTTAGTACCATTGACTTATTTATTTCTCAAAATGATTATATTTATCTCAAAGCACGCTTCAAACCAAGAAAAAGCAAGCTCCCATGACATTCGATTTATTAGTTCTTAAACTCGATCTCAACTTTCCAATTAGTTTATGGTTTTAAACTAAATTTCGCGGAATGATTTAGTTACATTTTTTCCTTGTTATATGTCATCAATGTATATTTAATATTATGTATTATCCCAACAATTTCATTTCATTAAATTTTTCTGAGAATTGATGAAGATTATTCTAATTAATACCTTAACGTAGTAAGTTCTAGTAGATGGAAACGCCTCAACAGTTCCAAATTTACAATGTCGTAAATGCACAGAATTACGTCCGACGTATATATATATATATATATATATATATATATATATATATGTATGTATTATTGATAACATCGTTTAAAATTGTTCTTATTAGAAGTCGAACTGATTATTTATTTTTTTAAGTTTTCTCGCTGTTACTAAAATATTGACGAGTGAGATAACAATTTTTACCAACTTTCATTAGCCCTAAACTTTTATTAAAAAGAAAGAACTCAAGTAACACAGAAATAGTAATTGATGCAGAGAAACTTAATAACATACGGTTTGTGCATAGTCTTGAATGGTTCTGAATATATCACGAACATAGCAATGAAAATTCTTAAAAGTGGCCGTTTTGTAATTGTTACAATTTTTTAAAATTATTACATTACTAAAATTTAAAAAAATTAAGTTATATTATCAAACTTTTTTGTAATTATTACATTATTCAAATTAATTTCATGTTTTTAAAATCAAATTCTTTGGTAATCCATTGAGGAATTCGATAGAATGAAATGATGAAGCCTTGTCTCGCGTTACTGTTTGCAATTTGTTTAAAAAGTAAAGTGTACTTTTACTAATCTTAGTGATAATCTGATTGAGGAATATCCCTCAATGGCACCAACTGAAGATAACGTCAACAATATGCCACTAATTATAACGACTGGCAAGAGAATAACCTATCATGATATTTGAGCAAGTTTAAGCATTAGTTAGGAATCAAGTTTAGAAAAAAATTACATGAACATTAAGGCGTCAGGAAGCGTTATGCTTTGTGATATGAAAAAAGTTCAAGAATATTCGCAAAACGATAGAAAAATTGAACAGAGACCGAAGACCGATTTGACTACTTCGAGTTCAGAAACTATGGATCATTCATCACATAGACTCGGCTTCTAACTATGTGATTACTATTTATTCCTAAGGACAAGAGGTAAACTGCAAGGAATACGATTTACAGACGCCGAAGAAGCGATGAATGCCTTCGAAAAGGCCGTGGAGGAGCATTCAAAGAGAAGTGGATCGACTGCTTTTCTTAGTAACTCCATTGAATGAAACGATGCATGGAGTGCCACGGAGATTTTCAAAATCAATAAATAATTTAAAAACTTATTAGTTGGTTCCACTGAAATCTTAAATTTTTCAGTGTTACTTCTCATATTATCGTGATCGAGAAGACGCAGAAAGAATCAGCCAAGATTGGTAATAATTTAAAGGAATTAGTCAAAACCTAAAATTTCTATAAACGTCCTAGAGAAGAAAAATTTTAAAAATCCCTGTCGATATGGTTTATTACTGATGGCAGAGCCTTATAGAGAAATACAGATACTATTTAATTATATACCCATTAAAAATAGTTTTTTTTTCTCGTTTGTGTAACAAAATTGGAAAAAGCATTTTATATTTTGTCTCACTGGAAACTTTAGTGATCAGGATTTTACTTAGAAAGTTTGTGAAACTATAAATGTAAAATTATTTTCAGAAATTTTGTCGATTTCTTGGTCTCTTGATAGACGTATTATTGACATCAGTGATGTATACTCATTATTACCATTATAAGCTCGAGGTTAAAGGAAATATATAGAATACATATCATTATGTCTTAAAAACCGAGGAGGTTACGTAAATATGTTTTATTCTAGAAATGTATTGAAAAAATAACGTCTAATAAAAACATTTAATTGAAACTTTACAATCTAGAAAATATATGAAATATCTACCTGTGTTTTTCAGACGGCAGCTACTTAAACTCAACTTCATGTCTAATTTATTCTTCGAAGAAAGAGAAGGATATATCCATATTATGTATAAGAAAACTGTTAAATATACAGATAGTTAATTTTGGAACATCTGTCCATCTACTTTGCATTTATTGCCTAATATTTTTCCATATCAGAGTTACCATATTTATATTTAATTTATATTAAACGCACATTAATTATAGAAAGTTTTCAAAAATGAGTTAGGTTAATGCTGAAATTGCTAAGTTCACTGCCTGAAAGTCATGTGAAAAAAATATTCATATTGATAACATAAGAAATATCCCATTTTTGTTTGTTTATATATTCATAGATACATCCAGCCACTTCTATTTGGTATTTAGCCAAGTGGTGACTATATTTTTATATTTTTAATAACACATGCTTAACTTAATATTCTTTTAATGAATTTCTATAATTTAACATCAGAGCTTTAACGAATATTAAAAACAATAATTACATCTAGATTTTATGAGTATTTTTACTGCATAATTAATTTTTTTTTTTCAGATTGATATAGTTATAGCGTCGCACCTTGAAACGGGCCATCACGTTAAGCAGTTGAGAGAAATGTTAGGCGAGAGAGGCAGAAAAATTGCCATAGTTTGCAAAATACAAAGTACTACTGCCTTTAATAACTTAAATGAAATTATGGAGGTTTGTTCTTTATGCTTTGCATTCATAAATTATATTTGAGGAAGTATTTATTTTTAGTGATTCGGGCACAAATTCGATTTGTTAAAAGAAATTATAATTAAAATGTTATATGCTTAGAGCATTTTTATTTCGAAAATATAATTAAGATAATCATTTTTAAATTTGTAGTATCAATGTTCATTTGTTACTTACTTTTACACAAAGCTGCTAAAAGGACCTCCGTTCAACTTTTAATAAACAGTAGTTAAATATTTTCGTTAACATAGAAAGCAAATGGCGAATTAATAAATCTTGAGAATTTTTTTCAAGAAGCTTTCTTTATTTTTTTTTAAATACCCTCATCATTAACTATAGTTGTATTTGTATTAAGTTAATCGGTGTACTATTGTTACTACTTATTTTACTTCGACGAGTAATTGAAAATGAACTTTGAGGTGCAAATGCTTAAATTTTATGTGCACGCACCGTTTTCGTTATCGGTTAATGTTAGGAACATTAGACTTTGATTACCAAAATGTAGTATATTCCGAAACGTTGTACAAATGCTGCTAGGTAGTTACCGTGGTACTCTCTTTTGGAATCACTAATTTGACTTAAGTAATTATTAATGCAGGAAAGTGACAGCGTCATTGTGGCTAGACAAGAGCTGGGCACCGATATAGAGTCTTCGAAGCTTATTATTGCACAAAAAAACATCATTGCGAAATCAATGTCTGTAAGTATTCTTAAGGTATTTTGCTTATTTAGAGTTTTTTTTACTAACAGCCGTAAAGGTATATTTGTACATTTCTTACATCAGAAACAGAAATCATAGGAATTCAATTTATGAAATACGTGTTATATTTTTTGGGACCGAACCAATATTCCTGAGTTTAAGCTAGCAAAACACTCAGTTAATCAAATATTTTTAAAGAAAAGTAGTAATTCGTGCTCAATCTGCTGGTGATACTTTGAAAAAAGGCACAGCACATCACATCTGCAGCGCGTAGCATTACGTCAAATATCACACCGGCCGGGTAATGTGCCATGCTGTGCTGCAACATATTACGCTGCATATGCAATGTCTTGCATGGCATTCATTTACAAACATATATTAGGACGAATGTTTAGCATTTCTGATGAAAATGTTAGGAAAGTAGCTGATCTTTCAAAGAATTGCTTCTAATTACCAGAGAATCATCAAAAAGAACAGAACTGTATCGTGCACTGTGACAAATAAAAAAAGAAACGAAAGTAGCTTATACCAGAGCGGGAGTCATGTTAAAACAGTTTTACTGGTACTTTTAAGATTCTTGGTCCTTTTTACAGGAATTAGTTAAACCTCAAATATCCAATATTTGTGGTTTTTATTGTGGGGATCGTAAATACAATACAATCCCATTTATAATATTTCCATTAACTTTTCTTTTATTTCTATGTCCATATCTGAAATAACTACACGTGCCATAGAAAATTGTGCAAATAAACTCAAATGTCAGTTTTTGTGCTGCACTGCTGCTGAATAACAAATGCATGCGACAATCCAATTTGACATCATATAGTGAGAGCTATACCCCAAAACGTCACAATAACGCTGTAACACTGCTATCGCACTCGTGCGCTTTGTTTGTCCTCCGAGGCTTGTACTGCTACGCGCTCCACATCCATTGCGTTTGGTCTGATATGTCACATACTATTTCTAACATTAGAACCGCTGCTGCAGCGCAGCCGTACTGCACATGAATTCGCCTTGACCCATCCATAACATTTCTCTCTATTTTAGCGGCAATAAGTGTAAGAAGCGTAAATAAAGCCAATGATGAAGTATTTTTTAATATATCCCGTGCATCACTGCATTCGTTTCAGTTACATTTACTTACTCCTTTATCTGATTTTTTTTAGACTTTTTTAAGGAAATTATTTTACAGGGAAATATTCATGGAATTTCTTTGACTATTGACTGGGAAATCGACCTACAAGGTTTGGGA
This sequence comes from Druceiella hillmani, assembly GCA_039881145.1. Classification (NCBI taxonomy): domain Eukaryota; kingdom Metazoa; phylum Arthropoda; class Insecta; order Lepidoptera; family Hepialidae; genus Druceiella; species Druceiella hillmani. Next base: position 35,891,902 of record JAYKKI010000017.1, on the reverse strand, counting down.
TACAATTCCTCTGCAGTCTTGTGAATTGGATGATTTCAGTTCCTAATAAATTAGAAATCCAAAGCTTCACATGTTTAGTTGACTTTGGCTGGTACTTAGTCCATCGCTGGGAAATCTCGCAAGAGTAATTAGTTTCAGATCTTGCAGAATGTATTTGTTTATGATGTATTTTGGTGCATTGAACGTGATTCTCATAGCTTTTGTATGAAACCCTTCTAGGATTTCGATGTTACTGCTACTTTCGTAATGCCATATCGGTTTATTATTGTTACTACCATTTTGCTTTCTACCGTCGTATCGTACTACCATTTTGCTTTCATTTAAAAGTTGTGACTTTTTCCCGATCAGCAAATACTTTAAAGGTTAGGTCGGGTAGCTTGCTTTTACTCCGGATATTTATCCGCTTAGTCAGTATTTTGTCCAAATGTATTCCAAAATACTCGTATTTGGCGTTATAGTACAGTGGAATTTGTTGCATTATGTTCAGAGGACCATTCCTTTTTCTACAAGTAAATAAACAGGCGCAGATTTACTTTCATTTGCCCTTATTTTTCATTGCTTTAGCCACTTTTAAAGTATTGGAGTATTGACCATATTATTTTGACGATATATAAAATGAAATTAAATAATATACAGTTGGTACTGCGACACTTAAAAGACGTCCAGTAGCGAGACAAGGAACTAATATATACCATCACCTCTACCCCCTTAGATCCAAGTACAGAGATCCACCATTAAGTTTTTTCTACTGGTGGTATTCATTTCTTTCTCTCTTTTTTCTTACTCTCACATTGATCTATACAGTATTGCGACTTGCACCAAGTCTGGATATTTTTTCTGCTCGATGGACCGCTTCAGGGCCACGATTTTAGATTTGTTTGTTGATTCACCGTTGATAATTAGTTAAGGTATTGTCAATTTGAATTGCTACCCTTTTATGTTTTCTGCGTTTCCTGTTTATAATAAACTTTTGTGTTTAAAGAATTTTTTATGTAATTTTATTTATTATACATGCCCACTTTTAACGCGTTAGAAGCAATAAAATAACTCGACGCACGTTCAGAGTTCCAAAACCGCCTACATTTAAAAGAAGTATTGCTGAATGTAAAAGGATTTTTTTTATTTCTATTTATTTTCCTTGCTCTCTCATTTTTCATGGAATTTTTTTACAGATATTGTATATTATGTAAATCAATAAGCAAAATATGCGCTTTTAGCCTAGCCAGTCAATTTATTAAAATAAATTGATCTTTCTACTGACTAAGTAATTGCTACACAATCACAACATCTAATTATTGTAAACAGGTGAAAAAGTTCTATTTTCCTTAAATCTTTACTTTCTCTCGATATGTTCGTCTTTTACATTGGTTTATAAATTGAATTTCTTACTCCATATAGATGGGTAAACCATGTGGGGTGCTGGCTCAAGTTTTGCAATCCATGAACACTACCCAAATTCCTCTACGCGCCGAAATTTTGGACGCCGGTAACTGTGTGGTAGATGGAGCTGATTATTTGCTACTTTCGGCCGAAACGGCGATTGGGAAGTATCCGGTCGAAGCAGTTAGGAAACTTGCCGCCATCGTGAAGGAGGCAGAGACCTGCTTGTGGTACAGACAGCTGTTTGTCGACTTGATTGATCAGGTAATGTAAAATGTTTTACCTGACCATATATTACCTGACGTATTATATGTATTATATATGACATAACTCTTCCTGAATACCTAATTCACTCGTCTATTTTGTATCTTGTAATTTTACTATTTTGAAATACGACTTATTTTTCTACGAGCTTTATACCGCCGGTGTAAGAAATATGAAAGAAGCCGTATTTATTAAGACCGAGATTAAGATTGAGAAATTATATTTTTAAATAATCTACTAATATTATGTGTCAACTCGAAGTATCATTAAATGGTTTCAAGTTTAAGTATTTACGTATTAAAAAAATCGACTGATAAATTAACAAATAGAACGAAAAAAGGTCGTTAAACTTCCCGTTTCAAAGGAGAATGCCCATTTTGCATGGAGGATTTGACCTTGTTAGGAATATGAATGACATTTTATATTTTAAAGTTTGTATATACAAACCAAAATATATGAGTTTTAGCTCAGCGGAATAGCTCAAGTCTTCAAAAAAAGCAGAAGTGTGCATGATTTTGAAGTTATAACTATTTGACAAGTGTTATTACGAGAAATATTTGAGTAATGTTGTCAACACAAATGGATTCTCAATTTTATATTTCGAAATTCCTATCAAAAAACCTCCTTTTATATTAATTTTATTCTAAAGGTAATAGTTTAATCTCTAACATTCTTGACAAAAGACGAATAGGATGTGATGGGCGTGTGAAATTGTGAATTGCATCGTTTGACTTTTTAGTTTATGACCATAGTTATGAGTACCTGTTATGGCGTCGGTATAGGGATGTAGCAAAGATAGGTTATGATATCGATTAATCGGAAAATCGATGTTTGATCCCAGAACATTTATTTTCACATCGACTTTAAATACTGATGCTGATAAATGTATCGAAAAATATATACGATTTGGTATTATTAATATCAAATGATTAATAATTAATAAAACGTTTATATCATATAAAATATGTACTAATAGATAAACATGGAAATAAGCAAAACCTTTATTTCTCACTTTACAAAAATCACCAAGTTCTTATTTAATAAGTATAGCTTCACCAGTTTCGTGAAAAAGACTTTTGAAATGCAAAAATAGTGCATCACTAAAGAGAAAGAGACTTTCCGCAAAGTAAATAGACAAATCATTATTTCTGGCAGGGTTAAGTGGAAAATAATTTTATAAATAACTTTTAAGTACTTTAACAATTATTTTTCAGAATTTGAAAATAGTTTATTAAAACTTTTAGTTTGTTTTTATTTGTATATGCAAACTATAACTTGTACAGTTCCAAATATTTCTATAAAATATTCATTATATTTATATTTGATACAAGTTGATATTCGACACTTTCATGCCAGTATTTAAATACTATCGATACTTGCTTCCGATACGGAATAATGAATAAAAGTATCAATAATATATGATATATCATTTTCACTAACATCTCTACTTTCACGTTGTGGAATAGAGAAAACTATTTTCTTGAGGCAATGGATCTATTTGTTTCCATCATAGTAAACTGTTGTGTCCATCATAGTACTAAACGATGTAGTATCCGGTATCAGAGATAAACTAGATTTACATTCACGCGACTAGGTTATTAAAGTATGTACGTGAATAAATCTGCTGCGTCAGCATAAAGTGTATTACTCGTGAGTTCCCTCCTAAAGCTGCCGTGCAAGTTTCCAGCTAAAACTTTTACTGACGGAACCTTACAATTTGATATAATTATTCACCACAACCTTTGTCAATGTTTTCTATTAGCTGGAGTGATGTTGTCCTAATAAAAAATAAATTTATATTTTTGTTAAACACGGAATCCAACACTTAATTTCCGCAGCCAGAGAAATGCCAAAAGTGGTATTATTTTTGCATTCAATTTTGTAAATTTTTTAATTAAATCCTTATATTTACAAGGTCTAAAATAAAATCAGACGTATTTATATAATAGGATATAAAATGTAATAGCTTCATTGTTAAGAAAAATAAACATTATAGAGATAGACACAAATAAAAGAGCCAATTAAACAATTATTAATTCAAATATCCTGTTGAATATGTTCTTATATAATCGTCAACTTAAGTAATTTTGCCTTATTGAATACAGTTTTATTAAAATCACCAACCGAATATACCAAATTCTTTTGACCATTCATACTATAATTATACGCTACATAGAATTAAATTATGATAATTAGTCAATTTTGAATGAAAATATTAGGGAAATATTCGGGAAAAAAATTTTTCGTTTTCTGACTACAAACAGAATAGTTCTTCTATTCTTATAGAAGTAATATAGAAATCTAGGTACACATGATTAACATTTAATGCTAACATACATTTTACTATCAGAGATAAACTAGGAATTCGTGGAAGATACGGAAAATACCCGAGTTTTCTTAAGGCTAAGTAGGGTTAATGAATACTTTGACGAATTTATTTTTAAGAACAATTTCAAATCATTAGTATACATGCCAATAATCAGCAAAAATTTGTCTAAAACTTCCACTTTTAAAAATGTTTGCAGTCACCAAATATATAATATCTACCTATATGCTGCAGATAGCATGTACTCTACACTTATATGTAGCGACTTTCTTCACCAATTAACCGCTAAAATTCATATGGAATATGTGTGTATTACTAGTTGAATATACATATATATATATATATATATATATATATATATATATATATATATATATATATATATATATATATATATATATATATATATATATATATATATATATATATATATATATATATATATATATATATATATATATATATATATACCTATGTAGACCCCTGTACGCGCAGAAGCAGAGATAAATTCAGTCAGTCTGTACGCAAGCCAAGGTATACAAGAATTTGCACGTGATATCCGCATGTCCAGTGTATCACTTACAGTTATAATTTTCCCTTAACTAAAAACCCTGTTTTTTCATAATTATTTATTCACTAGTTTAAAAAATAAGGAAGCAACATATTTCTTTGCATATTTTTTAAAATACCTCTCATGATATACTGTCTAATTGTCAAACGATTTCTGGGAAAAACAGCTGTTACAGACAAACGGATAGACGTGTCAGTGACATTATAAGGGTGTTATTCATTTTGAAGCACGATACCCTAAAGTGTAACCTACACTGATACCACAAGTATCTGGTAACTCAATAAATGCAACAAAAGTAATAGTAAAAAAACAAATAAATATTGTAAATAGATTACAAAGAGCCGAACGTATTTTGAACGAAGTTAAAGGAAAATACTTTGACCATAAATACTTATTTAATATCTTAAAACTATATAATAAATTTTTAACACAATATGTATGCGCAGAAGTAAAACAGAAATTAGTAAATTGCGTACATTATGTATATCATATATTAATAGCATAATTTTTTATATAAAATCCATAAAACTGATTTATTTAAATACAGTTATAGAAATATTAGAGTTTTAACACTTTTGTATTTCTATAATAATAAACAATGAATTAATCTCAGTAACATTACAATACATAACAATATCACACTTCAAGAAATTTATTCTCACTCATCACTGTAGTCTGAAATCTGGTGCAACCGTGATCAAACGGTTGATTATTTTTAGTCTGGTGCAATCGCGATCAGACTGTTGAAAATTTGTATATAAATAGGTGAATCTACAGGAAAAAATTATTGAGAATTAAGAAGTGGCCAACAAAAATTGTTACCTTGAAATAATTTGTTTTGAAATAATTTAGTAATCATGAGAAATTCATAGATTCTAATCTAATTCATAGATCAATTCATAGATGTTGGAATCCAATGCGAAATCAATTTTAATCGGTGATTGTGAAATATATAAACTGCGAAGTTTGAAATTGATCGTAAATCGATAATTCTATTATCTTCATAAATTTACAGTCTTTCCTCAGGGAATTCAAAATCAAAAATTTGGAGTGAAGTCCACACACCACCACATGTATCACCAGACGCATGTGGTATCAGTGTAACCTTTTTAGGGTACCGTGGTTACTAAGCAATCATTTACAGAATATAAAAGACCTCGTATATTTTGTTGGCTCTAAGTCACCAGGTTTTTACTATTATTTTTTGTTGCATTTATAGTCACCAGATGCACGTAGTATCAGTGTAACCTTTTTAGGGTTCCGTCCTTACTAAGCAATTATTTACAGAATATAAAAGACCTCGTATATTTTGTTGACTCTAAGTCACCAGGTTTTCACTATTATTTTTTGTTGCATTTATAGAGTCACCAGACGCATGTAGTATCAGTGTAACCTTTTTAGGGTACCGTGGTTACTAAGCAATCATTTACAGAATATAAAAGATCTCGTATATTTTGTTGGCTCTAAGTCACCAGGTTTCTACTATTATTTTTTGTTGCTTTTATAGAGTCACCAGATGCATGTAGTATCAGTGTAACCTTTTCAGGGTACCGTCCTTACTAAGCAATTATTTACAGAATATAAAAGACCTCGTATATTTTGTTGACTCTAAGTCACCAGGTTTTCACTATTATTTTTTGTTGCATTTATAGAGTCACCAGAGGCATATGGTATCAGTGTAACCTTTTTAGGGTACGGCGCTTACTAAGCAATCATTTACAGAGTATAAAAGACCTCGTATATTTTGTTGGTCCTAAGTCACCAGGGTTTTACTAATATTTGCAATGCTTACCAAAGGATGGCAAAGAGATTACGTAGGTAAACAGGTTACATATACGTAGAGTTCTATTCCTTCGTGACATTTAAATTGTAAACTACACATTGCGAACAAATCAGGGTAAAAACTTATAAATCAACCTGATATATATGTACATACCATATTTTATTTTAAATACATAAGGTACCAATAATATTAATTTCCATTCAGTTTAAATTCTTAAGATTTTTTATGCTGCAAACACAAATATCGTGTCATTGCTTTTAATGATCTGCAGTCATGTTGGAATTTATGCGTGCAGTGGTTTAGTCTAATCTTAGATTAATTCATAAAGATAGGAATAAAATAGCTATCTAACTATTGGCAAAGAAGGTTTATTCTATTATTGTTTCTGGACTTAGTATTTGTGCTCATGACCCCTATGCAAAATATATGATTTTATAATGAAAATATTTGGTTCCACAACCATCATTTACTTTCAAATTCATGAAAGTTCACATTAAGTGTCTAAATAGAACTTGGTCACGAGCTGTTGATTTGATGAGCGATCTTCTTGGTTATATAGTCTGTGCTTTCACTTATTTAATTATGTAAGATAGTTTAGTAAGAGTGAATAATTGTGAACTAGGATCGATCCAAAAAAAAAAATATTTGGCTGTTGAATGCTTCTTTCCCTCATGCGATACCGTTACCCGTATTTTCTTTAGCACCGAACTAATAGGAGATTGCGTACTCCTTCAAAGGTAATAAAATCTCTTTAAAGTCATTTAAGTCTTTTGTCATAATATTCGTGTTGTGATTTCCATTTTAACAATGTTAAATAAAATGATAAATTATTGAAGAATCAGTCTGTTAGTTGTACAAATAATAACGCCTTGACATGAAATAAATATGATAAAAGTATTTTTTTAGTTAGTCACGAAATAAATAAAATATAGTTATTTTCATTTTAAATCAGTCCTCATTTTCCTATTCCCTACTAATATTAAAAATAAATTAGCAAAAAACAGGTGCTTAAAATTAAAGGCTAATTTTCAGTCTGGTGTCAATCACTGGAATAATTTTATTCGTTATTTCCTTGAAGTGTTCGCAATTATTACCCTGCTATTTACAAAGACAATATTTGGAAAACTTGATCGATTGTCTACATCAATTTTAAGAATCTTCTTGTCAATTTGTTATAATAAATTAATAAACACGAAGTCCGCCGGTTAATAATAAAATTATCATATTTTGTAATGAATTCTTTTTTATAACATTACACAGAGCTATTGAATCTATGTAATCTTTTTAAAAGTAAGTAGGGTTATTTTTAACAAGCTCTTATTATTTTTTTAACGAGCACTATGTATATATATATGTATTTATGTATATATATATATATATATATATATATGTGTGTGTGTGTGTATGCGTGTATGTATGCATGTACATATATATGTGTATGTATGTATGTAATAATATAATGGAATTTTTCAATTAAAATTTCACCCACTTACATAAGTCTGAATAATTTAAAATTTTGCATACGTATCAAGAACGGATAATAATTTAATGAAATGAAAATTAACTTTCTTTAAATTTCAAAACAGAAAAGACTAAAGGAAAATAACCTAATCTTTTAATTAAATATTCATCCACTTCCAGATGTCCGAATTAATTAAAATTTTGCACATATATCAAAAACCGATGACCATACAACAATTTCATAAAAAAATTAATTTTTTAGTCTATTTTTTCTGAGTGCATCTCATCCTTTTTTTACATGAAACTATGAAGTGCAATCAGAAAAATTATTGGAATAAATTATGGCTCTTGACTAAAGTTGTTATATTCAAATATGATTTTTAGTTAATATTGGTACCAAAACGTGTTTTCTAAACTATAATTTTTTAATCATAATTTTGCTAATTATAATATTTTTTCACATTGGATTTTTTTGTTGACATGAATTTTCTACAGGTACAGGTATTGATGTTTTATGTTGCTTTTCACTTGTGATACTATATACGTTTGGAATATAAAAAAATAATACCATATTTGAAATCCTAGATAAATGGTCTATGTACGCCGGTAGAAGGCACAGCAGTTGCAGCGGTGCTGGCATCGCGGAAGCTCTGCGCGGGGGCCATTGTGGTGGCGACCACATCCGGTCGCTCAGCACGTCTCGTCTCGCGCTTCCGGCCGTGCTGTCCGATACTTGCTGTAACGCGCTATCCATCCGTCGCGCGTCAGCTCAATCTGTCTAGGGCGGTCATACCTATTCTTTACGAAGGTATTGCTTATGGTGGTCCATATATTAAAGTAAGCACGTAACGTAGGCGTAGTATATATATGAGCAATACGAAATAGTAGAAATCTTCGTATTCGAAAATCTAATCCAATCTTAAATCCAGTACAAAAAACAAAGCCAATCCCAATACTGACGGTTCTTCGACATAATTTTTAATATTTTAAATAAATGCAGGTTTAGATACTTGAACTCTTTTCTCACTTTCACAGAGGTGTATTTAAATGTACTTATATAAAAAGCGTGGGGTACGTATGAGAATAATAGCCATAAACTTTACAATAGAGAAATACATTAAATATTTTTTGTATTTTCTCCAACACAAGGACGTAATTTACCTTATATGGAAACAAAATAACTGAATTTGTTTCTAGTGCTCTACGCGCGAATTTTTTATGGACAGCCTTAATTCAGTCGACGTCATGAAATTTTCGGGAAGCTGCAATACAATATTTTAAATACCGTCTCGCAAGTATCAATGTACTAATAGGTATCTATATAAATTACATATGTATATGTATATGTTTATATTTGTTTATGTATTCGTTTATATTGATATATGCACATAATTATATTTATATTTCTTATTACAGACGGAAAGTTTTTGTACTTAAAACCAACTTGATAGTTCAGGAATTGTAAACCCTTTTCTCACATTCATGTTAGTAGTTTAACATGAATTTATAAGGTATTTGTAATTAATAAATATATATATATATATATATATATATATATATATATATATATACATTTTTTTGGCAACATATTTACGCTGTATACTTACGTTACTTAGATTACATTTTATATTTAAGAGAAATACAGATAAGTAAAATTTTAAAAATAATTTAGAAATATAAGTGCTATAAATACAATATATATATATATATATATATATATATATATATATATATATATATATATAAAGTGAGCGCATTTTTGTGCAACTAAACATAATGAGTTACCGACTTTACTGCCGTCTGTATAAATTTAGGTTTTGGGTAAAAATTTCAAATGTTCAAATAATCTGCCAAGAATTGAATTCTTAGCTTTTTAGAAGGCGCTAGCCTTTTAGCCATTCCGTTAAGTGTCATTATATATAATTCCAAAATGCGTATAAATAATGTCGAATATTAACATTATAATTTTTTCTAATATTTTATTTTAAAATAACATTAAAAATAATCATCGAAAATATACGTCAAAATAAGAGTAAAAGCCTAGCTATTATGAGAAAAACCTACAGTGAAGTGCATATAAAATTTCTGTTATATACTGCAAAATATTACCAACATTATGTTTATTTGTTTCATTAGCTTTATACCATTATCTTTAATATCTTACAAGTATTGTATATTAGTACATAACGCAGTCCCATAGCAGTGGAAGCCGACTCATTGTAGCTATCTCACTCCAACATCTTATAAAATTAATGAGTAGCATATATGGTCATAGGTGTTTGACGCGTCGAAAATTTCAAGCATATTTCCGAAATGTTTTAAACATCTGGCTTTTGCATAATCGAAACAAAGTGTTGTCGATTTTTTCCCTTTACATTTCACAATTCTCATTAATAACAAAATTATGGAACTGTACTGATATTTATAACCTTTTTTATGGAGAAGTTTATATGTTAATTTAGTTATTATAGTATGTAGTTTAATATATAATGAGTTTTGTAAAAAATCCTTAGCTGATCTAATATGTATTTATGTCAACCATACTTTAACCATTAAATTGGTTTACTTATAAACATACCGTTGAAATGGAATGAAATAAAGTTATATTTATTGACATTAGGTCATAATTTGATCTGTCCACAAACACGCATAATAATAATTTAATAGGATTGGACGTATTAAACTGTTATTAAGAATAAATTGTTACAAATAAAGTATATCAAGTGAATATTATACTTTTCGTAATGAATATCGAAGAATTCTAGAAGTGATGTTATTTTGCTAAAGTAGCACTGCCGTTATTAACTGGTTCTAGAGATGTCGCCACTAACTAGTTCTAAAGAACTAACATTATATCATGTTCCCTGTCAGTTTTTATTCTTTATTATCACTTTATAAGTATAAACTGTTTCCTGATGTTGAATAATAATATCGATTAAAATTTTATTAAAAGCATCACGTGAATTTTGTTAAATTAATCAGTGATGGATAACTAATTTACTGGTTTCAATTGCTTACCTGGAAGTGATTTTCTCTAATATTATGAATTGACAACATTGACATTGATAGCTTATTTTTCAGATTTTAATAAATGCACTTTAGATAAAATGAAAACAAAATGTGCTTTTAGGGTCAACTATGCACCATAGCAGAAGAATAAAAAGGAGAGAATGAAAACAAACAATTATCACAGAAAAAATGGGATGTCGATGTCGTGGATGAGTTATGTCGTACATACTCAATGTCTTGTGCAACCAAAGGATGGCCTCTGTCTCTATTTTATGGTCGAAGATAAATAAAGAAAACATTAAAGAAGTAATTGCTAAAAAAACGTATTGAAGAAACTAGACATGGGTCTTATGATGCATCAAATTAGGAACAGGTTTTCCGTCCATCGTTTGCATTCGTTCATAAAAACATAAATCTTCTTCATTCTTGGTAAATTGATAACCGAAAACTAGAAACAAAATTTCTATAGGTCTCAGCCATTTCGTCTACTTCAATTTTTGCAATTTGTGATCGGAAGTTAGATGTAAAATCTATCTAACAAAGATAGTTTGTGAATTGTGACCTATTTGTGATTCAATTAAAATTAGATTCATTTTGTTATAATAATACCATTAATATGAGTTGCGATTTTTTAGTAACTTTGGAAGTCAATATTTAATAAGAGAAATTTCTTTTGGTAAATAACTCAAACATTAATTCAATCTACAAAACACATTTTTATAACAAACGATATTGATTATATTTTCCGGTTAGCTTATCTTGGATTACACATTTGATTACGATTTGGACTACTCAACATTTTTCATCATCAAGAAAACTACTTCTGCTAAATAGACTCTGCAAGTAAAAAGTTTCTAGTGTAGTTCATATGTTTCTTTATTTTTCTAATTTTAGCGATTTTGTAGTTCTTATGTTTCATTATTTTTCTGATTTTAGCAATATTTAAATTATGTACCTTAAATTTTTTTCCATTCTTGTAATGTTGAATAAACTAGGCTTCGTACATCAAACTTATAATCCTGGTAAGTGATATTTGTACTTATTTCGACTTTAATAAGGTCGAATAAGCCAGGTTTTGTATATAGATTTTTTGTTGTATCCATTTTTGGTACTAGCAACGTCTGCCAAATTCTTATATTAGATCTGTAGACTATGTGTGGTTTGCTGCCATTATGAAACTATTTTTTCTTATTAAAGGTATAGGCGCTATTGCATACGGCTACAGCGTAATATCGACACTATTGTTGAGTATGGCACGCAACTAACAGCGTAATCGTATATATATCCAACTATGAGGTATAGCGCATTGCTCTCAAGTTTAACTATGTGGACTGAATTGATTTTTAAAATTTGGGTGATGGATTTATTTTTGCAACTATCTTTCCTCGGTCATATACATAGGTGTAACCAAATATTTGGGGGTTACCACAAATATTATTTTAATACATATACATAGAACGTTATTTTTTCTGTTCCATTCACCATTTGAGAAATGGGGTCATAGAGTTGCTTAGCAGCTTACGACTGATTGCTAGACCATATTTATCTAAATTACTGTGTTTTTATTTTTCAATTGTATGGACTTGCTCTGTGAGTGTATTGTCCTGTTCGTCATTTTTTCATAACTCTTTGTTATATATTCTTCCACATGCCCAGCGATTTGGGTAATACTGTAAGTTGGGCATGGGTTTTTTAAGAAATAAATAGATAAATAAATAAATTTTAACTTTCTCTCTATATCCCAAGCCAATTTTTTCCTAAATACCAAAATACATAAAAATCAAGAGTCAATAATGAGTTCTCAATTTGAACTATTTGTCATTTAAATAACAATCCATAAGAATACTTTACAACTTCAAACTTTACGATTTAATCTGATTTAACTTCCGCACGTTTTCCAAGCTTTTTCCCTATAACAAATTTTCCACTTTACCTGTAACCATTATAAAATTCCGTTTCTTTACAGACTATAAGCAATAAATTTCGCAACCGAAACTATTCAAGCTCAAACGTCGCCTTTATCGGTCAATCGACTCAACTATTGAACTCGCCCCCAAGACCGCCGAACTTAACTACCTCGATTCGAGACATTTCACGTTACTTCAGAGCATAAAACTTTATTACATTCCTCCCACTGACGGCATTCTGAATGCTCAATTTCTTAAATAACTTTTTAAGAGTTCGTACAGAGAAACTGTAATAAGTGTTACGGGGAAAGTATCATCTCTTACTTTGTCGCAAAATTTTACTTGTCTTTTTTTATTTGTTTGTGTTCAACCGAACTTTTTCCATTTAAAATCTTGTTTGTAAGGTGTTGAAAGAAAATAGCTGAAGATCAACTTAACATAGATAAGATTGATTACCTTAAAAGTTTTGTAATACATATATTTTTAATGGTTGAAAATAATTTTATTTCTGTGTTCTACATCATAAAATTACACATCATTAGTGGATAGTGCTAAAAGAGATAGGCGATAAGTTAAATAATGTTCATTATGAAATAAAGAGCAAAAAATTTAATATAATAATGTGATTTCATTCACTATACATATGCGAGTTTATTAATTATTAATGGTTTGAAGAGACGAGCGTTTAAAGAATCACGTACTATGGGTTTGGTTCTAATTAAGTTTAAAAAAGATACTGTTCGTAATAGAACACTTGTTACTTAAATACGAAGTATGTTTTTGAGTTTTTAGTGGCAAATAATGTTAATTTTTTTTTTGGGAAATGCGCTTTGGTTATATCGGTAAACCGCTTTATATTTCTTGTCATCTAATATAAAAATAAGTTAAGAAAGAAAGTACCGCATACTTTTTGGTTTCATTCGATGTTATGTACTGAGCTGGCTAATAAATTTTTAGATCTGATTTTTTTCTATGAAAAAAAAACTATTTTAAAATCTAAATATTATAAAGAAGTAAAAATAAAAAAGCGCCACTTTTAACTTTCTGCTCTTTGGTGGGGAGGGAAAATGTATTTTTAGAGTAAAGGTGATTTGGAAATAAATTGACGTTATTTGAAAAATTCGGCAAGGATTTTTATTCCTTAAATGATTGCTTAGAGCTCTCAACAAATGATAATCAATGACGCATTATTGGGTGAATGAGGAGGATGGGCTAACAAAATTCAACGTAACTTCTGTATTTCTTGTCTTCTTTTCTGTAAATTTTGCGGTATATATATTAATATTATGAAAGTTTATTAATTATTTACTAACATTATAAAATTTATTAGCTCGTCGATCTAATTGCTGACACCTAATATCTGTATTCCCCATAAATACTTCCGAAAGCAACGCCCAATTAACATCGCCGTTGAAATTTCACAAACAGCTTAGTATTACATTTCTTGTATTCAGTTCAGGTTTGGGTTCTTAAACTACTATTTGCCCTGCAATAATCCACATTAAGTAACATATATGATTAACATGTGCATAAAAGCAATCAGTTAACTGAAGTTAGACATTAATGTCAGTAATCGGTTACCCCACACGCATTTATATAATATAGTAGAAGAGTTCGTACTTGATGTAGAATAAAACTCATTTTCTTTGATATAATGGATTCAGAGGCTTGGCGTTAACTATCATAAACTGAACGCAAGTTATCCTATTTATACCTTGTAATAAAACAATCTAGAATTTTCGTCGACCTTTCTAGAAAATTTCGGAACTCGGGGCTAAATACTTATAAGTCAACCATATTTAACGTATGACGACGAAAATACCTATGAGATATTACATTTTAATTTTTACCTTGCAGCCTGAACATTAAAATGGATATGAAACTGATGTCATGTCAGCAACTTCATGACGTCTAAACTACTTTAATTTTGATAAAATACACTAGCATGTCGTTCAACGAGTAATATTGTGTGTAACTTAATTATTTCGGTCACATCCCCAGGTGCAACCGATTCGGACTGGGAGAAAGACGTGGACAAGCGAGTGGACTACTGTATCCACTTCGGAATGCACTATGGTTTCCTGAAGCCCGGCAACCCTATTGTCACCATCACGGGTTGGAAACACGCTTCCGGTTTTACAAATACGATGCGCCTCATCTATGTGCGTGACTTGAGAGAAAACAGCAAGACAAGTCCCTAATTGAATTGGTTAATAATAATTTGATTCATATTATGGTTATCTTATTACGGTGATACCCTACCGTAATAAAGAAGTCTTCTGTGTGGAAATCGTACTTTCGATCAAATTATTGAAAAGTAGTGTCGTTTGATGAAACAAGAATTTTCAAAAAATAATGAACATCCCAGAGGTATTACAAAATAGAATGAAAGTTGAAAATAATGATATCTATATGTGCGTCATGTCTATTCAAAAACAAATTGTGATATTTCCTTGATCCATAAGTTATGGGTTCAGGGTTCTCTTAAATTTGGGAAAAATAAAAAAAATATGTGAGGTGGATAAATACACCTCATTTTATTTTCTTCAAAGCTACTAAATCAAAGAAGTGAGGGCACTATTGTAATCGGTCGTATTGTAGTCGGATTGGAGTTTTCGATGGAAAAATATTTTCTTGCAGCAAAAATTGTTTGTGTGAGTGTGTATGTGCGTCTGTTCAGGAGTCTGTCCTACTATCAATAGTTTGTATAACCTCCGAGTTTAAATTACACGCATTGAAAAAAAAGTGTAGCTAATGTTTCTCAAAAATATCTAATAAGTTTCACTCACGCTAACCAACGTACGATCGCTTGCCCGCCTAACCACGTGCACGCATGTGGAATTCCATCAAAATAATGGATTTCCATTAAAAAAAAGTTAATTTATATTTTTTGGATAATCGCAAAACTCCCCTTATTTCTTACCATGCTTGAAAATAAAAGGGAAGCTTTTAGTAGACGATAAAGCACAATATTTTTTCAATGTTTATTTACCTTAAAAAATATGAAAAACTTAATATTTTTGTGTTTTAAAGGTGTTTCTTACGTAAAAATTAAATAAAAAATACACCCAATTTCTTTCATTGATGAATTTTTTAATTTTTTTTTTAAATTTGGACCTATTATTGGTATTTTTTAAAAATTTTTGACAGCTCTCGTTTAAGAAACCACAAGCCTGTAGTTTTTTCAACCTTCTCTCCATGCGTGTTAAATATAAAATGGAGCGGGATTTGCAAAATTTTAATATATTTTAAATAATTAAATAATGCAACAAACACGACATAGTATTCGAATCGCTCTACAGGTAGCTCTTGGCATCATTATCCTGGTGATGTCAAGAGCCACCTGTATAACAAGTATATGTCCTCATTATTTAATAATATTTAGTACAAAGGATTATTATAACAGCAGATCACGAATATACAAAGGTAGGCTCTCTTAAGAAATTACCAATAATAAGATAGCAAGAAACAAAAATAATTGCTCAAAATGACTAACTTACGATTACAAAATTATTAATTAGTAATTATATAATTTATAAAAAAGAGGATTCTATTAAAATGCATTATTTCTAAAAAATACTGTGTGGTTGTGAGGTCTAGGAAAAGAATAAAAAGGTCTAAAGCTGGTATTTTTGAAAATATCTTTCGAGGAAAAACGGTAGGAAAAGAAAATATGAAAAATGAGAAAATATATAGGAAGTGAATTTAATTGTATAGACTCAAAAACGGTAACGTTTTCAAAGTGGAGAGCAAACCAGGTGTTTTTTCGAATTGTAGTAAGTTAATACGTTTTTTTAAATGAAATACATATATCAAAACTATTTAATTCACTTGTTTCAATCATTATCTTTTTATCGATTTATGAGTTCAAAGTCTAAATCAAGGTATTTGATGATGTGGTAACATTTTTTTAACCGAACGTTTTAATACGTTTAGATATACGTAAAATAGTGCATAGTGCAAGGTGTTATAAGACCTGCCACAAATCAAATAATGTAATGGAATACAGTGAGAAGTAACTAGGAGTCTCTGTAATAAAAGCAAATTCTTAATATAGTTAGATTTAAAAAATTGTAAACGACTTATCATCCGATGATATTCGATGGTTCTAAAGTACGTTGTATTGCGTGATCTGGATGGAATACCACTAGCGCCTTCTGTTGATGAAATGTAAAATAATACTTGTGGCATAATATGGGAGTTGATTCCACCGAATGATTGTTCCACTTCATTATATTGTATGTGACTTTAAAGAAGTGGAAAAATCAGTTAAAGGGAATAAGAAAAAATTTCTTTAACTTTTTAATTATATAAAATAATTTTTTTAATTGTTATTCAACAAAGAAATTATTTAACTTTTCTATTTAATTCCGTGATTTAAATGATAAAATTTGGAAATAAAAATTAGATAATCAGTTGTAGTCGTTTTAAAACAGTATACTATAAAGACACAGAGATAAACTATATGACGTAAAGATAAACTATAGAGTTATGCTCCATTCATGTTTTTTTTAACTGCGAGGGGCATCATAACTGATGATTCGGCAAAAAACAGAATTGCTTTTTTTATCTTTTTTCTTATGTTTATAGCAAGTCCATACATATTTGGTGCATATACTTATTTAAAACCTACTTTGTATGTTGTTTAATTCTATAATCCACACAACACACTTGGTTGGACACTTTCTCATTTTAAACTCCTATATTTTTTTTTCTGTAACGTTATTTATCTTATGACGTTCTGTACAGTAAACACATTACCAAACAGACATACATATGTATATACGTATATACCGACATAAATCTTAAACATACACACTCTTTTTTTAATGAAATCGTGTAAAATGCATGCATATAAGAGTACTCGTATAATTGAAGTAAAAGTACTGTATTTGGATGGATGAATAATGTGTTGTACAAAAAATACTAGTATTTTTACACTACAATGACGTCATTACCAAACATACATATGTACGTACATAAAATCTAAATACATTTTAAACACATTACACTATTTTTTATGCAATCGTGTAAATAACGTGCATATGAAAGTATAAATGAAGTAAAAGAACTATACCTGGTTGGAGGAAATTTGTATCATAATAAAAATACTATTATTGTTACACTGTAATGACGTAATTTAATAATACTGGAGAGTAGATGGGATTGTTATCCTTTTTAATTCTTCAATTACAGTAATTTGCAAGTATGGACACTAACGAGACCTATATTTAAATCTACGTTCTGACGTTCGACTCTTAAAGAAAAATTATTTACCTTAAAATACATGGATGTAATATCCCCAACTTTGTCATTAGTAAAAATGAGCCATTTTTCGTAAATATTATGTAAGGTGAACGTGCAAAATTTATAACGTATTACATTGGTAAATATTAATGACACATAATAATAAGGATGAAGGCCTATAAGAGAAAAAAATCATCTCATTTTATATAATTTGTATACATTTTAATAGACACTAATATTAATCTTTACTTAATAGCGAAAAATGTGTACAGTAATAATCTAAAAATAAAGCTATTAAACGTACGATATTATTTGTAATTTAATTAAAGTCAATGAATTACATTATATTATCACTTACTAATTTGTCTCTATAAACCTATTTAATTTTTATGATGGAATTGACTAACAAGTATTCGAAGGTATAGAAAATTAGAAATAAACATTTTTAATTTCAAAAGTTAGTTAGAATTAAACTGGTAGTGTAAGTACTAATAACTGGTTAAGTGTTTGGCAAGCGCGTCGAGGGTTCTATACCTCGTTTGAAGTGAAATAATTTTATCAAAATACATCACTAACATGAACTTATCAGCACACTAATTAAATAAGTATAACTAACATAATTAAGTATATTGTGAACACCTCAGAAACTAGTAATATCTAGAATTATTGTTGTAAAGAAATCTGTAAAGCAAAAATTAAATACAGCGCCTTCTAGTTGAGTAAAAACCGAGTTTAGTAAAACTTTTTTTTATAAAATGTTAATTGGATTTCATACTTATACATCGTTTTCTTCGAGTAAAGTTTGTTAAGTAAATGTGTTGAATGACATTACCTCGTATCCAATTTAAATATATTTACAATTTAAATATATTTTATAAATGCATATCATATATGCAAGAAAAAATAAATGTCAATTAATTATTTAAAGAAATCTAAAAAATATTGCTCTTATAAATTTCTTACGTAAAAGTACTAAAAAAATGTTATAATGATATTTTTTTCATACTTTCATCATATATCAAGTTCTTCTAATGAAACAATATCACGATTCATTTAGAAGTTTTAGACCTAAAACTAAACGCATTTTATGTGTACTTACACGCATTTTACGTGTACTTACACATAACTATTTACAAGTTATTTATGATAGTTAAATAACACGCTAATAATAAATAATATAATAACGATATTTATGTTAATAAATACGTGAAATCTGACATATAACATATTCCATTTAAATGATGAAAGTAAGAGTATTTTAGAACTTCTTTTTATTCAAGTATATTTTTTGTATGTTGGTTGAAGGATGAATTTTTAAGAAACTTTTTTACTTTTGAGGTCATCATTTCAAAAATATTAGGCTAATTTTGTTTATCTACAAACTTGTTTTATATTCGAATCCACGCCATTTCTGTACTAAGTTTCCCAACGATCGAACAAGAAATGTGGCTTCCAGAAGGTCCACAAAGGGGACCGACGAAAATCCATATGGTGTTGAGCCCAAATATTACAAGAATTAAACTGCCACTCTGATACAAATAAAATAACTAAAATAAAGTTTTATTTAAATCCCCAATTAAAAAAATGGGAAATCTTTTATCATCAAAATTTAGCAATTAAATGAAACTACGCGATGTAGTATTATTTCTACTATCTTTAATTTCTTTACCACGACCTAGGTTTCGTTGTATTACAACATCTTCAGGTGGGATATTAGCAAAGATCTTTGCTAATATCCCACCTGAAGATGTTGTAATACAACGAAACCTAGGTCGTGGTAAAGAAATTAAAGATAGTAGAAATAATACTACATCGCGTAGTTTCATTTAATTGCGAATAATGAATTTCTACAAAATTAACGCCAAATATATTCAATATCAAAATTTAGATTATTTTCATAATCATTTTTAAATGCTTTTTCTACGGAACTCTTTAAAAAAGCAATGTGAAATACAGTATAGATTGTGTTCTTCATATACATATGTAACATACTAATCCATGAAACTCGCAGGTTCAATAGGATCGTCGAAATAAGACATGTAAAATCGCGGAAAAGACTTTCAAAAACAATTACAATTGTTTTTAAAAAGGATTAAAAATATAATTAGTGTTGTTCTGGTAAATTTACCTAAAAGACAATACAGTATGTACCCATATGTTTAAAAATATTTTAAGCTGAATAATATACATGAAGATTTGCCAATATTCCTTTCTAAACGTTGGCTTGAGAATTTGCATCCTCAGTAGATACGAAGATATTTCTTTTAAATTTAATATTCCACCATATTACGAAAACTTTCTTTTATACGCTGTCAATCATACAGTCTAATGAATAACTGGCAACATAGATATATTGAATATATCTACGAGAGCTATCTCTCGCAAGGAATTGAAAGAAAATCAGTTTTAAAAATTAGTGACAGGCAGGATTGGAAAGTTTCTGAACGTAATATAAAAATAAAAAAGCAAAAAAAAACGAAACGAAAATAGCAAATCAATAAAAAGCCTAAAATCTGAGAGGATACGTGAAAAGAAAAAAAGAATAGAAAGAGCAATTCATGAAACAAATATATAAACTATATAAACGTTAATTGAACTTTACAATTAAGTTAAACACATTTTTATAAACAAAGTATGTGTTAACTAAAAGAAAACTAGAGATGCGTCCTTTTTTGGAACAAGATCAGATGATATATATCCCAGTAATAAGGCTATTTGAAAAATCTAATTTTATTACCATTAATAGTTTAATAAAAGTTACTACGATTACCTGTATCAACCTGAGTTTTAGAAATAATTCACCTTTCATACTGTACCTACATTGCATTAATATAATATAAAAGGATAAACAACCATTCACTTTTGTAAATACAAGATATGAACTTCAACTTTTTGTAGACCGGTATTGTGTATAAGTATTTAAGAAGTATGAAAAATGAATGTAATATACTTTTTAGTAATACCTACCACGATTATACGTATAACCTCAGCTTTATGATTTAGTCTCCTTTCATAATAAACCTACATAGCATTAATATAGTATAGAAGGATAAACAACCATTCACTTTTGTAATTACAAGATATGAACTTCAGCTTTTGGTATAGCGGTATTGTGTATTGGCATTTAAGAAGTATGAAAAATGAATGTAATATACTTTTTTGGTACCTACCACGATTAGCTATATAACCTGAGTTTTGTAAATTAGTCTCCTTTCATACTACACCTACATTGCATTAATATAATATAGAAGAGTAAACAACCATTCACTTTTGTAATTACAAGACATGAACTTTAACTTTTGGTACAGAGGTATTGTGTATAGATATTTAGAAGTACGAAAAATGAATGTAATATTCTTTTTAGTAATACCTGTAATACATATGACAAAAAGTATAATAGCTTTAACAGATTCCTACAAAAAGAGCATTGTCGATATTGTTTAAAGTAATTTAAATCATTTAAGTTGAGTGTAAACAAGTGTTTTTCTGGTAAAGATTCGATATTTGCCTTAATTGCAATTGTCGAAAAAAGTTGTTATTTTTTTATTACAGTTAAACCATTTCTGGCTTCAATTAATGGAAAAAACTTTTCCAATTTCATTCCCTCGTACAATTTCATTTATGATCGTACGGAATAATTCCATTGATTGCCCAAAAGTCACGTTTTAATTAACGATGCGTTGCAAATTAAGTTTTTTTAATTATTTACTGGCTATTTTAGACTAATACAGCGGAAGGAAAGCATTTCGCAACGTACGTGATTGCGTGATGACAGTAATATTGCAGTGAAGAGATTTAGCATCTATAACAATAAGTACCTGTAGATCATTGCAAAACAGGACAAGCTATCCGATAAAAATTGAAACGGGTTTGTTTCAAATCAATTTCAATCCTGATAAATCATTTCTCGTTACCAAATTTTTTTAAGAAAAACAAATGTGTCGTTTTCCTAAGAATTTTTCGAAAATTAATTTTGAATTTTGGGCTAAAATTGTTACTCAGTGCATACCAACTTCAAATACCCAGAATGCCTAATATGTCAAAAATATTGGCAACACAATATTGGAGAAAAAAAAAATTTTATGTCATCTTTATAAGTTTCTCTTCCTCATCTGGATGATCCTTGACAGAGCATGAGGACTTCTCTGTATAATCTTACTATTGATAATTTTACGCCATTTGTGTCGAATGGCGTGGCTTTCGGAGGAGTCTTTCATGCAGTTAGTTGTTGACTTTCTTGAGGACTTGGTCTAAATATTCCTTTAGACTATGACCTCTAGGTCTTTATCCTTCTATTTTATCTCTCGCCGTCAGTTTTTCAAGACAATTAGGAGGTTTTCCGGGGATATGAACTATTACCAGATTTTCTGCATGTTGTTGATAATTTCATTGTGCTCGCAAAATTTTATCCTTAAAAATAAAAAAAAACTTGAGGGGTGTCAAGGGACACCCGGATGGAACGAAGTTCCTTTCGATTAATTAGTGAAGGAATTGTAATAAAATTTTATTTCTTTTAAGTTATAATAATAATTATTGTTATTAATTTTTATTATTTATTATGTACAAAAAACCTGTATATACTCAACAAAAATAATCGTCGCCACACCACACTGTTCAATGCGAAATAGAAAGACGAAACGAAAATAACTGGCTTGCTTTCTATGAGAGAGAGAGAGAGAGACAGAGAAACACGCGCACGCCGCACGGCTTGCAGCGCGCCCGCTAGCAACTATAGCAAAAAGTGTCGTTACAACTTTTGGTCTTAATTTTTTCCGTCTAGCCCCCTTTCGCAACGCGCGATAAGGAACTTCGTTCCAATTATAACATTTTTAATTAAATGTCACGAAACAACTATCGCCTATAGCCATGCTTTAAGGAAATGAATAAAGAGACTACTACTAATAAGAGGTCCACTGCTTTTATCGAGAATCATTCAGAGACGTGGAAAAAAATGATAAAAAGTTTAATTTCATGACGTCAAATTCACTTTATAAAAATCACTTTACGCAAATAATGGGACTCCATTTTTTCTTTTGTACATCATGTGCTTGATTTGGACGTATTATGCACTCTTGCATATAATTCGTAATTAAATCGAACTTACAAATATTACAAATAGTATTGCGTCAATTCAAAATTATTCCATAAAATACCACTAAAAACCCAACTTGACAAATCCTGTAACACCCATAACAACGCTTTAACACATAACAACAGAAGAACGTGATGACTGAATCGATATCTTAATCTTAATAAAAATTACACTTCAAAAGAAACAATCACTTATAAATTGTGCAAACTTTATGTTAGGTTGTACAGTAAGACATATTATTAAAAAAATACTACAGCATGAGAAAGGATTACGCTATGCCTAATGTTGCGCATTTCTGTTAATAAAAAGCAACATTTATGGCATCATCTCGGTATCTGTCTGTATATGTCTGCTGTGATAAACATTTTCTCGAAAACATTTGAGGTATAACGTTTAAATTTAACACAGTCATAGGAATTATAAGATGAAGAAAACGGATTTTATTTTTAAGTATTTTTATTTTGAAAGAAAAATTAATAAGATTAAGAAAATGGATTTCATTTTTTTTAAATTTTTTATTTTGAAAGAAAAACCAACAAATCCAAGTTCATGTTGATTTCAAACAAAAACGTATTAAAAGGCGATTTCAAGAAAGTATAATTGATCTTTTTATTTTATTTTTCTTTCAAAAATTCTCAAATATTTCTGAAAATTAATTATGGAAAAAGTCGTAAATATTGGCGTATAGATTTTTATTAACAGTATCCTGTTCCGTGCGATAGTTTCTTTGTTATGAAGAATTTAATTATTTAACTTTAAAAAAGGAGTATTAACGATATCTAAAAAACGTTACCCTTATAACTTTCTTACATAAAAGTATTAAAAAATATTAGAATCATATATTGTTCATACTTTCATCAAAAACTAAACTCATTTTATGTGTACTTACAAACACATTTATGATAGTTAAAGACGCTGCTTCAGTAATCCTAAAAGGTCTTCAGTACTTTAGTAAGAAACACTGTTGCACGAGGGAACACCACTTCCCAAAGTTCAAATTTTGCACGTGACCACATGGAGAATTGTAATGAGACTGGTCTTTACTTTGCAAGTTATGAAAAACACATCTAATTTTCTATATAATATGTCCCCATTTCCACTGAAATAATAACTTCATTAGACAGACTCGAAACTTTGAAGCCTTTTTTTAAGTATAAATTCTTCTTGTAAGATGCGTCGTTACGGTGGGACTAAAATAGTCGTGTGATGCACAATGCTGTTTACCAATTAAGGCAACACTATAGCCATCTTTTGACCTCGCTAACAATTAACTCATACGTATACCCAATAATATCAAAGTCTAAAGAAACGCCATTTGTTAACTCTATTAACAAATACCTCGTGGGTATATACAGAAGATCGAAACCTAAAAGAGTTAGACATACAAAGTGCAGATACGTGTCACACGCTCTTCGTTTTAGAACAGTAATTACACATCATTGGATCCGTAAATATTCGAAGCCGTATCTACGTGGTTAGACGTTGTGTACTTGTACATCAGTTTCCAGTGACTAAATATTGCAAATGAATTAATCTGGATGCCAATTAGACAATACCGTTCCAGCAAATCAAATGTTTCAAACGATCACTTTATCTTGCTTTGAGCTGCGCGTCTAGTTTACTATCAACGTTGATTAGAGACTCGCTGCATTGACCTGGAAAGTTAGTATTGCATATTATCCACCCAGTCATCATATAAAGTCTTTACACCTTTGATTGATTATTTATTAATTGTTAGATTTATCTTTTGTTTAGAAAATAACATGGATACTAGGGATCGCGTATGTCTATATAGAATTATTAACTATCATTTGAATTCAAATTCTAGATATCTGTTCAAAAACAGTTTTGTAATGATTGACAATTTTTTTTTCTTTTGCGAATAATGTCGTCACCGTGGTGTATTGACATTATCACAAGGCATAGGGCTTTGAGGGCGCTGGGCACCGCGGAGACCCGTGTTAATTCCCAGCCGCTCGTCGAGCGGGTCTGAAACGTATCACATAATACTTATCGTTACATCACATATTCTTGCGGTCACATTTTCTATTACTCAAGGTGATGATATTCGTGTAAAACCTTCATGGAAACCATATTACGTCATGATGCAATAACTACTGTTAAAAGAATGAAAGAATTAATATTAAAATTAACTATAGATTAACTAAATTTTCTTTCAAGTCTTGACGTATGTAAATATTAAACACAATCGTAATTTCATCTCAAAAACACATTTTTAAATATATTTTTTATCCTTATGACTAAAAAAGAACCTACATGTTAAGGAGTTTTAAACCATTCGTTATTCTACAAAATTCAAAATAGAATTTTATTCTTAGCATCCAAAGAAAGAAAAAAACTGAAAATTAACCCTCTCCTTGAACATTCAATCATCGCGCATAACGCCTGTCATTATGTGCGATAGATGGTAGATAGGATGTTCAATGAATTCATGTAACATAAATTAAAAAAAACCGTTACAGGTATAGCAACATTAAACGCTCATGGCGTTGAAAAGCAGCATTTGAAACCCTTGACGTTTCAAATGCTACTTGTCAGAAAAATTCGGTAGCCCAACAAAAACATAAATAAATTATTTTCGATTGGTTTTTAGGTTTCCATCCCAAATTTTGAAAAAAAAACCTTATAATGAGATCTCGTCGTACTTCTACTTGTCTGACTTGAAAATGGGCGTAGTTATTTGCCTACAACTAGTCATGGGGTCTTTAGTATTATATTTTTTGGCTCTTTTTGAGGATTAAGAAAATGGAGTCAACAATTTTATTTCTGTTAAGCAGGTTAAGTAGAATATCGTACGAAAATCATTCTTTAGCTTTTCTAAATTATATTTATTTTTATTTTAACTTTAATTTTCATATATTACCAAAATTTTCATATATAACCTAACCTCAAAGGTCAAACAATTTGAAATTATTTAATTAAATACATAATTATATAAAGATTATATAAATAATAGAATAATAATCCTGAAAAAATAGTTCGCGACAAAAAAATACCTGAAAAATAAAAAAAACAATTTTTTATTGGTGAGCACAAAAACGTTTTTTGTCTAATTAAAAATCCATCGTGTGGAATCCTGGGTGAACAAATTCAACTTGGTCTATATTTATATTTAACTAGACCTCAGAAAATTTATATTGCAGTTGGTGTTAACATTTATTAGCCTTGATATAATCAAACGCATATTTGACCACATTCAGAGTAGTGTACCCCATACTGTTGTAAAAGCAGGATTTAAAAGAACGTTATCAGTGCACCTCACACTATAAAATATTAAGTCGAAGTAGTCTCTATTATTCTCCAACGCAAAATAATTATAATATTTAGACAAATTAGCTTTTTGTGCTTATATTCTAGAAGAAATATCCTATCACAAACATTAAAAAATTTAAGAGGGATTTTGAAATTATATACAAGGTAGAACTAAATTAATATTGTATTTCTGCAAATCTCACTAGCCTTAATTTATGAGTTATGACATTACGTAAGTATTGAAATAACATTACATTTAATTTATTAAAGGTTATGAAATAAAATATATTATAGTTAAAAAAACAAACGAGTTTACACTCTATGGTTTTATTATTAGCCATTGAGAAGCTGCCATGACCTTCCTCCTACATCATCACATCCTCCCGGTTACAACATGTGGCCTATGTGTTTCTATTAATGTGGGTTTTCTATTAATTGTCGAGAAGTTTCATGACTCCATCCATCATCAAATCCTGCCGGCTGCAAAATATAACTAAAGAAAATAAGTTAAGCAAGACTAAACTCGATGGATTTATTGTTAGTTGACAAAATTCCATCCTCATTTCATCTCGATCTTTTCCTCACGAGCTAGTGAAGATTGGCAGCCAACTCTGACTATTCGGTCTTATTCTTGGCAAGGCAAAATAGTTCGGGGCACTCGTACTTCCTGTTCATACTCGGATGCTACGCACTTTCTTCTACGACCGGCTATCCTTATCTCAGCATCCATCAATTTTTCCGTCATTATTAGTTGCAGGAGCTCATATATGTCATACCTGAGCACACAGGGTAATACAACTTATTTGTTTTGTGCCTGAGCATTAGATATGATTATTATAGAGTAGCCGTTCTGCATGATCGTGGAAAAAGTATCACGAATAACGACGTGTAATTAATGTAGCACCCACCATGAAATTTCACGCGATAACTAAATTGTATTAACGTATAGTGAACGTAACGTGTGGTTGCTTCTCATTCAAGTTTGAATTACTTATGCATGAATGAAAAACACGAAGTGTTTTTTATATTTTTGACGAGTTTTTTACGCGTCATAATATTAATAAAACAATCAGGAGATTCACATTTGACGTAGGTGAATTAACATAATGTTATCGTGACCATTGAACGAAACATGGTTGAACTTTGATTCGGTCACCAATGGCTTCAAAATTTTCAACTTATTTGCTTTTATTCGTTGTTTCTTACATAAGAATCGTCGCATCGTTTGGTTTATTTTTTTAATTTTCATGTTCTAAAACTTCGTATTGGTATATGTAGTGTATTATAAATTATTATGTTGACTAATATAGTGTATAATATATATATATATATATATATATATATATATATATATATATATATATATATATT
This sequence comes from Druceiella hillmani, assembly GCA_039881145.1. Taxonomy (NCBI): domain Eukaryota; kingdom Metazoa; phylum Arthropoda; class Insecta; order Lepidoptera; family Hepialidae; genus Druceiella; species Druceiella hillmani. The sequence goes on along the minus strand of JAYKKI010000017.1, from coordinate 35,864,218 downwards.
TAAATATTAGTAAATTTTAATTTTATTTAAGTGAAACCATATAACAAAATATTTATTTAACCACGTAGCAGTCCCAAAACGGTTTATGGCCATATAAAAAATTTCGATATTTAAATTATAAAAAAAACTTTCTTATCAAATGACTACCTCAAATTTAAACAAACATTCAAGCATCAACACGTTTAATTAACCTAAAATTAATGACGGACTCATAATTTTGCAAAATTTCACGACTGTGAAATTCCATTAATATTTCATCGGTGAAAAAAGTCATTAACCAAAAAGTCATATATCATGAGCACATGCCCCAGATGTGAACATTTACGTTGTTTAATGAGTTGTAAAAGCTTAAGTTTCTGATCAAACCGTCGCACAACTTCCTCATTGGTGACTTTTTGAGTTCAAGATGTAGACACAATGCATCTATAGGCCCACATTCCTAATATTTCTATACATTTCCTGAGATCTTCTTTAATAGTTCAGATCTCGTATATGTGTAAAAATATTAGCCAGATATAGTATTAGAGTCGACGAACTCGAAGAGAGATTAGGAAGCTACATCTCGATGATACCACATTGTTGTATTGCCTAATTTTCTAATTGATATGATAATTAGAAATGGGCGAGAATTAGCTTGATAAATTTGTATATATACACAGTTACGTACAAGTGAAACTAATAAATATGTATACGTACTGGTTATGTGGAGGCGAAGCTCATAAATTTATATACATACACAGTTATGAACAAGTGAAGTTAATAAATTTGTTTACGTACACGGTTATGTAGAGGTGAAGCTAATAAATTTTTGTACATGCACAGTTATGCACAGGTGAAGCGAATAAATTTGTATACGTACACGATAATGTACAGGTGAAGCTAATAAATTTTTGTACATACACGGGTATGCACAGGTGAAGCTAATAAATTTGTATACGTACACGATAATGTACAGGTGAAGTTAATAAATTTGTATACGTAGACAGTTATGTGCAGATGAAGCTAATAAAAGCGTGTTGAAATCGCTAAAATTTTAGCAAGCTCATAAAACGTTATCATTATCGACATTTTTACTAATATTCTGTCGTACTAAGTAGCAAGTTGATAATCCGTAAGTCGCCTAATGTCATATTTTAACTGTGGCTGGCAATAAATTGTATGCTTAAAAAATTATTGATAATAAATTCACAATTAAATGAAACTACGTGATGTAATATTATTTTTCTTAATTTAAATTTTTTTTCGATTTTTTATTTAAAGTTTCGTTGTTTGACATCTTCAGGTGAAGAATTTAGCAAAGATCTTTGCTAATTGCCTACATGAAGATGTTTCATACAACGAAACCTAGGTGCTGGTAAAGATTTTAAATAAAGTACATCATGTAGTTTCATTTAATTGAGAATAATAACTTTCTACGTCAAAGCTAAATATATTCAATATTTGATAATAAATTATTTGCATTTGTACTATTATTTAATGGTCAGTGCTAATGATTGGAACACAGAGGTGAAAATTCGGAGTATAAGTAAATAAAAATGTGAAAAATATTGATTTACTATATTATCATAACTCCGTTAGTCCGGGAGTGATGAAATGTATTAATAATTTTTTATCGGTTATATGCTCGATCACAGCAAAGTGACTTACCTAATAAAACTACAGAATTCATAAATCTTTAAAATTAATTTATGTGTTGGCTAAACAAAAAGTCAGAATTAGGAATTTTTCCTTATAAATAATTAAGTTAGGTTTAAAAAACTAAATCAGTAAATAAGATATATAACCGTTTTTTAATTATGATTTTTTGCATAAAAATATGATGCCATACACACTTACATTCCCAAACGTACTCCTTTGGATATTTTGAAGATTTCGATTATAACTTTTTATCAAAGAATAATATTAATAATCTACCCAATTTAATACCACTTCATATTATTAATTTTTTTTCACCAAAACATATGTAATATTTTATTACATATACTTTTTACATGGTGTTTTTAAAAGTTTTGGTAAAACTAACAACGGTTAAATTTTATGACGAAATTCTTTCAAGAATTTCAAACACAAGTTCGAAAATTAATCTGCCTTGCAAAGTTAGGTGCAAAATTTAAAGCTTTAACACACATTTGCAACGCCGCAAATGTGTAAAGTTTTTATGTTGAATTAAGTTTATTTTAGGATGGAAACAATGTTGCGAACGCCACAGCACCGAACATTAAACATGAAATGTGACTCCATAATACAAACACGCGCCCAGATAAAGGAAGCGTTGTGTATTAACTTGAGTGGAAAACGGCCATTCCGTGAAAATTCGTGATGTTTACTGACTTGATAATATTTGCTACGGAATTATATAAGGGAAAAATAGATGTAAAAATATCCATTTCATTCCAGAGAAGTACGAATTTAATACAATTGCAGAATATATAATTAAATTTTTATTAAAATGATTCCACTTTCTGATATAAATTGTTTAATAATTTTTTAATAAACTGATTAATTATGCATTAAACTAATTACAATAGCTTCTGATTTGTTTCACAGACATAAAGTTTTCATAGGATATAATCTAGTATAAACATATACATATATATATATATATATATATACATATATATATATATATATATATATATATATATATGTATATATATATACACGTTAACAACTTAGTTTAAAATATAATAAAAGGAACAGCTATTCTTTTAAAGAAGTGTCGCAAGATTAAATATGCATATAAGTATGAACAGAGCTCTTACATTCTACAATTATTATTATTTAAAATACACGATAAGCATGGCAAAACTTCCTGCTTATTTATGAGGAAATTTTATAATTCTTCGCATCTTACTTTATAGAATAGTTTAACAAAAATATACATTCAAATATGTGAAATCAGTTATGTGTTTCACCTTACTGTTACCGAATAATTTAATGTATTATTTGACTCTTATCTATTTAAAATAAAATATTCGACACTGTAAAATGTTGGAAATAAACTTATAATTAACAAGTATTTTTTTCAACAGCAAATTAATTATTGCAAATAATTCAGATTTATATTGATAATGTTGTTCATTAAACTTAAAAGTGAGTTGCTTTGTACAATGTTTATTTCTGCTTTGTTTCAAATATTTTTAAGACAATAATTTTGCATTCAGACTGACTTTCTTATTAGAATACAATAAATAAATACGTACAAAATGTTTATCACATTCTATTTTTTTAATATAGTACTTTTATTGTGGTTCCGCAGTGAAATGAGAGACCCTCATAATTTTATTACATCTGTAAGTTCATCTGTCATAGTTTATATTTTTGTTATACTTTTAGACCTATCCGAGTGAAATTTGGAAAACGTTTCAAATCGTTATATCAATTAACATTTTTTACATACAAGCAATAAATATAAAGTATTCTCTATAGATTCAGATATTTCTAATCCAGACAATCACATCATAAAGAAATACTTTTCCGTGGTTTCCAAAATATAGGAATATCAAGGTTTCCATCAGTCTGGTTGACAAATGTCTAAAGGAATATTAGAAAATTGAGTCTTTTCTATGACGATGCTCATCAATAAATAAAATGACGTCTCGAAATCGGAAAATCCCACGACATCTCGTATGTTTTTTTGAAATATGAATAACCACTTGATCAGCACTAAAGTAATTCATTTAAATAGTGATGTCAGCACTAAAGTCTTATCTGCAAATCCTGTTGCTTAACTTTGTATAATAACTAATGATACAGAATTTGGATACAATTTTATTTCATAAGGAAATATTGCAATCGGTGATGGACTTAGATATCAATTTCTTTCAATCTAAAAATAAATTGGTACCATAAAATCAACTTTTATATATACATATATATATATATATATATATATATATATATATGTGTGTATATATATATATATATATATATATATATGTGTGTGTGTGTATGTGTGTGTGTACATATATACATGTATATGTTGGAACTATTCCTAACTACCTATGACATAGATGGTTAACTTTTGTAAGAATTCATCAGACCATTTATTTCTTCATATCCAACGATAAAAACTCGTTTATCCGTAAGAACAGATGTTAATTTTTACTTTTCAAGTGGTTTTATCGATATTTCCTCAATAAAATATTCATAGAAACAAAGGTTTTCCCGTTCCAATGAAGTAACATTTTTCTTTGTAAAATGTACAATCGATAACGAAATAAATTGTAGGACGGTGCTAGTAATTATATTCCCTGTTATTACGATATCATTTCTGATGGTGACGTAGAATAACGAAATGTTAATTCCAACTTAATAGGTTTGTTACAACACAATTATCGTTTCAAACATTTGTTGGAATACTTTATGTACTTATCAATTACATAAAATATCCGAACAAATGTGACATACAATATTCCAACTTAAAAAATATGTTTCGTAAAATCGTTCATAAATTAGAGCTCCGTAGTAGTTTAACAAAAGTTCAAACTATATATATATATATATATATATATATATATATATATATATATATATATATATATATATATATTATAATGTCGTATCATACATGCACATAAACGCCTATGGTAACTGCATAAGGATTCTAATTGGTTGTGATCCTTCTTCTTTATTTTCTTTTGAATTAAATATGGCAAATCATGTTTTAAAAATTCATATTAATTTATTTTAAATATACTAGCAAACTCGGTCGGTCAGTAATTTCCATCTACATTACTTCCGCGCTATTAAGAATTATTTTTTAAAGTTAAAAATATCTGAAGTCGCAATACTCAAAATTGAAAGAAAAAAAAATTTGAAAGTACTCATCAAGATCTATTTTCGGCATTTTTCAGATTCTTACATCATTTTATTTGAAAACGAGTGAAGAATACGCGTTGTAAACGGCTTTGAAGCAAAAGTGTTAAACCCAACCTAAACTTCATTTTAACTGCACCAAAAACAAGAAGTTACTTCAAAAATATAAAAAGAAAATATTACGTATTAATTAGAACCTTTATTTGCAACATATAATTGCAATTTCATGCAACTAGGTCTAAAACTATAGAAACTACGTGGGCGTGACAGACGAATGGACACACACGAACATGACGAAATTATAAAGTTTTCATGGACCTGAAAAAACTACGGTAACTTTTATTCTTCAAATTAAATCGAGTAACGTATCAAATAAGTGAAGGGGATGGGGAAACTAATAAAACAATATTAAGATTCCATCCACAAATACTCCCTTTTACGCTAAGGGATTTAAAAACCATATTGTATAACAGGACCTTTTACCGATACACTTTTGGCATTCTAGTGACATTTGATTTATGTTGGTCCAATAGAAATCAAGCTAAAAATCTGTTAAACGAAACACAATGAATTATTTGAAAGCAGTTTTAGCACTCTTGGGAATCGAATCGACTTTGGGAATCGTATTTTTGCTTTATAGAAAATTGTCCAAGTTTCAAAAGAGCGGAAATTAATTGTTTCAAGGTGCAGCTAGTACATGTGATGAACGATATTCTGTTGTAACTCTCGTAATTTCCAATTAGCCTTATGTTGTGTATATATTGTTATACAATATATTGTCAAGAAATTAAGTATTGTAATTGTTATACAATATATAGCAATAGGTAAAATCAGTTGGTAGATTTTGATTGATTGCTTCTTCATTATTATTTGTAATATCGTCAGTGCTTACCTGTTGTGATTATCGAGGTAGATAACATCAAAATTATGCTACAATATCACCAGAAACTTTCTATCGATGATCTTCTGTTCCTGGTATCCTACTTCTGTGCCATCTATACTATTGGTGATATATGTATGGTATGTTTTGTATGTATTAAACATTAGTATTGTTGAATGAAATTTTTCTAACATAAGTTTCGTGAGCACGATCTCCATCTTAAAATCATAAGGTCAATTTTCACGAAGTATCCCCCTACGATTTCCGAAAAGTGAATTACGTAAAGTTTTTTTTGCGTTATAGAAAATTGTCCAAGTACAAATTAGACAACGAAAAACAATGAAATATTACTTAGAAACAGTCAATGGAGAAGATATTTGTGAACCACATGTTTGGGGCAGAGTGAATTAAACGAGAGAAATTTTCGAATAGCGCCGTAAGTGAAAATTCTCGTAACATCAGTGCCATACCAAATTATCGACAAACGTCAAGTCAGAAAGCTCACGTCATAAATGGACTGTATGAACTAAGTACAATCAATTTTATATTATATTACCGCACAAATCCATGGAAGTCCAAAAATCATATTTTCACTATATCGACTAATTTATTTTTAAATTGGTGAGGTATATAATTTTCAATAATATACCAGGTTATTTAGCAGATACTAATTTTACAATTGCCATTGTACAGATGAAAAATATTCTTCACAAAATATTTTTTCAATAAGTAGAATAGCAAATTTCATGGAGCATTCCTGTTTATTAAAAATGGCCTGCAACTCGTGGAAATATAAAAGTATATGTAAAAATTAAGATTTTTCTCACCACACTTAAAGACACCTCATTCTTAAAAATTAAAATGAGGTGTGATTTGCTCAGATGGAAATATAACACGAATGTGGTATTAATTGCATCATGTGACAGGCCTCTTATTTTTAAATTGGCTGCCATGTATACATGTATATCTTATGAACACATCGATGCAAATGTTCTCAGTCTTTCTGCTTACTATTTATAATGAAATTTCTTTGACCATTATGATCTTTATGAATACATGCAAATCAGTTCATTAAAATATAGTAAAAAGTACATTAAACAAGTTAAATTTTTTATCAAACTACCTACTCAAATAATCCAGTGACCCCTTATTCAGATAAAATGCACCTAATACCGTTCAACAAATTCACAGCCTTACGCAACGTATATAAGTTACATGCATTATATCTAAATCTCATTTTAACAGAGTAGGGCCGCTCACAGGGGTCAGCGGTGTCGCGATAGGATCTCCCGGGTCCCCTAATGAGACCATTAATCTGGGTCCCGCTTCGTAGGGGGATACTTCGTGAAAATTGACCTCACGATTTTCGAAAGCATAAATTTGGCGCCGTGATCGATGGCATCTACGATGATGCATCTAAGATGGAGACCGGGCTCACGAAACTTATGTAATTCGACACGCATATGAGTTTGACCTTAAGCGGATTTAGAAAAAGTTTAATAAAAAAATACTTTTTGATGTTTTGTATGGATCATGAATATACTAGTAAAATAAAATATAAATGAATATATTAATTTAATTTCCCTATTTCTTGTAAGCGACAGTATCTGTATTTACTGAAAAATATAAAAAATTGTCTGAAGGATCCAACTTTCGCTCAGAAAAAATATTTTAAATAAAACTTATTTAAAGCTTTGAAAAGATCACATTTCCAATAACCCAATGGAGTAGCAAACTTTTGTTAGGTCGTATATAATTATAATACTATAAACTATATTATGTGCAAGAATTGTTTAATGTCAAATAAATCAAGATTCAGAAATTTATTGCGGAGCTTGGATAGGACAAATTAAAAATTAAAAAGTGCTGTCCTAAATTTCACTTACAACTCTATACTACTGTGATTTTATCTGTTTTACTATTCCCTACTATTTTGTTTTCGAATTACCAAAAAATACACTGAGTACTAGTAAAATTATCGTATTAAATTCATTCGTATGCGCAGGCGTATCTCCGTAATAAACGTAAAGTACGTTACCTTTATTACGGAGATACCGGGTCATGATAATTAATTAATTAATGAACTGAAAGCTCTTCTCTGTGTTCAATACACAGAGAAGAGCTTTCCATATCCGAATGTAATGTCTCGTTAGTTATTATAGCTAAATAATATCAGCGGTGCTGATAAAATTGCATACTGCCTTCTATTCCCGGTTGGCATGAAGATTTTCTCAGTTATTAGAAGTGTAGCATATTACAACTTGCTTCGGCGTGTTATCGGTGCCATTCTCGAGTGGAGTCAAATGCGCCAATACTGAGTATGTATACATCAATGCCAAGACGCCCCTATACCGACGTATTGAAGTAATTGATCTAGAAAATAAATTCTGTTCGCCCATGACTTCGTAGTCTTTTGGTGTAGAGAAAAAGTCATTCAGAAGACTTGGGTTTGCAACTTGGGTTTGAAAACTGCTTAATACTTCCGACATGTTTCCTCACTTAATTTATTTTATGACTTGAGTTGAAGATAAGTTAGAAACCAGTTCTATGATTTAGAGCAAACATGGAACTAAATACAGCTTTATTATTGAACGTGGCCAAAAAATATTTTTTCAATATTTGTATTTTCTACCGATTCTCTTGGGTATACTTCTTTATAAAACGTGGCATCACATAAGATATTTTTTTTTAGTAAAATTTGTGTACCAATTGTTAAAAGAACAAAATTTATAGCCTAATTAAAAAAAAATTCTCGTCTCTCGTGTCTGATAACCTAATTATATCAAAATTATCCGCTTTCCTACAGTATGCTATCGCTTAACCAACTGATCACAGTTGCACTAGAGTATAACATACTCACTTTTGCGAAAAATGAGAATAAACTACATGAAGTGTGTCATTGTTGTGTTGTAATGTTATTAAATTTATTTAATTATTGTATTATCTTTATTGAAACGTATAGGTGCAATAATTACAATTTTTCCATAACTTTACATAACTAATTAAACAAATAGGTCAACCAGTAGTTAAAATCGTTCATATACGATGCTAAAATAATGGAACTAAAGCAGATTCATAAATTTAAATAACATTCGAGTTTATGTTAATAATCTTTTAAAGAGTTAACACTTTCTAACTATGACTATTCGATATTTGGTGATCAGTGGTTTGGCTCGAATGTTTTCAAGTTGAATATCCGCCCGAAGAATGCTGATGATGCGAAAAAAGGTCATGACTTCGGTGTGTCAAAATTCTATCACAATTCTCGCAATTTTATTTTAAAGAAATATAGCTGTTAATCGCGATTTAATTTTAAAGAATATCGGAATACTGCGTCATGTTTGGGAATTCTTCTTATCAGATTTTATTGCAATATTGAAGAAATTCTTAAATCTAGAAATTCTTAATTTGTTCACTTTATTCATAGCTCAGTGTTGCCAACCTTTAAAATCTTTTCCTCCTAAAACTGACTTGATACAAATTTTTTCAACTTTTTGTCTTTCAATATACCTACACTTTATAAATATAAATTGATATAGGTAAAGCAAACGTAAACAGAGAAGACTCCCTTTTTAAAACTTTTTTTATTTTATATTATATAGCTTTTTTATAAAAAATCAGTTATTGAAAATGTTCGTTTGAAAATTTACCGTCATAGCTACATAAATTAATGTAATAAGTTGAGATTTAAAATTAAACTATAACAAATTTTAAACTAGTATTATACCTCCTAAAATAAACTATTCTACTATTTATCACCCTAATTTTGGGGGAAAAACCTCAAAGTTACCACACTATCATAGTTATATTTTTAGCAATTTATAATTTTGTACAGATTACAGATTTTTGTAATGTCTCAAATGCAACCACTAATTGCGATTTTATTATCAATATTTCCTTTTTAGGGTTCCGTAACTCAAAAGAAAAAAGAAGCCTTGTAGGATCACTTCGTTATCCGTTTGTACGTCCGTTAATTCCCTTTTTCTCAAGGGCGTATGGAGGTATCAGGTTAATATAAAGTTTACACCAAATACTTAGATACGGACCCTGAAAGGTCTAAAAAAATTAAACTTACGTTTTTAGTAAAACCACATATTGTGTTCAGTTAATGAGTTGTCTAGATATTTCATTCCTATAAACTCACTCGGTGTTCGCTCTAACAAGTTCGTATACAAAAGTTTGAAAAGTTATACGTACGAACTGCACCAAAAATGTGACAGTTAACAGAAACTCGCAACATTTCATCGACTTCATTACGGCGCAAGCGACGGATAGTTTGTCGTCGACAATGTGCCGGAAATGCAAAAGTGCAAAGTCGGCTGGAACTCCAGTTAGTCAGGCAAAGCGGATCTATCGGCACAGTATTTATCCAGACACGAATAATATTTTCCATCAAAAGTTTATCGCAGTCCCGAGCGCGGATCGCTTTGTCCTCAATATAAAACACAAACTGTAGTAGTTTGTATTTTATATAGATTATCAATTAATATAATAGTTTGTATTTTATTATGGATTGTCAATTTATAATTTATTAAGTTAAATTCTAATATATATTCATTTTAATTAAATATTCTAAATATACTGAAAACGCCCAGAAATTTTTTCAGTTTCATGTTAAGAAAGCACTCAGATTCAGTATATCCTTGTATTTTAAATTTTATTCACTCACAGTCACATTTCGACTTAAAATTACAAAATTTAAGTAATTGTAATATAGCATCATGACTAAAGTTGATCGCCAACATTAATGATGAATTATATAATAAGCTGTTAGTCCCAGCTTTGCCCACGAGGAAAACACTGAATGTTAATGTATATTATTTTAATTAATTCTTATGTAATCATTATTTACGATTACTTGATTAAATGTTATCACCGATTTAGCTATTTATTCTTTCCTTTAGTCGACACAAAATTGTATGACACAGTCTCGTAATATAAAAACGCTTATAATAAACAGTGCGTAATAATTATTTATGATCAATTCGCTAATAGTATTCTCAGCCATTTAACTATTTATTCTGTACTTTATTCGAAATAAACGTATCGTATCGTATCGTATGACGTAATATCATAATATAAAAATGCTTTTAATAAACGGTATGTAATAATAATTTATAATTAATTACAATTAAATGAAACTACGTGATGTAGTATTATTTCTACTTTCTTTAATTTCTTTACCACGACCTAGGTTTCGTTGTATTACAACATCTTCAGGTGGTCATAAAGGATAACGATAGGTCGTGGTAAAGAAATTAAAGAGAGTAGAAATAATACTACATCACGTAGTTCCATTTAATTGTGAATAATGAATTTCTACAAAATTAATGCCAAATATGTTCAAAATTTATAATTAATTCATTAATAGTATTCTAAGCAATTTAGCTATTTATTACGTGCTTTATTCGACATAAAAGTTTATGGCACAGTCCCAAAAATGTTTATGATAATCAGTATTTAATAATTATTTACAATTACTAGATTAATATTATTATCATCAATTTAGCTATTTATTACGTGCTTTATGTAAAGTAAAAGTGTATGGCACAGTCTCATAATATAAAAAATGTTATAATAAACATTGTGCACTAATTATTATGGCGAATTAGAATTAGCTACATATATACTGAACATTTTGACAGATTTTCAAATTTCCCAATTTTTGGATCGTTTCAAAATCTTTTTATAGAAAATCATCAATGGTAATTTTTCGATCATTTTATGGAAAATGGTTGTAACTCGGTATGTTTGTGTATAGAATCGCTACATGAAAAATGTGTATAAGGTTAAAATGAAAATAGATCGCACTACAAATTTGAAACAAAATCAAAATAAATTTCATATGGTTACTCATTGAAAATATTCGGAACCATAATCGCACAAACTCAATAAGGCCGGGTAAAACTTGTTATTATAATTTTATTAATTCTGTTTATACACTATCCACCGTACTAATAGTACATTACTTCACCGATATTTTTACTGGAGCTCGTTGTACAGTTTGATAGTTTTAATATAATGTACCGCCACAACGTTCCACCAGAGAAGAGAACTGTTTCATAATTTATGGATGTCCACGTAATCATGCTAGTTATCTGGCTAAAATAAACATAATCTGTTCGAAACCAATTACCGAAGCTAAACGCTGTAACAGGAAATTTGCGCCCCAACGAAGGCACCAAGATATGATTTCCATCGGCTCAGCCCATTCGTGCAGTAAATTTAACGGTTCCATTGGACCGTCATATAAAACAAATAAAATTTTCATCATATTTTATGCCCCGCGCCGTAAAATAATTTCGGTAAGACGATATCGATGATTGATTGGACCGAGCGAAAGCTCTGATTAATCAAAAGCTCACGGGGGTAGAGGGTCGGCAAACTATAAAAATTAATGGCGACCATAAACCGTCAGGCGATAGTAAATATATTTGTACAAGTGGCTGTGCGTAGAACATTTTTACGATGGCCTGGCCGGTGTCGAATTTTGATCATATTGGTAAGTGATATCGGAGGATGTCCGCATAGTTAAATTTTGTAATTAGGATTGTTTTACGAGAATTCCAAGTGTTGTATAGTTCAAGATAGCACGTTATCATTTTAGACTACCATCGATCCCTTAAATTATTATTTATCTAATTATGTACATTTATCATATTTTTATAAGCTCATATGGAATCGAAATATTTAAGGTTTTTAAGTTTTAGGAAAACATTTTAATTTTTATTAAATGTCTAATATTCGGACTCTTATTTCTTTGCATAAGCACGCCTTTCTAAGACAATTGAAGCCAAATTACGTAATAAGATGGGAATAACAAGGATATTTAACGTGAATGTAATGTTGAAGAAAGGTATTTGTGAACATTTTATCAATATCTCACTAGTAGATAAAAGTAGACCAGTTTGATGAATATCCAATTTAACTTGTACATCAATTATATTTTGAAGTACTATGCGAAATCCATAGATTTCAAATTGAATATGCTCATTAAGAACTACCTGTGTATAAAAAAACTACATGAAATATCTAAATGATAATGATTAAAAGAAGGAAAATTTTATGAAAGTAAAGAAAATTTGAGTTTTCCCAGCTTAGATACCTGTACAATATTAGCATTATAAAGTATCATCATCATCAGCTGGAAGACGTCCACTGCTAAACATAGACCTCATAGACTCCCACAAAGGTCGATCCTGTGACGCCTACATCCAACGATTCCTCGCGACCTTTTCCAGCTCATCTGTCCACCTACTCATCCACATCCAATCTTCCTGTACGCGGTCGCGATTTGAGAACTTTCTTTCTCTATCGACCGTTGGCTCTGTGTATATTTGGCCTGCCCATTTCCACTTCAGCCTGTCAATCCAACAAGACATATCCGCAACCTTGGTTCTCCTACGGATCTCCTCATTATGATTAATATTTCGTAGAGAAACGTCTATTATAGTTCTTTCCATAAATGTGACATCTCATTAAATGACCTGAGAGGAGCCACTTCTTGTTATACTGTTACATTTTTTCTTTTTGTATCTTTAGACGGAATTTCATATCTGAGTTCTATTTTATACGATTAAGAGTGAACCAGAATTCAAATTTCGGACTTTTTCTATCCATAATCGTGATAATGTGATCTATAACATTAGCAATTATAATATGATACTGGTGATACGGTAAAAACCACGCGCTACCTATCATTTCCATGAAGAGTTTTTCATTTATTGAAAGTTACTGCCTATTGTGAGTTGCTACAGTATGACATCGATGTCAACCTTGAATGCGGTGTCGCAGGCATCTTATGACTCACTGCAAGCGAATGCTCAGTGCCGAAATACAGCCAAATATACACTCTTTTCGAACACGAATATACCGTTAGACACCCACCCTTATGCTGATTTAAATAGGTAATAAATATGGGCATAAAATTCGATTCGCATATTAAATTTGTGGGTATTTAGTAGCTGTAACCAGTAAATAGGTCTAATGGTTTGGATTTATTAAGTACACGATACAAAAATTAAACTGAAATAAAATGTTTATCCATAATATGAATTTACATTATCCCGTTAACATTTATAAATACATTAGAGTTAATAAATGTTACGGGGAATTTACATTATCCCGTAACATTTATTAACTCTAATGTATTTACTATGTATTTAATGTATAACTACGAGCATTTCTAAAAAAAATATTAGCGACAATGTTTACAACATATTCATACTTCACAGCTGTGATGAAAAAAATGTGGTGTCTTTCAAAAACTACAGAATCTGAAAATATTTCCACAGTTCTCCACTAAACTTTATACTTTCTGGTAATGCTCTTTTTTCATAATTTCAACTTTAATGTTATCGGAGATTGGGAGAAAGATATATTTTAGCAATAACTCTGAAATCACCTCACATCAAATTCTTAAAAAACAGTTTAGAATTGCCTATAGCGCCCTGTTAATTCATTTCCCGCCCCATAAAAAATATACATCTTATTTTTTTCCAACAACCCCTTTTTTATAACCTGGTCTTTAACAATATCGTAGATTGGAGGAGGGTATATTTTTTCTTGAGAGTTTCAGCACTATTTTCAGTACTAACTGATAATAACTCTAAACAATAGTTTAATAATACATCTAGATAATAACTCTAAACAATAGTTTAATAATGTCTTTGATACTGTCCTAATTAATTTCTCCCACGACCAGAAATAATTTTGTTTTTAATAAAAAGCCCTCCCAAAATTCTCATACAAATCATACAAATATTTCTCAGTTTATTACGATCCCGAAATACGAGGATCAAGAAACTCTGTGAAACAATTTCTGAGAAAAACTGCTATAACAAGTGACATACGAGCGATGGATGAAGGATCTTATAAGGATTAAATTTTTCGAAATACGAAACTTTAAAAAGAATCCACTTTTATAGTGGATTCTTTGGTAATTGAAAAAGTACAAATAATATTAAGAGAGATATGATGTTCTGAGATCACGTTTTATGAATATAGTACTGAAGAGTTCCTAAAGTCACCGCTAGTGTCTAAATAATATCCCAGACATAGACGTGTTGTTTGGATCTACTAAAATAAAGCAAAGTTGTTAATTTGAAACCGTAATAATAATGACAGTGTAGATTATTTAAGATAATACAATGGAGTGAGCAAATAGAGAGTCCCTTTTAACTAATAATCTCCACCCTAATGTGTCGCTACTTAAACTCAAAAATATAGTCACATTTTTATAGCCAAAACATATAAGAAATGCAAAGAACTTGAAAGTTTATTAACTTGTTCCAATATTTTTTGGTAAAGTCAAGACAGCAGAAAATTCCATTACGGAGTAAATATGGTTAAAATGTTCGACAAAGTTATCTTTGGTCTACTTCCGTCCAAACGTAGAGGTAAATTCGGATACTCTGCATCCAAAACAGAATTAAATTCAAATAGAACTCATTTATTGTTCAAAGCATCTGCAAGAAACTGCCATATAAAATTGTGACGACGTAGACCAGGAAGGTAAAGCATCACGTCGACATATGATATAATCGATCCCAGTAAAAACGCGCGAGCGATGCGGACCGACTCGCGCTAGACGAGTGGTCGTGCCACTCGAGGGTAGACAATGCACGGGGGTGTCTGCCGCCGATACGCGGGTCTCAATACGTGGGGATGATTTTTTTATACGCGCCCGATAATCAAGGGAGTGAGTTGCGGTTATGTGCGAGGGTTTGATGTTTTGTCGTTTAAAAGGGAATACGGAGACGCTGTGTGAACGTGCGACGGTCGGAAATCGTAGGCAATGAACTTCGTGTAACGGATTCTGTTTCATTTGATGTTTCTTATAATTCGAGGAACAATTAACTTGAAATTATAAACAACTTTTTGTTGTTAATTAATCTATCCATGATTATTATATTTTATGGTCGTAATTTTAATATCATGTTCTGCATTTACTTCATAATTTTCTATCCTAAAACTGATTTTAGCCGCGGTCGATAGTTGGCGGACACGTGTAATTGAATAGAAACAGTTCAATATTTTGAAAGATAATAATAACCCTCTAATAATAGCGACTACACGAGTGTAAATAAATTAATTGTTATCATAGAAACCAGTTGGACGTATTTTGACTGGTAGGGGATCGATCAAATAATAATTGCGTTTGAAATTACAGATAATTATTTTTTAAAATCTATATTTCATTGTATACGTACACTGTTATTTTATTTTTGTATACTGACTTCTTTAAAAGTAATTATAATTTTCATATTCCTATTGTTTCTTTAAATGAGTATTATGACTTTGTCATCGGTACTTTAAATGCTCTAGCCTAGTGATGACAGAATTATAATGTAACAGGTATGAATAACATAATATCGATTGGAAGGAATATATCATGTTATAGTGATTTACTGATATTATGTTATTAAATAACGATGCGCTTGGCTAACATGTTAAAATATTATGTTACTGTGGTATTGTCAAGCAGCTCCTATACAATGGCTGTCACTCGGTGAGTAAAGAGAGAGTGAGACAGCACGTTTCTTTTTGCATTGCCCTTCATTTCATATTTACCGAACATCACCGAATGACACCGAACTTTACCGGAAGATTAACATTCTGTTATTAAAAAGTTAAAATTCAAACCTGTTACGTGATTCATATCTATTACCGATTGGAATGAACGTATTATATTATTAAGAACATTACGCTCGGTAACATGTTAAAATATAATATTGCTTTATTGTCAAGAAGCAACCGTCACAGGTCGTCTGAAGAAAAAGAGCAAGAAATAGCGCGTTCCTTTTCTTAATGTAATTCATTGTTTTCTATATTATTTGTTTTATGCTTTATTCTTTTGTTTCGTACTGACGGAAAATTACCTAATGACATGGAATTTTACCGAATGATTATAAACAATTAATTACTACAAAGTTAAAAGATAAACATCTTCAGGAGCAAAGATTCTAAAAACCCACTTGAAGATGTCGTAATACAACGAAACCTAGGTCGTGGTAAAGAACTTAAAGAAAGTAGATATAATACTACATCACGTAGTTTCATTTAATTTTGAACATGTTATATTAATTCAGTCTTCACTGTTGATCGCTAACCAACTGCAATCTCTATGCAATATTGTTTCGTTTTGTTCAAATTATCAAACTAGCAAAATACTATGTGGTTCGAAATGTAATTTTTCACTGTATTGGCCATTGCCTGGCTTTCTTTTTACATAAATTAACTTTTAACATAGATTAAAATCCGTTCACAAAAAAATTACCTATATGCCATTGAAAACGACATTTTAATTGAACTAGCGGTTCTCCAGCTATAAACAGACAGATACAAGTATTTAATATAGATAGCGATTATAGTACGCATGTACTATGCATATTTTGTATAAACATGCAGAAGGAAAATTAATTTCATGGAACATATCGTTTGAGAACGTATTGAACAAAAGTCATTCAAAATAATGTCCATTTCTTTAAATTATTTACATCTATACCTCGATTTCTAAGAAATATCCCTGTGTCATTATTTAAACGTTTAAAATTTATTTCAATTTATTACTTGAAAATTAAAAAAGTCAAGCTCTTATATATCATTGAATATATGATAATTTTTTTTCTGTGATATATAATAAGCTTACTCGATATTACTTATAATAAAATAATTAAAAACGCAATAACTTTTTATCGCAATTTTAATGATTTTGCAACTTTAAATCAATTCCTTTTAAAGTTTCCATACTCTGAAAATCAGATATTCATCTATTCTTTATGACTAAATGAATTGAGTACTGTAATACCATGTTACCTTAAAAATACGTGTATTATTTTAATATCGTTGACAAATAAAGTTTCTTGTTAAATAAATGAGGTTATTATAATAATTAATATAAATATATATATATATATATATATATATATATATATATAAAACTCTTCCGAAGTTATTGTCCTTTATACTTTTTCTTCTTTACTTTATTATTATAATTATAAAAAAAGTGTCAAGCACTAATAAGACTCTACGAGCGTCCCGTATACATTTAGGCATTAATAAACATTTTAATGGTACATAATATTCCTATTAAACTATTTACAAAATTCAAATTTTTTAGAATGGAAATATAATGCCTACTATATCTTTCATAGGATCACATTTAAAAAAGAGTATTTTTATGTAATATAAAACCACCTCGCTGCTTACCAAATTTCATGATTCTGGGTCAACGGAAAATACCCTATAGATTTTTATTTACTTGCGAGTGCCAAAAATTGCGAAATAAATGTCCGTATTTTAGAGTTTTTTTTATTGCGATGACTTAAAAGCTTGATTTTCTACAGTATTGGACACTAATTTCTATTTAATACCTCCACGTATTCCTGAGAAAAAGGTCTTGATAGACAAATAGACAGACGGACAACGAAGTGATCCTATAAGATCTCTTTTCCTTTTAAAGTATACAACTCTGAAAAGGTTGGTTTCGGAACGAAGGCTATTTTCTGGCATTTATATTTTTCTTTATTAAAAACTTTAAATAATGGTGCTTTATAATATTCATTGAAACTATGTAATACACGAATATTAAAATATGTATATACATTTTTCATAATTCGCTTATGATAGCGAGACTGCTATATAATAGCGAGACTTAAACGATAATTCGTAATCAAAAACTTTAATTTTTCCAGAAATATGCACTATGGATAAACTTCAAATTTTGATACATCACTTTTAATATATTAATTTTATTTTAAATTTAACTCTTCCTACCCCTAGTACCTTATGCATAATTTCTGTTTATCATACCTTTTACTATAAAATGTAAATTAAACATTTTATAAATACCTACATCCCTAACTGTTTGTATGTTTCCCTATAAGTAAAGATTTAAAGAGCAAAATTTGATTAATTTAAAGTAATTTATTCAAATATAAATCGTTAGAATCTAATAATATAACTAAGCAGGGATTTTTGATGAAAAATTTAAGTTTATTCTTCAATTTGTCATAATTTTAAAAATAATTTTTAAATTATTATAAAATATTTATTGATATTTTATGCATCCAGACTATAAAAGTCATTGTTGTGAGATCTTAAAATACGTGCTCTCTTTTGGAATAAATATTATTTCTTTCTTCTACAAATAGGAATTAAAGAATTCCGTGTGAAATTACCCACGGAAATACGGATATCCGTATTTCCCTCTATTCGTCTATTTCATCTGTTTTTCCTAGAAATCCTGTAGTGTAAAAACTTAAACTTATACTAAGTAATAAAGCACAATGACTAGTGCATATTTCAGAAATTGGCATTCAGAAATGTTCGTACAAAAATTTTAAGTAAGGGCAAGTAATTTTTTAGGCAATCGATTAGGACAATCGATTTTTTTTCAGTATCGTGTGAAGTATCGATTAAAAGACAAATCTCATAAGAATACCAAAACTATGTATTCAAAATTTTATGTAAGATAATTCTAAATATGTTGTAGACAATTTTCACAAAAAAATATACTCCACCTGTCCGTACTGCAGTCAAAATGACTAAACAATTGATACTTGGAAACCTAAATTTTACCGGAAAACAATAACCGGAAAACTAATTAAACTTGCAAATTTATGGTATTTTTATATCTAAGATATATACCAATTGTCAAACCTATATTCATTCAAGTTGTCTGGGTCGATTCCTTCCGATTTTTACTCTTTGATATTTCTGAACTGTTGTTTTTTTACGAGGATGGGTAGTTAACCCATCACCCAACCCCCAACCTGGAGGGCCAGGTTGTTGCGCTTCGTCTGATGTCTCCCTCTTCGACCTATCCGCTTTGGGTGACCATGCCAGTAGCTATGTTACCGTCGGCATAGTTCTCAGGATCAACAACATATTCGCGTCTCAACACCCCATCAAGGTGGGAACAACATCGCTGACGAAACAATAAGTATTATTTGTAAATATTTTAATAGAAATATTATGTTGCCTTAACTGTCTAAGCGACCTCTACTCGATAAAGGTTTTGTTTATTAACTAGGAGAATTAGGTGTTTGGGAATAGCAACATAAAAATACAAAATTTTATATACATACACATCTTTTAAGCAATAAATAACAAAATTAAAACAATCTTTTAAATAATCTAATATCCTTTCTCACTACTACAGAGCCAGTAACTAAAATAACTAAGTTAAACTGCAAGTAAAGTGCATCGGCCAGACCAACGAGGAAGCGCGACTTCACACCACACAACGAGACGTCTCGATACCTATGAGTCGAGAGAAGCAAATTCAATTGACGAGAGCCGCTCAGGCCGGTGCCTGGGCTCCGAACTTTTCACCCAAGTTAGCGCCTCGAGATCGAACAAACTTCGCTAAGACTATATAACTTGTCGGACGTGAGCTCGCGTCTGCCCTCATTCAATTTGGGTGGGAAACGTCATCGAAACTAAAAGTTGGGGGAAATGTTTATCCGGTCTTTGTTTTCGATGTAATCTGCTGCACTAGGCGCTGTTAATTTGCTCGAACGTGTTTCATTAATCGACAGATTAGTATTCTTCCAAAATTGTTTTTCTAACTCGTACTCTAAAATGTCCATAGATAAACCTAGAGACAAGTTAGTGATCTCACAAGGTTTCTGTTTTGTTTTTTATTTTAATGTACGAGACCCCAAAAGGGAGAAATAAATTTATTTCCTAGAATTACTCAAATATCTCAGAAATATTTTTTTTCTGTCTCTTCTTCTGATTTGTTCACTAGGCAAGAAGGTCAGATATACTCGTGAAATAGGTGAAAAATTTGTAAAACAGATGAAACTATTGTGTCCCATAAAAAGAAGTACTCCACACCGTAGCACCACAGCATTATAGTCTCTAACACTATAGCATTGTAGAGAACGCTACGACGGATCCTGCTACCTGGTTCACCAACTTCGTTTTGACCATAGTACGCTCTCATATTTTCAAAATGATTTAAAGACTTAACTTTATAACTATACGATGAATGTCTTTCCTTTATTATATCTCTCTCTACTTCCTAACCTATTTCCCATTCCATATGTGTCGCTTTTTCCATTTTTCCTTATTCATCTAGAATCATGTTTAAAATCTGTTAAATTACCAATTTTTATACCTTTTACCATGGGAGTGATTATAAAAAACATTAAATTTTTGGAACCGTTTCGTACTTTTATTAATAAAAATAAGTGTGGAAATTGGGTTTTTGAATTTTGATAGAATTATTTTTTCTCTCACGACAAACAGCCATCGCTATTTTTATAATCTACAACGCTTCCAGGCAAGGAGGAATCGCTGTGGATATTAACATATCTTCGTGAGATCGGAATGTATATTATTATTTTGCACACAAAATATTTCCACGATCACGAAAACCGCATCAAAATTAATCCAATAACGATTAAATTATAAGCGAATAGATTGAAAAACAGGCAGAAAGAGTGAAATATATTTTTATTTATTTATTTATTTACTTTAATGTATCTAATTAATACATATGGCGAACTTATTGCTACAAGAGCAATATCTTACAGCCGACCAGAACACCAGTCCATCCCCGCTCGGCTGGCGGCGGGGAATCGAACACGGGTCGCCGCTGTGCGCCTCGCAGTCAAAGGCCATATACCTTGTGATCAACCCAACACACGGCGACGACAAATATATGGATATGATAGAAGATTGACGTTTTTAATATATTCACAATTGATCATATCTTTTATGTGACCAATCGTGAATAAATTCTAGTCGAATGGCGATAAAACGGAATATTTCTTTCTATCTTTCTGTCGATCAGTATACCACAGTGCCATAACTCTTTAAAATTAAGTCAGATCTTTATGAAATTTTACTGGAATACCTAGATCAATTGCCCAATATACAAAAATAAAATAAATACCCCAATATAAAAATAAATTAGTATATATTTGCATGAAACATTCTTTCTTGAAAAATATATTTTCATGGATCCCATTGAGTGGTGTGTCATTGGAATTCTTTCTTGAAATGCAACCTGAAATTGGATTTTATTTTTTTGTTACGGTGCCTCCATCACAAGATACGAGTCTCTGAAGTGTCAAAAAGTGTTGCGCACCAACAACTATTTGTTCATCTATGCGAAAAATCTAAAAAAGGCATTTGTAATAAAATGAGAAAAAAAATGTTTTAATTGCTTCATTAAAAATAAGATATGTGCAATTAGGTATTTAGTTTATTCAAAACAATTAAATTACTAATATTTTAATAAAAATAATATGTTCCCTTAGTTGTTTGAACTCATATATATATATGTATATATTTATATATATATATATATATATATATATATATATATATATATATACATATATATATATATATATATACATATATATATATATATATATATATATATATACATATATATATATATATATATATATATATATATATATATATATATCTAAATTAATACAAAATCCTCATGATGTGAGGTCTACTCATACTTAACGGGTTAATTTAGTTTTACAGTAGCTAAGTGAGAACGCTTTCCTTTTAAAAAAAGTTTTCTTTTATATTTCGACTGTGTTTAGTATATACTAATTAACTTTTTTCTATTTTACTTAATTACTTTATATTTTTTGAAACTCTTATTTATTATTATCATTTGTTAATAAACCCTTCAATTTTGAATTGTCAGTCGCCACACTTCAAGAATCGAAAAGTGAGTACAAAGTTTTTTCTTTTAATGAAATAATTAAGAAATTTCGCATTTTCTGAGCATTGACATATCTATCAAATATCGTTTGATACAAATACACAGAATGTGGTCTAGCAATATTCAACGAATCGAAAATGAATTTTAAATATTTTTTAACGAAATTTGTTTGGCGTCCATGTATCTGAAATAAATTGTTGAGTTGAAAATCAAAAATTATATTATTCCAATCGACTTAGTTATTTGGTTTAGTTTTTTTTTAGTCTGATATTACAGTTTTCGTGTGTAACATATTTTCTTTACTACTTCCAGAAAATGTATTATTGTGCAAAAATTTTAATAATTTCCTTTTATAAATTTAGGATACATTTATAAGTCTAAATATATATTTATATATATATATATATATATATATATATATGTATATATATATATATATATATATATATGTATATATATATATATATATATATATATATATATATATTTACACTTATAAATGTATCCAAAATATAAGTCTAAATACTTTAACAATACAATAAAAAATGTTTATATCTTATTATATATAAACATTTAAAAAAATATTACATTAAAAAATATAGATGTACATAATATTTAAATATTTGATAATAATTAATAATAATTTCTGTTATATGACGTGATGTAAATGAAGAAAAAGAAATGCTGAATTAATTACGAAATATTGGCGCCGGAATAATTTTCACATATATCAACATTATAACTCTATGTTAATAATTTAAATAATAATTATAATAAGAAAACAAAAAATAATTATTATTTCTAAATCATAGTATAATTGATAATTATAGTATTAAGACCGTTGTTTTAGTAAATCGCAACGGCGTAATCTTTTAGTAGAATTCATATTGTTATATGACGTTATCTACGTATGTAGTTTTGTATGGAGTACCTGTCTATGCCAATTGAGCAAAATACATTGAACGCACTCTATTGTTCAGCTTTTTTCATGTTGACTGTAACTGTTCTTTGTATAATATATAACCAATAACACTATCGGCGACCAGAGGATCAATTATTATAGGTTTTATTACCACAGATCTAAGAGTGCGTGAGGTTAGATGGGCAAATGAAAAAATATATTTATATCTTTGTCTATTAACAAGGATTAAATATTTTTTTCAATAATATTAATTTCAATAATATAATTTATAAATTAATTATTACTCTCGGAATTTGTACACTTATAAAAACAACTTTCAAATGACACCAAAAAAAACTTATCTTTGTATTCTCCATTCTTACAATTAATTACTTGCTAATAAACTATAAAATATATACAAAGCCTTGTACGAATTCTAATAAGTTACATTAAATCCGTTAGAACGACAAAATTACTATTCCATTATTATGTTCGAGCTTAATAAGTTTACACGTCTACAAAGCCACGTGGCCACAATTTAATGGGAAACACTTGACGGACCGAAGGCGGCCAACTTTCGGGCAAAATTAAACTTTCAGCAGAATGCATTAAGGCTTTAATTGCCGAAGCTTCCTAAACACTACATTTTACGGTTCGCGCTTATCTTTACGACGGCAACTTAACATGTCGTAAGTTTACTCCGCCTTAATTACTTAAACTGAGTCGCGGCATCGTGCGATCCGATGGAGTTTATAGGCTGGAATATAAAATTTATGGCTAAGCATACATATTCAATGCTAGAGAATGAGGACGGCTCGTAGGCGGCGTGTGATGGTGGATTAATAAAACGAAACGTCTTCTAAGTGCTGATCAAGTTATTTTAAATGTCATTGGACATTTTAGAAACATTTAAGATGCTTTTACAGAATTAGTGTATGCTTACATAAATTATTTTGTTATCGCTAACAAATTTCATAATAAATTAGTAATAAGCAGCTGTGAGAAGCTGGGAAGAAAAATAATTAGTTAACTATCGTACGTAAGATTAATTAAATACTGAAGATTAAATATTTTTCCCATCGACTGGGGGATGGTAAACCAAAAAATTTGTTACATAGTTTACCAAGTAATAGAATATTATGGGAATCATATAAACTAATAAAACTATATCGTAATGAAAAATGAAATTTGCTAAGGATGAGTAGTTCCCTATACACTTAAGTTCATATAAACTTTATGTGTAATAAAATATTGTGCGAAACAAATATTCTGTGACACGAGTATTATTTCTATTAAACTATTTACAAGTATCAATATTCATATATATAAATAGTTTAATAGAAATAGTACTCGCGTATATCCTTCCGTATACCAACTTTTATAGACTAGAAAATATAATTCAACATGTAAATATATTTTTTAGTATATTTTTATAAGCGTAGAAATATCGTGAATCATTACCGTAGTTTTCCAGTAAACGTTAGGTAAGGTTTCAGTAACGTAATTTCTTTTAATATTGACTTTTAACAATTTCAAAGAATGCCGCCTACATTATCTACGCCTTCATTTATCTACGTGCGTTTTATATTATAGTCTCAATTCATATTTAATATTCAGTACTGTGGCGTCCATAATACTGTTTTCTTCGTAGAATAAACTTCAAGACAAAAACTTTACACATTGGCAAAGATGAAAATTTATGTTAAAATATCAAGTTTTACGCTTAACTTTGCACCGTAAATTTATTTATCACGTATTTGGGTTTTTATTTTACAAACACGTGAAGAAAACAGTTACGATTTTATTGAAAAGTTGAAAATTAATCGAAATTTATTGGAATTTTATTGAAAATGATTGGAAGTTTATCGTTTTATGACTTTAGAAGTTTATTGAAATTTATTAAAAGATGTTAACACTAGAGCTCCATAAAGATCCTGTTCTGTATTTGAAGATTCAAAGTGGTTTATATTTTTTCTATTAGATGTAACCACTTGAAATGTTTGCCTTTAATTTATTTCAAATAATATTAATCACAATTAAATGAAACTACGTGATGTAGTATTATTTCTACTTTTTTAAATTTCTTTATCACGACCTAGGTTTCATTGTAATACAACATATTCAGGTGGACTAATAGCTTATAATACAACATATTCAAAATAGGACTTATAGCCCACCTGAAGATGTTGTAGTACAATGAAACCTAGGTCATGATAAAGAAATTTAAAAAAGTAGAAATAATACTACATCACGTAGTTTCATTTAATTGTGAATAATGAATTTCCACAAAAGTAACGCCAAATATATTCAATAATATTAATGTTGAAAAAACAAAACAGACAGTTACTCTGAGAGCACATGATCAATCATTTATTGTAAAAAAAGTAATAAACGTGTTATCATCGATTTAGCTCTAATTACAATTTTCTAATATTGAATATATTTGATGTCAATTTTGTTGAAATTGATTATAATTAAATTTTTCACACCTAAATGAAACTACGTTTCGTTGAATATAATTTTCTTATAGATGAGTTGTTTACGAATAAATTATATCTTAATTATATTCGAGTATAATCGTCGAGAAATTCTTTCTATTGGTGTTTCCAAGTGAAATACATCACTTCTTAATAAGTTTTATGAAAAGTAAATAGAAGATAAACTTGATTGATGATTCAGGTATTTATATGAAGATTTTTCGGAACCAGTTTAGCAGTAATGCGGAAGATAGTAGCGTTGAATATGATTCTGAGTTTGAACCAATTTCTAATATTGCTGACAATACTCACGATTTAACGAAAAAAAGACTGAAGAGCCATTGCTCTGAATATATTACATGGTTGACAAACAAAAAAAAACTCTTGAAACCTATATAGTTGTATAACTCAACAAGCTAAGAAGTATATGATATGATACTATGGAGTGGATGGCGAGGAAATGCACACCAGAGCAAAAACAAAAAGACTGTTCGTTCCTGTTTTTTTTATATTATCTCAAGCATGGTTGTGATCAGTGCTTGGATAATTTATAAAGAAGTTACTAAGGAAAAAATTCTCGGTGTAACTTTATTTTACAACACGTATAAAAGTTACTAAGGAAAAATTTCTCGGTGTACCTTTATTTTAAAATATAATACTGAAAGAGGAAAATATTTTTACATCTGCAAATGGACTACAATTATATATATGTACAACAGACTGCAAAATATGAAAAATTAAGCAAATGGAAAAATTCATAAATATAAGTAATAACAGCACTAATTTGATAAAAAGTTCATAGTTAATTTCCATTTACAAAACCCCTTTTTAACAAAGCCCTCCAGCCACAAAATCTGCTGAAAACCCACACACTAGGAGCTATTATGCATCCAAAGTATTATTTTGGAAGGATCTCTAATTTGGAAGGATCTATAATTTAAATAGGTCACCAGATATGCGACCAGTTCGTGAGCTAAATTACAATTGAATAGATCACCAAATGTGCGACTAGTTCATGAGATACGTATACATCATAATGTTAATAAATATTAGATGCATTACATTAAAAAATTCAGATGTAATGAAAGAGATGTGCTCTCGAATTGACACCTTCCTGATTTATGTCTATAACATGCTCGAACTTGGTATTGAAGGTAGAATGGTAATCTTCGCAGATTACACTGTTCTCTTTTTTCATTATTTGGGATAGATATACTACGAGATTGAAACAGATGCAAAAAGGAAACTTGCTAACGTCAAAAAGTTGTTCGAAAGTTATCTGCTAAGTTTTAACGTCCGTAAAACATATACCTTTATGATTTTTGCTATTAGCCATCGCTTACAACCACATGACATAACCATAATAATACCCGAGTACGACAACACGACGTCACAATGTTGATGGCCATATTTGAAAAAGTAAGCTTGAGTATACATATTAACCTGTAATTACATTGGCATGCGTGCATTGTAATAATAGCGAAATTACTAAAACTGTACTTTTATTAAAATAAAATTGATGTTTTAGACCAATTCATTGTAACACCAATTTACTTCGCATTAGGATGATTGACTACTGACAAACAACTGAGCCAAAGTGGTTAAATCTGTAATGAAACCTTAACTATTGCCAGCGGGAGCTACTTATAGTGGTTATGAAGACGCCAAGAATGTGCTCGGCGGACTTTATTTTTGCAGCGTTCAGTGCTTGATGTTGGCATATTAGGGTCATACTTACGTAACGTTAGAAATAATAGGATAATCAATTATACAACATCATTCAATACGTGCATGGTACGAGAGCTCTTGATAAATGTTGATTAATATCACCTGCAACTGGAATGAAATACAGACAAAGACACATTAGATTACCCGGACTAAAATTGTACAATAAATTAAATAAATATATATCCAAAGGACCATTGTTAGTGACTTTTTTAAATTAATGCTTTAGAGCTGGCTATTTAATGAGTATAAGTATAGGTTTAAATCCCCAATATCGGAATTGACAAAAATATAATGCTATATTCAGGAATATTGGCCTAAAAACAGGTACAAAGGAGAATAAGGGTGAAATGGAAGATAGCCATAGTCAGATTCTCTATGCATATTATGTATTATGTATATTTATTTCTGTATATATACAGACAGCATAAGTAAACGAAACCTGTAAGTCGCTTAAATTTCCTTTTTTATTTTCTTACTCGATGTTTACAGAAATATTATAATATAAAGTTAGAAATAAATATAATAATAAACAATATTAGTTAGTATTATCGTTTCTTAATTTTGAAGAAAAATCCGTAAAATTGTTACTTTAATTAAAATTAATTAAAATGTAATTATTATTGCCGGCAAATGAACAATATTATTATACTCTGTAGTAAATAATTACAGTCGTTTATAAAAATTTAATAACAGGTATAAATGAAAAAGCAATGAGCAAAATCTCTTTTAAAATATGTGTCAAAAACACGTATTAAACACAAATAACTCACAATAAAAAATTGAAGGTTTCATTATAAATTTGGAAAATTGTTAATTTCATGTAAATTTTCATTCGTTAAACATTTTCCAATAGAAGTTAGGGAATTTCGCGAAAACTCTTATTACGAGTGACTTTTTTGTGAAAGCGTCATCATAGTTTTTCTAGTCGCCTCAACTTTTCAACAAATCAATGCAAATGCGGTACGAGTTGGTTGACATTGCTACGATGGAGTAAAATCGGATAATTTTTTTTTATTCCTGGGCTGTTGAGTATTTTTTGGGAAGGTGTATTTAAGAGGCGGTACAAATCCATGGCGTTTGGTGCGATTTCAACCCAAAAGTTCTTTTTTTAATTTGAGCTGTAAAAATAAGGAAAAATCATCAAGTGGCGTAATTGTACAATCATTGGGATTTGTTTATCGTCACTTTCGTACCACCAACTTTGTTTGCGAAGGAGAGTCTGTTGTCGTTGCTGGAAGTAATAGTTAACAAGTTCAATGGTCGAATATAAATATTCAACGTAATTTTATGAAATTTCACAAATACAATTTTTTAAACAAAATTTATCTTCACATATTTAGTTCCTCTAGATAATTTTTTTGTAAAATGGACAAAATACCGAGACCTACTTCTATCGCCATTTAACGGTCGCTAACCGTCAAAATTTATAATTTTTAAAAAAAAAAATTATTTCGTACATGCCGTAATAAAATATACATATATAATACAAAATGATATTAATGTAACTATTCGTAAGTACGAAATTACATTTATATTTTTGATGATTAAAGACAACTTATAGATAAAGAAATAAAAATAAAAAACATAACTTTTTTGCAAGATGATATAAAAAAGTAAACCGTATAATTAAAATAATAAAAATTTCCGGTAAACATACGCTCCGCAAAACGAGTATATCGTTAGTGTACATTCGAGTGTACGTTCGAGTACTCGTTTTGCGGATGAACGAATAACAAGGAAAAATAGGTGTCCCATTTGCCAAAAACACTACAATGACACCACAAAGAATATAATTATTTATATATCTTAAAATTTTCGATGAAAGTAATACAAGTGAAAACTTTTATATCAACAACCACTGATTTGAAAAATTATAGGTTATGTGTTATTTTAAAGTTTAAAATCGCAAAAGAAATTCAAAAAAAGAAATGTTACGAATGAAGGTTCAATTCCATTTTAAAAACTTATCCTTACACACTCGATTCAATAAGACTCGCGAAAAAAAACATCTGAACTAAATCTAGAGAAGCACATTACTTTTACTTAATATCTTGCTACATATTAGTTAAGATCTCATGAAAAGCAACACCTCAACAGTTTCATGCATATACCCCCAAACCTGATCAATCACAAAGTTTTGCTGGACGGACGGATATAATAATAAGAGTTTATTTAAAGAAACCATAAACACTTTAAAATATCAGGTAATACAGTAAGGTGTTTTTATTCCCCAAGATGCTCTTTTCACTCTTTGTCGCAGAGGCAGTCGGTCTAAAAGATTATACCAATATCTACCATATATTTTTATTGTTTCAGCATATATTCCTAAGCATAGTATATCTCCCAAGAACTACGGTTTGCAAAAGGTCATTTATAAAATTATTTGACAGCAAAGTTACGATACAGGAGTCAGATGATTATAAAAATTTTAAAAAAGTTATATAGAAAGAATACGAATATTATTTGACTAATAT
Source organism: Druceiella hillmani (assembly GCA_039881145.1). Taxonomy (NCBI): domain Eukaryota; kingdom Metazoa; phylum Arthropoda; class Insecta; order Lepidoptera; family Hepialidae; genus Druceiella; species Druceiella hillmani. Next base: position 35,834,235 of record JAYKKI010000017.1, on the reverse strand, counting down.
TACAGATATTAGTCAAATAATATTCGTATTCTTAAATTATTCTTAAAGAAAACTAAAGTAATTTCATAATATATTGATTAAGAATTAAAATACTACGTAAATTAAAATTACTTTTAATAGATTGATTGGTGCTTTAAAAATAAACGATAGAGAACTCACCTGCGTTAAACTGCCCATCTGCATGTTTAATCTAATTTCTAATTTTTTAGCTCTATATCGTTATATATACAAAATGTTGCGTGACTTATGTATGTAATATATTGATGATTTTCCCTTGGATGGGATCTCATACTATATTACTTCAAGTCATTCCTGCTTTGTTGTGAAGTAGAAAACCTCTAATCGTAAACACTAAATTTCGTTTCTATCCTATAACTCTGTATAAATATCAACAAATTATCTACTTTTCAAACTTTCTGATTATGATAGATCAGGTAATCTTACCTTTGAATACTATTTACTGATTGTGAGTGGTTATTAATAATGCAAGTAGTATTGGTTCTATGAAAGAATGAATTCAGAGGTCAGAAAATGCGCCGGTAAAAAAGTATGCCGGCAAAAAAATGGTTTTTAAATTAGTAGTACTGTAAAAAGTGACCCATAAGAGCTGAAGTTTTTTAAAATTTATTGAGAAAATACTTCATAGCGATTACTGTAAATGTTGACTTTAAATTGCACTCTAAACTTCTGCACTAATCGCAATTGCTTCTCCTTATGACCTGGATTAAGCTTTGATAATTTTCATCAGTATCCGCTATAATTTATGTTTGTAGGTTTATTGCATTAATATTCTCAACTTTACTATATACTTTAACTTTGGTAATATTTTTGACGGTTCCAAAGTGAAACAAAGTATCGCTGCAATGTCATTCATCCGGTATCACATGAAATGATAAAGGAAAGTTCAATTTTAAAGTTTAAAATTGAGATGTAATATGTGAGAGGAGGAGGCAACTCTAATCGTTCAACCGTAAGTTTAAAAATGCTCGATAAATATTGATACTTTTAATTAATTTTTTTCATTAACTTGAGTCGCTAATTTCTAGAAATATCGAGATTTAATTTAACGATTAATTGGCCGGATATTAGTTTATAGAAAATTTATTGCACATATGAAGTTTTCATAATGATGAGATGCTTTAACGAATCTGCAGTACTAACTGATGAGAGCCTTTAGCGGATGACAATAATACAATTCCTCAACGTTAATACCTAAATATTGACCAATCCGTAAAGAAATTGGCTACAATATGGCAGTGTTACACACACTGCCACACATGCCACTGTAACCACTGATGTACACCGACAAATATATTTTCTTAGCACTGAAAAATCAACTTTTAGTAATAAAAATGTTTTAAATATGTTTAAAAAAATGAGTTTCTAATCCTAGTAAGAGGGATGTGACCGTTGCGTAAAAATATGAATGCAAATGGAGGAAAATTAACAAAAGAAAAGAAACTAATTCGATTCGACGAGTATAAATAGAATAGCGTCCTTGTAATTCTAGTGAAGAATAAAATAGTATAAAAGAATGTGGGAGTATCGACGCAGCGTGTCTTGGGCAATATAAATAAACATGTCAAGCGAAGTTCACACTACGGGAATTCCGTACATGCTTACGTACATATAAAGATTCAATCTTTGACGAGCACATAATGTTCGTATTAAAATGTTTCTAAATACTAATATTATTTGGGCGATATAAATAAACACGTCTAAAAAAATTTTAGGGTCAGACCTAGTAATAACATTGGACACAATTAAATGAAATTATGTGATGTAGTATTATTTCAACTTTCTTTAAGTTCTTTACCACGACCTAGGTTTCGTTGTATTACAACATCTTCAGGTGGGCTATTAGCAATGATGCTAATGGCCCACCTGAAGATCTTTGCTAATAGTCCACCTGAAGATGTTGTAATACAACGAAACCTAGGTCGTGGTAAAGAACTTAAAGAAAGTAGAAATAATACTACATTACGTAGTTTCATTTAATTGTGAATGATGAATTTCTACAAAATTAACGCCAAATATATTCAATAAATAAAATTGGACTAAATTCTATTTTCACAATACAAACGTTATTTTAAACCTTTAACTAATTTCAAATAATATCTTCAAAAAACCTCTGAGTATTATTAGCTAAAATATTAAGCTTTCATTTACTATTTTTCAGCTCTATTTGCAACAAAGTAATCGTATTTCTCGCAAGTGGTTCTTCAGAAATTATGCATGGCAGAAATTGTAAGTGGAAGTTTTTTATTTTATTTTGGCTTTCGAATAATAAATTCATTTTAGGTAGATTGAGAAACATAAAAAATTAATATTTTACTAGACAATTATTGAAATATCCACATAAATAAAACTCTATGTCTATCTATGATGATGAACGTACGGATGGACTTAATAAAATTACAAGGACCCTTTGTTTTACTACAAAACCATCAAAAATGTCACAAAGATAAAGTTAAGAAAAACAATACAATAAACATACTAATATTAATTCAAGCGAATACTGACGAAGTTTGTTAAAACTCAATCCAGGTCATAACGAGAGGCAATTACGGTTATAGTGCAGCAATTTGGAATGCCACGTAAAGTCCACGTTTATAATAATCGCTCTATAAAAATTAAGCTCGGTCATAAAGTATTTTGGCAACAAATTCTATAAAGCTTTTATTCTTACGAGACCCTTTTAGTAATACTACACAATTTTTTTTGTCTCCGATTTGAGTTTATATGGTAAAACTTTATTAGTTTTAATAAAAATAGAAGAAGCAAGAGAAGCAATTGTCAAAATAAAAAAAGAAATACGGGGATTATTTTAGGGTGTTGAATCGACGAATAGGGCAAGACAAATAAAAATGTAGATACATTTAAGTGAATAATATTGATTAATGTATGAAATATGATAACATAAGCAGATATTAAATAAAGAAGTGTAAAAGTGTATTTGTGTATTTAAAGGGACATATTTAAACGTATGTAATAGACTACTATATCAATATTGGATTGTATAATTAATTTTAAAACTCGCTTGTTCTTGGCGTGTTTCCTAGTATTTTGGAACTTCTCCTTATTTACACAAATACGTTTATATCAATTGATGGGGAGTTAGTCGAGGACCTTCTTCAATCGTAGATTTAATTCTATGTAATCGTATATATACTTCAACATATGCCCAAATGGGGTTGGGTTTGTTTTCGAGATCTTCGACCCCATTTTTCAACTTCCTGAAAGAAATTTTCGCCGTCGCTAGGACTCTTATTACTCATCCATTTCACTACCTATATTATTGTATATCAATATTTCTTCGCTGTCTGCGCCACCAAGTTATGAAATTCACTGAATCCTAACATTGGAAATTCGCCGTTCATATAGACTTTTAAAATCATCCTCCTGACATCACCCCTTCACCTCTCCTGACTTCACCTATGCTATTTTTCCTTCACACTTATGGCGTTGTTGCGTCATTATTCATTATTATTGGTTATATTTTTTCCTTTTTTTAATTTATTCAAAAAACGACTTTTTTGATTGAGAATGTGTACGAGATCTTTAATTATTTGGCAAACCCGAGTTTCATTGATTTTTCTGCAACAAAAAATTTTTTAATATATTTTTTCCAAAATTTTAATTGTGTCACAGGAATCTACGACTTAATTGTAGTGGTGATATTAAAGATCGCCAATAAAATAAGAGAATTATGACTGTTCACAATATTTTCACATTGCAATAGAATCATTTTCATTAAGTTCGAGAGAATAGATTGAATTATTTCTCGGTTGTTATAAACTTGCAAACCCACTTCTAATAACTATCGAATAAGAAATAAACTGAAAGGTATAAAATAATGACAATACGAGTAATTAGTTGGGATTTTGCGGTGAAATATAATTTCCAAACGAAATTAATTTGCGAAATTGTACTACCGATAGAGACTTTTACAACCAGTAACAATCGACGATTCTCCTACTCCCTCGTGTACGCGCACGTTCACACACACAGATGAGTGCTACATATTACTTGTCACCGATTCTAAAAATCTCTGATAAACCAATGTTTTATAATTTTATTAATAAACTATTTAATATCATTAAACCTGAATCATTCGAAACCCCATCACGGTACCTGTGCTGTTTATGGTCAAGGAATTATATTATATACTATGGGGGGGGGGCGTTTACACTTTCAAATAAAAAAGAATCATTCAAATTAATTGATAATTGGCGAAAATATGAGGTGGTATTAATAAGTGTAGCTTTAAAGTTTTTACAACATACACTAAATTTCAAAAAAGGTGGTAAAATTATGTAAATATGCTTTCATTTTTCTTTGATAATTTTAATTAGGTTTCCGAATCTGAATATTTACTAAGGTTACAAAGTTCTTAGTTTAGTAAATTATGCAGTTAAAAGATATCATGTTTTTCAATAAAAGCTGACCCGAACTGCATTGCCATTATTGGCGTATGTGTTTGCATTGCGCAACCATATTTCATTTTTAATGTCGCGACAGTTTACGAATAAAAATTTCCCTTGACAAATTCATTTACATTTAATTCAATGAAAAAACTACTACGTATTAAAAATACAGTATTCACAATTAAATGAAACTACGTGATGTAGTATTATTTCTACTTTCTTTAAGTTCTTTACCACGACCTAAGTTTCGTTGTGGGTGGAGGTAGGCAATTAGTTGTTGTATTACAACGCCCACTTGAAGTTGTAATACAACGAAACCTAGGTCGGGGTAAAGAACTTAAAGAAAGTAGAGATAATACTACATCACGTAGTTTCATTTAAATGTGAATAATGCATTTCTACAAAATTAACATCAAATATATTCAATATACAATATATTACAATAAAATTTTGTGCAATGCTTCGCAATATTCTGTTTATACCTACAAAAAATAATTTTACATTACCATTTATTTTTCAAAGTACATCATTACACGTTATGTCACTTATTTTAGAAAATGTTTTGAAAGGAAACTTGGCTATGAATTAAGATCTTATTTAAGAAACGATCGTATGTAAGAAGGCAAGAAAGTGTTAAATGATAAGCAATTCAATTAGATGAATTTTGAGATTTAAAAACACGCTTCGTGTAATTTAAGATTTTCAATAAAATATTATTTGATGTTACAATATCAATAAATTGCTATGTAGTGTTTTTCAAAGGATACAAAATTTTCAAAGCCGTAAGAGAACTAAGCCGAGGGGATAATAGTAGCCTAACGATCAGGGATTTTAGTTATAATTTATATTTTAAAGATGTTGTTACATATTTATATGAATATTATAAAGTGTGTTAGTTTGCTTTTTCTTACTTGTTTATTTACAAGAAGTAAAGTCAAAAACTACTGAATAGATTGCGGAAATTCTTCCACTGTTAAAAAATTCACAAGTAATTGCAACTCAAATTTGGAAAACGACTAAATTGACTTCTTTCTTTGCTTATGCTGAGGAAACCGGTCCAGATGTAATAAAATAATAGCATAGCGAATCTGCAAAAAATATTCAACGACATCTGCAAAAATAATCGTGGGTGCAGGATCGTGCGGGTGGCTTGCGGGATCTTGGGGCGAGGGCTAGACACAACTGTGGAATACAAATCGTACAAATCTAATAATCTCTCATTATATCAAATTTTAACGTAAAAACATGTGTTGGTCCCGCGGTAGTCAATTTTATTGAAAATATCGACGAAATTGGTTGCTAGTTGTTTGCATTTTCTTTATTTGTCGGTGTTATTATATTACATTAGTGTCAAGCCAAAGCTCCTGTTTAAAGCATAGTTCGTGATATTTATTTTTTACTTTTTACTTAATTTCTATAATTTCAATTGGTGTCTTTGAGCTTGTCTCAGGAAGAGAGAAATTACTGTCATTGATCTGTGGTGTCCTGTTATTTTCAGTAAAGATAATAATCTTTTAATTTCTAATTATAGTCCTTTTTCCTTAATAAAGTGTACTGACAAGTAGACCGAAAATTGGGAAAACTATCAATAACTTAATCCTTTCCTTCCTTAAGGAATGCAACAATAAGACCGCAAGTAGTTATGCAGATATATATGTATATATATATATATATATATATATATATATATATATATATATATATATGTGTGTGGGTGTGTGTATGTATATATATATATATATATATATATATATATACATAAGTGTGCGTGCGTACGTGTGTAGACGAGGAAATATGTATCATATTTATCGCAAACACCTAAATGTTACGTAATTAGTCAGATCAAAAATTATTGTTTTTTCGTACGTCCTACTAGTTTTTCCAATACGCGCACCTTACTTTATTTAGGATTTTTGGCGATATTTCTTGTATATCGTAATTATTACAATAATGAGGTTTTGAGAACGCACGCTGCAAAATACACCCACGTGTACGCGAATCTTCATGACATACAAAATTCGCTTATATTATTTCCACCCTTCGGTGCGTATTTTCTAAAATACGAAAATATACATTACATAAAAAGCGAGTATTTAGAACATATATTCCGATAATTGTCTAAGAACAGTATTAAATACCGTAAGGCCTTATTTTCGCTTAACTAATTAGAGTAAAAGGGACTAGAAAAACGTTATAATTGTTTTTCTTCAAAGTTGATAAAAATTCAAAATATAATTTTTTTATAAAAGAAATTTAACTGATTAATGCCATCTTTTTGATTGTATTTATTAACAAATATTTTTATAACACACAAAATACTATAGGGTACTGTTATCCCCTTGACTTAATTTTCTTACGGCTTTAAAAATTTTATATCTTCTGAAAAACACAATATAGCAATGTATTGATATTGTACGTTATAAAATACTTTAATAAATACACGAAATAAATGAATTGGTTAGCGTAAGAAAATTAAATGGTATTTAAATGTACAATGCGACTCAATCAATATGAAATATACTAATACAGAAAAAATACGCAAAACCTGTGTCAACTACAATGTAGCCAAAATGTGACAAGTTCGAAACGAACTTCCAAAGGATAATTGTTCTATAGAAACTAATAAGCTGCACTAAAATCAGCACTATATGAAAGCATGTAATATATAGATTAAACGTAATTAAATAAAGGGAAAAAAAAGTATTCTACAATAAACTTGTCTTATCAAAAATTTTCAACAAAGCTGTAGACTCGCCTCGTTAGGAGCGATTTTGTATTCACCGAAACATTATTGCAATTTTCGCAGCCGTCATAGATGATTCTGTGATGGTATGATGGTACAATATGGTGTATTTTATGCTGTGATGGTACAATATGGTGTATTGTATGCTGTGATGGTACAATATGGTGTATTTTTGTAGTATTTTTTTTTCTGAAAGCACGCTTTAGAGGCGGCGCGTTTTGCCGGTATTTAACGTGGCCTCGGAGTTAATGTTGTTTTAATTTGCGTTGCCCCATTTGAAAAGGAAAATGTCCAAATGGTTTCATTGTATGAATTTAGAGGACAATGGTGGTGCGAAGAAGTTTTCTTTTTTTTTCTTACTGTACTTGGAAGCGATCGTTGTGTTTGTTTAAAAAAAAATTGTTTTTTGACTATATTCAATTATTAAAATTTATTTAAATTTTTATTAACACAACCAATGTAATAATCAGGAACTGTATAAGATTGAAAACCCTATCAAAACGAGAAGTAAAATTAATTATATGGTGAATATATATATATATATATATATATATATATATATATATATATATATATGTATAGATATATAACATTATTTTTCATTTACTCGTACTGCATTATGAACTAATTTTTAGGGTAAGGTAGCAATGTAAAATTGCTCAATCAAAAAGCTCATGAAATAAAAACGTTTTTGAATTTGATTCTGAAAAAGAAAATGATGTGAACTTTTTTGAAAATGATGTTAAAAATCAAGTTCAAAATCTGGTGTTTAGAATATTTTGCGTTCCTGTTAATCTTTTGACGCCACGTTATAGACCGATGAAAGTGAATATTTTTATCCCGAATAAGAAAGTTATTCCACTAGTTAGTAAAAAAAAATGAAGTTTTAACCACAATTATTTATGTGACGTTAAGTGTAAAAATAATTTAAAGAATGTTTAAAGGTATATTTGAAGGTTTTTTGAAAAGGTACATTGATTTTTAGGCGTTGATAGATTTAAAAGTTTTTGAAATCACCATTACAAATTGCTTAATGAAATCTAAAATATTGAGTATAGGTCTAAATGGTGCAATTAATATACAATATTAAATAAACAATAATAGCAGAGTAAACTAAATATTTCTTATTTTAGTATTATATTTAAATTGTATTGTAATTAAAACAAAGACCATATTTTACCATTGAGATTGTTTTTGTCAAAATAAAAAAATCACACTAATTTCAACGGTTATATTTTTACATGGTGAATACATAAATGTTTAATTAACATCTGTTACTGTTTTCTTATTATTTACATTTTATTTCTGAATGTGCTGCATTTGTTTTATTTGAGTCTAAATACCTTAATTTTTTTTTTCACCTAATTTTACTATATTAACCTGTGTATTTAAAAAAATTAGCGCGAGTAACAGAACAAATTCGTTAACATATCAATACTTGGCATGAATAAAACCCTTACGGATAATTTCTAACGAATAATTTCGTATAGGGATAATGTCGTAATAAGACAGATTAACGAGAGATATACTCGTAATAAAAAAAAAATAAAGTTGAAAAATGTAAACGAGATTAATTAATAATTTATTCACAATTCGGCGATTAATACACAATTACAGAAAAATATTTCTGTATTATAAAATTATTTTAACACTATTAAAAATTTAATGAAAAGCAATCATAATTATTTTAAGAAATGTAAAATTCTTTTATAATGGCCAAAATGTACAAAGTGCGTGTGTTTATAACGAACTATGTCACAAAATTGTTCCCTGTCAATCTCCTTCAGTTTGGAATAATTTTATCAAAAATCCTTGTGAAAGAACTCTATTTACCCAATAACCGAATACAAAAAATTGTGCTGAAATATGTCGATATTGAGTAACCAATAAGAAACTTCAGGGTTCAGAAACGACTTAATAATTAGAAGCCATTACTAATTACGCCTGATTCCACAAAATAATAAACTACTCAACTGAACGTCAAGAAAAATGATGTAGAATTACAAACGGTGAATCGTAAAGCTTCGTAAAATTTGTTGGCAAAATGCTTTATGACGGAGCTTAATTTTTATAGACCAATTGCCGTGAACGTTGCCTTTTATGTCGCCCACTAAATTGCCTTCACTAACCTCGATTGCCCTCTCATCATAGCCTGGATTAAATTTTTACAATCTTCATCAGTAAAATGTCCGTTCAAGTACATGTTCATTGCGACCTATTTTTTTAAGTTTATCACATTTGAACTAAAGGATTTTTGTTATTTTTTAAGGAAGCCTAATCGAATAACTAACGATTCAATTTTTATTAAACCTTAGCATTTCACTGAATTTTATCTAAAAATAATCTATATAGACATTCATAATATTCAAATAAAATGACCAAGTGCGAGTTAATATAATTAAGCGAGTTGGGAGACATATATTATAGCGAATATCTCAAAAATTATGATGTTTAGACTCATAACATACACATGCACGCACGCACGCGCGTTCGCGTTCACGCACACGCGCACACACATGAACGCGCACGCGCACGGTCATGCACAGGCGCACGCGCAAAAGCACTGGCATACACACACACACACATACACACACACACATATATATATATATATATATATATATATATACATATATGTATATATATATATATATATATATATATATATATATATATATATATGTGTATATATAATTAAAAACGTATGTGTAGATAGTCGTTTAACGTTATACACATTGAAAGACTATATGGACCTTTTCCTACATTATTTATTTTTTTCAATTTTTTCGGGTACTTAATTTGCCCCATCCCCTAAGTTACCATGCAAATATTTTTGAGCCTTAGCTATTGACAGTGGATGATGAAGAATTTACTACTACGCCTTAAAAAAAGTGTACCCGTAATCCCAAGCTAATTGCTCATTGAGACTTAAATCACATAAGATCGAAGTCTCTCTGTTTAACGTGAAATGATAAGCTTTTCATATAAAAAGTCACATGTTAGTTTTTAAAGGCAGAGTTCAAACTAAGATGTTGGATGGAGAATGTTATATAGTAGAAGGAGAAGCGTTATTAGTAACATTGCCATTTATAAGCATCAATCATGTTTGGTGACTTAGTTTTATCGTAAGTCGTATTGTGCCATGTCTACTTGTGTACTTCATATAGTCACTATATTACTTACATTTTCTCTGTTTTTCTGTCACCGATATATTTACATGACAGGAATTTTATTATTAAAATTTGTTATTTTTAATAAATTTAATTTTAAAAGCACTTTGTCAGCGAAACTTGGCCCTAATAATTCTGCACTTCCAGCTGTCATGTTCATCCGTAGCGAACATAATAATGGACGCAGTGATGAAGTAACCATCTATATTTAGGCCAACATTTTGCAAATAAAAGAAAAGTTACACAAGAATACTTATCCGAAACAAATTTTTGCTTAGGAATTACGCGTTCACAATTTGTGAGTTTGAAGTCCATTAATTAATCCAATTAAATTAATAAATAGACTTTAATCTGGATCCGAGGCTACGATAATCACATAATAACTACTAAAATCAGATTATTTTAAAAAATATTTAATTCTCTTATTTTTTATTTTTCGCGTGTATCCTTTCCTTAAATTAATGTCGTTAAAATATATTTCTTTTATTCTAATTTCAATTTTATTTTAATAAATTTGTGGTCAAATTCCTTGCAGTCTTCCCTAAAACTAATTTTTCTTAGTTATCCTTTATTGCTGACTGGGAAAATAATTTCTATAGACGTAAATGAAATGGAGCTTTACAGCTTAAATTAATATCAAAAGTAATTGGCGAAATAATATAGTGTTGCATTTACAATAATGATTACTTTTTGAATACTGCGAAAGAAGGTTGACTTAAATTTTAAATAAAATATCTAATATTGAATCTGAAACGACCTATTGATCAAGATACTAACGACTTCCATCGGTACCTATATATTTCTTTATTGAATATATTCAGCGTTAATTTTGTAGAAATACATTGTTCACAATTAAATGAAACTACGTGATGTAGTATTATTTCTACTTTATTTAAATTCTTTGCCACGACGTAAATTTCGTTGCCTTACAACATCTTCAGGTGGACAAATAGCAATGATTACTTTTTACCCACCAGATGTTGCATCTTTTGAGTACAATTTAAATAAAGTAGAAATAATACTACATCACGTAGTAATACATGTCACTCTAAATAAAGAGGAAATTTTATTGTTATGCCAATTTCCTATTTATGTTTAGATTAAAGATTCCACAGTATATAAAAATACATTTTATAAGCTTGAATTATTTCATATTCATAAATGAATTATTTCACATTCATAAATGAAATAAGGGTGTATTGGAAGATATAAATTTTACTATTTAATTGGGTGTCTAAAATATTATGTCTAAAATTTAATAATTATAATTTGTCAATTTTGTTTTATTGGTTCACCTACAACCTGAAAACAATAGATCCCTTTTACAGTCTCGACCATTCCAAAAGAACGCAAAAGAATTGAAAACATTTTTTTTTCTATGTCTTCTCGGTGGTACTAAACTGTAAAATAGTCTATAAAGAAAATGATCAATCTATAATCATGACCTTAATATATATATATATATATATATACACTTTTGCGTTATGGTAGCAGGTTCGGTCTGTAATAGAAAACAATTTTAGCCAACCAATATGCTAGTATCAATATAATATTGATTATATAGTCTAAGTTATCAGAATTTCTTCTGTTCACTATTAGAATGAAAGATAAATTGTGAATGTCTTACAAAAATGAAGAGTCCGTTAATAAAGCAGCTCTCTGTTTTAATGTACAAATAGAATATTTCCTCTAAATGTTCACAAATATCCTGTGTGTCTTTGTAATCCTGTGCCCCGCAACCACGGGTGATAAACGAGCCGAGTTCACAGGATTACTCTCTATTTGGTTTTCCCAAAAAATGTTGGAAGTCGTCGAAATTTTAAAAATTGGCTTTTTGCCTATTCTAATGACATATCCGAAGAGGTAATCAAAATTGGATGTTAAGTAAATTTGTTATAAACAATGAATTGTTTAACATCGCTTTTCCAACTTTATGCATTATGTTCAGAACCATCTTCCTATGATGAGTTTTGGTAATTAATCAATTTTCTTAATTAAGTAGGACGTATAGAACGAGTTTAAAGCTCAAGTGGGCTTTCATAGGTGTTGCGCGCTAACATATGTAACGAACTGTGGAAAGCGCAAAATTTTTACAATTTCGAAATCTGTAAGCCACAGTATTGAAGGAAAAAATCGTTATTGTTATTTTAATATTATATAAGACCGAAAGTTATTATTTAAGGTCGAAAATCGATAGTAAACTATTTATTATTTACGTGTAACAATTTTACTTAATACCCATTTGGTGACCTCTTCAGATATCTTATGGGAATAAACAAAAAAGAAATTAGTAAAAATCTGGGACAATTGAATTTTTTTCAATAATTCCAAATGCAGTACATGGATAGCCGAAAATTATTTCTTTTTTATAATTTTATTTCAATGAAATTTGTTCCCTTTTTTTTATTTACATTTTAATGACAAATCTTGAAAATTCAAATCAAGTGGAAAATGATTGGAGATGTAGGGACTTGCAACTAAAAACCGGTTCAAAACAGGGTTAATTTGTTAAAAGAATTGTTTTATATGCAGTATTCTAAATGTATGTTATTAATTATACGTTTCTATGAAACAACCATGAGCTTGTAAAAGCATTAAACGAAATTAACAATAAATTTTTCTTTACATGATTTCATTTTCGCAAAAACAAAACTGAATTCTCTATCGTCACCTCGATTTTCCATTTCCTCATTGGAGCTGTTGCTCGCAGTCGCTGCAATTGAAAGAGTTATTGTTATAGCAGCTGCACCTCGCTTTAGTGCCATTTCTGTGCTATTAAATATTGTTGTTATTAATACACTGGACGATCGCGGAGCATAAATGCACTTTGTTCTGCAATCGCTTTTTTTAATTTGTGTCAAATCTATATTCAATGCACTATGCGTATCTACAATCTAGGATAATTGAACTTTTTATTCGATAATTGTAGTTCCATTTTTCCGACAAAGTTTCATTAAGTTTTGTTAAATTATTATTGAAAGGCAAATAAGGGAAGAGTTTTGTACAAATTGTAGTTTTGTTTTATATAAATTGAATTTACGATGAAATCAATGAAGATTTTTAGGGAACGTGGAATATTGGCATTATTTTTATTGAAATATTAATATTATAATTTTTGTAGAATTACCAAAATTCCTTGATGTTCTTAAAATTTTAGTATTCTTTTTAGTATGTTTTTTTTCTTTCTGTACTCGAGAGCATCTACTAAAAAATTATGCATTTTCTTTAATGATGATTTAATTTATTTCAAAAGATTATTTTACCATAATTTTTACAAAAAAAATAAAATCTATAAAACAACTTAAATAAAAAACAAAACTATTTAAAAAAATATAGCGACACTCAGGTAGAAAAAAGAAAAGACTAAGGATTGAAAAAGAAGTGAACGTATTAAAAACAATACCGGATAATTTAATATTATAATTATTCATTTTTATTTATTTCATTTTATTTTTCTATAATGTTGGAAATTCCGCTTCAATACACTATTTCCCTTTCTCTCTCTAACTGTAAAACTTTGAAAACATCTCAATGATAACTTCACAAAATCATTCTTTATAAACGTGTTGAAAGATTTTCTGAAAAAGTCGTATACCAGTAATCGGTAACTTTTACTGCTTGCTTTGTGCCACCTGTCCCCTTTTCTTTAATTTGACCGTATCAATATTCAAGAAATATTCTCTGTATGTATTTTTTCAACAATTTTTTTTCTTTTAAATTTAGTTTTTCAATAAATTATTACGTTATTGCTTCACCATAAGATATTTCTTCAACATATATAATAACCACAATTATATGTAGAAATTTATATATAGTAAAATAAACAAATTAGCTCTAACATATCAATTTTAATTTGATAATATCCAGTATAAGACGCAAAGTTAATTATTTTTCTTCGCTTATGTGAAATCTATTCGATCTGTCATAAAATTTGTAAATGATAAAATATCGTTAAATTATAAACCGCAGAATTCGGGCTGAAATCGGCCAAAGCACGTTAACTAAAATTCTATTACCATTAAAAGAGCTCTCCTCATAGGTCTTTCTCACAGATGTAGGTAAAACATTTGCTACTGACCAACAATGAATAAAAAGGGTGCGTGAACTTATGTACGCGCTTGAGAAGTTGTACTTCTTTGGCATCATTAAATAATACATACGGATAGATAACCTCAATTATATTGGAGCACTTGAAAAAGTCTATGAACACAATTTTTTCACTAATATTTACGAATAGTAAATATATTAATCAAAATATTTAATTTAAATCACTACTGAATATAATTTATCAGCACATATATAAATCGCACTTATATGAAACTAAAACACGAGTGTGAATGTAGATACTAGAAACATGTGGATAAATACTATGAATATGAAAACAGTGAACAGAGGCGACGATGGTGCCAATAGCTTTTGTTTCGAGACTGCAACTGCCGCAACTTCATACTGTAACTTTTGTGTGACGAATCTTAAAATTTCACTATCATAATTTTTTCATAACGCATCTAAAGAAGTACAACTTCAAAAAAGATCTGACAAAATTTTTAAAATTGATTTTTGTATTTGCAAAAGTAAAGCATTGAAAGCTCTTAGAGACAGCTTGGGAATTAATTTTCAACTTACAGTTATTTGCATAGTTAACTTTAACAATGCTATTAAATAGTACACAGTCGAAATATTCAGCGTGAACTGAAATTTCTAGAGAGTTGAGACGAATACATTTGTCCGCATTGATATAAGCATAGCATTAATTTTATATCATAAAAGTACGAGGTGAAGTGCTAGCAACAAATTAATTTGTTTAATCAATTAACTTTTGTCGTGATAATATAATTTTATTTCTGTTTTTTATAATACTCCTTTTAATACTATACGTGTAAAGAAGACTTACCTTGAAATATTGACTTTTCTTGTTGTTGGAGTTATACTTCTTTAGGCGCGTTATGAAAAAATGATGAGAGTGAAATTTTAAGATTCGTCACACAAAAGTTGAAGTTGCAGTGGTTGCAGTCTCGAAACAAAAGCTACCAACAAAATAGAAATAGAACCTCTATTAATCGCGCAAGTTGGCACCATCGTCGCCTCTGTTCACTGTTTTCATGTTCATAGTATTTATTTTCCACATGTTTCTAGTGTCTACATTCACACACGTGTTTTAGTTTCATATAAGTGCGATTTATATATGTGCTGATAAATTATATTCAGTAGTGATTTAAATTCAATATTTTGATTAATGTATTTACTATTCGTAAATATTAGTGAAAAAATTGTGTTTAAAGACTTTTTCAAGTGCTCCAATATAATTGAAGTTATCTATCCGTATGTATTATTTATTGATATAAATTAAAATATTATTATTTAACATAATTAATACTAAATATTAATGTTAAATATTTATTTTTGGTTATACAAAATTTTAAAAGTAAATAAATAAATTTAATAATAAATTCAATCTGAATTCATTGAATTGAAGTTTATTCATTTTTTAAATATTGTTATTATTTTCTAACTTTAATATTCACTTGATTTACTAATATACACGACACTATCAATATCATTACTCCAAACATTGATATGACTGTAAGACAGGCGGAATTGGCAAGTTCAACAGTGACATCAGTTGGTGAGTTTTGTGCAGCTGAATGCAAAATGGAAGATGGCAACAAAATTGTTTTGATGGTAATTTACATTACTCCAAATCAAAAAATTGACGACATCATTCATTTCTTGAAAAGATTATTATGGCCATATACAACAGCTGGAGGAGAATATCTTGGTAGAGGAGAAGACAAGTTACCGATAATTTTAAATGGGGACTTCAACGTCAATTTTTCCCGTGAAGATGCTCGTCCACTTATTGATTTCCTCCAAAATGACTTGAATCTAGCCATGAATAATAATCCTCTGGTTTCGACAACATGACATGGCACTACCATAGATGCTGTATTTGTACGATATCTCAACGCTGTTAATACAAGACTTTTTGTGTCATATTTTAGTTATCATAAGCCACTGATAACTGAAGTTCCGATTCAGTCATTACCGGAAGATGCTATGGCAGTGGAAATAATTTAAAAATAATATTCGGATAATAAGAGAATTTATGTTACCCTTAATGTAAGAAAATAAATATTTATTTATTTAATTTTTCAAATTTAAACTGAACTTTATAGACTGTGTTGACTATCCTTTTCCAGTCCTTTTATTATTTTATTGTAATTTATTATTTGCCTACAATTAAAAACTATTTTTTAATGATGCCAAAGAAGTATAACTTGTCACGCGCGTACATAAGTAGACGCACCCTTTTTTAAAGACATGTTAAATATTCAATAGGCGTACGTAAATGAATAGCCCAACTAATATTACATTTAAATAATGATAAATTTATGTACTTTTTGCATACTCAATTAGGATAGAGATACAACAATATTAATAATTTAATGAAATGTTTCTAAACTTCAAGGAAATAAATATGGAAAAAAGGTTCATAATGGTATTTTAATTTCCCTTTTACGTAGCAAATGAAGTTTTATTATTATGCTTGACCATTTTCCGTGCACCGGAAACCGTTTTCTAATTTTGCTGCTTCGATGGAATGTCATATTAACCCATAAATTTAATCGTGTAAAAAAATCCCACTGCTTTTTTTATTTTCTTTACTTTCGAATGGTCTTCATTTTGAACTATATTTTTACGTCATATACTATTATTTAATCCAATTTTTGTATATTTCCACAAATAATCCTCAGACCTATTTTTACCGTGCGTTTTAATCCCTATGTATACTTTTTCCGGGCCCATAAATCCTTTTGCTATTTAATAGACAATAATATTTTATGATGGTTGCTATTAACTATGTCCTATTTTGACAATTCCCAATTTTTTTCATGGATAGTTTTAGAAAAAGTATTAATTTTATTTTATTACTTTTGGGTAGTTTTAATGTATTTCATCATTAAGGTACACCATAACGTACCTTATCATTAAGAAATAGATGGAATTTCCGAGTGCCTAAAATAACTTCATAAAAATTTCAATTCAAATAACCCTAAAGTATTGAAACTGGGTATGCAATACGCTTTATTTTAAAACACTTTTTATTTTTTTCTAATTATATTTTTGAAATATTTTACGACACTTTATACTTCAAATTTGATCATGCACGATAATGTTGGTCCAATAAAAATAGTTTTTATCACTGCTTATATCAATTATCGATATGTGTATTTATTATAGCATTACATGTGGTATTGAATCATCGCTCAGCTTTTCATCAGTCAATGCAAAAGAAGTTTCGCTTCAAAAAAATATGTGGTAAATCATAAATAAGTAAAATAAAGTAGGTGTAAATGCATTGTACAGATAGTGTAAAGTTATTGAAATGTGGATAGCTCTGAGCTACTTTGATTATAGCGTTGACTAGATGGCTATTTTGATCATTTACTCTTATTACACTGCAATGAGCAATAATGCTACTTAAATTACGAATTTGCTGTGACAACATTTTTATTTTTTTTATTACTGCTTTGATTACTGAGTATTCACTTACTATATTTTTTCCATATCTCATTTCCCATGTCTCTATACTTTAACATTATAATTTTTCACAATTAAATGAAACTACGTGATGTAGTATTATTTCTACTTTCTTTAAGTTCTTTACCACGACCTAGGTTTCGTTGTATTACAACATCATCAGGTGGGCTATTAGCAAAGATTAGAAATCTAGGTCGTGGTAAAGGACTTAATGTAAGTAGAAATAATACTACATCACGTAGTTTCATTTAATTGTGAATAATGAATTTCTACAAAATTAACGCCAAATATATTCAATTATAATTTTTCATTATCAGGCATTACTCATTCTACAACATACGGGCTTGATATAAAATATTAATGAAACTATTAAGCCTTAAATGTTCTATTTAAGATTCATTACTTTTTTTTAATATCCCTTTGCAAGAGCGATAAGTTCATAATATTAACTCCTAATACCGTGTATCATTAATATAATTCCTTAAAGATTACATTAATCGTTTACTGTCTGCATGCCTTTTCAAAATAATGATCAAATCAAAATATAAATCCTGAAATTGAATTGAATGCTTTAGAGAAATGCAAAGAATTGATTGAGCTTTTCCTGAATCGGTCATCGACCTTTAAGTAAAACCTTATCAAGAAGAAAGATATTTAGTTTTATTAAATACATTTATAAAGGGTATCTCAACATGGGAAAAATTTAATAAAATTGAATTAAAAAATGCTTTCACAGCTGACAAATGACCATACAATGTCAAATATCAAACATTTCTCATATACATTCACATGCAATTGATATTTGAAAGATTAAAATAGAATATTTAAATGATTAAGTTGGAAATTCGAAAAAGTGAAAAAGGCGAAAATATTTGAAAGTTCGTTTTGTCCAGAAAAGCTAAATTGTGAGGTGCAGTCGTATACATTGTGAACTCTTACTGCAGCACTGGGCAATTAAAAAAATTAACTTCCGTCTTTAATATTATCACGTTATAATCTAATTAAATCTTTTATATAAAATATTCAGTGTGGAGTTATTCAATGTGATTTTGAAGTGAGTTTTCTTAGCTAGTTAAAATGAAAATGTATATTGAGGGAAATTAAGGTTGAGGAAAATTAGAGTGTGGTGTACATCGTTTTACTTTTAATTTGGGACAAAATACCATTGCGGATATTTTTGAACTTCCCATTTAAATTCTTTATTTAGTACCCAAAGTGTCTGACTGAAATTTGTGTCTAAATCTGTGAGGTATTTTAAAAAAAACTGGGTTGAGTGTAGAAATGTTTTACGTTCTTTATAAATAAAAAATAACGCTTCGAGAGGTCGTCAAGAAAGTATGTTTTTGAATGGCTGTAAGGTCCATGATTTCGTACTTCTTTTTTACAAGTTACAGATAATATTTAAAATAAGTAATAATTATTTACCTGTACATAACACCCTGGGACAAGTACGATTCGTATTTAACTGGCATTTATTTCATTTTATTTTTTCATATTTCCACAAATAATACACCAAAGTGTTAACTTCTTTTTCCTACTCAATTCTGATAACTAAGACTCAATTTTTAAACTTAAATGTTCATTCTGTTTTGATATAGAAACTAGCGTTGATTTATATGATGTGTCTGAAATGTATTTAATTATTTACATTTACGATAGTCATCCTTTTGATCATTACTCTGTCGTCAATTGGCGTAGCTATAACGGTAAATTATATTGCAAAGCCCATAGCACTTTAGTAAAACAGTTCTCATAACAATTAATAATTTTTTAGTTAACATTTTTAAACTAAATCCTGAGTCAAATAAATATTGTGTACATTTTTATACACCGTGCCATCTATGTAAGTAGTAATTCTTTAGTCTACATATTCATAGTTATACATAAGTTCTAAATGTCGTCAAGAAAGTGTGTTCCTCCTGAATAGTAATATAAAATATCTCTTTGTGAATGTTTCTCTAATAATTGTCACGTCATGCCAACTAGTGAGTTCTATATAAAGATAAATATATTTTATGCAAAACTCGTTGTCGTAAAACTGAAAGCGCACATACCGTGTTTTTTTAATAATATTCCATAAATATGGAATACCTATTTTGTCATATATATATATATATATATATATATATATATATATATATATGTGTGTGTGTATATATATATATATATATATATATAGCCGTCAATTGCGCTTTTGATCATAAATTTAATAAAAAATTATAATAAAGGTAAAAATATCGGAAAGCAGTGCAAAACTGAAGCCTGGATGTAAACTGTTTATGAAAATGAAAATATTTGCCAAATCATTATGAAAATCAATAGGTTTTTATCCTAATCCAATCGATAGAAAAGAGTCACCAACATTGGTCAAGAATTGCGACCAGCCGGGCATTCTCTTACGTTTAAACGTACTACGGGCTGACACCCATGTTATTTTTTTTCCATTATATAATATTATATATAAGTTTTCATTATATAAGAATAAAAATATAAAAAAGGCTTAACGCTAATGATATTAGCGTGTTTTAGAGGTCTAATTTATTTTTTGGAAAAATCTTCTCTATCGTTAAAACTCGAAGCCAGCGCTAATCAGCAGTAAAGAACATTTTTAAACAGATGTTTAGTTGTTTGACTTTATCCCCTCGAGCTTATGTAAATGTTAAAAACATTATTTAGAAGAATATTTTAAATAAAGAAACTGTCAAATTAACAAGTTAGGAAATGCTGATTTGAAAGATTTGAAAGTTTCATTTAAATATAGTTCTAGCGATCTTTCGCGTTTTTCAAACTCGCGATTGAAAAATTATAGATATACGCCAGTTTATGGCTTAAAATGTCGCCAACAAATTTTGAAATATGATGAATCAAACTGCAAGTTTATTTTAGAAAAACTTATCCAATGATATACAATAGAAGATGTCTAAAAAAATCAATTGATTTTACAAAACAAAAAAGTGATTTCTTTAATGCTTGCTACATCTCTGTGAGAACAATCTAGTTTCAAAATAAAATATAGATGGTTATAAATCATAAAAACTGTGAGATTACAACAGACACACGGACTGAAAAAAATTATAAGGTATCGTTATAAGAAACCCAAAAGTATTTCACTAGTTA
Source organism: Druceiella hillmani (assembly GCA_039881145.1). Classification (NCBI taxonomy): domain Eukaryota; kingdom Metazoa; phylum Arthropoda; class Insecta; order Lepidoptera; family Hepialidae; genus Druceiella; species Druceiella hillmani. The sequence goes on along the minus strand of JAYKKI010000017.1, from coordinate 35,813,236 downwards.
AGGTCATAAGTAAACTAAAATAAAACTACGTGATGTAGAATTATTTCTACTTTCTTTAAATTCTTTACCACGACTACCCGAAGTGTAATACAACGAAACTTACGTTGTATTACACTTCGGGTGGGCTATTAGCAAAGATCTTTGCTAATAGCCTACCTGAAGATGTTTCATTTAATTGTGAATAATGAATTTCTACAAAATTGACGCCAAATATATTCAATAAACTAAGATAATTAGCTGATCTTTTAATCGTTGCACAGACAGACTTATCTCATCTCCTATAAGACAGACTTATGTTAGAATTAATCTACCAGAACAAAACAAATAGTTACTAAAAGTAACCTAGAAAAGCTAGAGCCTTATAATCTTTCTTGGCAAAATACTTTACGGCGGAGCTTAATTTTTACAGAGCGATTACTGTAAATGTTGACTTTATGTCGCATTCTAAATTGCTGTGCTAACCACAATCGCCTCTCGTTATGACCTGGATTAATCTTTGACAATCTTCCTAAATATTTGCTTGAATTAATGGTTGTATGTATATCGCATTGCCTTTATTAACTTTATCATATTTAACGTTATCTCAATTAATGTCTATAAAATGTTGTTTTTATTAGTGTTCATTTCTCTGTACGATGTAGCAACATTTCCTTTTCGCGTATACCATCTAGTGGGATATCATTCTATATATATTCTAACATAAAATCGTGCTCTCGTTTACCGTTTATCATTTTTAAGCTCCATTTGCAACAAAATATTAAACTTCAAACGTGACGTGTAATATGTAAATTGTGGGAGGGAACTCTAATTGTTCATCATAAGCTTGAAAACCGTAGAGAAAATTTTGATACTGATATTAAATTATAACTTCCAGTTAAAGTATTTTTCGGTTACTTGAATCACAAAATACAAGAAGTAACCATCTATATTCGGACTACCATTTTGGAAATAAAAAAATGTTACACAAGGATATTTCTCCAAAACAAATGTTTGCTTAGGAATTACGCATTCACAATTTGTGAGTTTGACGTCCATCAATTAAATTAATAAATAGACTTTAATCTGGATCCGAGGCTATGATAATCACAGAATAACTGCTAAAATCAGATTATTTTAGAAAATATTTAATTTTCGTAATATTTCATTTTTTGCATGTTTCCTTTCCTTAAATTAATGGCGTTAAAATATATTTCTTTTATTCTAATTTCAATTTTATTTTAATAAATGTTTGTAATATTGTATTTTAATGACTCAAAATTTCTTGCAGTTTCCTCAAAAACTAATTTGTATTATTTGTTATCCTTTATTGCTGACTGGAAGAAGTAATTTCCAGAAACATAAATGAAATGGAGCTTTTACAGCGTTGCATTTACGATAATAGTTACTTTTTGGATACTGCAAAAGGAGGGTGACGTACAGTTTAAATAAAACATCTAATATTGAACCTGAAACAAACGACCTATTAATCAAGATAATAACGACTTCCATCGGTACCTATATATTTCTTTATTGAATATATTTGGCGTTAATTTTGGGGAAATCCATTGTTGACAATTAAATGAAACTACATGATATAGTATTATTTCTAAATTCTTTACTACGACGTAAGTTTCGTTGTATTACAAGATCTTCAGGTCGGCAATTAGCAAAGATTGCTTTTGCCCACCTAATATTGTAGCTTTTGACAAGAATTTAAATAAAGTAGAAATAATTCTACATCACGTAGTTTCATTTCATAATTTCTTTATTATTACGTTATTTTGTCTTGAGCACGTTTTATAGTATTAATTTCTCTCGACCTTGGTATACGACTGCTATAAAGTTGATGGATATCGAACTTTCCAAGCTACCCCCTCCCCTCGAGTCCCCGGACTGCACTATCAATATCAATGTGTCTTAAGCGATACGAAACCACATTTAATTTTTAATGTCGCGTGCGGTAATATCCATAGTACAAATTTTCTTGGAAAACAAACTTAATTCAACGTGAAAACTTTTCACATTTACAACGATGAAAGAGACTGTTAAACGTTTAAATTTTACCCATAATTTTGCTTCATATATTAATTTTCCTCAAATTTTATCGTATTAAGTACCGTACCCCTTACGAATTTTGTTAAGTGTTGTTAATATTACTGTAGAATAAAAGTTTTAGAACAATCAAACAAAAAAAAAATAATACAGAGGAAATTTTATTGTTATGCCAACTTCCTATTTACGTTTAGATTAAAGATTCAACATTATATGAAAATATATTTTATAAGCTTGAATTATTTCATATTAGTTATTAAATTATATCACATTCGTAAATGAAACAAGGGAGTATTGGAAGATATGAATTTTACTATTTAAATTAGTGTCTAAAATAAAGCCCCATTTTAATAATTATTATTTTTCGATTTTGTTTTATTGGTTCACTCACAAGCTGAAAGCTAAAGATCCCTTTTACAGTTTTCACCATTCCAAAGGAATGGAAGAGAAATGAAAACACAATTTTTTTATGTCTTTTCGGTGGTTAAACTATAAAATAGTCTTTAAAGAAAATTATCACTCTATAATCATGAGCTTAATAAGTCTACACTTTTATGTAAGTTTCGTGGTATGGTAGCAGGTTCGTTCTGTAATAGAAAATCATTTTAACCAGCCAATATGCTAGTAGCAGTATAATATTGATTATATAGTCTAACTTATCAGAATTTATTTTTTTCTGTATTAGAATGAAAGATAAATTGTTAACATCTTAATTAAATGAAGAGTCCGTTAATAAAGCAGCTCTCTATTATAATGTACAAATAGAATATTTTATCTAAATGTTCACAAATATCCTGTGTGTGTCTTTGTAATCCTCTGTTCCGCACCCACGGGTAATAAACGAGCCGAGTTCGCAGGATTATTATCTATATGGACTTCCCAAAAATGTTGGAAATCGTCGAATTTTTAAATTTTGCCTTTTTTGCCTTTTCTAATAACATATCCGAAGAGATGATCAAAATCGGATGCGGATGTTCAAATAAATTTGTTATAAACAATGAAATGTTTAATATAGCTTTTCCAACCTTATACGTTATGTTCAGAACCATCTATCTATGATGTGTCTTTGGTAATTAATCAATTTTCTTAATTAAGTAGGACGCGTAGAACGAGTTTAAAGCTCAAGTGGGCTTTCATAGGTGTTGTGCGCTAACATATGTAACAAACTGTGGAAAGCGCAAAATTTTTACAATTTCGAAAGCTGTAAGCCACGTTATTAAAAAAAATCGTTATTGTTATTTCAATATTATATAAGACCGAAAGTTATTATTTAAGGTCGAAAATCGATAATAAACAATTTACTATTTACGTGTAACAAATTTATTTAATACCCATTTGGTGACCTATTCAGATATCTTACGAGAATAAATAAAAAAAGAAAATAGCAAACATCTTGGACAATTACATTTTTTTCAATAATTCCACATACAGTACATGGACAGCCGAAAAGTTATTTCTTTTTTATAATTTTCCTTGAATGCAATTTGTTCAATTTGTTATTTACATTTTAATGATAAACCTTGAAAATTTAAATAAAGTGGAAAATTACTGGGAATGAAGGAAGGAGTTGCTACTAAAATCTGATTCGAAACAGGGTTAACTTGTTAAAAGAATTGTTTTATATGCAGTATTCTAAATGTATGTTATTAATTATACGTTTCTGTGAAACAACCATGAGCTTGTAAAAGCATTGAACAAAATTAACAATAAATTTTTCTTTACATGATTTCATTTTCGCAAAAACAAAACTGAATTCTCTATCGTCACCTCGATTTTCCATTTCCTCACTGGGGCTGTTGCTCGCAGTCGCTGCAATTGAAAGAGTTATTGTTATAGCAGCTGCACCTCGCTTTCGTACCATTTCTGTGCTACTAAATATTGTTGTTATTACGACACTGGACGATCGCGGAGCGTAACTGCTCTTTGTTCTGCAATCGCTTTTTTTAATTTGTGTCAAATCTGTATTCAGTGCACGTGTGCGTTTCGACAATACAAAGTAATTAAACTTTTTGTTCATAATTTTTAGTTCCATTTTTCCAACAAAATTTCATTAAGTTTTGTTAAATTATTGAAAGGCAAATAAGGGTAGAGTTTTGTACAAATTGTAGTTTTGTTTTAAATAAATTGAATATACGATGAAACCAATGAAGATTTTCAGGCACCATAGATAAAATTCTTTGATATAATGTTCTTAAAATATTATTATTATTTCCAGTGTGTTTTTTTTCTTTTTTTGTGCTGGAGAGTATGGACTAAACGTATTCATATAAAATAATGCAAGAAATGCTTGAAGTTATACTCATTACATTTTGTTTCAATGCTAATAGACGAATTATGAATTTTCTTTAATAATGATTTAATTTGTTTTAAAAGGTTATTTTATCACAATTTTGACAAAAAAATGAAATCGATAAAATTAATAAAATAAAAAACAAAACTATTTAAAAAAAATTTAAAAATAAATCAACATTCAGGTTGAAAAAAGAAAAGACTAAGGATTGAAAAAGAAGTGAACGTATTAAAAACGATGCGAGATAAATTAATTTTGAAATCATTTATTCGTATTTATTTCCATTTATTTTTCTGCAACGTTGTAAATTCCACTTCAATACGCTATCTTTCTTTCTCCGTCTAACTATAAAACTTTCAAATTATCTGCATAGTAACTTCACAAAATCATTCTTTATAAACGAGTTCAAAGATTTTCTTGAAAAATAATATACCAGTAATTAGTAATTTTTACTGCCCCTCCTCTTATTTTAACCGCATTAATATTCAAAAAATATTCTTTATTTGTATTTTTTCAACGATTTATTTTTCTTTTCAATTTAATTTATCAGTCTATTATTACGTTATTGCTTCATCATAAGATATTTCTTCAACAGATATAGAATATCCACAATTAAATGTAGAAATGTATGTATGGTAACATGTACATTAAAATAAAGTAAATAAATTAGTTCTAACATATCGATTTTTATTTGAAAATTAGACGCAAAATTAATTTTTTTTCTTCGCTTATGTGAAATATGTTTGTTCTTTCATAAAATTTGTAAATGATAAAATATCGTCAAATTATAAACCATAGAATTCAGGCTGAAATCAACAAAAACACACTAACTAAAATTCTCCTAATAGCCCCTTCTCGCATATAGAGATAAAATATTGCTATTAACCAATATTTAGTACAAAAGATTTGACAGAAATTGATTTTAGTATTTGCCATAGTAAAGCGTTGAAAGATGAAATCACTTAAACTCTGCAGGGCGAGTGCATCCGGCAACCTGCATTCATTGCGAGATGCATCTTTTGCGCTAAATTTGGATCTTATAGAAAGCTTGAAAATTAATTTTCAACTTGCAGTTAATTGTATAGTTAACTTTAACTATGCAATTAACTAGTACACGGTCGAACTATCCAGCATGAACTGAAATCTCTTGAGAGTTACGATGAATACATTTGTCTGCGTTCATACACACATAGCATTGGTTTTCATTCATACAAGTACGAGGTGAGGTACTAGCAGAAAATTAATTCTTTTAATCAATTAACCTTTATCGTGATAATATAATTTTATTTCTACCTTTTATTATGCAATACTGTTTATACTATTCGTTCATTGAACACTTACCTTGAAATATTGATTTTTATTGTTGAAAACCTATTATATAAGTCAATACATATTCAACACGCATAGATAAATAAACAGCCCGACTAATATTATATTTAAATAATGATAATTTATTAAATAATGATAAATTAATTTTCGCACACTCAAGTAGGATAGAGATATAAAAATAATAAATAATTTAATGAAATATTTCTAAACTTCAACGAAATAAATACGATAATTTAGATACTAGATAAGAACAGTAGCATGTATAGTTAGGAGGATCATAATAGTATTTTCATTTCCCTTTAGACGTAGCAAATAACAGTTTTATTATTTTGTACGACCGTTTTCCGTGCTCGGGAAACCATTTTTTAATCGTTGCTATTCTGGAAAGTCAAGCGCACTTTTTTTTTTTTTTCTTTACTTTCAAATGGTCTTCTTTTTATTCTATACTTTTACACCATATACTATCATTTACCTCCAATTTTTTTATCTTTCCTCTTATAATCCTCAAACCTATTTTAACCATGCGTTTTAATCCCTATGTGCACTTTCTTCTGGGCCCATAAATTCTTTTTCTATTTAATAGATAATAATATTTTATGATGATTGCTATTAATATGTTCTGTAATTCTTAAATCTTTTTCTTGATTAGTTTTAACGAAACTCTTAATTTTATTTTATTTACTTTTGGGTACTTTTAATGTATTTTATCATTAAAATGAACATCACTAAAAATGGATGGAGTTTACGAATGCTTAAAATGACTTCATAAAAATTTCGATTAAAATAACTACGAAATATTGGAATGGCGTACTACATATGCTTCATTTTTACTACTTATGCTTAATTTTTACTACATATGCTATATTTTTTAATGATATTTTTAAAATGTTTGCCATGCATGATAATGTCGGTCCAATAAAAATAGTTTTTATCAATGCTTACTTCAATTACCGATAGATGAATTTATTATAGCGTTATATAAGCCATTTAATTATCGCTCAGCGTTTCATCTATCAATGGAAAAGACGTTTCGCTTCAAAAATAATACGTCTTAACTTAAATCAGGAATAAGTAAAATAAAACAAGTGTAAATACATTTATAATTTCGCTCTTTATTGGTTATTGAATAAAAGTATATACGAAAAAACAACATTAAAAAAATTCCATTCGTTATTGTTTTAATAAAAAAAAATAATTTGAAAGGTGCTCTTACTATAAAGAAAAGGCTTTCAAATTGCCATTAAACATTAAATTCATGACTTCTTTTACGAATCTTAAATTTTTTGGAATATTTTTTTTTATTTCAAGCCTTTGATTTCTGTGTTTGTTTTTTAATTTATCCGAGTTTGTTAAATTCCTGAGTATTCAGCGTATAGTGTCACTAAGAATGGCAGTTAAATCGACAAAGATTATAACAAGAAGTTTTATAATGAAATAATTGAGAGCGGAAACAAATTTTTATCAACTACGTCGTTTTTAACGTATATTTTTTCATTTAATAATCAAAAAAGAGCAAATTTTTTTTCCTAAACTGTATTTATTACAAAAATTAATTTAAAAAATCGTCAAAATATTTGAACGAACTCCGAGACCAAGCACGAAAAGACATGTCGGAAAAAATGTGTAATAAGACGAAGTGTAATATAAATTCCACTATAGCCATTTACAATCAGGCGTTAAATTTTCTATTTAAGATTCGTTATTTTTTTATTCCTTTGCAAGAGCGATAAGTTGATAATATTTAATCTTCTCTATATATAAAACCATGTACCATTAACATCATTGCTTAAAGATTACATTAATCTTCTACTATCCATACGCTTTTTCAAAGTATTGATCAGATCAAAATAAAAGCCTGAAGCTGAATTGAGTGTCTTAGAGAAAAGTGGAGAAATTATTATGTTTTTCCTGAATCGGTCATCGAACTTTATGTAAAACCTTATAAGGAGGAAAAATATTTAATTTTATTTAATACATTTATAGAGAGTCTCTCAACATGGAAAAATTTTCATAATATTAAATTACAAAATGTATTTACGATTGACAAATGACCGTACAATGTCAAATATCAAATGTTTCCCATGTACATTCAAATGCAATTGATACTTGGAAAGAGTAAAACAGAATATTCAAATGAATAAAGTGGATATTTGAAAAAGAGAAGGAGGCAAAAGCATTTGAAAAGTTCGTTTGTCCAGAAAAGGTAAATTGTGAGATGCAGCCGTCTACATTGTGAGAGGGATTCGTTCCGCTGAATTGAACTCTTACTGGAGCACTGGGCGATTAAAAAGATTAACTTCCATCTTAAATATTTCAACGTGATTTTTGTACAAAATGTTCAGTGTGGAGCTATTTATTGTCAAATTGAACAGAGTTTTGTTACCTAGTTAAATGGAAAACGTGTAGTGAGAGAAATTAAGTGTGAGGAAAATTAGTTAACGGCGTATATCGTTTTGTTTTTAATTTGGAACAAAATACCACTGCGGATATTTTTGGACTTGCAATTTAAATTCTTGATTTCGTACCCGAAGTGCCTGAATTAAATTTTTGTCTAAATGTGTGAGGTATTTTTAAACAAAACTGGGTTGAGTGTTGAAATGTTTTATGCTCTTTATAAATCATAAGGTAACGCTTTGAGTAGTCGTTAAAATTGTATGGTTTAGAATGTTTATTATGGCCATGATTTTACACCTCTTTTTACAAGTTACCCCAAATACAGGTAATATCTGTAATAAGTAGTAACTAGCGTGACCCGTGTGAAGTCTTCCCATTATTTATTCCATTATGAAGCTCAGATGACAGATCAAACAAATATTTTACTAAAATTGACATATAGAGGCGCAAGTATCAAAAGCATTGAGCTAAAGCGCCACTTTATTTATACGTGAGTGGATTTGAAATTAAACAAAAATTTTACCGACCCTCAATCATATTGACGTTGAGCCGTTAGATGGCAGCATTGGTGTTTTGTGTATATAATTTTAATAATTAATTAATTTGCAAAAACAATAGCAATAATAAATTTTGTGGATGCCGGTAGAGCAAGCAATTATCTATAAAATGATATATAATTTATGTGGATTAGTTGTGAGGTTTTTTCTAAAAAGGGAGTGTAACATCTTAACCTTAGCGTATTAATATATATGATGATGATGATGATGATGATTATTATTATTATTTATACGTATATAACACGCTTGGACGTGTACGAATTATATTTAACCAACATGTACTTTATTTCAATTTCGTCACATTTTCATAAATAATGTATCAAAGTCCCAACTTCTTTTTACCCACCCTATTCTGCTATCGAAGTCTCAATTTTTAGACTTAAACATTCATTCTTTTTTTTATATCGAAACTAGCGTTTGTTTATATGAGATGTCTGAAATACATTTAATCATTTACATTTACGATAGTTATTCTTTTGACTATAACTCTGTCGTCGTGTGTGAGTAGCTATAACGATAAATTATATTGCAAAGCCCATAGCACTTTACTAAAATAGTTCTCATAAAAATTAATAATTCTTTGGTTAACACTTTTAAACTAAATCCTGAGTCAAATATATATTGTGCATATTTTTATACATCGTGCCATCTATGTAAGTAGACATTCTTTAGCCTTTATATATGTAATTACTTTATAAATACTACACATATTCACAGTTAAAAATTAGTTGTAAATGTTTAAACTATTTCTCGTGAAAAGTAATAGAAAATATCTTTTTGTGAATGTTTCTCTAATAATTATCACATCATGCCAACTATAGTAAGTTCTATATAAAGTTAAATATGTTTAATGCTAAAATAAATGAAAATCGTTATATATATATATATATATATATATATATATATATAGTAATGCGATAATTTTACATTAATTAATTAAATTAATGATTTAGCAAAAATCAATAAAAAACATAGCGATCAACTGCCCCTTTGATCATATACCTAATAAAAAAGGATAAAAAGTTAAAAAATGTCTATCTAATATCGATCTTTTATCCTGATCTAATCGATAGAAAAAATAATCACCAATATTGGTTAAGAATTGCTACCTGCAGGACCTTCTCATACGTTTAAAGGTACTCACGTACAGACCTACGGACGGAGATCCATGTCATCTTTCAAAGTCCTTTTTCATTATATAACAATAAATATATAAAAAGGCTGAACGCTAATATCATGTTTAAGAGGTTGAATTTATCTTTTGGAAAGATCTTCTTTATCGATAAAACTCGAGGCCGGTGCGCTAATCAGTAATAGAGAACAGTTTTAAGTAGATGTTTCAGTTTTTAGTAGATGCTTTTCTGAAGCTTACGAAAATGTTTAAAACATTATCTATAATTTTATTTTAAATAAAAAAACTTTAAATTCAACAAGCTACAAGCGCTGGTTTGAAAGATTTGAAAGTTCCATTTAAATAAAGTTCTAGTTTTTCAAACTCGCGGTTGAAAAATTATGGGCATACACCTATAATAATTATTAACTATAGTTTAACATAACTAAACATCACATAACTATTAACTATAGTTTAAAATGTCGCAAATGAATTTGAAAATAAAATGTGGTGAACGAAATTGCAATTTAATTTTAAAAACCCTTATCCATTTATATTCAGTTATATGCAATGGAAGACGCCTAAAAAAATCAATCGTTTTTATACACATAAAGAGGTGTTTTCTTTAATGCTGACTAGATCTCTGTAAGAAGAATCAAGTTTCAAAATAACATATAGATGGTTACAAATCGTAAAAACTGTGAGGTTATAACCGACAGACGGACAGTACAAAATTATAAGGGATCGTTATAAGAAACCCTAAACTACTTCACAAGTTCAAGTCATAAGTAAAATAAGATATTTAGCTGCTCTCTTAACTGTTTGCCGAGACAGACAATCGAGTATGCTAATGTACGAAAGAATGAATTAATTTACCAGAACCAAACGAAAGGAGTAGAATTCCTGAAAGTAACCCAGAAAAGCTAAAGCGTAATAAACATTCTTGGCAAAATACTTTACGACGGAGCTTAATTTTTACAGAGCGATTTCTGTAAATGTTGACTTTATGTCGCATTCTAAATTGTTGTACTAATCACAATTGCGTCTCTACCTGGATTAAACTTACACAATCTTCATAAATATGTGATTGAATTAATGTTTGCATGTCCATTGCATTGGTTTTATTAACTTTATCGTATTTAACATTATCTCAGTTAATATCTATAAAATATTGTTTTTATTAATGTTCATTACTCTATACGATGGAGGAATATTTCGTTTTCGTGTATCCCTTCTAGTGGGATATCTTTTTGTTTCCGCGTATTCCATTTAGTGGGGTATCGTTTCATTTTAACATATTCTATCTAGTGGGGTATCACTTTGTTTTTGCGTATCATTTCGTTTTAGCGTTTTATACATCTAGTGGTGTGTCATTTCGTTTCCGCGTGTCCCATCTAGTCGGGTAAAATTTTATTTAGAGTATCATTGCGTTTTTGTGTATTCCATCTAGTGGGATAACATTATGTTTTCGCGTGTCCCATCTAGTGAATTATCATTTCGTTTTCGCTAATCCCGCCTGGTTGAGTATCATTTCGTTTTGGAGTATCTCATCTAGTGAAGCATCATTTCGTTTTCACTAATTCCACCTAGCGGGAATCATTTCGTTTTTGAGTGTATTATCTATTGGGGTATCTATTCGTTTTTGCATATCAAACATAGTGGGTCTGCATTTCGTTTTCAATATTCCATTTAGTGGATTATCTTTTTGTTTTTGCGAATCCAATCTAGAGGGATATTATTCTATATATATTCTAACATAAAATTGTGCTCTTATTCACGATTTATAATTTTTAAGCTCCATTCACAACAAAATATTAAGCTTCAAACTGACGTCTAATATGTAAATTGTGGGAGGGAACTCCAATTTTTTATCATAAGCTTGAAAATTGTGGAGAAAATCTTGATACTGGTATTAAATTAGAATTTTCAGTTAAAGTTATTTTTGCTTGCATCACAAAACAAAAGAAGTAACCATCTATATTCGGGCTGACATTTTGCAAATAAAAAGAAAGTTACAAAAGCATATTTCTCCGAAACAAATTTTTGCATAGGAATTACGCATTCACAATTTGTGAGTTTGAAGTTCATCAATTAATCCAATTAAATTATCAAATTCCTTCAAATCTAGATCCGAGGCTACGATAATTAAAGAATAACTGTTAAAATCACTTTAATCACATTATTATAGAAGATATTTAATTCTCGTAATGTTTAATTTTTTGCATGTTTCCTTTCCTTAAATTAAAGGTGTTAGAGCTTTTACATCTTAAATTAATATCAAAAGAAATTGGTGAAATAACTGAGAAAATAATTTGTATAGATGTAAATGAATAGAACTTTTACATCTTAAACTAATAATAAAAGAAATTGATGTGGCATTTACAATAATAATTACTTTTTGAGTACTGCTAAAGTAGGGTGAATTATAGTTTAAATAAAACATCTAATGTTGAATCTTAAATGACCTATTAATAAAGATACTAACGACTTCAATCGGTACCTATATATTTCTCTATTGATTATATTCGGCGTTAATTTTGTAGGAATCCATTATTCACAAATAAATGAAACTACGTGATGCAGTATTATTTCTACTTTATTTAATTTCTTTGCCGCGACGTAAATTTCGTTGCATTACAACATCTTCAGGTGGACAATTAACAATGATTACTTTTTGCCCACCAGATGTTGCAGCTTTTGAGAAGAATTTAAAGAAAGTAGAAATAATAGTCTAAAATATTATGTCTAAAATTTAATAATTATAATTTGTCAATTTTGTATTATTGGTTCACTTACAACCTGAAAGCAAAACATCCCTTTTATAGTTTTCACAATTCCAAAAGAACGGAAGCGAAGTGAAAACACTATTTTTTCTATGGTTTCTCGGTGGTACCAAACTGTAAAATAGTCTGTAAAGACAATTATCACTCTATACTCATGAGCTTAATACATCTACACTTTTACGTTAATTTTGCGTTATGGTAGCAGATTCGGCTTGTAATAGAAAACAACTTCAGCTAACTAATATGCTAGTATCAGTATTATATTGATTATATAGTATTAGTTATCAGAATATCTTTTTTTCGCTATTAGAATGAAAGATAAATTGTTAACGTCTTACTTAAATGAAGAGTCCGTTAATAAAGCAGCTCTCTATTTTAATGTACAAATAGAATATTTCCTCTAAATGTTCACAAATATCCTGTGTGTCTTTGTAATCCTGTGTCCCGCACCCACGGGTGATAAACGAGTCGAGTTCATAGGACTATTCTCTACATGGAAATCCCAAAAAACATCGGAAGTCGTGGAATTTTTAAATTTTGCTTTTTTGCCTATTCTAATAACATATCCGAAGAGATGATCAAAATCCGATGTTAAGTAAATTTGTTATAAACAATGAATTGTTTAACATCGCTTTTCCGACCTCATATGTTGTGTTCAGAAAAATCTTCCTATGATGTATCTTTGGTAATTAATCAATTTCTTTAATTAAGTAGGACGCGTAGAACGAGTTTAAAGCTCAAGTGGGCTTTCATAGGTGTTGCGCGCTAACATATGTAACGAACTGTGGAAAGCGCAAAATATTTCAATTCCAAAAAACTGTGAGTCACATTACTAAAGAAAAAATCGTTATTGTTATTTCAATATTATATAAGACCGAAAGTTATTTAAAGTCGAAAATCGATAGTGTACAATTGACTATTTACATAAAACAAATTTATTTAATACCCATTTGGTGACCTCTTCAGATATGAGAATAAATAAAAAAAGAAAATAGCAAAATTCGGGAACTATTAATTTTTTTCAATAATTCAATATACAGTTTATGCACAGCCGAAAAGTTTATTTCAATTTGTTCACTTTTTTTTATTTGCACATTAATGATCAATATTGAAAATTTATATTAATTGGAAAATGATAGGAGATGTAGGGCCTACTAAAATCTGGTTCGAAATAGGATTAACTTGTCAAAAGATTTTTTTTATATACGTTATTCTAAATGTCTGTTATTAATTATACGTTTCTGTGAAATAACCATGAGCTTCTAAAAGCACGAAACGAACTTAACAATAAATTTTTCTTTACATGATTTCATTTTCGCCAAAACAAAACTGAATTTTCTATCGTCACCTCGATTTTCCATTTCCTCATTGGGGCTCTTGCTCGCAGTCGCCGCAATTGAAAGAGTTATTGTTATAACAGCTGCACCTCGCTTTAGTGCCATTTCTGTGCTATCAAATATTATTGTTATTACACTGGATGATCGCGGAGCGTAACTGCACTTTGTTCTGCAATCGTTTTTTTTTAAATTTGTGTCAAATATGTATTCAATGCGCTATGCGTATCTACAATGTACGATAATTGATCTTTTTATTCGATAATTGTAGTTCCATTTTTCCGACAAAGTTTCATTAACTTTTGTTAAATTATTATTGAAATGGAAATAAGGGTAGAGTTTTGTACAAATTTTAGTTTTGTTTTAAATAAATTGAATTTAAGATGAAATCAAAGAAGATTTTTAGGGAAAGTGAAATATTGACATAATTTTTATTGAACTATAGCATAATTTTAGTGGAATTACCAAAATGCCTTGAAATAATGTTCTTAAAATTTTAGTATTATTTTCAGTGTGTTTTTTCTTTATGTACTCGAGTGCATCTACTAAACCTACTATCTACTAAACATCACGTAAATTAATACAAGAAATGCTTGACGTTATGTTCTTCACATTTTGTTTCAATGCTAATAGACGAATTATGCATTTTTTTTAATGATAATTTAATTTATTTTAAAAGGTTATTTTATCATAACTTTGACAAAAAAAATTAAATCTAACTACTTAAATAAAAAACAAAACTATTTAAAAAAAATAAAAAGTATATCGACATTCAGATAGAAAAAAGTAAATATTTATTTTAGGAATTATTTATTTCATTTTATTTATCTACAGTATTGGAAATTCCGCTTCAATACACTATCCTCCGTTCTCCGTCTAACTATAAAACTTTCAGATTATCTGCATAGTAACTTGACAAAATCATTCTTTATAAATGAGTTCAAAGATTTTCTGAAAAAATCATATATTGGTAATTAGTCGCTTTTACTGCTTATTTATGCTATTAATTGAAGAAACACGGCTGCTAACTTTCCCCTTTCCTTGTTTTAACTGCATCAATATTAAACAAATATTCTTTGTATGTATTTTATTCAACAATTTTTTTTTCTTTTAAATTTACTATATCAGTATATTATTACGTTATTGCTCCACCATAAGATATTTATTCAACAGATATAGAATAACCACAATTAAATGTAGACATTTATATATCGTAACATGTATATTAAAGCAAAATAAATAAATTAGTTCTAACATATCGATTTTTATTTCAAAATATCCAGTGTAAGACACAAAGTTAATTGTTTTGCTTCGCTTAGGTGAAATCTAGTTGTTCTTTCATAAAATTTGTAAATGATAAAATATAGTTAAATTATAAACCACAGAATTCAAGCTGAAAGCGATCAAAGCACGTTAACTAAAATTCGATTATTATTAAAATAGCTCTCCTCATAGCTCTTTCTCACAGATAGAGGTAAAATATTTGCTACTGACCAACATTTAATAAAAAAGATCTGATAGAATATTTAAAATTGATTTTTGTGTTTGGAATAATACAGAGTTGAAAGATGAACTTACTAAACTCTGCAGGTCGATTGCATCCGGCAACCTGCATTCATTGCGTGATGCATCTTTTGCGCTAAATTTGGCTCTTAGAGACAGATTGAGAATTCATTTTCAACGTCTAGTTAAATGCATAGTTAACTTTAATTATACTCTTAACTAGTACACGGTCGAACTATTCAGCGTGAACTGAAATTTCAAGAGGGTTGAGACCAATATATCAGTCCGCATTCATATAAGCACAGAATTGGTTTTAATTCATATAAGTACGAGGTGAGGTACTAGCGACAAATTAATTTTTCTAATCAAATTAACTTTCATCGCGATAATATAATTTTATTTCTACTTTGTAATATGTAATACTCTTTTTAATATTATACATTCCACGAAGACTTACCTTGAAATATTGATTTTCCTTTTTGTTTAAAGCCTATTATATATTTTATTAAATAATAATATATTTATTTGCTTTTCGCACACTCAAGTAGGATAGAGGAATAAAAATAATAAATAATGTAATGAAATATTTCTAAACTTCATCGAAATTAATCCGATAATTTAGATGCTAGATAACTACAGTAGCATGTATAGCTAGGAGGATCATAATGGTATTTTCATTTCCCTTTAGACGCAGCAAATAATAGTTTTATTATTTTGCACGACCGTTTTCCGTGCTCGGGATACTGTTATTTAATCGTTGCTTCAATGGAAGGTCACATTAACCGAGAGGTTTAATCGTATAAAAAAGCCAGGCAGACTGTTTTCTTTTTATTTTATTTACTTTCGAATGGTCTTCTTTTTATTCTATATTTTCACGTCATATTATACCATTTACCTCCAATTTTTGTATCTTTCCACATATAATCCTCATACTTATTTTTTACCACGCGTTTTAATCCCTACATAGACTTTTTTCTGGGCCCATAAATTCTTTTTACATCTAATAGACAATAATATTTTATGATCGTTGCTATTAATCATGTTCTATTTCCATAATTCTCAATCTTTTTCTTGGCTAGTATTAGAAAAAGTGTTTATTTCATTTTATTTACTTTTGGGTAGTTTTAATGTATTTTATCATTAAGATGAACATCACTAAGAAATAGACGGAGTTTCCGGGCGTTTTCATGCATGATAATGTCGGTTCAATAAAAATAGTTTTTATCAATGCTTACTTCAATTACCGATAGATGGAGTTATGGTAGCGTTACATATACTATCTAATTATCGTTTCATCTATCAATGCAAAAGACGTGCGTGTTAACTTAACTCAGGAATAGTAAAATAAAGTAGGTATAAATGCATTTTACCACCAACGATAATTTCGCTCTTTATTGATTATTAAATAAAAGTATGTTCGAAAAAAGAACATAAAAAATCCATTCGTTACTATTTTAATAAAAAACGTAATTTGAAAGGTGCTCTTACTATAAACATTAAATTTATAACTTCTTTTTCTAATCTTAAGTTTTTTGTAATATTTTTTACTTATTTCAATTCTTTGATTTTTGTTTAATTTTTTTATTTATCCGAGTTTGTTAATTTTGTGCATAGGGCAGTTAAGTCGACAAAAATTATAACATGTACTGCTTCATTTTAAAAACATAGTTCGCGTGGAAGGTATTTTGCAGAAAAATTTTGTATAATGAGAAAAAAATCGAGAGCGGAAACAAATTTTTAACAAATGCATCGTTTTTAACGTAATAATCAAGAAAAAGCAAATTTTTTATTAAAAAAAATAATATACAAAATCATCAAAATAGTTGAACGAACTCAGAGATCAAGCACGAAGGGGCATATCGAAAAAGATGTATATCAAGACAAAGTGCAATATAATTTCCAATATAGCTATTTACACCGATAGTGTGAAATTATTGGTATACGGATAGCTATGAGCTACTTTGATTACAGCGTTGACTAGAGGGCTATTTTTATTATTTACTCTTATTACACTGCAATGAGCAATCTTGCTACTTAAACAAACTATGAATTTGCTGTGACAACATTTTATATTGATATTTATTACTACTATGGGTATTCATTCCTTATTATATTTTTTCCACATTTTTATTATCTGTCTCGTTTCCTATTTTTCGTAACTTTAGCCTTTTAATTTTTCTCTCAGGGATTACTCATTCTACATCATACGGGATTGATATATAAAATTAATTAAACTATCAGGCGTTAAATTTATTAAAATTCGATTTCTATTTAAAATTCGTTACTTTTTTTTATTATTCCTTTTTTATTATTCAATTTTTTTATTATCCAAGAGCGATAAGTTTAAAATATTCACTTTTCACGGTTTTGTATCATTAATATCATTCCTTAAAGATTACATTAATACTGTACTATCTACATGTATTTTCAAAGTATTGATCATATCAAAATATAAAGCCTGAGGAGGAACCCGGATAAATTATTGTACTTTTCCTGAATCGGTCATCGAACTTTATGTAAAATGTTATCAAGAAGAAAAACATTTAGTTTTATTTAATACATTTATAGAGAGTTTCTCAACATGGGAAAAATTTAGTAAAATTGAATTAAAAAATGCTTTCACTACTGACAAATGACCGTACAATGTCAAATATCAAATGTTTCCCATGCACATTCATATGTAATTGATACTTTGAAAGATTAAAATAGAATATTTAAATGAATAAAGTGGATATTTGAAAACGCGGAATAGGTGAAAGCATTTGAAAAGTTCGTTTTGTCCAGAAAAGCTAAATTATGAGATGCAGCCGTCTACATTGTGAGAGGCATTCGTTCCGCTGAAATGAACTGTTACTGGAGCACTGGGCAATTAAAAAGATTAACTTCCGTCTTTAATATTGTATCGTGACTTTTGTATAAAATATACAGTGTCGAGTTATTCAGTGTAAATTTGAACTGGGTTTTATTAGCTAGTTAAATTAAAAATGGGTATTGAGAGAAATTAAGTTTGATAAAAATTAGTGTATGGTATATATCGTTTATTATTTTTAATTTGGGGCAAAATACCACTGCGGATATTTTTGAACTTCCGAATGATTCTTGATTTCATACCCAAAGTATCTGAACGAAATTTCTATCTAAGTGTGCGAGGTGTTTTTAAACAAAATTGGATTAAATGTTATTTTATGTTCCTTGTAAATCAAAAGATTACACTTTCAGAGGTCGTCAAGAAAGTATGTTTTAGTATGACTATTAGGTCCATGATTTTAAACCTCTTTTTTACAAGTTACAAGTAATATCCAAAATTAGTAATAATTATTTACTCGTACATAACACGCTCGGACAAGTACGATTCATACTAAACCGGCGTGTATTTTATATAATTTTTTTTATATTTCCATAAATAATATACCAAAGTATCAACACCTTATTCTCAAGGTTTAAATTTTTTGTCTTAAACATTAATTATGTTTTGATATCAAAACTAGCGTTGATTTGTACGAAATGTCTGAAATGCATTTAATTATTTGCATTTAAGATATTTACTTTTTTATTATAACTCTGTCGTCGTGTGTGAGCAAAACCCATAGCATTTTACTAAAATAGTTGTCATAACAATTATAAATTCTTTGGTTTACACATTTAAACTAAATCCTAGGTCAATTGTATATTGTTCACTTTTTATACACCGTGCCATCTATGTTAGTCTGTTATACATATAATTACTTTATAAATGCTATACATATTCATAGCTCTACATTAGTTCTAAATGTTTTAAACTATTTCTCGTGAATAGTAATATAAAAAATCTTTTTGAGAATGTTTCTCTAATAATTATCACGTCATGCCAACTAGTGAGTTCTATATAAAGATAAATATGTTTTATGCAAAAATCGTTGATAAAACTGAAAGCGCACATACCGTGTTTTTTAATAATATTGTATAAATATTGAATACCTATATATATATATATATATATATATATATATATATATATATATATATATGTATATACATATATGTATTAATGCGCTAATTTTACATTAGTTAGTTAATTTAATAATCGGGCAAAAATCAATAAAAAACATAGCCATCAACTGCGCTTTTAACCATATATCTAATCAAAAAGGATAGTAAAGGTAAAAATATCAGATAACAGTAACAGAAGCCTGGTTCAGGCTTGAGTTTTGCACTGTTTTATACTTTCAAACTGTTTATGAAAATTAAAATATTTGACAAATCATTATAAAAATCGAAAGGCTTTTAACCTGATTCAATTAATAGAAAAGTCACCAATATTGGTCATGAATTGCAACCTGCCGGGCCTTCTCTTACGTTTATACGTACTCACGTCAAGACTTACGAACGGAGACCCATTTCATTTTTCAAAATCGTTTTTCATTATATAATTATAAAAATATAAAAAGGCTGAATGCTAATGATATTAGGGTGTTTTAGTGGACTAATTTTTCTTTTGCAAAGATCTTCTCTATCGTTAAAACTCGGGGTCGGCGCGCTAATCAATAGTAAAGAACATTTTTAAACAGATGTTTACTAGCATTTGCAGAGCTTATGTAAATGTTTAAAATGTTATTTATAAGTTTATTTTAAATAAGAAAACTTTTAAATCAACAAGTTAGGAGACGCTGAATTGCCAGAATTGAAACTTCCATTTAAATAAAGTTGTAGTGTTTTTTCGCGTTTTTCAAACTCGCGGTTGAAAAATTTAGATATATGTCGGTTGATAACTTAAAATGTCGCAAACGAATTTAAACATTGAAATGTGATGAATAAAACCGCAAGTTTATTTTAGAAAAACTTATCCAGTTATAAGCAATGGAAAACGTCTAAAAAAATCAATCGATTTTATAAGCAAAAAAGGTGATTTCTTTAATTCTTGCTATATGTCTGTAAGAAGAATCTAGATTCAAAATAAAATATAGATGGTTATAAATCGTAAAAACTGTAAGATTATAACAGGCATAGAGGAAAGAAGAAAAGTATAAGGAATCGTTATAAGAAACCCAAAATTACTTCACTAGTTAAGGTCATAAGTAAACTAAGATAATTAGCTGCTCTCTTAACTGTTACACAGACAGACTTATCTCATCTCCTATAAAACAGACTTATTTTAGAATTAATCTACCAGAACCAAACAAATGGAGTAAAATTACTAAAAGTAACCCAGAAAAGCTAAAGCCTTATAAACTTTCTTGGCAAAATACTTTACGACCGAGCTTAATTTTTACAGACGATTACTGTAAATGTTGACTTTATATCGCATTTTAATTGCTGTACTAACCATAATCGCCTCTCGTTATGACCTGGATTAACCTTTGACAATCTTCATAAATATTTGCTTGAATTAATGTTTGCATGTTATTGCATTGCCTTTATTAACTTTATCGTATTTAACGTTATCTTAGTTAATGTCTATAAAGTGTTTTTATTAGTGTTCATTTCTCTACACGATGGAAGAAAATTTCGTTTTCGCGTATCGCATCTAGTGGGATATCATTCTATATATATTCTAATATAAAATCGTGCTTTCGTTTACTGTTTATCATTTTTAAGCTCCATTTGCAACAAAATATTAAGATTCAAACCGAGATGTAATATGTAAATTGTGGGAGATAACTTCAATTTTTCATCATAAGCTTGAAAACTGGGGAGAAAATTTTGATACTGATATTAAATTAGAACTTTCAGCTAAAGTATTTGTCGGTTATTTGCATCACAAAATACAAGAAGTAACCGTTTATATTCGGGCTAACATTTTGGAAACAAAAAAAGTTATACAAGAATATTTCTCCAAAACAAATTTTTGCTTAGGAATTACGCATTTAGAATTTGTGAGTTTGAAGTCAATTAATCCTATTAATATTGAATATATTTGGCGTTAATTTTGTAGAAATTCATTATTCACAATTAAATGAAACTACGTGATGTAGTATTACTTCTACTTCCTTTAAGTTCTTTACCACGACGTAAGTTTCGTTGTATTGCAACATCTTCAGGCGGGCAATTAGCAATGATTACTTTTTGCCCATCAGATATAATTTTTAAGAAGAATTTAAATAAAGTAGAAATAATACTACATCATGTAGTTTCATTTCATTATTTCTTTGTTATTAAAAAAGAACAGAAAATAACTGAAAACAATTTTTTTTCTATGTCTTCTCGGTGGTACTGAACTGTAAAATAATCTGTAAAGAAAATTATCACTCTATAATCATGAACTTAATATATCTACACTTTTTCGTCAATTTTTCGTTATGGTAGCAGGTTCAGTCTGTAATAGAAAACAATTTTAACCAACCAATATGCTAGTACCAGTATTATATTGATTATATAGTATAGGTTATCAGAATATCTTTTTTTCGCTATTAGAATGAAAGATAAATTGTTAACGTCTTACTTAAATGAAGAGTCCGTTAATAAAGCAGCTCTATATTTTAATGTACAAATAGAATATTTTCTCTAAGTGCTCACAAATATCCTGTGTGTGTCTTTGTAATCCTGTGTCCCGCAACCACGGGTGATAAACGAGCCGAGTTCACAGGATTATTCTCTATATGAACTTCCCAAACAATGTTGGAAGTCGTCGAATTTTTAAATTTTGGCTTTTTTGCCTATTCTATCCGGAGAGATGATCAAAATCGGATGTTAAGTAAATTTGTTATAAACAATGAATTGTTTAATACCGCTTTAACAACCGTATACATTAAGTTTAGAACTATCTTCTTATGACCTGTCTTTGATAATTAATAAATTTTCTTAATTAAGTAGAACGAGTTTAAATCTCAAGCGGGCTTTCATAGGTGTTGCGCGCTAACATATGTAACGAACTGTGGAAAGCGCAAAATTTGTACAATTTCGAAAAGCTGTAAGCCACATTATTAAAGAAAAAAATCGTTATTGTTATTTCAATGTTATATAAAACCGAATGTTATTGTTTAAGGTCGAAAATCGATATTAAAAATTGACTATTTAGGTGTAACAAATTTATTTAATACCCATTTGATGACCTCTTCAGATATCTTATGAGAATAAATAAAAAAAGAAAATAACAAAAATCTGGGACAATTAATTTTTTTTCAATAATTCCACATACAGTATATGGACAGCCGAAAAGTTATTTCTTTTTTATAATTTTCCTTGAATGCAATTTGTTCACTTTTTTATTTACAGTTTAATGATAAATCTTGAAAATTGAAATCAAGTGGAAAATGACTGGAGATGTAGGGACTTGCTACTAAAATCTGGTTCAAAACAGGGTTAACTTGTTAAAACAATTGTTTTATATGCAGTATTCTAAACGTCTGTTATTAATTATACGTTTCTGTGAAACAACCATGAGCTTGTAAAAACATTGAACGAAATTAACAATAAATTTTTCTTTACATGATTTCATTTTCGCAAAAACAAAACTGAATTCTCTATCGTCACCTCCATTTTCCGTTTCCTCATTGGGGCTGTTGTTCGCAGTCGCTGCAATTGAAAGAGTTATTGTTATAACAGCTGCACCTCGCTTCAGTGCCATTTCTGTGCTATCAAATATTGTTGTTATTACGACACTGGACGATCGCGGAGCGTAACTGCACTTTGTTCTGCAGTCGCTTTTTTTTTAATTTGTGGCAAATCTGTATTCAATGCGCTATGCGTATCTACAATGTAGGATAATTGATATTTTTATTCGATATGTAAAATGACACTACAAGTGCTATTTTTCTGACAAAGTTTCATTAAGTTTTGTTAAATTATTGAAAGGCAAATTGTAGTTTTGTTTTACATTAATTGAATTTACGACGAAATCAATGAAGATTTTTAGGGAAATGATAATGACATTATTTTTATTGAACTATAGCATAATTTTTGTAGAATTCCCAAAATGCCTGTATATAATTTTCTTAAAATTTTAGTATACTTTTCAGTGTGTTTTTTTTTCTTTCTATACTCGAGAGCATCTACTAAACCTATTCACGTAAAATAATGTAAGAAATGCTTGAAGTTATATTCATTACAGTTTGTTTCAATTCTAATAGACGAATTATGCATTTTCTTTAATGACGATTTAATTTATTTTAAAAGGTTATTTTATCATAATTTTGACAATAGAAGTAAAAGCGATAAAACTACTTAAATAAGAAAAAAAACTTAAAAAAAAAATAAAAAGTATATCGACATTCAGGTAGAAAAACAAAATATTTATTTTAGGAATTATATATTTTTATTTATTTCATTTTATTTCCCTACAAAATTCGAAATTTCGCTTCAATACACTATCTTCCTATCTCCGTCTATTTATAAAACTTTCAGCATCTGCATGGTACATCTCAACTTCACAAAATCATTCTTTATAAACGAGTTCAAAGATTTTGTGGAAAAGTTATGTACCAGTAGTCAGTAAATTTTACTACTTATTAATTCAAGAAACAGGACTGCTACCTTTCCCCTTTTCTTATTTTTCCCGCATATAATCCACAAACCTATTTTTTTCACGCGTTTTAATCCCTATATACACTTTTTTCTGAGTTCATAAATTCTTTTTCCGTCTAATAGACAATAATATTTTATGACGGTTCCTATTAACAATATTCTATTTCCATACCTCTCAATATTTTTCTTGGCTAGTTTTAGAAAAAGTGTACATTTTATTTTATTTACTTTGGGTAGTTTTTATGTATTTTATTATTAAAGTGAGCATCACTAACAATATAATGTCGGTTCAATAAAAATAGTTTTTATCAATGCTTACTTCAGTTACCGATAGATGGAGTTATTGAACCGACATTATCATGCATGGAAACGCTATAATTGATATACATATATATAGGTTTCGCTTCAAAAAGAAATACGTGTTAAGTCAGGAAAAGTAAAATAAAGTAGGTATAAATTCATTTTGTCACCGACGATAATTTCGTTCTTTATTGGTTATTAAATAAAAGTATATTCGAAAAAAGAACATCAAAAAATCCATTCGTTACTATCTTAATAAAAAAAGTAATTTGAAAGGTGCTCTTACCACAAAGAAAGACTTTCAATTTGTCACGAAACATTAAATTTATGACTTCTTTTTCTAATCTTAAATTTTTTGTCATATCTGTTACTTATTTCGATTCTTTGATTTTTATTTCATTTTTTTATTTATCCGAATTTGTTAATTTTGTGCGTAGGGCAGTTAAGTCGACAAAAATTATAAGATAAACTGCTGCATTTTAAAAACGTAGTTCGTATGGAAAGGATTTTTCAGAAAAATTTTGTATAATGAAAAAAAATTCGAGAGCGGAAACAAATTTTTATCACATACATCGTCTTCAACATAATAATCAATAAAAAGCAAATTTGTTTTTCCTAAACTGTATTTATTATAAAAATTCATTTAAAAAATCGTCAAAATAGTTGAACGAACTCAGAGATCAAGCACGAAGGGACATGTCGAAAAAGATATGTATCAAGACAAAGTGGAATATAAATTCCATTATAGCTATTTACACCGATAGTGTGAAATTATTGATATATGGATAGCTATGAGCTACTTTGATCATAGCGTCTTGGCTAGACGGCTATTTTGATTATTTACTCTTATTACACCGCAATGAGCAATCTTGCTACTTAAACAGATTACTAATTTGCTGTGACAGAATTTTTTATTTATATTTAATACTACTACAGGTATTCACTTATTATATTTTTCCACATTTTTGTAAACTGTCCCATTTCCTATTTCTCTATACTTTAGCCTGTTATTTTTTCTATCAGCCATTACTCATTCTACATCATACGGGCTTAATATATAATATTAATTAAACAATCAGGTGTTAAATTTTCTATTTAAGATTCGTTATTTTTTTTATTATTCCTTTGCAGGAGTGATACCTATGTGATATTTACTCTTCATCTATATATAAAATCGTGTATCGTTAATATCATTCCCTAAATATTACATCAATCGTCTATCACTATCTGCATGCCTTTTCAAAGTATTGATCATATCAAAATAAAAAGCCTGGAATTGGATTGAATGCTTTAGAGAAATTGAGTGCTTTTCCTGAATCGGTCATTAAACTTTATGCGAAACCTTATCAAGAAGAAAAATATTTAGTTTTATTTAATACATTTATAGATGGTTTCTCAACATGGGTATAATTTGGTAAAATTGAATTAAAATACTTTCACTACTGACAAATGACTGTACAATGTCAAATATCAAATGTTTTTTATATACATGTACGTGCAATTCATAATTTGAAAGAATAAAATAGAATATTTAATAAATAAAATGGGCGTTCGAAAAAGTGAAGTAGGCGAAAGCATTTGAAAAGTTCGTTTTGTCCAGAAAATCTAAATTATGAGATGCAGCCGTCTACATTGTGAGAGGCATTCGTTCCGCTGAAATGAACTGTTACTGGAGCACTGAGCAATTAAAAAGATTAACTTCCGTCTTTAATATTGTATAGTGGCTTTTGTATAAAATATACAGTGTCGAGTTATTCAGCGTAAATTTGAACAGGGTTTTATTAGCTAGTTAAATTGAAAATGTGTATTGATAGAAATTCAGTTTGATAAAAATTAGTGTATGGTGTATATCGTTTTATTTTTAATTTAGGACAGAATACCACTGCGGATATTTTTGAACTTCCGAATGATTCTTGATTTCGTACCCAAAGTATCTGAATGAAATTTCTATCTAAGTGTGCGAGGTGTTTTTAAACGAAATTGGATTAAGTGTTATTTTATGTTCCTTGTAAATCAAAAGATTACGCTTTCTGAGGTCGTCAAGAAAGTATGTTTTAGAATGACTATTAGGTCCATGATTTTAAACCTCTTTTTTACAAGTTACAAGTAATATCCATAATAAGTAATAATTATTTACGTGTACTCGTACATAACACGCTCGGACAAGTACGATTCATACTAAACCGGCGTGTATTTTATTTAAATTTTTTCACATTTCCATAAACAATATACCAAAATCTCGACTCCTTTTTACCTACCTTATTCTCAAGGTTTAAATTTTTTGACTTAAACATTAATTCTGTTTTGATATCAAAACTAGCGTTGATTTGTACGAAATATCTGAAATGCATTTAATTATTTTCATTTAAGATACTTACTTTTTTGATTATAACTCTGTCGTCATGTGTGAGCAAAACCCATAGCATTTTACTAAAATACTTGTCATAACAATTAGTAATTCTTTGGTTCACACATTTAAACTAAATCCTAGGTCAATTGTATATTGTTCACATTTTTATACACCGTGCCATCTATGTAAGTAGGAATTTGTTAGTATGTTATACATATAATTACTTTATAAATGCTATACATATTCATAGTTATACATTAGTTCTAAATGTTTTATACTATTTCTCGTGAATAGTAATATAAAAAAATCTTTTTGAGAATGTTTCTCTAATAATTGTCACATCATGCATACCTGTGAGTTCTATATAAAGATAAATATGTTTTATGCAAAAATCGTTGGTAAAACTGAACGCGCACATACCGTGTTTTTTAATAATATTGTATAAATATTGAATACCTATTTTGTCAGATATATATATATATATATATATATATATATATATACACATATATGTACTAATGCGATAATTTTACATTAGTTAGTTAATTTAATAATCGGGCAAAAATCAATAAAAATCATAGCCATCAACTGCGCTTTTAACCATATATCTAATCAAAAAGGATAGTAAAGGAAAAATATCAGATAACAGTAACAGAAGCCTGGTTCAGGCTTGAGTTTTGCACTGTTTTACACTTTCAAACTGTTTATGAAAATTAAAATATTTGACAAATCATTATAAAATTCGAAAGGCTTTTATCCAGATCCAATCAATAGAAAAGAGTCACCAATATTGGTCATGAATTGCAACCTGCCGGGCCTTCTCTTACGTTTATACGTACTCACGTCAACACCTACGAACGGAGACCCATTTCATTTTTCAAAATCGTTTTTCATTATATAATAATAAAAATATAAAAAGGCTGAACGCTAATGATATTAGCGTGTTTTAGTGCACTAATTTATCTTTTGCAAAGATCTTCTCTATCGTTAAAACTTGAGGCCGGCGTGCTAATCAATAGTAAAGAACATTTTTAAACAGATGTTTACTAGCTTTTGCACAGCTTATGTAAATGTTTAAAATGTTACTTATAAGTTTATTTTAAATAAAAAAACTTAGGAGACGCTGAATTGACAGAATTTAAACTTCCATTTAAATAAAGTTCTAGTGTTTTTTCGCGTTTTTAAAACTCGCGTTTGAAAAATTTAGATATACGTCGGTTGATAACTTAAAATGTCGCAAACGAATTTAAAAATTGAAATGTGGTGAATAAAACCGCAAGTTCATTTTAGAAAATCTTATCCAGTTATATGCAATGGAAAACGTCTAAAAAAATCAATCGATTTTGTAAGCAAAAAAGGTGATTTCTTTAATTCTTGCTATATGTCTGTAAGAAGAATCTAGATTCAAAATAAAATATAGATGGTTATAAATGGTAAAAACTATAAGATTATAACAGGCAGACAGGAAAGAAGAAAAGTATAAGGAATCGTTATAAGAAACCCAAAATTACTTCACTAGTTAAGGTCATAAGTAAACCAAGATAATTAGCTGCTCTCTTAACTATTGCACAGACAGACTTATCTCATCTCCTATAAAACAGACTTATTTTAGAATTAATCTACCAGAACCAAACAAATGGATTAAAATTACTAAAAGTAACCCAGAAAAGCTAAAGCCTTATAAACTTTCTTGGCACAATACTTTACGACCGAGCTTAATTTTTACAGACGATTACTGTAAATGTTGACTTTATGTCACATTTTAATTGCTTTACTAACCACAATCGCCTCTCGTTATGACCTGGATTAACCTTTGACAATCTTCATAAATATTTGATTGAATTAATGTTTGCATGTTTATTATATTGCCGTTATTAACTTTATCGTATTTAACGTTATCTTAGTTAATGTCTATAAATAGTTTTAGTATTCATTTCTCTACACGATGGAAGAAAATTTCGTTTTTGCGTATCCAATCTAGTAGGATATCATTCTATATATATTCTAAAATCGTGCTTTCGTTTACTGTTTATCATTTTTAAGCTCCATTTGCAACAAAATATTAAGATTCAAACTGACATGTAATATGTAAATTGGGGGAGATAACTTCAATTTTTCATCATAAGCTTGAAAATTGGGGACAAAATGTTGATACTGATATTAAATTAGAACTTTCAGCTAAAATATTTGTCGGTTATTTGCATCACAAAATACAAGAAGTAACCGTTTATATTCGGGCTAACATTTTGGAAACAAAAAAAGTTATGCAAGAATATTTCTCCAAAACAAATTTTTGCTTAGGAATTACGCATTCAGAATTTGTGAGTTTGACGTCAATTAATCCTATTAATATTGAATGTATTTGGCATTAATTTTGTAGAAATTCATTATTCACAATTAAATGAAACTACGTGATGTGGTATTACTTCTACTTCCTTTAAGTTCTTTACCACGACGTAAGTTTCGTTGTATTACATCTTCAGGTGTGCAATTAGCAATGATTACTTTTTGCCCACCAGATGTTGTAATTTTTGAGAAGTATTTAAATAAAGTAGAAATAATACTACATCATGTAGTTTCATTTCATAATTTCTTTGTTATTAAAGAAGAACAGAAAATAACTCAAAACAATTTTTTTTTCTATGTCTTCTCGGTGGTACTGAACTGTAAAATAGTCTGTAAAGAAAATTATCACTCTGTAATCATGAGCTTAATATATCTACACTTTTACGTCAATTTTGTGTTATGGTAGCAGGTTCAGTCTGTAATAGAAAACAATTTTAGGCAACCAATATGCTAGTATCAGTATTATATTGATTATATAGTATAAGTTATCAGAATATCTTTTTTTCGCTATTAGAATGAAAGATAAATTGTTAACGTCTTACTTAAATGAAGAGTCCGTTAATAAAGCAGCTCTCTATTTTAATGTACAAATAGAATATTTCCTCTGAATGTTCACAAATATCCTGTGTGTCTTTGTAACCCTGTTTCCCGCACCCACAGGTGATAAACGAGCCGAGTTCGCAGGATTATTCTCTATATGAACTTCCCAAAAAATGTTGGAAGTCGTGGAATTTTTAAATTTTGGCATTTTGCCTATTCTAATAACATATCCGAAGAGATGATCAAAATCGGATGTTAAGTAAATTTGTTATAAACAATGAATTGTTGAATACCGCTTTAACAACCGTATACATTAAGTTTAGAACCATCTTCATATGACGTGTCTTTGATAATTAATAAATTTTCTTAATTAAGTAGAACGAGTTTAAATCTCAAGTGGGCTTTCATAAGCCATATTTCATATTTCTGTAAGCCACATTATTAATGAAAAAAAAGTTATTGTTATTTCAATATTATATAATACCGAATGTTATTGTTTAAGGTCAAAAATCGATAGCAAGCAATTGACTATTTAGGTGTAACAAATTTATTTAATACCCATTTGGTGACCTCTCCAGATATCTTATGAGAATAAATAAAAAAGAAAATAGCAAAAATTTGGGACAATTAAATTTTTTTCAATAATTCCATATACAGTGTACGGATAGCCGAAAATTATTTCTTTTTTATAATTTTCCTTGAATGCAATTTATTCACTTTTCTATTTACATTTTAATGATAAATCTTGAAAATTCAAATCAAGTGGAAAATGACTGGAGATGTTCCCTACATTCTACTAAAATCTTGTTCAAAACAGGGTTAACTTGTTAAAAGAATTGTTTTATATGCAGTATTCTAAATGTATGTTATTAATTATAAGTTTCTGTGAAATAACCATGATCTTGTAAAAGCATTAAACCAAATTAACAATAAATTTTTCTTTACATGATTTCATTTTCGCAAAAACAAAACTGAATTCTCTATCGTCACCTCCATTTTCCGTTTCCTCATTGGGGCTGTTGTTCGCAGTCGCTGCAATTGAAAGAGTTAATGTTATAACTGCTGCACTACCGCTTTAGTACCATTTCTGTGCTATTGAATATTGTTATTATTACGACACTGGACGATCGCGGAGCATAAGTGCTCTTTGTTCTGCAGTCGCTTTTTTTTTAATTTGTGGCAAATCTGTATTCAATGCGCTATGCGTATCTACAATGTAGGATAATTGATATTTTTATTCGTTATGTAAAATGACACTACAAGTGCCATTTTTCTGATAAAGGTTCATTAAGTTTTGTTAAATTATTGAAAGGCAAATTGTAGTTTTGTTTTACATTAATTGAATTTACGACGAAATCAATGAAGATTTTTAGGGAACGTAGAATAATGACATTATTTTCATTGAACTATAGCATAATTTTTGTAGAATTCCCCAAATGCCTTTATATAATTTTCTTAAAATTTTAGTTTCTATCTATTTTCAGTGTGTTTTTTTTTCTTTCTATACTCGAGAGCATTTACTAAACTTATTCACGTAAAATAATGCAAGAAATGCTTGAAGTTATATTCATTACATTTTGTTTCAATTCTAATAGACGAATTATGCTTTTTATTTACTGACCATTTAACTTATTTTAAAAGGTTATTGTATCATAATTTTGACAATAAAAGTAAAATCGATAAAACTACTTAAATAAGAAACAAAACTTTAAAAAAAAAAATAAAAAGTATTTCGATATTCAGGTAGAAAAGGAAAAGATTTATTTTAAGAATTATATATTTTTATTTATTTAATTTTATTTTTCTACAAAATTCGAAATTCCACTTCAATACACTATCTTCCTTTCTCCGTCTAACAATAAAAGTTTCTAATAATTTGCATAGTAACTTCACAAAATCATACTTTACAAATGAGTTCATAGATTTTCTGGAAAAGTCACATATAAGTAATTAGTAACTTTTACTGCTTATTAACGCTATTTATTGAAGAAACACGGGCTGGTAACTTTCCCCTTTCCTTCTTTTAACAGCATCAATATTCAAAAAATATTCATTATATGTATTTTATTAAACAATTTATTTTTCTTTTAAATTTACTATATCATTACATTTTTATCTTATTGCTTCACCATAAGATATTTCTTCAACAGAAATAGAATAACCATAATTAAATGTAGAAATTTATATACGGTAACACATGCATTAAAGAAAAATAAATTATTACTAACATATCAATTTTTATTTGATAATATCCAGTATAAGACGCAAAATTATTTTTCTTCGCTTATGTGAAATCTATTCGTTCTTTCATAAAATTTGTAAATTATAAAATATAGTTAAATTATAAACCACAGAATTCAGTGTGAAATCGACCAAAGCACATTAACTAAAATTTGATTATTATTAAAATAACTCTCTGCACAGCTCCGTCTCACAGATAGAGGTAAAACATTTGCTACTGACCAGCATTTAACAAAAAAGATCAGACAGAATTTTTAAAATTGATTATTGTATTTACAATAGTACAGCGTTGAAAGATGAACTCGCTTAAACTCTGCTGGGCGAGTGCATCAAGCAAACTGCATTCATTGCGAGATGCATCTTTTGCGCTAAATTTGGCTCTTAGAGAAACTTGATAATTAATTTCCAGTTAAATGCATAGTTAACTTTAATTAAACTATTAACTAGTACACGGTCGAACTATTCAGCATGAACTGAAAACCCTTGAGAGTTGAGATGAGTACATCTGTCCGCATTCATATAAGCATAGCATTGGTTTTAATTCATATAAGTCCGAGGTGATTTACTAGCAACAAATTAATTTTTTTAATCAAATTAACTTTCATCATGATAGTATAATTTTATTCTTGCTTTGTAATATGTAATACTCTTTTTAATATTATACATTCCACGAAGACTTACTTGTAAATATTGATTTTTCTTTTTGTTTAAGGCATATTATTTATTTTATTAAATAACGATAACAACACGCGTAGAGAAATAAATAGCCCGAATGTACTTTTCGCACACTCAAGTAGAATAGAGAAATAAAGATAATAAATAATTTAATGAAATATTTCTAAACTTCAACGAAATATATACGATAATTTAAATGCTAGATAAGAACAGTAGCATGTATAGTTAGGAGGATCATAGTGGTATTTTCGTTTCCCTTTAGAAGCTTTATTATTTTGCCCGACCGTTTTCCGTGCTCGGGAAACCGTTTTTTAATTGTTGCTTTTATGGAAAGTCATATTAACCGAGGGATTTAATCGTATAAAAATCACACACTGTTTTTTTAAAATTTTATTTGCTTTCGAATGGTCTTCCTTTTATTCTATATTTTTACATCCTATACTATCATTTACCTCCAATTTTTGTTTCTTTTCACATATAATCCTCAGACCTATTTTTTACCACTCGTTTTACTCCCTATGTACTTTTTTTTTCTAGGCGCATAATTTCTTTTCCTATTTAATAGACAATTGACTAGAGGGCTATTTTGATTATTTACCCTTAGTACACTGCAACGAGCGATCTTGCTACTTAAGCAGATTAGAAATTTGCTGGGACAATTTTTTTTATTTATATTTGTCAATATTATTCACTTACTATATTTTTTTCACATTTTTTTAAATCAGTCTCATTAACTATTTCTCTATACTTTAGCCTTTTAATATTTCTATCAGGCATTACTCATTCTACATCATACGGGCTTGATATATAAAATTAATTAAACCATCAGATGTTAAATTTTCTATTTAAGATTCGTTACTTTTTTTATTATTTCTTTGTAAATATCATAATTGTAATGCTCCTAGCATTTAAATTTTTGTAAATATCAAAAATATATATTTACTATTCATCTATATATAAAACCGTGTATCATTAATATCATTCCTTAAATATTACATTAATCGTCTGCATGCCTTTTCAAAGAATTGATCGGAATCGGTCATCGAACTTTATGTAAAATCTTATCGAGAAGAAAAATATTTAGTTTTATTTAATACATTTGAAGAAGATTCCTCAACATGGGAAACATTTAGTAAAATTGAACAAAAAATGCTTTCACTACTGACAAATGACCGTACGATGTCAAATATCAAACGTTTCTCATGTACATTCATATGCAATTGATACTTTGAGAGAGTAAAATAGTATATTTAAATGAATAAAGTGGACATTCAAAAAAGCGAAGAAGGCGAAAGAATTGGAAAAGTGCGTTTTGTCCAGAAAAGCTAAATTATGAGATGCAGCCGTTTACATTGTGAGAGGCATTCGTTTCGCTGAATTGAAGTCTTACTGGAGCACTGGGCAATTAAGCAGATTGACTTCCGTCTTTAATATTATAACGTCACTTTTGTATAAAATATTCAGTGTGGAGTTATTCAGTGTAATTTTGAACTGGATTTTATTAGCTAGTTAAATTGGAAACGTATATTGAGAGAAATTAAGTTTAAGGAAAATTAGTGTATTATGTAATGACAAAATACCACTGCGGATATTTTTGCAGATATATACTTCCCAATTAAATTCTTGATTTAGTACCATAACTGTCCGAATTAAATTTCTGTCTAAGTGTGTGAGAAATTAAAAAAAAATGGTTTGTGTGTAGAAACTTATTACATTCTTTATAAGTCAAAAGGTAATGCTTTGTGAGGTCGTCAAACATGTATGTTTTAGAATGATTATTAGGTCCACGATTTTATACCTCTTTTTTAGAAGTTACAGGTAATATTATTTACGTGTACATAACACGCTCGGACGAGTACAATTGATATTTAACCGGCATATATTTCATTTAAATTTTTTCATATTTCCATATATAATGTATCAAAGTCTCAACTTCTTTCTGCGTACCCATTCTGCTGTCGAAGTCTCAATTTTTAGAGTTAAATATTCCTTCTGTTTTGATATAGAAACTAGCGTTGACTTGTATGATATGTCTAAAACGCATTTAATTAATTACATTTACGGTAGTTATCCTTTTTATTATAGCTCTGTAGTCAAGTGGCGTAGCTATAATGGTAAATTATATTGCAAAGCCCATAGCACTTTACTAAAATAGTTCTCATAGCAATTAGTAATTTTTTGGTTAACACTTTTAAACTAAATCCTGAGTCAAATATATATTGGGTACATTTTTATACACTGTGCCATCTATGTAAGTAGAATTTTTTTAGTCTGTCATACATATAAATACTTTATAAATACTATACATATTCACAATTATTAATTAGTTCTAAATGTTTGAACTATTTCTCGTGAAAAGTAATATAAAATATCACTTTGTGAATGTTCCTCTAATAATTATAACATCATGCCAACTAGTGATTTCTAAATAAAGATAAATACGTTTGATGCAAAAACGTTAGTAACACTGAAAGCGCGTATACCGTGTTTTTTTAATAATATTGTACACTTATTTTGTCCTATACCTATGGTTACATACGCGTTAATTTTACATTAGTTAATTAAATTAATAATCGGACAAAAATCAATGAAAAATATAACCATCAACTGCGCCTTTGATCATATATCTAAAAAAAAAGATAAAAATATCAGAAAGCAGTGCAAAAGTGAAGCCTAAACCAAAACTGTTGATAAAAATGAAAATATTTGACAAATCATTATGAAAATCAAAAGATTTTTATCCTGATCCAATCGACAGAAAAGAATCACTAATATTGGTCAAGAATTGCGACGTGCAGGACCTTCTCACACGTTAAAACGTACTCACGTACAGACCTACCCCATGTCATTTTTCAAAGTAGTTTTTCATTATCATCATCATATATATTAATACGCTAAGGTTAAGATGTTACACTCCCTTTTTAGAAAAAACCTCACAACTAATCCACGTAAATTATATATCATTTTATAGATAATTGCTTGCTCTACCGGCATCCACAACAAAAAAATTTATTATTGCTATTGTTTTTGCAAATTAATTAATTATTAAAATTATATACACAAAACAGCAATGCTGCCATCTAACGGCTCAAATTCGGTAAAATTTTTGTTTAATTTCAAATCCACTCACGTATAAATAAAGTGGCGCTTTAGCTCAATGCTTTTGATACTTGCGCCTCTATATGTCAATTTTATTGAAATAGAATAAATAATGCGAAGACTTCGCACGGGTCACGCTAGTATAATAATAAATATATAAAAAGACTAAACGCTAATATCATGTTTTAGAGGTCTAATTTAGATTTTGGAAATATCTTCTCTATCGATAAAACTCAAGGCCGGCACGCTATTCAGGAGTAAAGAATATTTTTAAATAGATGTTTACTAGTTTTTCTAGAGCTTATGTAAATGTTTAAAACATTATTTATAAGTTTATTTTAAATAAAAAACTTTCAAATCAACAAATTACGAGACGCTGATTTGAAAGTTCCATTTAAATAAAGTTCTAGTTTTTCTTTCGCGTTTTTCAAACTCGCTGTTGAAAAATCATAGATTTATTCCAGTTTACCGCTTAAAATGTAGCAAACAAATTTAAAATTGAAATGTGATGAAATAAACAGTAATTTTATTTTAAAAAAACTTATCCAGTTATATGCAATGGAAAACGTCTAAAAAAATTAATCGAGTTTATAAACATAAAAGGTATTTTCTTTAACGCTTGCTACATCTCTGTAAGAAGAATCAAGTATGATTATAAATTGTAAAAAACTGTAAGGTTATAACCGACAGATGGACAGGACAAAATTATATGGGATCGTTATAAGAAACCCTAAACAACTTCACTAGTTCAAGTCATAAGTAAACTATGTTAATTAGCTGCTCTCTTAACGATTGCAGAGACAGACTTATCTTAAGGCAGACTTATCTCATCTTCTATAAGACAGACTTATCGCAGAATTAATCTACCAGAACCAAACAAATGGAGTAAAATTACTAAAAGCACCCCAGAAAAGCCAAAGCCATATACATTTTCTTGGCAAAATACTTTACGACGGAGCATTATTTTTACAGAGCGATTACTGTAAATGTTGACTTTATGTCGCATTCTAAATTGCTGTACTAACCACAATTGCCTCCCGTTATGATCTGGGTTAATCTTTTGACAATCTTCATAAATATTTGCTTGAATTAATGTTTGCATGTTTATTGCATTTTCTTTATTAAATTTATCGTATTTAATGCTATCTCAGTTAATATCTATAAAATATTGTTTTTGTTGGTATTCATTTCTCTATACGATGGAGGAACTTTTCGTTTTCGCGTATCCCATCTAGTGGGATATATTTTTGTTTTCGTGTGTCATATTTAGTGGGTTATCATTTGATTTTAACGTATACTATCTAATGGAGGTATCACTTCATTTTTGCGTATTCCATCTAGTTAATTGGAAGAGAACTTCAATTTTTTATCATAAACTTGAAAACTGTGCAGAAAATCTTGTAACTGATATTAAATTAAAACTTTCAGTTAAAGTATTTTTCGGTTACTTGCATCACAAAATACGCTATCTATATTCGAGCTAACATTTTGTAAATAAAAAAAAGTTTCACAGCTTTTTTTTTATTTACAAAATGTTTCTCTGAAACAAATTTTTGCCTAGGAATTACGCATTAACAATTTGTGAGTTTGAAAACCATCAATTAATCCAATTAAATTAATAAATAGGCTTTAATCTGGATCCGAGGCTACGATAATCACAGAATAACTGCTAAAATCAGATTACCTTAGACGATATCTAATTTTCATAATCATGAATTTTTTGCATGTTTCCTTTCCTAAAATTAATGGAGTTAAAATATATTTATTTTATTCTAAAGTCAATTTTATTTTAATTAATATTTGGTATTTATAAAATATTTTACTTTAAATCACTAAAAAATTCCTTGCAGTGTTCCATAAAACTAATTTTTCTTAGTTATCCTTTACTGCTGACTGGGACAAGTAATTTCTATAGAAGTAAATGAAATGGAGCTTTTACAGCTTAAATTAATATCAAAAGAAATTGGTGAAACAATATATTGTTGCATTTACAATAGTAATTACTTCTAGATTGCTGCAGAATAAGGGTTATAGTTTAAATCAAATATCTAACATTGAACCTGAAACAAACGACCTATTAATTAAGATACTAACGACTTCAATCGGTACCTATATATTTCTTTATTGATTATATTCGGCGTTATTTTTGTAGAAATCCATTGTTCACAATTATATGAAACCATGTGATGTAGTATTACTTCTACTTTTTTTTAATTCTTTACCACGACCTAGGATTTCGTTGCATCCCAACATCTTCAAGTGGGCAAGTAGTAAAGCTACAACATCAGGTTGTAAAAATAATACTACATCACGTAGTTTCATTTAATTATTTCTTTATTATAACGTTATTTTGTCTTAAGCACATTTTACAGTATTGAGTTCTTTTCACGTATACGACGATGAAAGAGACAGTGAAATGTTTAAATTTTACCCATAATTTTGCATCATACATTAGTTTTCCTTAAATGTTATGTTATTAAGTACCCGTTAAGAATTTCGTTAAGTGTTAATGTAGAATACAAGTTTCAGAACATTCAAAGAACAAAAGAATAACATAAAGGAAATTTTATTGTAATGCCAATTTCCCATTTACGTTTAGATAAAAGATTCAACAGTATATTATAATATGTTTTATAAGCTATTAACATACGTAATTCAAATATCTAAATAAAATACACTCTGTATTGGAAAATATGAATTTTACTATTTTATTGAGTGTCTAAAACAAAGCATGATTTCAATAATTATAATTTATTGAATTGGTTTTATTGGTTCAGCTTCAACCTAAAAGCAAAAGATCCCTTTTACCATTCCAAAAGAACAGAAGAGAATTCTAAACTTAATTTTTTTTATTTCCTCTCGGTGGCACTAAACTGTAAAATAGTCTTAAAGAAAATGATCACTCAATAATCATGAGCTTAATATATCTACACTTTTACGTCGGTTTCGCGTTATGGTAGCAGGTTCGGTCTATAATAAAAAACAATTTTAACCAACTAATATGCTGATACCAATATTATATTGATTATATAGTCTAAATTATCAGAATTTCTTTTTTCACTATTAGAATGAAAGACAAACTGTGAACATCTTTTACAATTTCAAAAAGCTGCAAGTCATATTATTAGAGAAAATTTGTTTATTATTATGCAATATCATATAAGATCAAAGTTATTATTTAAGGTCACAACACGATAAAAACTAATCGACTATTTATAATAAATGTAATTATTACCCATTTCAAGAATGAATAAAAAATTATATTTTACTTAAGAGAATGAATAAAAAAAATATCAAAAATCCTGGACATTTAGATTTTTTATCTATATATTTTAGATATTTTATAATAATTTTTTTTAATAATTTTCCTTGAATGCAATTTGATCACTTTTTTTATTTACCTATTAATAATAAGTCTTGAAAATTCAAATCAAGTGGAAATGTGAGGAATTGCTACTAAAATCTGAAGCGAAACAGAGTTAACTTTTTAAAATTAATTACCTGTTTTTTATATACGGTATTCTACATGCCTGTTATTACTCATACGTTTCCGCGAAATAACCATGAGCTTCTAAGAGCACTAAATGAGCTTAAAAATAAACTTGTGTTTGTATGATTTCATTTTTGCAGAAATAAAACATCTATTACTCGAAAGCATCTATTAAACCTATTCACATAAAATAATGCAAGAAATGTTTGAAGTTATATTAATTTTGTTTCAATGCTAATAGACGAATTATGCATTTCCTTTAATAATCATTTAATTAATTTTGAAAGGTTATTTACCATAATTCTGACAAAAAAAATGAAAAATATATCAACATTCAGGTAGAAAAAACAAAAGATTTATTTTAAAATCATTTTTTTAATTTTTCTACAGTGTTGGAAATTCCGCTTCAATACACTATCTTCCTTTCTCCGTCTCACTATGAAACTTTCAAATCATCTGCATAGTAACTTCACAAAATCGTTATTTATAAACGAGTTCAAAGATTTTCTGGAAAAGTCACATACAGTAATTATTAACTTTTACTGCTTGTTAATGCCATTAATTCAAGAAACAGGGCTGCTAACTTTCCCCTTTTCTTATTTTAACCGCATCAATATTCAAAAAATATTCTTTATATCTATTTTTTCAGCCATTTCTTTTTCTTTTAAATTTAATTTCAACAGGTATAGAATAACCACAATTAAGTCTAGAAATTTATGTGGTATGTATGAATGTGTGGAATTTATATGTATATACATTAAAGTAAAATAAATAAATTAGCTCTAACATATCAATTTTTATTTGATTATATCCAGTATAAGACTCAAAGTTAATTTTTTTTCTTCACTTATGTGAAATCTATTTTTTTCTTTCATAACATCTGTAAATGATATAATGTCGTTAAATTATAAATCACAGAATTCAGACTGAAATCGACCAAAGCATGTTAACTAAAACTCGATTATTATTAAAATTGCTCTCCTTCTAGCTCTTTCGCACAGAGAGATGAAAAATTTTAACGACTGACCAACATTTAAAATTGATTTTTGTATTTGCAATAGTACAGCGTTGAAAGATTAACTCACTTAAACTCTGCAGGGAGAGTGCATCCGGCAACCTGTATTCATTGCGAAATGCATCTTTTGTGCTAAATTTGTCTGTTAGAGACAAATTGAGAATTAATTTTCAACTTCTAGTTAAATGCATAATTAACTTTAATTATACTATTAACTAGTACATGGTCGAACTATTCAAGGTGAACTGAAATCTCTTGAGAGTTAAGATGAATACATCTGTCCGCATTCATATAACCA
The DNA here is from genome assembly GCA_039881145.1 of Druceiella hillmani. Classification (NCBI taxonomy): domain Eukaryota; kingdom Metazoa; phylum Arthropoda; class Insecta; order Lepidoptera; family Hepialidae; genus Druceiella; species Druceiella hillmani. Next base: position 35,773,111 of record JAYKKI010000017.1, on the reverse strand, counting down.
TAGCATCGGTTTTAATTCATACAAGTACGAGGTGAGGTACTAGCGACAAATTAATTGTTTTAATTAAATTAACTTTCATCGTGATAGTATAATTTTATTTCTACTTTGTAATATGTAATACTCTTTTTAATACTATACATTCCACGAAGACTTACCTTGAAATATTGATTTTCCTTTTTGTTTAAAGCGTATTATATATGTAATAAATATTCAACACGCGTAGATAAATGAATACCCTGATTAATGTTACATTTAAATGATATATTTACGAACTTTTCGCACACTCAAGTAGGATGGAGATATAAAAATAATAAATAATTTAATGAAATATTTCTAAACTTCAACGAAATAAATACGATAAATTAGATGCTAATAAGAACAGTAGCATGTGTAGCTAGGAGGTAATTTCATTTCCCTTTAGAGGCACAAATAACTGTTTTACTATTTTGTATGACCGTTTTCCGTGCTCGGGAAACCGTTCTTTAATCGTTGCTTTTATGGAAAATCATATTAACCGAGAGATTTAGTCGTATAAAAAGCCAAGCGCACTGTTTTTTTATTTTCTTTACTTTCGAATGGTTTTCTTTTCATTAAAATGAACGTTACTAAAAATAGATTAAAATAACCACGAAATATTGAAACGGCGATATTTTCCGAAATATTTTTTTTCGAAATATTTTTCATAGAAATGTTGCGTAATGAAATAATCGAGAGCGGAAACTAATTTTTATTAAATACGTCGTTTTTGATGTACATTCTTTCATCAATAGATTTTAATCAACAAAGAGAAAAATTTTCTTTTTTCATAAACTCTATTACAAAAATTAATTTAAAAAACCGTCTAAATAGTTGAAGGAACTCTGGGATTTAGCACGAAAAGACAGGCCGCAAAAGATGTGTATCAAGACGAAGTGCAATATACATTAATTATATTTTTCCCACATTTTTATAATCTCATTTCCTATACTTTAGCCTTTATTTTTTCTATCTGGCGTTACTTATTCTACCTCATACGGTCTTAATATATATTATTAATTAAAATATCCTATGTAGGAGCAATGAATTTATGATACTTACTTTTCTATATATAAAACCGCGTATCATTAATATCATTCCTTAAAGATTACATTAATCGTTTACTACTTGCGTGCCTTTTGAAAGTATTGATCATAACAAAACATAAAGCCTAAAATCGATTGGCTGCTTTAGAGAAACGCGGAGAAATTGTTTTGCTTTTCCTGAATCAGTCGTCGAACTTTATGTAAAATCTTATTAAGAGGAAAAATATTTAGTTTTATTTAATACATTTATAGAGGGTTTCTCAACATGGGAATAGTTTAGTAAAATTGAATTAAAAAATGCTTTCACTACTGACAAATGACCGTACAATATCAAGTATCAAATGTTTCTCATGTACATTCACGTGTAATTGTAACTTTGAAAAATTAAAATAGAATATTTAAATGAATATGGTAAAGTGAATATTCGAAAACACGAAGAAACCAAGAGCATTTGAAAAGATCGTTTTGTCCAGAAAAGCTAAATTGTAGGATGCAGCCGTCTACATTGTGAGAGGCATTCGTTCCGCTGAATTGAATTCTTATGAAAGCATCGGGCATTTAAAAACATTAACTTTAGTTTTTAATATTGTTACGTGACTTTTGAACCGTGAACTTAGTTTGTGACCGTGAACTTAGTTTCATAGCATAGAGGGAAATTAAGGTTGATGAAAATTAGTGTATGGTGTTTATCGTTTTACTTTTAATTTGGGACAAAATACCACTGCCGATATTTTTGAACTTCCAATTTAAATTCTTGATTTCGTACCCAAATTATCTGAATGAAATTTCTATCTAGTGTGTGAGGTGTTTTTAAACGAAATTGGGTTAAGTGTTATTTTATGTTTTTTATAAATCAAAAGATCACTCTTTGAGAGGTCGTCAAGTAAGTATAAGAATCGTCAAGTTTTAGAATGGCCATTAGGTGCATGATTTTATACCTTTTTTTTACAAGTCACAGGTAATATCCATAATAAGTAATAATTATTTACGTGTATTCGTACATACCACGCTGGGACAAATACGATTTATATTAAACCGGCGTGTATATTATTGAAATTTTTCACATTTCCATAAATAATACACCAAAATCTTGACTCCTTTTTAACTACCTTATTCTCAAAATTTCAATTTTTAGACTCAATCATTCATTCTCTTTGATATTAAAACTAGCGTTGATTTGTACGAAATGTCTGAAATGAATTTAATTATTTACATTTAAGATACTTACTCTTTTGATTATAACTCTGTCGTCAAGTGACGTAGCTATAATGGTAAATTATATTGCAAAGCCCATTGTACTTTACTAAAATAGTTATCATAACAATTAGTAATTCTTTGGTTAACACTTTTAAACTAAGTCCTGAACAAAATATATATTGTGCACATTATTATATACGGTGCCATCTATGTAAGTAGGAATTCGATAGTCAGTTATACATATAATTACTTTATAAATGCTATACATATAGTAATAAATTAGCTTTAAATATTAAATTAGCTCTAAACTATTTCTTGTGAATAGTAATAGAAAATGTTTCTCTAATAATTATCACGTCATGCCAACTAGTGAGTTCTATATAAATATAAATATGTTTTATGCAAAAATCGTTGGTAAAACTGAAATTGCACATACCGTGTTTCCTTAATAATATTGTATAAATATTGAATAGGTATTTTGTCATAAATATGTATATATATATATATATATATAAACATATGTATGTATATATATATATATACATATATACATATATATATATATATATATATATATATATATGTATATTAATGCGATAATTTTTCATTAGTTAATTAAATTAATAATCGAGCAAAAATCAGTGAATAGCATAGCCATCGACTGCACCTTTGATCAGGTATCTAATAAAAACGGATAAAAAAGGGAAAAATCTCAGAAAACAGTGCAAAACTGAAACCTGAACCTAAACTATTTATAAAAATGAAAATATTTGACAAATCATTATGAAAATCAAAAGGCATTTATCCTGATCCATTCGATAGAAAAGAGTCACCAATATCGCTCAAGAATTGCGACCTTTCTCATATGTATAAATGTACTCACGTACAGACCTACGGACGGAGACTCATGTCATTTTTCAAATTCGGTTTTCATTATATAACAATAAATATATAAAAAGACTGAATGCTAATATTATGTTTTAGAGGTAGAATGTATCTTTTGGAAACATCTTTTCTATCAACAAAACTCGATGCTGGCGCGCTAGTCAGAAATAAAAAACATTTTTAAGTAGATGTTTACTAGCTTTTCTAGAACTTGTATAAATGTTTAAAATATTACTTCTAAGTCTATTTCAAAAAAAATTAAAATCACAGTTAAAACATTAAGAAGAAGTTAGGAGATATTGATTTGAAAGATTTGAAAGTTCCATTTAAATTTAGCTGTAATGTTTTATTCGTGTTTTTCAAACTCGCGGTTGAAAAATCATACATTTGAAGCTCAAATGTATGAAATCAGCCATTTTGAAGCTTAGACGAAAACGAAGTTTATAACTTAAATGTGATTAATGCAGCCTAAATTTAATTTACAAAATTTAACCAGTTATATCCTGTTCAATAGGGCAGTCAAAAAAAATTTTATTCGAATTCATGTGTATATAAGGAGATATATTCTTTAATAGCTTGTTATATATTAATGAAAATAAGAAGATTTCCACAAGAAGAATTTAGTTTCAAAATATTGTTCAGATGTTATAAATTGTGAAAACTGTGAAGTTATTATAGACAGACGGACAGGACAAAATTATAAGAGATCATTATAAGAAACCCTCAAGTACTTCACTAGTTAAGGACAAAAGTAAAATAAGATATTTAGCTGCTCTCTTGACTATTTGCAGAGACGGACAATGAGTATGCTAATGTACTAAAGAATGAATTAAACAACAAGAACCAAACAAATGGAGTAGAATTACTAAAAGTAACCCAGAAAATCTAAAGCCTTAAAAACTTTCTTGGCAAAATATATTACGACAGAGTAAATTTCGACTGTATATCGCATTCTAAATTGCTGTACAAACCACAATTTCCTTTCGTTATGACCTGGATTAATCTTTGACAATCTTCATAAATATTTGCTTGAATTAATGTGTGCATACTTATTGCATTGTTTTTATTAACTTTTGTCGTATTTAACGTTGTCTCAGTTAATCTTAAGAATTACATATAAAATATTGTTTTTATTTGCGTTCATTTCTCTATACATACGATAGAGGACCATTTCATTTTCGCGTGTCCCATCTAGTGAGGTATCATTTCGTTTTCGCATATCAAACATAGTGGGGCAGCATTTCGTTTTTGATGTCCCATTTAGTGGGGCATCATTTTGTTTTCGCGTATTCCATCCAGAGGGATATCATTCTATAAATATATTCTAACACAAAATTGTGCTGTCATTTACCATTTATCATTTTTAGGCTCCATTTGCAACAAAATATTAAGCTTCAAACGTGACGTGTAATATGTAAATTGTGGGTGAGAACTCAAATTTTTCATCACAAGCTTGAAGACTGTGGAGAAAATCTTGATACTGATATTAAATTAGGACTTTCACTTAAAGTATTATTCGGTTACTTGCATCACAAAATACAAGAAGTATCCATCTATATTCGGGCTAACATTTTCCAAATAAACAAAAATTACACAAGAATATTTCTCCGAAACAAATTTTTGCTTAGGAATTGCGCCAATTAAATTAATAAATAGACTTTAATCTGGATCCGATGTTACGATAATTACAGAATAACTGTTAAAATCAGATTATATTATAAGATATTTAATTCTCGTAATCTTTAATTTTTTGCATGTTTCCTTTCCTTAAATTAAAGGCGTCAGAATATATTTCTTTCATTATAATGTCAATTTTATTTTAATAAACTTGTGGGCAAATTCCTTGCAGTCTCCCCTAAAAAACTAAGTTTTATTTGTTATCCTTTACTGCTGACTGGGAAAATTATCTATAATAAAATATCTAATTTCTATAGACATAAATGAAATGAGCTTTTACAGCTTCAATTAATATCAAAATAAATTGGCGAAATAATATAGTGTTGCATTTAAAATAATAATTACTTTCTGAATACTGCAAAAGACGGGTGACTAACAGTTTAGATAATATATCTAACATTGAATCTGAAACGACCTATTAATCAAGATACTAACGACTTCCATCAGTACCTATATATTCCTTTATTGAATATATTTGGCATTATTTTTGTAGAAATCCATTGTTCACAATTAAATGAAAGTACGTGATGTAGTATTATTTCTACTTTATTTGAATTCTTTACCACGACGTAAATTTCGTTGTATTACAACATCTTCAGGTGGACAATTGGCAAAGATTACTTTTTTCCCACCAGATGTTTTAGCTTTTGAGAAGAATTTAAATAAAGTTTCATTTCATTATTTCTTTATTATTACGTTATTTTGTCTTAAGCACATTTTATAATATTAATTTCTCTCGACTTTGGTATTCTAAGATCACTGGATATCCCGACTCACGATATGACTGCTATAAAGTCGGTGGATATCAAGTTTTCCAGTAAGCTGCCTTTATCGCCTCGAGTCCTCACACTGCATTATCAATATCAAAGCACTTTAAACATTACGAAACCACATTTAATTTTTAATGTCGCGTACGGTAATATCCATCATACAATTTTTCTTGGAAAACAAACTTAATTCAACATGCAAACTCTTCACATTTATGACAATGAAAGAGACTGTTAAACGTTTAAATTTTACTCATAATTTTGCACCATACATTAATTTTCCTCAAATTTTATCGTATTAAGTACCCCTACTTGAATTTTGTTAAGTGTTGTTGATATTACTGTAGAATACAAGGTTAAGAACATTCCAACAACAAATATAATGTAGGAGAAATTTTATTGTTATGCCAATTTCCTATTTACGTTTAGATAAAAGATTCAACGGTATATGAAAATATATTTTATAAGTTTGAATTATTTCATATTCATAAATGAATTATTTCATATTCATAAATGAATTATTTCAAATTCATAAATGAAATAAGGGTATATTGGAAGATATGAATTTTACTATTTAATTGGGTGTCAAAAATAAACCCCCATTTTAATAACTATAATTTGTCAATTTTTTTTTTATTGGTGCGCCTACAACCTAAAAGCAAAAGATCTCTTTTACAGTTTTCACCATTCCAAAAGAATGGAAGAGAAATGAAAACACAATTTTTTTATGTCTTTTCGGTGGTTAAACTATAAAATAGTCTTTAAAGAAAATTATCACTCTATAATCATGAGCTTAATATATTTACACCTTTACGTCGGTTTCGCGTTATGGTAGCAGGTTCGGTCTGTAATAGAAAATAATTTTGGGCAACCAATATGCTAGTATCAGTATTATATTGATTATATTGTCTAAGTTATCAGAATATCTTTTTTTCGCTATTAGAATGAAAGATAAATTGTGAATGTCTTACATAAATGAAGAGTCCGTTAATAAAGCAGCTCTCTATTTTAATGTACAAATAGAATATTTTCTCTAAATGTTCACAAATATCCTGTGTGTCTTTGTAATCCTGTGTCCCGCACCCACGGGTGATAAACGAGCCGAGTTCACAGGATTATTCTCTATATGGACTTTCCAAAAAATATTGTAAGTCGTAGAATTTTAAAATTTTGTTCTTTTGCCTATTCTAATAACATATCCGAAGAGATGATCAAAATCGGATGTTAAGTAAATTTGTTATAAACAATGAATTATTTAATATCGCTTTTCCGACCTTATACATTATGTTAAGAACGATCCTCCTATCATGTGTCTTTGGTAACTAATCAATTTCCTTAACTGAGTAGGACGCGTAGAACGAGCTTAAAGCTCAAGTGGGCTTTCATAGGTGTTGCGAGCTAACATATGTAACGAAAGTTGGAAAGCGCAAAATTTTTACAATTTCAAAAAGCTCTAAATCTCTTTATTAAAGAAAAATCGTTATTATTACTTCAATATTATATAAGACTGAAAGTTATTATTTAAGATCAAAAATCAATGATGAACAATTGACTATTTACGTATAACAAATTTATTTAATACCCATTTGGTGACCTCTTCAGATATCTTATGAGAATAAATAAAAAAAAAATAGCAAAAAGTCTGGGACAATTCAATTTTTTTCAATAATTCCATATTTAGTTTTTAGCCAAAAGTTATTTCTTTTTTATCATTTTCCTTGAATGCAATTTGTTCACTTTTTTATTTACATATTAATGACCAATCTTGAAAATTCAAATCAAGTGGAAAATAACCGGAGATGTGGGGTCTTGCCATTAAAATCTGGTTCGAAAAAGGGTTAACTTGTTAAAATAATTATTAATTATACGTTTCTGTGAAATAACCATGACTAGCTCATGGTAAAAGAAAGTTTAGTGGAAAAAAGCACTAAACGAACTTAACAATAATTTTTTCTTTATATGATTTCATTGTCGCGAAAACAAAACCGAATTTTCTATCGTCACCTCGATTTTTCATTTCTTCATTGGGGCTGTTGCTCGCAGTCGCTGCAATTGAAAGAGTTATTGTTATAACAGCTGCACCTCGCTTTAGTGCCATTTCTGTGCTACTAAATATTGTTGTTACGACACTGGACGATCGCAGAGCATGACTGCTGTTTGTTCTGCAGTCTTTTTTTTAATTTGTTTGAAATTTGTATTCAATGCGCTGTGAGTATCTACAATATAGGAAAATTAAACTTTTATTCGATATTTGTAGTTACATTTTTCCGACAAAGTTTAATTAAGTTTTGTTAAATTATTGAAAAGCAAATAAGGGTAGATGCAAGTTTTGCACAAATTGTAGTTTTGTTTTATATAAATTGAATTTACGATTAAATCAATGAAGATTTTTATGGAACGTAGAGTGTTGACATTATTTTTATTGAACTATAGCATAATTTTTGTAGAATTCCCAAAATTACTCGATACAATTTTCTTAAAAATTTAGTTTTTTTTTAATATATTTTTTTCTTTCTGTACTCAAAAGCATCTATTAAACCTATTCACATAAAATAATGCAAGAAATGTTTGAAGTTATATTCATTTTGTTTCAATGCTAATAGACGAATTATACATTTCCTTTAATAATGACTTAATTAATTTGAAAAGGTTATTTACCATAATTCTGACAAAAAAAATTAAAAATATATCAACATTCAGGTAGAAAAAACAAAAGATTTATTTTAAAATTTTTTTTTTTTAAAATTTTTCTACTGTGTTGGAAATTCCGCTTCAATACACTATCTTCCTTTCTCCGTCTCACTATAAAACTTTCAAATCATCTGCATAGTAACTTCACAAAATCGTTATTTATAAACGAGTTCAAAGATTTTCTGGAAAAGTCATATAGAGTAATTGCTAACTTTTACTGCTTATTAATGCCATTAATTCAAGAAACAGGGCTAACTGCTAACTTTCCCCTTTTCTTATTTTAACCGCATCAATATTCAAAAAATATTCTTTATATATAATTTTTCAACAATTTATTTTCTTTCAGTATATTATTACGTTATTGCTTCCCCATAAGATATTTTTGAACAGGTATGGAATAACTACAGTTAAATGTAGAAATTTATATGTGGTATGTATGAATGTGTGGAATTTATATGTATATATACACATTAAAGTAAAATAAATAAATTAGCTCTAACATATCAATTTTTATTTGATTATATCCAGTATAAGACGCAAAGTTAATTTTTTTTCTTCACTTATGTGAAATCTATTTTTTCTTTCATAACATCTGTAAATGATATAATGTCGTTAAATTATAAATCACAGAATTCAGGCTGAAATCGACCAAAGCAAGTTAACTAAAACTCGATTATTATTAAAATTGCTCTCCTTATAGCTCTTTCTCACAGAGAGACGAAAAATTTTAACGACTGACCAACATTTAAAATTGATTTTTGTATTTGCAATAGTAGTGTTGAAAGATTAACTCACTTAAACTCTGCAGGGAGAGTGCATCCGGTAACCTGTATTCATTGCGAGATGCATCTTTTGCGCTAAATTTGTCTGTTAGAGACAGATTGAGAATTAATTTTCAACTTCTAGTTAAATGCATAGTTAACTTTAATTATACTATTAACTAGTACATGGTCGAACTATTCAACGTGAACTGAAATCTCTTGAGAGTTAAGATGGATAGATCTGTCCGCATTCATATAACCACAGCATCGGTTTTAATTCATACAAGTACGAGGTGAGGTACTAGCGACAAATTAATTGTTTTAATTAAATTAACTTTCATCGTGATAATATAATTTTATTTCTGTTTTATAATATGTAATACTCTTTTTAATACTATACATTCCACGAACACTTACCTTGGAATATTGATTTTTCTTTTTGTTTAAAGCGTATTATATATGTAATAAATATTCAACACGCGTAGATAAATGAATACCCTAACTAATGTTATATTTAAATGATGATATATTTACGAACTTTTCGCACACTCAAGTAGGATGGAGATATAAAAATAATAAATAATTTAATGAATATTTCTAAACTTCAACGAAATAAATACGATAAATTAGATGCTAATAAGAACAGTAGCATGTGTAGCTAGGAGGTAATTTCATTTCCCTTTAGACGCACAAATAACTGTTTTACTATTTTGTACGACCGTTTTCCGTGCTCGGGAAACCGTTCTTTAATCGTTGCTTTTATGGAAAATCATATTAACCGAGAGATTTAGTCGTATAAAAAGCCAAGCGCACTGTTTTTTTTATTTTCTTTACTTTCGAATGGTTTTCTTTTCATTAAAATGAACGTCACTAAAAATAGATTAAAATAGCTACGAAATATTGAAACGGCGTAGTACATATGGTTTATTTTTATTACATATGCTTTATTTTTTTAATGATATTTTTGTGGTGTGGAAAATATTTTTCAAAGAAATTTTGCGTAATGAAATAATCGAGAGCGGAAACTAAATTTTATCAAATACGTCGTTTTTTATGTATATTCTATCATCAATAAACATTTTAATCAACAAAGAGAAAAATTGTCTTTTTTCATAAACTCTATTACAAAAATTAATTTAAGAAACCGTCTAAATAGTTGAAGGAACTCTGGGATCAAGCACGAAAAGACAGGTCGCAAAAGATGTGTATCAAGACGAAGTGCAATATACATTAATTATATTTTTCCCACATTTTTATAATCTAATTTCCTATACTTTAGCCTTTATTTTTTCTATCAGGCGTTACTTATTCTACCTCATACGGTCTTAATATATATTATTAATTAAAATATCCTTTGCAGGAACAATGAATTTGTGATATACACTTTTCTACATACAAAACCGTGTATCATTCCTTAAAGATTACATTAATCGTTTACTACCTGCGTGCCTTTTGAAAGTATTGATCATAACAAAACATAAAGCCTAAAATCGATTGGCTGCTTTAGAGAAACGCGAAGAAATTGTTGTGCTTTTCCTGAATCGGTCATCGAACTTTATGTAAAATCTTATTAAGAGGAAAAATATTTAGTTTTATTTAATACATTTATAGAGGGTTTCTCAGCATGGGAATAGTTTAGTAAAATTGAATTAAAAAATGCTTTCTCTACTGACAAATGACCGTACAATGTCAGATATCAAATGTTTCTCATGTACATTCACGTGTAATTGATAATTTGAAAAATTAAAATAGAATGTTTAAATGAATATGGTAAAGTGAACATTCGAAAACACGAAGAAACCAAAAGCATTTGAATAGATCGTTTTGTCCAGAAAAGTTAAATTGTAGGAAGCAGCCGTCTACATTGTGAGAGGCATTCGTTCCGCTGAATTGAACTCTCACTAAAGCACTGGGCATTTAAAAACAATAACTTTAGTTTTTAATATTGTTACGTGACTTTTGAACCGTGAACTTAGTTTGTGACCGTGAACTTAGTTTCATAGCATAAGGGAAATTAAGGTTGATGAAAATTAGTGTATGGTGTATATTGTTTTACTTTTAATTTGGGACAAAATACCTCTGCGAATATTTTTGAACTTCCAATTTAAATTCTTGATTTCTTATCCAAGTGATCTGAATGAAATTTCTATCTAAGTGCGTGAGGTGTTTTTAACGAAATTGGGTTAAGTGTTATTTTATGTTTTTTATAAATCAAAACATTACTCTTTGAGAGGTCGTCAAGTAAGTATAAGAATCGTCAAGTTTTAGAATGGCCATTAGGTCCATGATTTTATTCCTCTTTTTTATAAGTTACAGGTAATATCCATAATAAATAATAATTATTTACGTATACATAACACGCTGAGACAAATACGATTCATACTAAACCGGCGTGTATTTTATTTAAATTTTTTCACATTTCCATAAATAATACACCAAAACCTGGACTCCTTTTTACCTACCTTATTCTCGAAGTTTAAATTTTTAGACTCAAACATTCGTTCTCTTTTATATCGAAACTAGCGTTGATTTGTACGAAATGTCTGAAATGAAATTAATTATTTATATTTAAGATACTTACTTTTTTATTATAACTCTATATAATGATAAATTATATTGCAAAGCCCATTGCACTTTACTAAAATAGTTCTCATAACAATTAGTAATTCTTTGGTTAACACTTTTAAACTAAGTCCTGAACAAAATGCAAATTATTATATACCAAGCCATCTATGTAAGTAGAAATTCGATAGTCAGTTATACATATAATTACTTTATAAATGCTATACATATTCATAACTATAAATTAGCTTTAAATATTAAATTAGCTCTAAACTATTTCTTGTGAATAATAGTAGAAAATGTTTCTCTGATAATTATCAAGTCGTGCCAACTAGTGAGTTCTATATAAATATAAATATGTTTTATGCAAAAATTGTTGGTAAAACTGAAATTGCACATACCGTGTTTCTTTAATATTATTGTACAAGCGTGACCCGTGCGAAGTCTTCGCATTATTATTTATTCCATTATGAAGCTCAGATGACAGATCAAACAAATATTTTACTAAAATTGACATATAGAGGCGCAAGTATCAAAAGCATTGAGCTAAAGCGCCACTTTATTCATACGTGAGTGGATTTGAAATTAAACAAAAATTTTATCGACCGTCAATCATATTGACGTTGAGCCGTTAGATGGCAGCATTGCTGTTTTGTGTATATAATTTTAATAATTAATTAATTTGCAAAAACAATAGCAATAATAAATTTTTTAGTTGTGGATGCCGGTAGAGCAAGCAATTATCTATAAAATGATATACAATTTATGTGGATTAGTTGTGAGGTTTTTTCTAAAAATGGAGAGTAACATCTTAAAACCTTAGCGTATTAATATATATGATGATGATGATAAATATTGAATAGATATTTTGTCATAAATATGTATATATACGTACATGTGTATATATCTTATATATATACATATATATATATATATATATATATATATATATATATATATATATATATACATATATATATATATATATATATATATATATTAATGCGATAATTTTTCATTAGTTAATTAAATTAATAATCGGGCAAAAATCAATGAAAAGTATAGCCATCGACTACACCTTTGATCAGGTATCTAATAAAGGATAAAAAAGGGAAAAATATCAGAAAACAAAACTAAAAATTGAACCTAAACTATTCATAAAAATGAAAATATTTGACAATTCATTATGTAAATCAAAAGGCATTTATCCTGATCCAATCGATAGAAAAGAGTCACCAATATCGCTCAAGAATTGCGACCTTTCTCATACGTATAAATGTACTCACGTACAGACCTACGGACGGAGACCCACGTCATTTTTCAAATTCGGTTTTCATTATATAACAATAAATATATAAAAAGACTGAATGCTAATATTATGTTTTAGAGGTAGAATTTATCTTTTGGAAACATCTTTTATATCAATAAAACTCGAAGCTGGCGCGCTAGTCAGATGTTTACTAGCTTTTCTACAGCTTGAAAAAAAAAGCCTTAAGAGATTGAATGCTAATATCATGTTTAGAATATTACTTCTAAGTCTATTTAAAAAAAATTAAAATAAACAAGTTAGAAGATATTGATTTGAAAAATTTGAAAGTTCAATTTAAATATAGCTCTAATGTTTTATTCCTGTTTTTCAAACTCGCGGTTGAAAAATCATACATTTGAAGCTTAAATGTATGAAATCAGCCATTTTGAAGCTCAGACGTAAACGAAGTTTAAGACTTAAATGTGATTAATGCAGCCTAAATTTAATTTACAAAATTTAACCAGTTATATCCTGTTCAATAGGGCAGTCAAAAGAAATTTAATTCGATTTCATGTGTATATAAGAAGATATATTCTTTAATAGCTTGGTACATATTAATGAAAATAAGAAGATTTCCACAAGAAGAATTTAGTTGCAAAAGTTATGATAAGTATCCATCTATATTGGGGCTAACATTTTGCAAATAGAAAAAATTACACGAGAATATTTCTCCGAAACAAATTTTTGCTTAGGAATTGCGCCAATTAAATTATTAAATAGACCTTAATCTGGATCCGAAGCTACGATAATTACAGAATAACTGTTAAAATCAGATTATATTAAAATATATTTAATTCTCGTAATCTTTAATTTTTTGCATGTTTCCTTTCCTTAAATTAAGGGCGTTAGAATATATTTCTTTCATTATAATGTCAATTTTATTTTAATAAACTTGTGGGCAAATTCCTTGCAGTCTCCCCTAAAACTAATTTTTCTTTGTTATGCTTTACTGCTGACTGGAAAAATTATCAAAATAAATTGGCGAAATAATATAGTGTTGCATTTAAAATAATAATTACTTTCTGAATACTGCAAAAGACGGGTGACTTACAGTTTAGATAAAACATCTAACATTGAATCTGAAACGACCTATTAATCAAGATACTAACGACTTCCATCAGTACCTATATATTTCTTTATTGAATATATTTGGCGTTATTTTTGTAGAAATCCATTGTTCACAATTAAATGAAAGTACGTGATGTAGTATTATTTCTACTTTATTTGAATTCTTTACCACGACGTAAATTTCGTTGTATTACAACATCTTCAGGTGGACAATTGGCAAAGATTACTTTTTTCCCACCAGATGTTTTAGCTTTTGAGAAGAATTTAAATAAAGTTTCATTTCATTATTTCTTTATTATTACGTTATTTTGTCTTAAGCACATTTTATAATATTAATTTCTCTCGACTTTGGTATTCTAAGATCACTGGATATCCCGACTCACGATATGACTGCTATAAAGTCGGTGGATATCAAGTTTTCCAGTAAGCTGCCTTTATCGCCTCGAGTCCTCACACTGCATTATCAATATCAAAGCACTTTAAACATTACGAAACCACATTTAATTTTTAATGTCGCGTACGGTAATATCCATCATACAATTTTTCTTGGAAAACAAACTTAATTCAACATGCAAACTCTTCACATTTATGACAATGAAAGAGACTGTTAAACGTTTAAATTTTACTCATAATTTTGCACCATACATTAATTTTCCTCAAATTTTATCGTATTAAGTACCCCTACTTGAATTTTGTTAAGTGTTGTTGATATTACTGTAGAATACAAGGTTAAGAACATTCCAACAACAAATATAATGTAGGAGAAATTTTATTGTTATGCCAATTTCCTATTTACGTTTAGATAAAAGATTCAACGGTATATGAAAATATATTTTATAAGTTTGAATTATTTCATATTCATAAATGAATTATTTCATATTCATAAATGAATTATTTCAAATTCATAAATGAAATAAGGGTATATTGGAAGATATGAATTTTACTATTTAATTGGGTGTCAAAAATAAACCCCCATTTTAATAACTATAATTTGTCAATTTTTTTTTTATTGGTGCGCCTACAACCTAAAAGCAAAAGATCTCTTTTACAGTTTTCACCATTCCAAAAGAATGGAAGAGAAATGAAAACACAATTTTTTTATGTCTTTTCGGTGGTTAAACTATAAAATAGTCTTTAAAGAAAATTATCACTCTATAATCATGAGCTTAATATATTTACACCTTTACGTCGGTTTCGCGTTATGGTAGCAGGTTCGGTCTGTAATAGAAAATAATTTTGGGCAACCAATATGCTAGTATCAGTATTATATTGATTATATTGTCTAAGTTATCAGAATATCTTTTTTTCGCTATTAGAATGAAAGATAAATTGTGAATGTCTTACATAAATGAAGAGTCCGTTAATAAAGCAGCTCTCTATTTTAATGTACAAATAGAATATTTTCTCTAAATGTTCACAAATATCCTGTGTGTCTTTGTAATCCTGTGTCCCGCACCCACGGGTGATAAACGAGCCGAGTTCACAGGATTATTCTCTATATGGACTTTCCAAAAAATATTGTAAGTCGTAGAATTTTAAAATTTTGTTCTTTTGCCTATTCTAATAACATATCCGAAGAGATGATCAAAATCGGATGTTAAGTAAATTTGTTATAAACAATGAATTATTTAATATCGCTTTTCCGACCTTATACATTATGTTAAGAACGATCCTCCTATCATGTGTCTTTGGTAACTAATCAATTTCCTTAACTGAGTAGGACGCGTAGAACGAGCTTAAAGCTCAAGTGGGCTTTCATAGGTGTTGCGAGCTAACATATGTAACGAAAGTTGGAAAGCGCAAAATTTTTACAATTTCAAAAAGCTCTAAATCTCTTTATTAAAGAAAAATCGTTATTATTACTTCAATATTATATAAGACTGAAAGTTATTATTTAAGATCAAAAATCAATGATGAACAATTGACTATTTACGTATAACAAATTTATTTAATACCCATTTGGTGACCTCTTCAGATATCTTATGAGAATAAATAAAAAAAAAATAGCAAAAAGTCTGGGACAATTCAATTTTTTTCAATAATTCCATATTTAGTTTTTAGCCAAAAGTTATTTCTTTTTTATCATTTTCCTTGAATGCAATTTGTTCACTTTTTTATTTACATATTAATGACCAATCTTGAAAATTCAAATCAAGTGGAAAATAACCGGAGATGTGGGGTCTTGCCATTAAAATCTGGTTCGAAAAAGGGTTAACTTGTTAAAATAATTATTAATTATACGTTTCTGTGAAATAACCATGACTAGCTCATGGTAAAAGAAAGTTTAGTGGAAAAAAGCACTAAACGAACTTAACAATAATTTTTTCTTTATATGATTTCATTGTCGCGAAAACAAAACCGAATTTTCTATCGTCACCTCGATTTTTCATTTCTTCATTGGGGCTGTTGCTCGCAGTCGCTGCAATTGAAAGAGTTATTGTTATAACAGCTGCACCTCGCTTTAGTGCCATTTCTGTGCTACTAAATATTGTTGTTACGACACTGGACGATCGCAGAGCATGACTGCTGTTTGTTCTGCAGTCTTTTTTTTAATTTGTTTGAAATTTGTATTCAATGCGCTGTGAGTATCTACAATATAGGAAAATTAAACTTTTATTCGATATTTGTAGTTACATTTTTCCGACAAAGTTTAATTAAGTTTTGTTAAATTATTGAAAAGCAAATAAGGGTAGATGCAAGTTTTGCACAAATTGTAGTTTTGTTTTATATAAATTGAATTTACGATTAAATCAATGAAGATTTTTATGGAACGTAGAGTGTTGACATTATTTTTATTGAACTATAGCATAATTTTTGTAGAATTCCCAAAATTACTCGATACAATTTTCTTAAAAATTTAGTTTTTTTTTAATATATTTTTTTCTTTCTGTACTCAAAAGCATCTATTAAACCTATTCACATAAAATAATGCAAGAAATGTTTGAAGTTATATTCATTTTGTTTCAATGCTAATAGACGAATTATACATTTCCTTTAATAATGACTTAATTAATTTGAAAAGGTTATTTACCATAATTCTGACAAAAAAAATTAAAAATATATCAACATTCAGGTAGAAAAAACAAAAGATTTATTTTAAAATTTTTTTTTTTTAAAATTTTTCTACTGTGTTGGAAATTCCGCTTCAATACACTATCTTCCTTTCTCCGTCTCACTATAAAACTTTCAAATCATCTGCATAGTAACTTCACAAAATCGTTATTTATAAACGAGTTCAAAGATTTTCTGGAAAAGTCATATAGAGTAATTGCTAACTTTTACTGCTTATTAATGCCATTAATTCAAGAAACAGGGCTAACTGCTAACTTTCCCCTTTTCTTATTTTAACCGCATCAATATTCAAAAAATATTCTTTATATATAATTTTTCAACAATTTATTTTCTTTCAGTATATTATTACGTTATTGCTTCCCCATAAGATATTTTTGAACAGGTATGGAATAACTACAGTTAAATGTAGAAATTTATATGTGGTATGTATGAATGTGTGGAATTTATATGTATATATACACATTAAAGTAAAATAAATAAATTAGCTCTAACATATCAATTTTTATTTGATTATATCCAGTATAAGACGCAAAGTTAATTTTTTTTCTTCACTTATGTGAAATCTATTTTTTCTTTCATAACATCTGTAAATGATATAATGTCGTTAAATTATAAATCACAGAATTCAGGCTGAAATCGACCAAAGCAAGTTAACTAAAACTCGATTATTATTAAAATTGCTCTCCTTATAGCTCTTTCTCACAGAGAGACGAAAAATTTTAACGACTGACCAACATTTAAAATTGATTTTTGTATTTGCAATAGTAGTGTTGAAAGATTAACTCACTTAAACTCTGCAGGGAGAGTGCATCCGGTAACCTGTATTCATTGCGAGATGCATCTTTTGCGCTAAATTTGTCTGTTAGAGACAGATTGAGAATTAATTTTCAACTTCTAGTTAAATGCATAGTTAACTTTAATTATACTATTAACTAGTACATGGTCGAACTATTCAACGTGAACTGAAATCTCTTGAGAGTTAAGATGGATAGATCTGTCCGCATTCATATAACCACAGCATCGGTTTTAATTCATACAAGTACGAGGTGAGGTACTAGCGACAAATTAATTGTTTTAATTAAATTAACTTTCATCGTGATAATATAATTTTATTTCTGTTTTATAATATGTAATACTCTTTTTAATACTATACATTCCACGAACACTTACCTTGGAATATTGATTTTTCTTTTTGTTTAAAGCGTATTATATATGTAATAAATATTCAACACGCGTAGATAAATGAATACCCTAACTAATGTTATATTTAAATGATGATATATTTACGAACTTTTCGCACACTCAAGTAGGATGGAGATATAAAAATAATAAATAATTTAATGAATATTTCTAAACTTCAACGAAATAAATACGATAAATTAGATGCTAATAAGAACAGTAGCATGTGTAGCTAGGAGGTAATTTCATTTCCCTTTAGACGCACAAATAACTGTTTTACTATTTTGTACGACCGTTTTCCGTGCTCGGGAAACCGTTCTTTAATCGTTGCTTTTATGGAAAATCATATTAACCGAGAGATTTAGTCTTATAAAAAGCCAAGCGCACTGTTTTTTTTATTTTCTTTACTTTCGAATGGTTTTCTTTTCATTAAAATGAACGTCACTAAAAATAGATTAAAATAGCTACGAAATATTGAAACGGCGTAGTACATATGGTTTATTTTTATTACATATGCTTTATTTTTTTAATGATATTTTTGTGGTGTGGAAAATATTTTTCAAAGAAATTTTGCGTAATGAAATAATCGAGAGCGGAAACTAAATTTTATCAAATACGTCGTTTTTTATGTATATTCTATCATCAATAAACATTTTAATCAACAAAGAGAAAAATTGTCTTTTTTCATAAACTCTATTACAAAAATTAATTTAAGAAACCGTCTAAATAGTTGAAGGAACTCTGGGATCAAGCACGAAAAGACAGGTCGCAAAAGATGTGTATCAAGACGAAGTGCAATATACATTAATTATATTTTTCCCACATTTTTATAATCTAATTTCCTATACTTTAGCCTTTATTTTTTCTATCAGGCGTTACTTATTCTACCTCATACGGTCTTAATATATATTATTAATTAAAATATCCTTTGCAGGAACAATGAATTTGTGATATACACTTTTCTACATACAAAACCGTGTATCATTCCTTAAAGATTACATTAATCGTTTACTACCTGCGTGCCTTTTGAAAGTATTGATCATAACAAAACATAAAGCCTAAAATCGATTGGCTGCTTTAGAGAAACGCGAAGAAATTGTTGTGCTTTTCCTGAATCGGTCATCGAACTTTATGTAAAATCTTATTAAGAGGAAAAATATTTAGTTTTATTTAATACATTTATAGAGGGTTTCTCAGCATGGGAATAGTTTAGTAAAATTGAATTAAAAAATGCTTTCTCTACTGACAAATGACCGTACAATGTCAGATATCAAATGTTTCTCATGTACATTCACGTGTAATTGATAATTTGAAAAATTAAAATAGAATGTTTAAATGAATATGGTAAAGTGAACATTCGAAAACACGAAGAAACCAAAAGCATTTGAATAGATCGTTTTGTCCAGAAAAGTTAAATTGTAGGAAGCAGCCGTCTACATTGTGAGAGGCATTCGTTCCGCTGAATTGAACTCTCACTAAAGCACTGGGCATTTAAAAACAATAACTTTAGTTTTTAATATTGTTACGTGACTTTTGAACCGTGAACTTAGTTTGTGACCGTGAACTTAGTTTCATAGCATAAGGGAAATTAAGGTTGATGAAAATTAGTGTATGGTGTATATTGTTTTACTTTTAATTTGGGACAAAATACCTCTGCGAATATTTTTGAACTTCCAATTTAAATTCTTGATTTCTTATCCAAGTGATCTGAATGAAATTTCTATCTAAGTGCGTGAGGTGTTTTTAACGAAATTGGGTTAAGTGTTATTTTATGTTTTTTATAAATCAAAACATTACTCTTTGAGAGGTCGTCAAGTAAGTATAAGAATCGTCAAGTTTTAGAATGGCCATTAGGTCCATGATTTTATTCCTCTTTTTTATAAGTTACAGGTAATATCCATAATAAATAATAATTATTTACGTATACATAACACGCTGAGACAAATACGATTCATACTAAACCGGCGTGTATTTTATTTAAATTTTTTCACATTTCCATAAATAATACACCAAAACCTGGACTCCTTTTTACCTACCTTATTCTCGAAGTTTAAATTTTTAGACTCAAACATTCGTTCTCTTTTATATCGAAACTAGCGTTGATTTGTACGAAATGTCTGAAATGAAATTAATTATTTATATTTAAGATACTTACTTTTTTATTATAACTCTATATAATGATAAATTATATTGCAAAGCCCATTGCACTTTACTAAAATAGTTCTCATAACAATTAGTAATTCTTTGGTTAACACTTTTAAACTAAGTCCTGAACAAAATGCAAATTATTATATACCAAGCCATCTATGTAAGTAGAAATTCGATAGTCAGTTATACATATAATTACTTTATAAATGCTATACATATTCATAACTATAAATTAGCTTTAAATATTAAATTAGCTCTAAACTATTTCTTGTGAATAATAGTAGAAAATGTTTCTCTGATAATTATCAAGTCGTGCCAACTAGTGAGTTCTATATAAATATAAATATGTTTTATGCAAAAATTGTTGGTAAAACTGAAATTGCACATACCGTGTTTCTTTAATATTATTGTACAAGCGTGACCCGTGCGAAGTCTTCGCATTATTATTTATTCCATTATGAAGCTCAGATGACAGATCAAACAAATATTTTACTAAAATTGACATATAGAGGCGCAAGTATCAAAAGCATTGAGCTAAAGCGCCACTTTATTCATACGTGAGTGGATTTGAAATTAAACAAAAATTTTATCGACCGTCAATCATATTGACGTTGAGCCGTTAGATGGCAGCATTGCTGTTTTGTGTATATAATTTTAATAATTAATTAATTTGCAAAAACAATAGCAATAATAAATTTTTTAGTTGTGGATGCCGGTAGAGCAAGCAATTATCTATAAAATGATATACAATTTATGTGGATTAGTTGTGAGGTTTTTTCTAAAAATGGAGAGTAACATCTTAAAACCTTAGCGTATTAATATATATGATGATGATGATAAATATTGAATAGATATTTTGTCATAAATATGTATATATACGTACATGTGTATATATCTTATATATATACATATATATATATATATATATATATATATATATATATATATATATATACATATATATATATATATATATATATATATATATTAATGCGATAATTTTTCATTAGTTAATTAAATTAATAATCGGGCAAAAATCAATGAAAAGTATAGCCATCGACTACACCTTTGATCAGGTATCTAATAAAGGATAAAAAAGGGAAAAATATCAGAAAACAAAACTAAAAATTGAACCTAAACTATTCATAAAAATGAAAATATTTGACAATTCATTATGTAAATCAAAAGGCATTTATCCTGATCCAATCGATAGAAAAGAGTCACCAATATCGCTCAAGAATTGCGACCTTTCTCATACGTATAAATGTACTCACGTACAGACCTACGGACGGAGACCCACGTCATTTTTCAAATTCGGTTTTCATTATATAACAATAAATATATAAAAAGACTGAATGCTAATATTATGTTTTAGAGGTAGAATTTATCTTTTGGAAACATCTTTTATATCAATAAAACTCGAAGCTGGCGCGCTAGTCAGATGTTTACTAGCTTTTCTACAGCTTGAAAAAAAAAGCCTTAAGAGATTGAATGCTAATATCATGTTTAGAATATTACTTCTAAGTCTATTTAAAAAAAATTAAAATAAACAAGTTAGAAGATATTGATTTGAAAAATTTGAAAGTTCAATTTAAATATAGCTCTAATGTTTTATTCCTGTTTTTCAAACTCGCGGTTGAAAAATCATACATTTGAAGCTTAAATGTATGAAATCAGCCATTTTGAAGCTCAGACGTAAACGAAGTTTAAGACTTAAATGTGATTAATGCAGCCTAAATTTAATTTACAAAATTTAACCAGTTATATCCTGTTCAATAGGGCAGTCAAAAGAAATTTAATTCGATTTCATGTGTATATAAGAAGATATATTCTTTAATAGCTTGGTACATATTAATGAAAATAAGAAGATTTCCACAAGAAGAATTTAGTTGCAAAAGTTATGATAAGTATCCATCTATATTGGGGCTAACATTTTGCAAATAGAAAAAATTACACGAGAATATTTCTCCGAAACAAATTTTTGCTTAGGAATTGCGCCAATTAAATTATTAAATAGACCTTAATCTGGATCCGAAGCTACGATAATTACAGAATAACTGTTAAAATCAGATTATATTAAAATATATTTAATTCTCGTAATCTTTAATTTTTTGCATGTTTCCTTTCCTTAAATTAAGGGCGTTAGAATATATTTCTTTCATTATAATGTCAATTTTATTTTAATATAAACTTGTGGGCAAATTCCTTGCAGTCTCCCCTAAAACTAATTTTTCTTTGTTATGCTTTACTGCTGACTGGAAAAATTATCAAAATAAATTGGCGAAATAATATAGTGTTGCATTTAAAATAATAATTACTTTCTGAATACTGCAAAAGACGGGTGACTTACAGTTTAGATAAAACATCTAACATTGAATCTGAAACGACCTATTAATCAAGATACTAACGACTTCCATCAGTACCTATATATTTCTTTATTGAATATATTTGGCGTTATTTTTGTAGAAATCCATTGTTCACAATTAAATGAAAGTACGTGATGTAGTATTATTTCTACTTTATTTGAATTCTTTACCACGACGTAAATTTCGTTGTATTACAACATCTTCAGGTGGACAATTGGCAAAGATTACTTTTTTCCCACCAGATGTTTTAGCTTTTGAGAAGAATTTAAATAAAGTTTCATTTCATTATTTCTTTATTATTACGTTATTTTGTCTTAAGCACATTTTATAATATTAATTTCTCTCGACTTTGGTATTCTAAGATCACTGGATATCCCGACTCACGATATGACTGCTATAAAGTCGGTGGATATCAAGTTTTCCAGTAAGCTGCCTTTATCGCCTCGAGTCCTCACACTGCATTATCAATATCAAAGCACTTTAAACATTACGAAACCACATTTAATTTTTAATGTCGCGTACGGTAATATCCATCATACAATTTTTCTTGGAAAACAAACTTAATTCAACATGCAAACTCTTCACATTTATGACAATGAAAGAGACTGTTAAACGTTTAAATTTTACTCATAATTTTGCACCATACATTAATTTTCCTCAAATTTTATCGTATTAAGTACCCCTACTTGAATTTTGTTAAGTGTTGTTGATATTACTGTAGAATACAAGGTTAAGAACATTCCAACAACAAATATAATGTAGGAGAAATTTTATTGTTATGCCAATTTCCTATTTACGTTTAGATAAAAGATTCAACGGTATATGAAAATATATTTTATAAGTTTGAATTATTTCATATTCATAAATGAATTATTTCATATTCATAAATGAATTATTTCAAATTCATAAATGAAATAAGGGTATATTGGAAGATATGAATTTTACTATTTAATTGGGTGTCAAAAATAAACCCCCATTTTAATAACTATAATTTGTCAATTTTTTTTTTATTGGTGCGCCTACAACCTAAAAGCAAAAGATCTCTTTTACAGTTTTCACCATTCCAAAAGAATGGAAGAGAAATGAAAACACAATTTTTTTATGTCTTTTCGGTGGTTAAACTATAAAATAGTCTTTAAAGAAAATTATCACTCTATAATCATGAGCTTAATATATTTACACCTTTACGTCGGTTTCGCGTTATGGTAGCAGGTTCGGTCTGTAATAGAAAATAATTTTGGGCAACCAATATGCTAGTATCAGTATTATATTGATTATATTGTCTAAGTTATCAGAATATCTTTTTTTCGCTATTAGAATGAAAGATAAATTGTGAATGTCTTACATAAATGAAGAGTCCGTTAATAAAGCAGCTCTCTATTTTAATGTACAAATAGAATATTTTCTCTAAATGTTCACAAATATCCTGTGTGTCTTTGTAATCCTGTGTCCCGCACCCACGGGTGATAAACGAGCCGAGTTCACAGGATTATTCTCTATATGGACTTTCCAAAAAATATTGTAAGTCGTAGAATTTTAAAATTTTGTTCTTTTGCCTATTCTAATAACATATCCGAAGAGATGATCAAAATCGGATGTTAAGTAAATTTGTTATAAACAATGAATTATTTAATATCGCTTTTCCGACCTTATACATTATGTTAAGAACGATCCTCCTATCATGTGTCTTTGGTAACTAATCAATTTCCTTAACTGAGTAGGACGCGTAGAACGAGCTTAAAGCTCAAGTGGGCTTTCATAGGTGTTGCGAGCTAACATATGTAACGAAAGTTGGAAAGCGCAAAATTTTTACAATTTCAAAAAGCTCTAAATCTCTTTATTAAAGAAAAATCGTTATTATTACTTCAATATTATATAAGACTGAAAGTTATTATTTAAGATCAAAAATCAATGATGAACAATTGACTATTTACGTATAACAAATTTATTTAATACCCATTTGGTGACCTCTTCAGATATCTTATGAGAATAAATAAAAAAAAAATAGCAAAAAGTCTGGGACAATTCAATTTTTTTCAATAATTCCATATTTAGTTTTTAGCCAAAAGTTATTTCTTTTTTATCATTTTCCTTGAATGCAATTTGTTCACTTTTTTATTTACATATTAATGACCAATCTTGAAAATTCAAATCAAGTGGAAAATAACCGGAGATGTGGGGTCTTGCCATTAAAATCTGGTTCGAAAAAGGGTTAACTTGTTAAAATAATTATTAATTATACGTTTCTGTGAAATAACCATGACTAGCTCATGGTAAAAGAAAGTTTAGTGGAAAAAAGCACTAAACGAACTTAACAATAATTTTTTCTTTATATGATTTCATTGTCGCGAAAACAAAACCGAATTTTCTATCGTCACCTCGATTTTTCATTTCTTCATTGGGGCTGTTGCTCGCAGTCGCTGCAATTGAAAGAGTTATTGTTATAACAGCTGCACCTCGCTTCAGTGCCATTTCTGTGCTATTAAATATTGTTGTTATTGCGACACTGGACGATAACGGAGCATAACTGCTCTTTGTTCTGCAGTCGTTTTTTTAAAATTTGTATCAAATCTGTATTCAATGCGCTATGCGTATCTACAATGTAGGATAATTGAACTTTTATTCGATATTTTTAGTTCCATTTTTCCAATAAAGTTTCATTAAGTTTTGTTAAATTATTGAAAGGCAAATAAGGGTATAGCTTCGTACAAATTGTAGTTTTGTTTTAAAAAATTGAATTTACGATGAAATCAGTGAAGATTTTTAGAGACCGTAGAATACTGACATAATATTTTTTTCTTCCGTAATATAATGTTCTTAAAATTTTAGTTTTATTTTCAGTGTGTTTTTTTCTTTCTGTACCCGAGAGCATCTACTAAACCTATTCACGTAAAATAATTCAAGAAATGCTTGAAGTTATATTCATTACATTTTGTTTCAATGCAACTATGCATTTTCTTTAATGATAATTTAATTTATTTTAAAAGGTTATTTTATCATAATTTTGACAAAAAAAATAAAATCTATAAAACTACTTAAATAAAAACAGAACTATTTAAAAAAAATTAAAAATATATCGACATTCAGGTAGAAAAAAGAAAAGATTTATTTTAGATATTATTTTCATTTAGTTCATTTTAATTTTCAACAATGTTGTAAATTACGCTTCAATACACTATCCTCCTTTCTCCATCTAACTATAAAACTTTCAAATCATCTGAATAGTAACTTTACAAAATCATTCTTTATATACGAGTTCAAAGATTTTTTGGAAAAGTCATATGGCAGTAATTAGTAACTTTTACTGCTTATTAATGCTATTAATTGAAAGAAAACATGGCTGCTACTTTTCCCCTTTCCTTGTTCTAATTGCATCAACATTCAAAAAATATTCCTCATATGTATTATTTAAACATTTCTTTTTTTTAATTTACTTTATCAGTATATTATTACGTTATTGCTTCACCATAAGATATTTCTTCAACATGTATAGAATAACCACAATTAAATGTAGAAATTTATATATAGTAACATATATATAGTAACATAACATATCAATTTTTATTTGATAATATCCAGTATAAGACGCGAAAATAAATTATTTTTCTTCGCTTATGTGAAATCTATTTTTTTTCTTTTATAAAATGTTTAAATGATAAAATATTGTTAAACTATAAAACACAGAATTTAGGGTGAAATCGACCAAAGCACGTTAACTAAAATTCGATTATTATTAAAATAGCTCTCTTCATAGCTCTTTCTCACAGAGATAAAACATTTGCTACTCACCAACATTTAACAAAAAAGATCTGACAGAATTTTGAAAATTGATTTTTGTATTTCAATAGTACAGCGTTGAAAGTTGAACTCAGTTAAACTCTGCAGGGCGAGTGCATCCGGCAACCATTGCGCGATGCATAATTTGGCTCTTAGAGACAGCTTGAGAATTAATTTTCAACTTCCAGTTAAATACATAGTTAACTTTAATTATACTATTACATGGTCGAATTATTCAGCATGAACTGAAATTTCTTGAGAGTTGAGATGAATACATCTGTTATAGCGTTACATATGGCATTGAATTATCGCTCAGCGTTTCATCAATCAATACAAAAGAAGTTTAGCTTCAAAAAGAAATAGGTGGTAAATTAACTAATAAGTAAAATAAAGTAGATGTAAATTAATTTTACCACCAACGATAATTTCTTTCTTTATTTTGTTTTAAATAAAATTATATACTTAAAAATATCGAAAAAATTCCATTCGATATTAATTTACTTAAAAAAATAATTTGAAAGGTGCTTTTGCCATAAAGAAAAGGCTTTCAACTTGCTTTCGACATTCAATTTTTAACCTTTTCTTCTAATATTTAAATCTTTTCGTAATATTTTTTGCTTATTTCAATTGTTTTACTTTTGGGTTCGTTTTTTATATATCCAAGTTTGTTAAATTCGTACGTGTTCATCGTTTAGTATCACTAAGAATGGCAATTAAGTCGACAAAAATTATATCTAATAGTTCACTGTAAAAACGTAGTTCGTATGGAAAAGGTTTTTCAAAGAAATGTTTTATAAAGGAATAATCGAGAGCGGAAACAAATTAATGTCAAATTAATCGTTTTTAACGTATATTCTTTCATTTAATAATCAATAAAGAGCAAAGTTTTGATTTTTCCTAAAATATATTTATTACAAAAATTAATTTAAAACGTCGTCAAAATAGTAGAACAAACTCTGAGATCAAGCAAGAAGATATATGTGGGAAAGGATGTGTATTAAGACAAAGTGCGATAAAAATTCCGCCATAGCCATTTACACTGATAGTGTGAAATTATTGATATATGCTACTACTTTAATTAAATAAATAGCTACTTTAATCTATAAAGAGCTACTTTAATTATAACGTTAACTACACGGCTATTTTGATAATTTACTCTTATTATACTGCAATGAGCAATCATGCTACTTAAACAAATTACGAATTTGCTGTGATAACATTTTTTTATTTATATTTTTTAATATTGTGTTCACTTACTATATTTTGTTTACATTTTTATAACTTGTTTCATTCCCTATTTCT
Organism: Druceiella hillmani; assembly: GCA_039881145.1. Taxonomy (NCBI): domain Eukaryota; kingdom Metazoa; phylum Arthropoda; class Insecta; order Lepidoptera; family Hepialidae; genus Druceiella; species Druceiella hillmani. The sequence goes on along the minus strand of JAYKKI010000017.1, from coordinate 35,745,289 downwards.
CTATACTTTAGCCATTTATCTATCATTTTCTATGAGGCATTACTCAGTCTACATCATATGGGATTGATATATAATATTAATTAAACTGTCAAACGTTCAATTTTCTATTTGAGATTCATTACTTTTTTTTATTATTCCTTTTCAGGAGCAATAAATTTATGATGTTTCCTCTTCATCTATATGTAAATCGTATATCATTAATATCATTCCTTAAAGATTACATTATTCGATTGCTATCTACATGTCTTTTCAAAGTTTTGGTCATATCAAAATATAAAGCCTGAAATTGAATTTAATGCTTTGGAGAAACGCGGAGAAATGATTGTGCATTTCCTAAATCGGTCATCGAACTTTGTGTAAAATCTTATCAAGAAGAAAAACTATTGAATATATTTGGCGTTAATTTTGTAGAAATTCATTATTCACAGTAAAATGAAACTATGTGATGTAGTATTATTTCTACTTTCTTTAATTTCTTTACCACGACCTAGGTTTCGTTGTATTACATCTTCAGGTGGGATATTAGCAAAGATTTTTGCTAATATCTTTGCTAATATTCCATCTGAAGATGTTGTAATACAACGAAACCTAGGTCGTGGTAAAGAAATTAAAGAAAGTAGAAATAATACTACATCACGTAGTTTCATTTAATTGTGAAGAAGAAAAACATTTAATTTTATTTAATACATTTATAGAGGGTTTCTCAACATGGGAAAAATTTGATAAAGTTGAATTAAAAAATGCTTTCACTACTGACAAATGACCGTACAATGTCAAATATCAAACGAAAGAGTAAAATAGAATATTTAAATGAATAAAGTGAATATTCGAAAAAGTGACAAAGGCGAAATTGTGAGATGCAACCGCCTACATAGTGAGAGGCATTCGTTCCGCTGAATTGAACTCTTACTGGGCAATTAAAAAGATTAACTTCCTTCGTCTTTAATATTATAACGTGACTTTTATACAAAATATTCAGTGTGAATTTTTTCAGTGTGAATTTGAACTAAGTATTGTTAGCTAGATAAATTGAAAATGTGTATTGAGAGAAATTAAGGTTGAGGTAAATTAGTATATGGTGTATATCGTTTTATTTTTAATTTGGAACAAAATACCACTGCGGATATTTTTGAACTCTTCATTTATATTCTTAACTCAGTACCTAAAGTGCCTCAATGAAATTTCTGTCTAAGTTTGTGAGGCATTTTTAACGAAATTGGCTTAAGTGTAGAAATGTTTTACGTTCTTTATAAATCAAAAGATAACGCCTTGAAAAATCGTCAAAAATGTATGTTTTAGATTGAATATTAGGTCCATTATTTTATGCCCCTTTTTTACAAGTTATCCCAAATACAGCTAATAGTTAAAATAAGTATTTGCGTGCGCATAGTACACTCGGACTAGTACGACTCATACTTAACCGGCTTGTATTTTATTTCAATTTTTTCATATCTTCGTAAATGGTATACCAAATTCCTATGCTATTCTTCTCTTCTTCTATCGAAGTCTCAATTTTTAGACTTAAACATCCATTCTGTTTTGATATCGAAACTAGTGTTGATTTGTATGATATGTCTGAAAGTTACGATAGTTATTCTATTGATTATAACTCTGTCGCCAAGTGACGTAGCTATAACAGTAAGTTATATTGCAAAGCCCATAGCATTTTACTAAAATAATTATCATAACAATTAGTAATTCTTTGGTTAACACTTTTAAACTAAATCCTAAGTCAAATATATATTGTGCATATTTTTATACACCGTGCCATCTATGTAAGTAGTAATTGTTTTGTCTGTTGTATATATAATTACTTTATAAATACTATACATATTCATAGTTATAAATTAGTTCTAAATATTTAAACTATTTCTCGTTAATAGTAATATAAAATGTTTTTGTGAATGTTTCTCTAATAATTATCACGTCATACCAACTAGTGAGTTCTATATAGAGATAAATATGTTTTATGCAAAAATCGTTGGAAAAACTGAAAGCGCACATACCGTGTTTTTTTAATAATATTGTATACCTGTTTTGTCATATATATGTATATATATATATACATATTTATATATATATATATATAAATATATATATATATATATATATATATATATATATATATATATATTTACATATATATATATATGTGATAATGCGATAATTTTACATTAGTTAATTAAATTAATAGCCAACAACTGCGCCTTTGATCATATACCTAATAAAAAAGGATCAGAAAGCAATGCAAAACTGAAACCTGAACCTAAACTGTTTATAAAAATGAAAATATTTTACAAATCATTATAAAAATCAAAAGGTTTTTATCCTGGTCTAATCGATAGAAAAAATAGTCACCAATATTGGTCAAGAATTGCGACCTGCAGGGCCTTCACATACGTATATACGTACTCACGTACAGAACTACGGACAGAGACCCATGTAATTTTTCGAAGTCTTTATTCATTATATAATAATAAATATATAAAAAGTCTGAACGCTATTATCACCAGGTCGAATTTTTTTTGATAAGATCTTTTCTATCGATAAAACTCAAGGCCGGCGCGCTCATCAGTAATAGAGAACATTTTTAAAAAGATGTTTAGTAGCTTTTCTAAAGCTTCTTTAAATGTTTAAAACATTATCTATAAGTTTATTTTAAATAAAAAAACTTTTGAATCAACAAGCTACAAGCGCTGATTTGAAAGATTTGAAAGTACCATTTAAATAAAGTTCTAGTTTTTGAAACTCGCGGTTGAAAAATTATAAGCATAAACCAGTTAATAGCTTAAAATGTCGCAAATGAATTTAAAAATAAAATGTGTGAATGAAATTGCAATTTAATTTTAAAAAACTTTTCTATTTATATTCGATGGAAGACGCCTAAAAAAATCGATTTTATATCATAAAGAGGTGTTTTCTTTAATGCTTACTACATCTCTGTAAGAAGAATCAAGTTCCAAAATAACATGTAGATAGTTATATATCGTAAAAACTGTGAAGTTATAACTGACAGATGGACAGTATAAAATTATAAGGGATCGTTATAAGAAACCCTACTTCACTAGTTCAGGTCATAAGTATGATAATTAGCTGCTCTCTTAACTATTTCAGAGACAGACTTATCTTAAGACAGACTTATCTCATATTCTATAAAACAGACTTATCTCAGAATTAATCTACCAGAAATGAACAAATGGAGTAGAATTACTGAAAGTAACCCAGAAAAGCTAAAGCTAAAGCCTAACTTTCTTGGCAAAATACTTTACGACGGAGCTTAATTTTCACAGAGCGATTACAGTAAATGTCGACTTTATGTCGCATTCTAAATTGCTGTACTAACTACAATTGCTACTCGATATTACCTGGATTAATCTTAGACAATCTTCATAAATATTTGCTTGAATTAATGTTTGCATGTTTATTATTTTTATTAACTTTATCGTATTTAACGTTATCTCTGTTAATATCTATAAAATATTGTTTTTATTAGTGTTCATTTCTCTATACGATGGAGGAAAATTTCGTTTTCGTATATATATATATATATATATATATATATATATATTTAGATTCTGACATAAAATTGTGCTCTCATTTAACATTTATCAATTAAGCTCCATTTGCAACAAAATATTAAACTTCAAACTGACGTGTAATATGTAAATTGTGGGAGAGAACTCCATAATCATAAACTTGAAACTTTTGCGAACACCTTGATACTGATATTTAACTAGAACTTTTAGTTAAAGTATTTTTTGGTTACTTGCATCACAATTTACAAGAAATATCAAAATTCTACTTTACGCGTGTATTTTAACGCGCACTTGGCTGGTTTTCATTTTATAGAAAATGTATGTTACATCAGAACTTTCCGTAACAATTGTTCTACATTTTACAATGTAACTGTGATAAAAATGCGTTTTAAAAATTCTAATATAATAAAATAACTAGAAATAAGATAGAGAATCGCAACTTTCTCATAGATTTTAGGAATATAAACGTATTGTAAACGAATGATTAGAGGCACTTCAACACAAATCATTGGATAACACTCTATGGATGAAAAGAGCTAGATATGTAATATAAAAGAAGAAAAATGTGGAATGTAAGCGCAGGTGGAGAAACGCTTTAGCGGATCTGCAGTACAAACTAATGAAATGCTTTAGTGGATCAATAACACTACAGTTCCTTGCAGCTGACACGTAAATATTGACCGATTGGAAAAAAATTAGTTGACAAATGTGGCATGTGGATGTACGTCACCATTGATGTACACCGACAATTATGTTTGATTAGCCTTGAATAATCAACATTCATTAATGTTAACTATACTCAGAAAAACTTATAACAAGTTTTTGTGAATATTCCAGAAATTAATTTTGTCCCAGTAATTATTTTTAAACCTATTGACGATTCAAAAAATTATTATTATTGAAAAATGTCTTTCAAAAGCCTGAAAATATCTTGAATTCGTCAAAAATACTTTGAATTTATTACTCATGTACTTTTTAATACTTTCCATTTGGCTCTCTTTAATACTTTATGTTTAAATATAGGATATGATAAATATTACAGTAAAATTACGCCTTCCTACCTAACGGCATTATAGAGATAGACTTGGTAATGAAATGGATATAAAAATGGCAAATTGGATGGTTTATTAAATTACTATTTTTGAGTTGGAAAAACATTTCAAAATAACGTTTCTACTTGAATTAAGAAGATCTTTTCAATTATGTTCAACGTGCTTACGGTGAAAAAAATTCCTTTTTTTTGTACTAGATTGCCCCTCAAAATACAATTTAAAGTAATTTTTAACTATTATACACAAAGTTAAAATTTCTATTCTATTTCGTTCGGAAAATATGGATGGATAGAACTAGATAGATAACTAACACTTATTCTATACGGAACCCTAAAAAGGATTAAAAGAAAATCGGATGCGGCTGAAGTTTAGTTATGGGAAAAGAAGAAAAATTGTAAAAGTGAAAAAAGAAATATGGAGTTGATATAGATATATCAAATGTGGGAGATTGTTGCGGAAATTTATTATATAATTATAATCGAAAAAGGAAAAGAAGTAAAAGTATTAACATAAAGAAATAAATGCGTAGATGATATGTACGTGTTGAACGTACGTACGAACAGGCGAGGACAGACAAATAGTATATATATATATATATATATATATATATATACATGTGTGTGTGTGTGTGTGTATGTGTCTGTATTTATACAAATATATAAATATATGTATGAAAATTAGTAGTGCGAAATAGGTATGATTAGGTACGCCGCCAAGTTGTAGAATTCACTGGGAAATGCATAGTCCATATAAGCTTTCCAAATGATCTTGAAAAATGCTATAAGCACTTGCTGCCGAAATCGTTAACTCTTCAGTAATAAAACGTACTATTAAACGGTGATCATACAATACAACTTCCTCAACTTTTTTAGCCATTTCCTGTGTAACAGACGTCGGAAGTCGCACTGAGCGGGGATCATCTATAATTGTTGTTCTTCCACGATTAAACTCTGCACATCACCTTGCCACTATAGAATATGGAGAAGTATCTTCTCACAAACTCTATCATAACTCTTAAAAAACTTGTTCAGTCGTAAAATTGTTCAAAAAGATATATTTAATTACCGCACGAATTTCTATTTCACCCATTTTTATTACCACGCAACGACATGTGTGTTATTTCACTCACCACTACGATCACATACTAATTATTTGTGAGTATTCATATAAAACCTAAGCTATGCTAAATATTAATTATTTCCTCAAACTAATCTCAATAAGTATATATTTCTAATTACTTTTTGAAACCCCTCGTATATTTTCATACATTGATAACGTGTATAATCCTAAAAGGAACAATTATTGTGAACAAGTATTGTTACCAATGCTAATTTAGTATTCTAAAATATATACGACGGATATAAAGCAGTCGTACGGACACGTGGCAGTCATAAGGATAAATAAGCTTTCTAAATCGCGCGTCGCATCTCACTCGAATGAAATATCATGAATTTCAACGGATACTTGATTTTTAGCATGACGAATAATTAAATATTAGTTTAACACCTGTAGTACCTGTCAATGTTTTCTTATTATCATTTACAAAAATATCTTAAAATATATGTGTATTTGATGGAGTTGGTGGGATTACCTGAAAAATTTCGTTAATATATCAATGCTTGGCGCTGATAGAAGTACCTTGACAAAATTGTTGAAAAATAAACGAGCAATAGCTAATTTCACAGTTATAAACTCATGCAAAAGAAGATTAAATTTAAGATGATATAATTGAAATCTGAGTAAAGAATAACTACTAAACAATTAAACCTGTAGACAAAAATTTACAAAATTATCATATTTATGTTATAATTTTACAAAAGGCAAGCATCGCATGAACTTTTAGAATCCCTTCAGTCTGCCATTCCTCAGAGAGTAGCTGTTTTAAGAGACATAATACCCATGCATAATGCACAAAGCGGTAAAAGATCTCGAGTAATTGTTACGAAATATATCACTAAACTGGTTGTTTGGAAAAGGTTAATAACTTTCTTCAGTATACTGTAGCAATTTGGTTTAGAAAATCCTCGAGGAAGGAATACTGGTTGCACAATAAGCAAACACAAAATATTATACTGAAATATTTTGACGTTAGGTAATCAATCAACAATCCTCAAGGCTCGGAAACGACTTAATAATTAAGAGCCATTATTAATAACGCCCGATTCCACAAAATAATAAACTACCCAACCGGACGTCCAGAAAAATGGTATAGAATTACTAACGGTGGATCGTAAAGCTTCATAAAATTTGTTGGCAAAATGCTTTATGACGGAGCTTAATTTTTATAGACCAATTGCCGTGAACGTTGCCTTTTATGTCGCCCACTAAATTGCCTTCACTAACCTCGATTGCCCTCTCGTTATGGCCTGGATTAAATTTTGACAATCTTCGTCAGCAATATGTCTGTTCAAGTACATGTTCATTGTGACGTATTTGACCTCTAGGGTTGTTATTATTTTTTAAGGAAATTAATATGAGTAACTAGTGATTCAGTTTATCTAAAATAAAAGTATTTCCTTAATTTTAGTATATAAAAGTTATATACATGAATAATGTACAAATAAAACTTTATTCTTTCTTTCTTCTTGGAAGTGAAATTAATTTTTACTTTATTTTCCGTAATTCATTATTGAATATATTTGGCGTTAATTTTGTAGAAATTCGCAATTAAATGAAACTACATAATGAAGAATTATTTCTACTTTCTTAAGTTCTTTACCATCCTAGGTTTGGTTGTATTACAACATCTTCAGGTGGGCTATTAGCACAGATTGTCTCTGCTAATAGTCAGATATCTTTGCTAAGATATTATAGTTAAGATATTACACCTTAAGATATTATAATACAACAAAACCTAGGTCGTGGTAAAAACTTAAAGAAAGTAAAAATAATACTACATCAAATTTAATTCTGCGTAATTCATCACTAATACGGGCTTCTTAGCGTAATAAATATTTAGTAATATCTGAATATAATGAGGCAGAGGGAATGGAATATTCGTTATACATTATAACGAATATTTCAAAAACATGACGTCTAAAATTATTGTTAGAGTGACCCTTTTTTAATAGTTTTAAATTCAGCATTTTCGAAAATAGGGAAGGAGACATATTTTTTGTATATTTCCCTGGAATACGTAATTTCCAAGTGTAAACTCATACACTTGATAATTACGGATTCATTCCACATAGGCTTGAAGTCTATCAATTAGTGCAATTAAAAGTTTGATCCTGATCGGGGCTACAATAATTACAAAGGACCTTCTAAAATCAGATTCTTGTGAAAGGTTTTTACCTTTCGTAATCCTTGATTTTGTTGTGTTTCCTTCACTTTATTTAATTATATCTGGGTATCTGAAACATACATTTTTTCCTTTCAATACTAATTTTTGTTTTTATAAGTTCTGTCTTTAATTGTAGTAAAATCTTTTCCAATATTCCGTGAAGCTTATTTTTCTGGCTTATCCTTTTTGATTGACCGGGAGAGATTATTTCTCTTGGAAATAAATTCTCTTAGAGATAATTTCTCATAGAAATTGGAGAGATCATTAAAGAAGAAACTATTTCTCTTATAATGGGGAGAGATAATAAAACTTGGAGGAGTTTTTAAAGTGTTAAAGACTAGACAAAACACATGATTTTTAATTTAAAACTAATGACCTATTAATCAAAATACATATGACTTTCTTATCTCAGTATAAATTCCTTTATTACCACATTGCTTATTTCGTCTTCAGCATTTTTTCTAGCATAATTTAAAATAATTTAGTCTTGACCTTGGTATTCTAACTAAGATCACATGATGTCATGGCTCACGATACGACTATTATAAACTTGGTGGATCATTATACCCTCGAGTCCCCACATTACGCTATCATTATCAGCGCGTGTGTTTATATTATGAAGCCACATTTCATTTTTAATGTCGCGTGTGGTAATATCCGCAATATAATTTTCCTTGGCAAAACATAATTAATTCAATATGGAAACTTTTCACATTTACGACGTTGGAAGAACCTGTTAAATGATTAAATTTTACGCGTTATTTTGCAGCATACATTGAATTTCCTTAAATGGTATTAACTACCTTTTGGTTTAAGCCTTTTATTAAAAGTTATGGACTTTACCTTATAATAGAAGTACATATTAGAACATCAGAACAAAACAAAAGGTAATAGAAATTGCATTGTTATTCTGATTTTCCTATTTACAATAAAATCATTTACATTATATTCCATGGCTGCTTATGTATTTCACATTCATTAATGAAATAATAATTACTTTTACGATTTTTATTACTTAATTGAATGTCTAAAATAAGGCAAAATTTTGATTAATTATAATTTTTTTATTTTGTAATTTTTCCAATCGACAGGCAATGAGATGTATACGATTTTAGAGTCTCTTCAATTCTAATAGAAATTAGAGAGCGTAATCTCCTCTATTTCTCATCAGTATACACTTTTCGTTGGTACTGAACTACAAAGAAGGCTATGAAGATTATTACTCTTGAGAAATTTACACTACGTAGATTCTGTTTTATGACAGAAATTTTGATCTGTAAAAAAATCACCATTTTCACCAGCTCGTCTACTTGATCGAATGCCGTATTCAATATAACAGAAAAAAAAATTCCTGCGTAAGTAGTCAGAACTCTTTTGTTCACTATTAGAATTATGAACAAATTATAAACACTTTACCCAAATATACAGTATGTGAATAACATTATTATTCTTTACTGTATAAGGAGAATAGAATCCTTAAAATATGAACAAACTAGAACCAGTTTCAAACGCACGACATGTATTGTGTAAGCAGCATGTGATTTTGAAAATCATTTTGGTTCATAAAAGGAAACAAATATCTTGTTTGTTTCGTTTTAACCATCTGCCCCGCACAAAGGGCTGATAAAGCACACAAATGTACAAGGTGTGCATTATATGTACTTCCAAAAAATTCCGAAAGTGCTGGATTTTTGTTATATTTGGTTCTTTTCTCTATTCTGATAACATATCCGAAGAGGATATCAAGATTGGGTAAATTTTATTATAACAATCAATCGATTTTCATAGTTTTTTCGACCTTGCGTAGTTACTTCTTCAAAGAGTTTTACAAATCTTCCTATAGTTCTGACATTTTCAAATAAAATGAGTTCAGAACCATCTTCTGTGATGTGTGGTTGCTTTTAATTTTTTTTTAAAATTAGGAATGCCTTTTTTTATTCATTCTCCATTTCATGATTTTCTTCGAAATAGTCTTTTTCTTGTTTAATTAGTTTTTAGAACGAAAAGGTGCTTAAAAATATAGAAATTTGTTACTAAAATTTGGTGCGAGGCATTGTCGTCATTAATTTTGTTCTTTTGTGTATTAATATGTTGAACCCTTGTGTCTATTATTTGTCTATTAGCTTCTAAGGTACTGAACGAACTTAGTAGTAAACGTGTGTTTCATATGATTTTATTTTTTAAAATACCATAGCAATCTCTATCATCGCCTCGATTTTCCATTTGTTTATTGCTCACAATAGCTGCAATTCAAAGAGTTATTATCATAACAGCTATGCCTAGCTTCAGTTTTATCTCTGTACTATTAAATATTGTTGTTATTACAATGCTGGATGACAATGGAGCATAACTGCTCTTTGTTTTTTGGTTATTTTTTAATTTGTGCGAAATTTTAATCCAATACACTATGCGTCTCTACAATATATGATAATCTAACGTTTTGTTTAATATTGGTAGTTCCATTTGTCCGGCTAACTTTTATTGAGTTATATTAAAATATTTTGAGACAAATAAAGGCTGAAGTAAATTTAGTTTAAACTAATAATTTGTTTTTAATCAATAATATTTACTATAAAATCAATGAAGGCTTTTATGGTGTCTATGGACATGTTTTATGAATTTGAAGACTATAAGAGATATTATTATAATTTTTATGGAATTACGTAATTTGAAATTATTTAATAGAATTCGCAAAATTTGTTAATATAAATTCATAAAATTTTAATATTATTTCCAACGTGTTTCGATTTTTTTCTACACACCGGCACATCTGCTAAAGCTTATTGAGAATAATGCGAAAAGTGATTGAAGTTTCTTTCCTGCTTAATTTTCTTCCAAACTTTTGTATATAGACCATCAATCATTTCATCTTGATAATAATAAAATATGTAAATTAAACTATGTACTACGTAACATTTCTTTCGTAAATATTCTGATGAAAAATAGTCAAGAAATTAGTGAAAATATCGAAACTGCTTACTAATCATTATACTCAAAATGTAATTTTCTTTATTAAAAATTATTCTTTCTAAAACATGTGAAATTTCCTAACATAAATCGAAAATTAATTGAACATCAAATGAAGTAAAAATTCTACCGAAGGCTTTGAAGATTTAATAATTCATAAAATTATTTAACAAAACATTTTATGACGGAGCTTAATTTTGATAGGGCAATTGCTATAATCGTCGCCCTTCACGTCGTTTTCCAAATTGCTTACTCTAACCATAATTGTCTTCTTGCTATACTCTGGATTAAGTCATGATAGTCTGATCAGCAATATTTCCGCTCCAATTTGTGTTCTTATTTTCATTGTACTATTGTGTATGACTACGAAAGTAATAGTGCTCTGTTTTATTGATGTGAGTTAACCTTATCCGACACTGATAACGTCAGAAAGAAATATCGGAACTAAATATTTATATTTTAAGTAATAAATTATGTAACTATATAAAATGAAATTTCTGAAAATGTGATTTATGTGTAATTTTTAAAATCCACTTCAATACACTACTTTCATTTCTCTTTCCAAATACACGGAATTATCTGGATCGTAACATCAAAAAATTATTTTGTATAAATGTGTTCAAAGTTTTTTCTGGAAAAGTCGTACATTCTTAATCTCTAATTTTTAGTGCTTCTTTATGATATTAATTCAGGAATCTGGGATGCTACCCATCTTCTTTTTTTTCAGTGTTCGTATTGGAAAAATAATCTTCGTACTTCTATTTTTATCCATTTTTTTCTTCTAATTGTTATTTATCAGTATATTATCACATTACGTTCAACTCTGAGGTATTTCTTCAATAAATATAGATGCACTGTATAATCCAGACTAAAATTGTCCGCAGCGCATTAATAATTAAAAATTTAAATTACGAAAATAGTCCTTCACAAAACTCTATGTTTCTAATGATAAAACAATTATTAATAATCGACATTTAATATAAACTCTGATAGAAATTTCAAATAGGATGCTTCAAAATATATTTAGAATAGTCACTACAGCACTTAATGTCAAACTCTGTTAAATTCTAAAGGATCTGTTGATAATGTGCGTCATAATTTGCACTAAATTAAACTTTTAGGGGTAATAACGAGAGCTAAGTTAATTAACGTGTTCTAGTTAATTACAAAGATAATTTTCATTAAATTTGTTAAACTATTTATCATGAACTTGGGTTTCGTGAGAGTTGAGGTAAAAAATTCTGTTGGAAGTGGTATTCATTCGTGCAATGACGCGGTAAGGTTTATTTTTTAATGCGAAGCGAATAAAATCTTCGACGTGATAATATAATTTTACATCTGCTCTTTAATATATAATACTCTTTTCTTATATATACATCACGAAGCCTTAACTTAAAATGTTGACTTTTTCTTTTTATTTAAAGACGTAATAAATATTCAATTCTCGTGCGCGAATGAATATGATATGATAGTAGACGGGTAATATCATATTTATGTTATATATATATATATATATATATATATATATATATATATATATATAAATATATATATATGTATATATATATATATATATGTTTACATACACACTTTTCACGTTATCAAGTAGAATTGAAATATAAAAATATTCATAATTTAATGAAACTTTTCGGAATTTCGAGAAAATAAGGACAATGGTGTTGATATTAGACAAAAACGATAGTTTGTATGGTTAGGAACATAATGATAAGATTAAAGTTAATGTCAAGATTAAACAATTAACATGGTTCTGTATAGAGGCAACTTTTAAATCCATTGGTTTGTGACGAAAAACTTACAAGCAGACGAATATGCCTATTTTTGTATTTATGTATTTATTTTATTTGTACAAATAAGGTAAATATAGGGAAATAAATGATCCACACATGAACGTTTTAGAGCCAATAAGGCTAATACACAGTTCCTAACGGTATTATTAAACATGTTTGATTGTTATAATTCTCATTGGTATTCTAGACTGATTGCAGAAAAACCATAAACTCATTCTAGTGAATCTCGTTAAGAAGTACATGGAGTATCCGTGTACCCAAAATAAATTAAATATAATTGCAAAAACCGGGTTGTGGGAATTAGAAAAACTATCGGTTATTTTAGTCTTTTTTATTGTTTTTTAACGATATTTTTCAATTAAAATTTTTTTTTCAATATTAATATTAAAATCTCTATTTTGTCACATACTACAATATTTATTCTTTTAAAACATGTTTACCAATACTTACCTAAACTAACCGAGAGATGAAGTTAAAATAACTTTGTATTACAGATAAAATTCAAAAAGATGAAAAAGCTTAAGTCATACCAAGATCAAAGTAAATCACATATTAATAAAAAGCAAACATGAAGAAAAAATGTGGAAAAAGTATATCAAGGTGTGTATGTAGTATAAGTTCCACTAATTCCATTTATCCTGACATTTATAGAAGTAAATTATTAATATTTTGCGAGTAGTAAGTTATTTTTTTATTTATAATTAACACACAACAACGAATAACTTTCCATTTAGATTTCCTTCTGCTGTAATTTTTCACATACAATTTTTTCTCCAAATTTCCATAACCTACTAAATTTTCTATTATCCTTTTATTTTTACTATCAGATACTACTCAATTTAAAGAGAATGGTACGTGTTTTAGTTAATGTTTGAAATTTCAGCAGAGGAAAATGCTTAGTGTCTTTCCTGGTATATATAAAATGTAATCTGAAGGAACAATAAACGTATAGTTTACGATGGGCATTGAACAGCCGGGAAACATATTCGCGAGCATTATTCTGTTCGATTACACCAGGATAATGATGCTGGTAGCGCGTTCGCTGTCTCCCGAAACGACTCGAATTCTACAACCTGTAAATGTAGACTAAAGACTCGGCCGTTAAATCAGGGTATAAACAAGTGTGTAAGTTTTAATATTCTATAGCTTTTGTTAGAGACTTTTCAGTTAACTGAAAAGGACTTTTAATTTTTTTATTTATTATTAAATTCCTTGCAGTGGTAGCTTATATGCATGTAATTATTAACCTACGAGTCAATAACAGAAAATTAATTTGTTAAGTATTTTATAGTTAGGGTAACCATTCAATAATTATTAGTTCTAAAAAGTATTGCAAAACATTTGCATAAATTAAATCGCAAATACTTCATACTGGATTGAAATTTAACATTCGCAATATAGAATATATATAGCACACCCTGCGTGGACGTAGTTTAAGCGATGCACCCTTCATTCATTCACTAGTCTGTTTTCATGATATCTAATCATTTACTGCTATTTTCCACTGTACTTACGAAACATAATATTGTTACAGAATTTTCATAACAAATGTATCTATTTCCAATAATAGTTTTCTCAATATTATCTCATTTCTCAAGTTACCTGATTACAATTTCTACGCTTTATATACGAGTACCATAACAATTTTAGGAAAACCACAGAAATATTACTGCAATATACAAGTGTTTACAAGAAAAGCAGAAATGGTTGCAGCTATCTCTAACAAGAATCAGTAGAAACTCAACATTTTATTGATTTTCTTGTCTCTATGCCACTTTGCTCTGTTTCTTTGCATAATTGTAGATTTTTTAAGCTCCTTATAATGTTTTTCTTAAGATTTGAATACTTAAATAAAATTGTTTTAAAAAAAATTCTATCCTTGCACAATTAGTGTTCCGTGCCATCGATTATTATAGATATTGGTGTTCCATGCCAAGTTATATTATTAATAGTAATGCACGCCGATTATTTGCTTAAAAGGCCGCGCTACCCTCCGCCGACGATGTCAATACCAAGCTAAATTAAAAAAGTTGAAAGACATTTAAAGAAAAAACTTGTTCCTTGCATCGTGATCTATAGCAATAATTCTAGATCTTCTAATTTTTTAAATATGCAGCTTATTTTAACGCTTGTGAAAGACGTAACAGGCAAACTTATTTTTGTTACAAAATATTAATATTTGTAAATAGTTTAATAGAAATACTGTGTACAATACTTTAGTAGAAATATGTACATAAACGCCTAAATAATTTTCCAGAGCCCTCAGGTTCCGGAAAAACTTAGGCAAATTTAATACGTGTTTAACAAATTTATTAATTATTGAATAAATAATTTGTAATTACTGGTAATTTTTAACCGACTTCAAAAAAAGATGAAGGTTCTCAATTCGTCGAAATTTTTTTATGTATATTCAGTTCACTTCTTTACTGAGTGGACCGATTACAATAATTATATTTTTTATTTAAAAGACGGTACTTTAGAGGTGGTCTCATAAAATATGATGATGATCTGATGATGAAGTCTAAAAATAAACGATGGAACTCCTTAATGAATGGCAGTAAATCAACTATGGTTCAAGATATTTGCCACGGGTAGTTGTTATTTTCCAAAGTAACTACACTAGTCGCCAGATCAGGATCTGATATGTTTTGAAGATGAACAGTGGAACTCTTTACCGGATGTTAGTAAATCAACCATGATTCAAGATATTTGCTATTAGTAGTTATTACTTTGCAAAATAACTACACAGTCGACCAAGTCAGGGTCTGATGAGTGTTGGAGATGAACAATGGAACTTTTTAACGGATGGTATTATATTAAACGTGATTCAAGATATTAGCTACTGGTAGTTGTTACTTCGCAAAATAACTACACCATCGACCATGTCAGAGTCTGATGATACGTTCTAGAGATGAACGATGAAACTGCTCATCGGATGATAGTAAATCAAACGTAATTCAAGATATATGCTTCTAGTAGTTCCTACTTTGCAAAAGGTATCATCGACCATGTCAGGGTCTGATAATGAATTCTGAAGATGAATAATGCAACTTCTTAACGGATGGTAGTAGATCGATCGTTTGTTAATTGAATATATTTGCTACTGGTTAGTTGTTACTTTAGCTATTATTTTGCAAAATCTGATGTTGGATTTCGGATGTGGAGTACGGAACTCCTTAACGGCTATCAGCTAACCACTAGCGGCTACTATTGTCTATTTATTTATGTATGTAGTTGATAACTAATTTAGATGAAGAGGAAATTATCCATATTTCAGCTTTTGCTCGTGACTTTTAATAATTATACAATATTCTAAGAAAGATAATAATTTAATGTCCGTTATAGTGTGATGATTAATAAGATTAATCACTAAAAATTTTTAAATATATCTTTTAAAAAACCGACTTCAAAAGAAGAGTGTACTATAAGTTAATCGTCAGTACTAGCACCGACTTCAAAAATAAGTAAATTATTTATTTATTGTGAATAAATAGGACCTGTTTTGAGTTAATTATTTTTTACTTTTATTAACACATAAATTGCATGTAGTACACATGCAATGGATAGTTTGAATAATTTAGTACATTTAAATAAATCAAGTCCACATTTAAAAGAATGAAGGAGACGAAAGTGTTTGAAAAGCTCGAACTTTGACCTGAAAAGCTACATTGTGAGATAAAACCATTTACATTGTGAGATGCATTCGTTCGCCTGTATTAAATTCTTGCAAGAGCACTGGCTTCCACATTTAATTGAAACGTGACTTTTGTGCAAAATATTCAGCGAGAAGCTATCCAATGTGCATTTGAACTGAGTTTTATTAGCTAGTTAAATTGAATACGTATATTCACAGTAATGAGAGTAAGGAATTTTAGTTTATATTGATTCGAGACTTCTTAAATTGAATCTTGTCGCAAAATGTTTTTAATATTTTAGAAAATTGAAGGGTCACCATTAAATCTTCCTATATTTTATTAGGTTGAAAATATAGAAAGGATTATTTGAAGGGTCACCATACAGAACAGAATTCTATTTTTTCTATCTAGGAAAAAATGGTGTTTTTAAAACCAATTGTTTGAGTAGGGTGCAAACATATTTTTTTCAAAAAATTTAAATTGTCGTTCTTAGATCTCTTTTCACTAACTCAATCTCAAAAACGGCTACCATTTAAAAAAAATATTAAGTTTATGTATGCGCATAACTTCGTGGTATAAGAATAATTCGCATTTAAGGGACAGGTATAATGTATAAAATGTATATGCAATTAATTTTTTACGTCCATTATGCACCGAAATCCCAACTTTGTTTTTAAACTTTAATACTGACTATGATTTTTGACCCTTGCCTTTGACCTTCGCATAATATGTGAAATGTATTTTATGATTTGTTTTCAGAGTAGTTCATTTGATTATAACTCTCTCTTTAAGTGTTGTGCATATAACAGTACATTATACTACAAAATCCATAGTTCTTTACTAAAGTAATTTTAGTAAAAAAATGTGATTTTTATTTAACCCTTATCAGCTACTTCCTGAGTCAAATACATGTTTTATACATTTCTATATTTATATTTGTCCTTATATTTGCTATATAAGGACAAATTTTTAGTCCATTCCACATACCTTTATTTTACAAATACTTTATAAATTAATATAGGGACATTTCTAAACTATCTATAAATATTTAAACTTTTTCTCGAGACTAGTAATAGAAAGGCTTTTTCGTAATGTTTTTCCAGTAATTCTCCATTTATTGTTTTCGATTATTCATTACAATTGACTAAATTTAATGGCGTTTCATGCACAATCCAGTTAATATTATTTTATTTACTAAATATAATTTTTCATATATTTATATATTTTAATAATGCGATATATATATATTAGTTAATTATAAATAATTATCATCATCATCCTTATCCATACACCTAATAAAAAGGAGTAAAAAGTATTAAACTTAAAAACAGCATGGATCAGATAGAAGAAGACAAACGGACAAAACGGGATCGAGAACAAGAGCCGAGAACCAAAAAAAAAAGTGAATTTTGTTAAAAAATTATTTATAACAATTAAACCATTTTACACATGATTATGAAAATCTATGGACTACAATTCTTATAGTTAAACTGACAGTTATTGATAAAAAAAGTAAAGGAAACTAAAGGAAAACTTGTGCGGAATAATATTAGACATTGAACTCGATAACGGAACAACGTATCCTAACCGTGTTTGGGCTTCTAATTGTTGTATAACCATGAAACTTGGCAGTTATGTGTAATTTTGAAAGAAAAATAACAAAATAGTACTATAGAACTGATTCAATGAAATAGAACCAGCAGCCTGATATTGGATAGTTCAAAGCTTCCCGGAAAGACGCCTTAATACTGACGTATTGGAGAGGTTGTGCGCCCAGTGCACCGCACTTTTATACTCGTATATTATACTCAATAACAAACATGGCTTACACTAAACTCCTGAGTGGAAGGAGAAAACAGATTCCATAATTATTTTTTACTTTTTAGTATTTTATTTTTAAAAGCGTGTTTTTGTAGTTTTTAGAACTGCTAATTTATTTTTACTTTTTTAGTCTCATATTAAAGAAGAGAATATTTTTTGAATGTGCTTTATGTTCAGAACTATTAACATTTTATTGCAAATATTAACATTTTTTTCAAAAAACATCAACAGAAATCAAATTAGCGAGCAGCAGGTAGTTGAGGTTAGGTGTGAGTAGGTTAAGGTGTCTCTTTTTGATTCTTTGTCTGTGGACGATTGAGTGCGGCTCCTTTCCATCTCTGACAATGCGTCAGTATTGCAAGTAACCTTTTCTCTAAGCTTGGAACTATCCAATTATTCGATCGGGCTTACGATTTTATTTCATTGATCAGACTACACACAACTGCCAAGTTTCATTATGAAACAACAATTAAATGTGTATAACATTTTGTTTCGTAGATTCCATCAAACTGAAACACTAAGCATTTTCATTCACATAATATTAATTTAAGAAGCAAAATAATTTATGTTTGAGAACAAGCGTCGCACGCTTGCGCACTCACATATTATATTCACTAATAAACATGACTTACAATAAAGTCGTTACAGAGTAGAAATAAAAAATTGGTTCGATAATTATTTTTTACTTTTTAGTGAGGTATTTATGAAAGCATGTTTATTTTTAGTTTTTTAAACTATTCATTAATTCTTTAATCATAAAATATTATACGTAAATACTAACATAAAAGCTAAATTTTAAGGTTAAAAAATATTAAAACATCAAAAATAGGTGAAAAACTTGATAAAAAGAGATTCCAACTTTGGCAACCATTTGTTAATTGATAAATGTTTTTAAATAATTTTTACTAGATTAATCGGGTGCAGCTTTTATAAATGTTTAAAATATTATATTTAGTATATTTTAAATAAAAAAATAGGAAAAATCTCTTTTTGTACACGATCTTTTAAGTGACACATTTAATGACACCTACATATATTAGTAATTTTTTAAGACATAAAAGTGCATTTTGTTGACTTTTTATTTACATGGTAATATATTTTTTGTCTTTAATTCATCATAAAATTTCTTTTTCAAACCCTTTAAGGACATTTCGTTGTTTACTATATGATTTTTCATTACTCTTTATTTCCGTCAACAGAGGCGAAGTCTTCATACACTTTATTTCTTCACATGGTTTTATTGTGAAATTCTTAATTACCCCATGTTTTACTATCACACTGAATGAACTTATGAATATGAAGTTTCAAGAAAACTTTAATTTCGCTTTGGGCATCTAAATATTTTCGTTGCAGACGGTAAAGCTCTAGTTGAAGTGAATGGGAACACCGTGAACATGTATATAACAATAAATATCGTTTTATAATATATTTATATATATATATATATATATATATATATATATATATATATATTCGTATTATCGTATTATCTATATTCAAAATTTACACTAGTCGCATAAAAATAGTCCTTAACATTGTATAGCATAAAACCATACTTACGAGGAACAACAAACACATCTGTTTATAGCCTACGACACATTAAGGGGTGTAATTTCGTACGATTACGCCAATATAATTACGCCGGTAACGGGCTCAGAAGGAACAATACTTATTCTATATATTGTGTAGGAAGGGCGCTCTTATAAATGAAAACTAAAGACTCGACTCTGAAATTAGTGCGAATAACGTTAAGTTTTATAAATATCAGCAATTGATAATTAAATGAAACTACGTGATATAGTATTATTTCGACTTCCTTTAAGTTCTTTACCACGACCTAGGTTTCGTTGTATTACAACATCTTTAGTTGGGCTATTAGCAAAGATTCATTCATTTCATTCATTCATCAGATCATTACATTCATTGAAGATGTTGTAATACAACGAAACCTAGGTCGTGGTAAAGAACTTAAAGAATGTAGAAATAATACTACATTACGTAGTTTAATAATGAATTTCTACAAAATTATCGCCAAATATATTCAATACTATATGAATATTATTCATAAAAGAAATGAAAAAAATATTGGGTACTAGCATGCGTGCTATATTTAATAAAATGCTTAGTAATGCTGGAGTCATAACCGAAGTATAGATTCTGAAAATTATAAAATACATTAATGTACAAAGAAGTTTTTTGTTTACCTTACTTTTTTTTTGTTCACACTAATCTCTAGAATTGTACACATTGATCTTGAAAGTTCTTATTGTTTAAGGAAACCTACACTTTGATAAACAAATATTGGCTGTATATTATTACACTCGCATTGTAGTAGTAGAACAGCAATAAGAAAATATATAAAAAGTTGGACAACAATGATTAAACGGCGCGATATAAAGAGAGGTTGGTCAACCTATCGACTGATCATCTCGAGTTTTCCCGGTGAAATACAACCGACCCCCGATGACCGGTATTATTTAGCGACCCGAGCGTAGGCGTTCAGTAACGCTGGGATGGAGGAGGAGGGCTGAGCAGCAGGATTAAAAAGAAGAAGAGGATCGATAAAGTAATTGTTTTTAATATAGATGCGAGTAACAAACTACAGTTTTAACGTCTGCAAAGGAAAATATCTAGATGCCCAAAACGAAGTTTAAGTTTGATGGAAAAATTAAAAAATTCAATAAGATAATAAAATACATAGAGGAAGTCAAGAGTTTCACAAAAAACTACGGGAAGAAATAGAGTACGCCTAGGCTCATAGAAATAAAGAGTTAATGGAAAATCACATAGTAAACAACGAGAAGTCCAAAAAACTTTGGAAACCAAATTGTATAAGGCGTTAAAGACAAAAAATATATTACTGTATGAATAAATATTCAACAAAATGCACTTTTATGATTTAGAAAAAATACTGATATGTTTGGATGTCATCAAATGTGTCAATTAAAAGATGTTGACCTCAGATATCATCATCGTATTCACATCTATTTTTTGTGATATTTGAAAAGTGTGTAGTAATAAAACCTAGTGATAGTAAAAGTATAGTAATTAAATCGCATTTATCTCAATAGCTAGAATTCAAAAAACTCCTTTTGAAAATTTTAAGGCCCACCCTTAAAATCTTTTTTTTAGCAATTTAATTATCCAAAATTTTTTTATCATTCCATATATGGTACTGACTATAGGTTGAAAGTGCTAGTTTAATGTATGTAGATATAATGCCTAAAATTATGGGAATGTCATAATTCAGAGACGTACTGAAAAATTTGGACAATATATGTACCCACTCCCCACATCCCTTTTTCAAAGCAACTTAAATAAAAATTAATGAAAAAATATTGAATCTTTAGGAGCCCACGCAAAGGTTGTGATGTATTTATATGTATTTCTATTTTCACAACCAATGTTCTCCAAAATCATAGTACGCGTGACGTAGAAACTTCAAATTTGGCGTAGCAATACATCGTATTAATCCACACATTTTGCACCAGCTGACTGTTTTAAAATATTCAAACGTTAATTAAAATGAGCTTTTCGCAATTCCATCACTGCGAGAAACTAGTAATGGTTTCTCGCAATTACGTAAACCTACAAACACATCTGTCTTTAAAAATGTTTCTTTCATTTTATTTATCATGTAGAATATAATTTGAAAGAACCTATAATGGTGTATACTAAAATAATAATTTTCACAATTTTTAATTCCATATATAAAAGTATATTCGTCTCCTTATTTCCGAAACTATTTAGCCAAGAATCATAAGAAAATCTAGATGAAATCCGATTATAGGATTACAGGAAAATAATAACGATTATTCAACATGTTAGAATGTTTTAAACATGCACAATGTTTTTTACGCCTGTGAAATATATAGTAGGCAATATGTGGGACGACAGGTTGTGGACAGAGCCCCACGCTTGAACTGTTGCTGCATTGGAGGATTAAACATAGACTAGAACTACGTCATTATTGATACGAAGTTAGTAAAGAGTCTGCTGGGTCGATTACCAATGAATACTCCTCGTCGATGTAAGATAATTTCTTTATTAATTAATTTAATATTTACTAACTTTACTATTACTTAAATAGAGATTGCTTGAACCAGTAGTCGAACTCGAAGTCGAATCGATGAATTGATGAACTCATGATTTAGTATCGTGATCCTTCTTATATGCTGCCATATGATCCCATTGTGCGGCCGCCGGTTGTAACAGCGGGTTATGAACCCACGGCCACCCAATCGTCGCCTTGGTTACAGCGGTCGTCCGGAATAGGCAATATATTTAAGTTGTGAAAAAATAATATAGTATAATAGAAATATAACGTGCCCTTAAATGCTTATAAGCATATAAATGAATACTGAACACTCGCATTACAAGTTCTACTCGTGCTCGACAGATTAATTTTAAGTTGGTAAACGATTGAAATGTTAAGTCTTGAGTTTTACGACACTTGGGATGAAAAGATCTATTCGCATTCATAAAGAAGGTGAGGTTTAGTAAATAAATAATTTTTTTAAAATTCCATTAAAATAAAACTTGGAACAATAAAGTCTCAACCTGAAATATTAACATTTTCCTTTCATTTAAAAATAAAATACTGGCGTAATATGTGCGTAATTCAATTACACATTTTCGAATATATAATAACATGTTTATATATTTTTCACATTGAATAGGATGTCGGTAAAAGGATTAAACAATTGAATAACATTTAAGCACAGGTAGTTTAATTTAATTTATCATGATTCATCTTTTATATACAGTTTTTTTACTTTACGTTTTTCGTTTTCACATGGTATACAAGTAAATAAGTCTTAATATCTTTGGATATATATTCGTCAAAAACCTATTTTCCTTCAAACTTCGCCCCCTCTAATATACACTAGTTATTTTCCGCAAACATATCACACTATTTAACAGACAATAATAATTCATAACAGTTTCTATTAAACATTTTCGATTTCCTTAATTGGGTATTTGACTAATTTTTTTTCATTTCGTTAATCTTAATTTCGAGGTACAAGCTGACGAAAAGTGAAAAAAATGTTTACTAATCTTAAAAATTGACCGAGTTATAAAAGTTTAAATTTAATCTTTAGACAAGGACGGCAATACTGCGTTGTGAAGTAATTTTTAATAATGCATCTACAAGAGGGAAAGAGAAAGAGATATACCCAACTCTGTTCGTATCTTTAAGTTTAGAAGCCTATAACTGGCTTACTTTTCAATAAATTTTTGAATTTTTTTCATTAACGGTATTTAATTGACTAATATTTCACTATATTGTATAAAAAATAACAAAATTTACGATGAGTCAACTACCTTATTTTGATTTTTTCTGAATTGACTTTGGAAAAATCCTAAATTTTATTGTAATTCTTATTGGATATTTTAATATCTTTTTCATTCTACCGAACCTCGTTAAAGGGTGTATGTAAGCTCTGTATGTCTATAACAAATTCAACAAAATTGCAATAACCCAGGCCATTGGGATATAAATTTTTCTGATAAATATTTTCATAAAAAATTTTAATTTCTTTGTAAAACATTTTTGCTAATTTCTGAGACGAAATACATATTTTACACATTTCCATACACCGTGTCATCTAAACGAATACCAACAATGTAGACATTTCTCAATATCTTACTTTTGTACGTACTTCACATGTTGATATGGAAATTTTTAGAATTTAATTCTAATGTTAAACTATTTCTCGAGGTTGGTGACTAAAAAGGCTTTTTTATGAATGCTTCATTATAATTTTCCAATTTTTTGTCTCTATTATTTATTGTGATAAACTAAATTTGATATGGTTTAATAAAATACTTTTCTTTACTTAATTAGAAAAAAATGTTGACAAAAATTATTTTGGATAGAAAGACCGCCTGATTTATTTAACATTTTATACAACGACTTAATACAATTTATCTCATATAGATGAAGTCTATGAAACAAAATACTTGTTATATTTTTTCAAGTCACACCTTTTTTTAACACAAATAGTAAAGACTTTAAAAAAATGGTTAAAAAACTTCACGGAAAAATATTTGAACTTTGTTAATAGGGATTTTTTTAAATAATTGTTTTACTAGAATGAATTGTGCAGCTTTTACATATGATAAAAAACATACTTGTTACAAACATTATTATAAATACCAAAAATATTATTTGCAAATTTATTACAAATAAAAAAAGAAAAAATTGGAAAGAAATAACTTTTTATAGAGTGTTCTCATATCACAAAGTGAAATTTAAGGAGCCATAAAAATATATGTGAATACGACCATATATTTCGGTTCACCCTCTCTAGAAATTGCCCTCAAATACATCACTATATTTTTATAGGCATAAAAGTACTTTTTGTTGAATTTTTATTTATATGGCAATATGTTTTTTGTCTTTAACTCTTCATCAAAATTTAATTTTCAAACAGTTCAAAAATGTTTCATTGTTTGCTATTTTGCATGAACCCTTTTTTACACGTTTAACGACATAGGCAGAATCTTCGTGCTTTTTATCTATTCTTATACTCTTAACCACCTCCTTACCAGGATCATTAAACTATTGAAGTGAACGGAAACACACACACACACACACACACACACACACACACACACACACACATATATATATATATATATATATATATATATATGTATGTATATATATATATATATATACATATAATTTTCGCAAAAAAAGCAGGAAACTATTGTATCGAAATATCCATATTCAAAAATTACTCTAGTCGCATAACAATATTTCTTAACATGACACTGCATAAAACCACAACTGCGAGAAACTACAAACACATCTGTTTACGGCCTACGACATATTAACGGGCGTTATTTTCCACGATTACGCCAAGTTAATGACGCCGGTAACGGGCTCTCAAGAAACAATACTATGTAATTCTAAACATCGTTTGCGATAGGCGCTCCTATAAATACTCGTGTAAACTGAATACTTAACTTGGAAATTATTGTGAATTAACACTAACTACAATGTTAAGTTTTTAACGTATTACCAATTTCATTCAAATGGAACAATAAAGGAACAGAAAAATTATATGAATGCTATTAAGCATGCTACATTTAATAAAAACCATAAGTATGGCATATCCATATTAATATGCGGCTAGTTTGTTTAACGAATTATAGTGATCAGATACTCTGATCACTGGAATTCGTTCAACAAACTAGTCGCATAGATTCAGGCGAATATAAAAAGTAAATTTTTAAATACCAACCAACTTAATTAGAACAGACTTCACTAGACGATACGATATTTGCCGGTCGTGGTAAGCTGGTTAAATGTTGTGTCTTCACGTTGGTTCTCCCGATAATAAAGCTAAGGAGGCTACTGGACAATTCATTATTTCATTGTCTATGTATCATCATCATCATCATCATAATCATCATCATCATCATCATCATAATCATCATCATCATCATCATCATATATATCAATACGCTAAGGTTAAGATGTTACTCTCCCTTTTTAGAAAAAACCTCACAACTAATCCACATAAATTATATATCATTTTATAGATAATTGCTTGCTCTACCGGCATCCACAACTAAAAAATTTATTATTGCTATTGTTTTTGCAAATTAATTAATTATTAAAATTATATACACAAAACAGCAATGCTGCCATCTAACGGCTCAACGTCAATATGATTGACGGTCGGTAAAATTTTTGTTTAATTTCAAATCCACTCACGTATAAATAAAGTGGCGCTTTAGCTCAATGCTTTTGATACTTGCGCCTCTATATGTCAATTTTAGTAAAATATTTGTTTGATCTGTCATCTGAGCTTCATAATGGAATAAATAATGCGAAGACTTCGCACGGGTCACGCTAGTAGATAATATACCTACATATAGTTAACAAATATAAAATGGGGAACAAGATTATAATCTCGCCAAAGACGTTCTTTTCTTCTGTGGACTTAACGATAAATTTGTCTAGAATACAGAAACGTAAAAAAATAAATAATATTAAGGATTTACAATTAAATGAAACTACGTGATGTAGTATTATTTCTACTTTCTTTAATTTCTTTACCACGACCTAGGTTTTGTTGTATTACAGCATCTTCAGGTGGGATATCAGAGTATTTGGTGGGAGTTTCATTTAATTGTGCATAATGAATTTCTACAAAATTAACGCCAAATATATTCAATATTAAGGATTTAATTACATTTCATAAAGATTCTTGGACTCAGAAATAAAAATAATTGTATGCAAATAAAACGTATGTCACTTGAAAGTTTAAAATAATTGTAATGATATTTGATATACGTTTCGTTTTTATTTTGAGCTGGATATTTTAAACATTTACAAAAATGCTACCACGTAGCATAACTTTTCAACTTTTTCAAATGCTCTACTTTACAATTGCATTTATTTTTATGTTGTTAGAGATCACAGAGCAAAATTTCCCAAATATATATATATATATATATATATATATATATATATATATATATATATATATATATATATATATCGTTTGAAAGATACAAATTATAGTAATTATTTATGGTAAACATTTCGTTACTTATTTGTAGATCACAAAATTTTCCATTATTCAAACACGTCATTTGAAAGATCCAAATTATTATAGTTATGTATAGTAAATATTTCGTTACTAATTTGTAAGTCTCAGAGCAATATCTTCCATTATTTAAACATATATCATTTGAAAGATTCGAATTAATGTAATTATATGTATTTCATTGCTAATTTATATATTACTGTGCGACATTTTCTATTATTGGAACATATATCATTTGAGAGATTCGAATTATTGTAATTATACATAGTAAGAATTTCTAAAGATTTCCTAAGAAAAGATCTTGAAAGAAAAAAGAATCGTTATTAATTTGCACCACCTAATACCGTTTTGGCGCAACGTTTCAAGTTCCGAGTGATCTACTTTATCATTCCATTTTTTGTCTGTTTTTGCGCTATGAGGTATTACCGCCAACATTTTCTATAATTCGTACACATTTATTTAATTTTTCGTCTCATTCACGATTATTGCCCTATCATAATCCGCAATTAAAGCCTAAATGACGCTTACCAAAAAACAACATGATGACAACGCTCAGTTCCGCTAGGTAATATAATACGTAAGTTTTAACATCACAATATTTGTATTAACATAATTATTAATATTCTCCGCTATATCCTAAAAACTACGTCAAAAGTGTTGCAAGACTAGATTCATGCAGTACTCAGCCGTGATACGAAATAAAAGTGTAATTGTATAAACAGCCGATAGTCATTTTCCGCCTTTCCGTTACAATAATGAACTGTTGATGCAACTTCGGTTTTTTTTGGTTTTATTATAAAAATGTATAAATAAGAATAGTATCATTAAATACAATAATTGTTTTATTTCTATTAGTGCTGCGAATGCGGTGATATTGACAGGAGCAAAATGGCGTGAATAGAAGTAAAGTGACAGTCAATGTGGCGCAGTGGTGTCAGCGATCACCTGTAATGGGTCCTAAAACGTCAATTTTCATTCCTGATTATAATTTTTTAAAATTAAATATTGAATTTAAACACATCTTCCACTAATAATGAAAAGTGCACCAATAGGAGTTTTATTGTATTTTTCAATATTTTTTTTTTCAAAACTTGCATATTATGCACTTTTCTTTACTGTTTCCGTGATGTGCCCATTTTTAGCATTCTCCTTTTTCATGGATATAAATTGTATAAACGTAACTCAGTGAAGCTTGTATATGATTAATTATCTGAACTTTCTTACCTGTATTTTAAGTCATATAGTCATTTTTACGAGACTGTGTAACAAATAAGCAAATATTAGCCATTATTTTGTTTCCCTTTTAGCTTTCAGATCGTAACTAATAACTAATAATAAATTTATCAAAAAGTTATCTTTTTTCGATTGCAATTTAATGAAATTTAAATATTGACTTTATGGAGACTTATCTATATAAGGGTGTAAAGTTTTGTTTAGATACAAGGCAGCTGACTTTTACGAAAAAATTAGCCATTATTTTATTTCCCTTTTAGCTTTTAGATATTAACTAATAATAAATATACCAAAAAGTTATCTTTTTTCGATTGCAATTTAATGAAATTTAAATATTGACTTTATGGAGACTTATCTATATAAGGGTGTAAAGTTTTGTTTAGATACAAGGCAGCTGACTTTTACGAAAAAATTAGCCATTATTTTGTTTCCCTTTTAGCTTTTAGATATTAACAAATAATAAATATACCAAAAAGTTATCTTTTTTCGATTGCAATTTAATAAAATTTAAATATTGACTTTATAAAGACTTACTATATAAGGGTATATAGTTTTGTTTAGATACAAGGCAGCTGATGCAGAATTTAAAAAAAATTACTTTCCGAACCAACTTTTTTGGTTAATAGCAGTCACATCTTTTAAAAAGAATGAAAAAGGAAGTTAATGCAGTATATTAATGGATGTATATAAAATTGTTTATTGAGATTTATGACAAGTTATATATAATTTTTAAAAATTGGATCTTTTCAAATTTCTTTTTTTTCTAAGCTATGGCTTATATAGTGTCTTATAGTTTACTATGGTGGGTATTTTAATTAAATTATACTTTTAGTGTAATCTTTTGTAATAGTTCTTCCTTTCTCTTTCATTTTTTTATTCTTCTGGCAATTAAATTCATTTCTATTTAAAGAAAAAACAAATTTCTATACGTTTTATTATTATTTTTTGTACCATTATGCACTGAAAATGGATCATAATATTTTGATTAGTCCTTGTTAAATTTTGTTGATATTTTGTGTGTAATTAATCCAAATAGTCGAATTTGTTATTAATGAATGATTTAGTGAAAAGAGTTTTCATTTTATTATATTTATAAATATTATTTAGTTAGAAGTCACTGGTATAACGTGTGTTTGTGTATGCAAGCGTATAAAATATTGTTTGAATTATAATATATTGTTTTAGGTTATGCAACATTATTTCACTGCTTGACAAATTTTATATTATATTGGCTTTTTTATAATTAATATTGCCCAAGTTATAAAAGAGCATGTATATAATGTGTATGTTAAGATTATTTTTGCAACTACATCCATCTGATTAGTTGCCGAGTACCGCTGAATAGGTGAATTTCTTAGAAATGGTTTTTTTGGTAACACTTTTGGACCAATCGATTTGACGAAGTATAAATAAAATTTATATTTATATTCTTATTCTTGTATTAATTATACATGTTTTTGATAACTATTTCCATATAAAATATTTATTGGATATATTTGGGGTTAATTTTGCAGAAATTCATTATTCACAATAAAATGAAACTACATGATGTAGTATTATTTCTACTTTCTTTAAGTTCTTTACCACGATCTAAGTTTCGTTACATTACAACATCTTGAGGTGGGCTATTATCAAAGAGCTTCGCTAATTGCCATACAATACAACGAAAAATTGTAATACAACGAAACCTAGGTTGTGGTAAAGAACTTAAAGAAAGTACAAATAATAGTACATCACGTTTCATTTAATTGTGGATAAAATATTTACTTCTAAGAATGGATGTTACTTTTTAGTAATGTTTGAAAGAAACTAAGAATATTTTTATTATCAGTTATTTGTTCAGATCTGAAAGCTAAAATGGGAACAAAATAATTGCAAATATTTATTTGTTACACACTATTAAATATATTTCTATCATTATTAAAATGAAACGTTTATTAACTACAGTTAAAACCTATAAGCAAATAAATAATTCTTCGCTCTGTTTGATAGGATCACTGTGTCGGGCTATAATATGGTTTTCTCAAAATAAACTCTACATACTCTTACATTAAACAAACACTAGCGTGACCCGTGTGAAGTCTTCGCATTATTTATTCCATTATGAAGCTCAGATGACAGATCAAACAAATATTTTACTAAAATTGACATATAAAGGCGCAAGTATCAAAAGCATTGAGCTAAAGCGCCACTTTATTTATACGTGAGTGGATTTGAAATTAAACAAAAATTTTACCGACCGTCAATCATATTGACGTTGAGCCGTTAGATGGCAGCATTGCTGTTTTGTGTATATAATTTTAATAATTAATTAATTTGCAAAAACAATAGCAATAATACATTTTTTAGTTGTGGATGCCTGTAGAGCAAGCAATTATCTATAAAATGATTTATAATTTATGTGGATTAGTTGTGAGGTTTTTTCTAAAAAGGGAGAGTAACATCTTAACCTTAGCGTGTTAATATATATGATGATGATGATATATAGAATGCTAGGATATATTTACATGAATCATCATTTTTGAAAAGTCGTATTTAAAGTTCAGTGATGTTAACTTTTATAACTATTGTTTGTGTTGAATATTATTTATCGCAACTTAAAAAAAACAATGCAATGAAAAAGAATATCGAAAAATAAATGTCAATATCCAACCTCCATTTACTTATCCTACTGATAGCAAAACAGTTGATATACAATCTTATTATTTATCACATATACATATATATATATATATATATATATATATATATATTTATATTATAAATAATTCAGATATGTAAGGGTTAACACGACTTTGGTTTGTACATCTTTGGTTCCAATGCATTGGAAGTTATGATACCTTGGAAAACGATGCACTGCATATATTCCATACAGAAATACCACTCGATTTCCTACACTAATAGAAGCGCCCTATTAATGCTTTAAAAATTTAGCAAATACAAATAAAGAGGTATATCGGCAGTGACAGTCGGAATAATCGCTAAAATAGTTTTCTCGGATTTCTGTTACATTTCTATCACAGCTTCATCCTTATAAATCTAAAGATAGTACAAGCCAAGTGTAGAATAGGATATAAGATAATAGAAGTCCAGGTAGTGAATACAAAATGAAGTTTCGAATCGTGACATGCTATTTTACACACTCGTTAAACAAAGAAGGCAACACAAGAAACTTAAGACAGCGTGCCGCGACAGAGACGGCGATCACTGAGCGAGACAAAGCAAACTAAAAAACTAAATTTTCCGATTTACATATTAATAGAGATATATATAAGAATTACAATATATAAATAACAAAAGTCTTTAATTTTTACAATATAAAACTATTGTACAATTTCGAAGAGTGTTTGGTTTATATTTTTAGGAAATATATACAAGCTTCTAAGTCGTTAAGTGCTTAATTTTATTATGTAAATCTATTGGAATAATTGCGATAAAGCGGAATAACTCTTACAAGTAGTTATGTATGTTATGTATTCACAATTATTTGTAGTTAAATTAGCTGGTTCAAACAGATTTGTACAATTTTATAAACACTATATATATATATATATATATATATATATATATATATATATATATATATATATATATATATATATATATATATATATACATGTATATGTATATATATATATATATATATATATATATGTATATATATATGTATATGTAGCTAGAATATTTTAGATAACAATGAATAGAAGCAAAAACTAAAAATTTGTTGGAAAATCCGTGAATCCCCTCGGTGAATCAATGACTCTCAATGTCACTAAATGACTGCAGCGTTCGTTTCAAGAATAAACCTCAAACATACCCATATGATGGTAATTTAAAAATATATTCTTAAAATTGTATAGATGATTTAGATTAAAGTTTTTTTATATTTTTGCAAACAATTTTATAGTAATAAAAAAAATAAAAACGACATCAACTTTCAAAACAACGGTTTAATAGACTTTCGAGCCACACACCGCAAATCGGATTTCAAATTTCATCCCATCTCGACCGCGTAATACAAAGCCATTACATCCCGATTAGAGAGCACTCTCATCCATATGCATGAGCTAAACCAACTCAATTGCCTTCACAGCCATCCAGCGCTTTCCTCACAAAGAATGGCCGTAAACCGTCGATAGACGTTAACAAGTTTGAACATAGACACCGCTGAGAGCCAATATCCGAAATCCACCCTCATCCTTAGATCATCCCCAATTTGTCAAATTTACACTTTGTTAGACACTGCACCTAATCAAATCACTCTTATGCTCGCGTTCGTCCACAATCACACTGCTCCGTTTTCCTAATTCGGTTTCCCTTTGAATATTTGTTTTGATAGCAAATATGTATCTACTTAGCACGTGTGATTTAAAAAGTTTCAAAGAAGCTTTCAATTTTCAATCAGAACATGGACGAATTTTAATAAAATGGTAATGTGATTGTTAAGACGTAGAATGGTGATCGTGGAATGAAATTATAATTAATTTCAGTTTTATTGTTATTTATAATTAATTTCAGATGTGTTATTTGATATGTATAGGATATAAACTTATGAGAGAAACTGTAATATCAGTTAATTTATCCAATATTTTCGATAAATTTACTTTAAATTTCTTTTTAAAGTAAGCTTACTTGGAGGAACCAAAAATAAGTGTGTTTCGTAAGTCCATAGGTAACGATAAAGAAATATTTTCATATTAGATTAATCATAGCTGTCCGAAATAGTAATCCATCATTCTTCAACTCCGACAATCTGGGCGTACCATTTCATCATATTCTCAACAATAAGTAATGTGGTCGAATTTAACGGGCACATGATCTTGGACTTCATTTTAAAAATATGTTTACTTTTCCCAAATATTATACCGCCTTCTGTTGTTGTTTTTGCTTTATTTTCTGCCTCAATATCTATTAAAGTAGGTTCTGACTTCCGAAACATTTTAATAACCAGTAATTCGAAAACATTTCCTATGTCGTAACTTCTTACAAGCGTTACTTTTCAGGGATTCGTTTGAAATTACGTATACACTCTTTATTTTTGTAAATATATTGTTTAATACGTAACATTTGTTTGTACAGTAAATAAACAAATGTACTTGGTATATTTGAAATTACCGTTCAGGGATAATTTTTCACTGCATAATAAAAAATTTTATTTATAAAAAAATTTCTGACATACTTTTAAACCGTTTTATTGAGCTTTACGTCCATTATGTTGTTGACACAAATCTTGCAGTAAATTTTTTAGCTATCCGTTTCTCAACCGGTACTCATAAAACTTTGCACTCGTTGTCAGACCCCATGACAATACATAGCAATGATAAATTCAACCTTCGATCCTCAGATCCTTTAGCCACCTTCCTGACTTTTTTCAAAAAATTAGAATTCACAAGGTTTTATTTTATAATACTTACTTGGTGACTTGCGTATTATGTGTTATAACAAACGATTTGGTCACAATAATATAACATTTTTTTAATATTTGATTTCCAAGCTCCAAAAAAGATAATTTCTTACTAAATACGCCCCATGATTTTTTTCAGTCAGACCAAAACCCCAGATCGGTTATACAATAAAATATTAAAAATTGTTTTTTTGATTATACAATGAAATTTAAAAAACTTTTTTTATTTTCGTAATAACTTTGTTCATATATTATATTTCTTAATAAATAGAAAGCGTTGTCTTATCGCCTTCAAATGTTTTAATTACATAGTATTCGGCGGCACATACATAAAGTTATACTTTACCAGGACTCGGATAACCAAACATTTCTCGGGGTAAAACCTCTGAAAGTTTAAATCGATATAAAAAAATTGTAATTGCATAAATTTGTGAAAAACCTATTGATACGAATCTAATAAATTTTAGGCTCTCTTTTTTAGTACATACTTTGTAACTGTTGTTCTTGATTAAAATCAGTAAAGCTGTTTTAGAGATCAGGACAAATAACCAATTTTCTTTTCCGCATACCGGAATGTCATCGACAGGCCACGCGTGTACATTGCAAAAAACAAATGTCATGTTAATGCTGTTGCTATGGTGGCGTTGTTGATAACTCAGATTATACAGATTACTTTTTGCCATTTGGTTGACTTAATATTAAGTTGTGATTTTAATTCTATTTTATTAGTGTGATTCGCGCGCTGTTAAACTTAATTTTGATGAAGCTCTAGTCATCTAAAATTTCTTCTATTCCAATTGTTTAACGAAATGATTATGAACAGCACTCACAGAAAACAGACAAGCCCATATAAAGCCCTTATCATAAAAAATCCGAGCAAATAAATGTACAAAAGCAAAATACGACGACATGCAACCACCTCTGGCTCGTTTAAAATAATTTACATAGAAATGTCCCGACAGAACGGCTTTATTCCTCATTCGCTCCGCAAAAGTAGTCGAATAAAAGTGCAGTGCTCGAGACCTACTCGAACATGAGCCACGCGAACTCTCCCTTCAGAATACTACACGACGAGATCTTACATATTTATGTTTCCAATATTTCACGAACGATAAAATTGTACGTACTTGGCCATAAAGCGGTGGAGTCGTGGGTGGGGATGAGAAAGATACATACGTTCATACTGGACGCAAAGTGAGCTATTTTATTTCAGTTCTGCTGAAAATTGATTTTGTGCTTTTGTAGCTAATTTAGAGAAGTGTAGAAAAATCTTAGTACATTAAAATTCTGACAATATATGTATTGAGTTTTGTTCCTAATTTATTCTTTACTCTCTAGAATATATTCGAAAATGAAAAAGGATTTACATTAACCGTGTGCATATTTAAACGAACCATTTCAAATCACTTTTGACATCTCTGTAACTAAAAATCTACTCGACTTATAGACTTGCAAATTTAAAGACAGAGTAATACGCAATAATTTTTTTAAACAATATTATTTTTACCAAAGTTTTAAGGAACTTTAATATAACTTGCCATCCATTTAGGTCTAAGTTGCGTATTCGGCGGGGCCAACAAACCCACTCGTTCTCGATACAAAACTTACCCTTTTTTCAGATTCATGTGTTTGGTGGGATCATATTAACAAGTCAGCTAACAATAAGCGTGACGCTTTGTATCATAGTCGAATTGGATATATTTTAACTACTCATAACAATAAGATTGGAAATTCTAAAATATGTCTTATTATACCACAAGTTTATCAAGTGAATAAAACTTCGTACGATTTCAGTTTCAGACGGAATCGATTCATTAAATATCGGCGATTCGATTCATTAAATATAAAAAATGGCCAGTTTACCAATTGTATTATTAAATTACGAAACATTTCTTCTTAGTGTCACAATTATTCAAAATATTGTATTTCGATAAAACATTAAGATTGACAGTACGATCATTCGCAATAGTTTATATAAGTCAAGCGCACAAATATATTTATATCCAAACACAGGAGCTTTATTACAATTGTGTTTCATATACCTAATCAAACCAGATGAAAGAAAACATCCTAGACATGAAAAAATTAATAATTTAAGTGAATAATTTAAATAATAAAAATATGCGTGTGCGTGCGTATATATGTTTGTGTGTGTGTGTGTGTGTGGTGTGTGCTCATGCGTGCATGAAACTTTTCTTTCTTAGTATCACAATTATTCAAAATATTGTAAATCGATAAAACATTAAGATTGACAGTACGACTATTCGCAATAGTCTATATACGTCAAGTGCACAAATATATGTATATCCAAACACAGGAGCTTTATTACAATTGTGTTTCGTATACCTAATCAAACCAGATGAAAGAAAACATCCTAGACATGAAAAAATAAATAATTTAAGTGAATAATTTAAATAATAAAAATATGCGTGTGCGTGCGTATATATGTTTGTGTGTGTGTGTGTGTGTGTGTGTGTGTGTGTGGAGTGTGCTCATGCGTGCATATGTCTGTCTACGCTCTTATCCGTTTATATTTTTATGCAGTTATATAAATGTTACCATATAATTAAATAATTCGAATATTCATATACTATACTAACTTCTACCCACAACTTTGTCCGTGTTAAACGAGGACATATTTGATACCTGTTACATGATAATCGAGTAGTAACATGGTAATCGAGTAAGTAACTCAGTAACCTTAGTAGTAAAGAGGTATGAAAAGAAGAAAGTTTCGTATGTTATGTAATGAAAATAACGCGTGAATTTGGAAATTTAGGAAACAAGGTATAAAGTAAAACGTACTAAATCTCAGTATTTTCCTAACTAAATACTAAGCGATCAAGCAGGAGTCTAATGAACACCTTAAAAGAAAGACGCTATCGTTTTGAAACTACTAGGGGTAGAAAGTAGCTATTTGTTAACCCTGGCTATAATATATTAGTGTGACAAATTTCATGTAGATTCATTCAGAAATTACGAAGTTTTAAGAGTAACAAGCGTTGCTCCATATATCTATCCACCTAAATATTTCGCATTTATAATATTAGACAGTGTATTATAATAACTTATAACATGGTATTATATATAATTGGGCAAGGTCGCCTTGTATTATTATTGCTAATAAGTTAAAAAGTAAATAAAATAAATTTGTTGAATGCGGTCAAACTATGATTCAACTTAAGAAATTAACATTAATAATAGTCAACTTAAAATTGCGGTCAAACTATGATTCAACTTAAGAAATTAACATTAATAATATTCAACTTAAAATTGCGGTCAAACTATGATTCAACTTAAGAAATTAACATTAATAATATTCAATTTAAAATATGTTTAAATTATGTTATTTTAATAATTCTGTCGAGATTTAGGAGAATAAAAAAATGAAACGAAACTTTGAGGTAAGACATAAAAAAATTAAATACTTACCTTAATAATAAGCTTTTATTTTATCTTAATAAAACGAAAACCATGCAAGCAAAACATTTTATTGAGAAAAAGAGATTTCAGATCATAAAATACTTAATACCGTAATTTATCTAGTGGGATCTTTTTATTTGAATAACTACTATACAACTCATGCGATAATCTAAAAGTAAAAGTAGTTTATCATATAAAGTATACGATAAACTACTAATAATTATAAGTAAAATTATGAGTTTCTGTTATGGCAAAAAATATTCTAACAAAATAAACTTTTAAAATCGTCTAAACGATAGGTTAAATAACTTATTTCTAAAACGGGTTTTCTCTTTAGTTTTATAAAGGCTAATATCATAAAATAAACGAGTAAGCTAGATAATTTGATACAAGAGATTGAATAATTTCCATATCCAAAAAATACAAAAAGGTACAAATCTATATGAAGGACTGGATTGTGAAATATCAGATAATGTTTGAACAACCATATTCAA
Organism: Druceiella hillmani; assembly: GCA_039881145.1. NCBI lineage: Eukaryota > Metazoa > Arthropoda > Insecta > Lepidoptera > Hepialidae > Druceiella > Druceiella hillmani. The sequence continues at coordinate 35,708,066 of JAYKKI010000017.1, read as the reverse complement.
CATAAATACGAGTATGCACTATGTTATATTGTAGTATAACACGTACATTGACTATGCATAATACATACTTTGCTTTATATTTCACTTATGCAGTTAACATAGGCTCCATTTTGTGTAACTAGGAAATGATTCTTGTTACTTAAACTCGAATGAAAGGACCATATCACAAGATGTTGAAATTGGGTTGTAAACTATGGCGGAATACAATAATTATAAATATATAAAACAATAATTATAAATATATAAAATTATAAATATGGTTGTATAAAACAATGAAAGCATTTTTGAGGAGGAAGAGGAGTTGCTATTGAAAGGATCTTCCGTGAATGCAGAAATGTGTTGTCAGTATTTAGATCGACTAGCTATAACCAATACAATAGTTAAAAATAGGATGGATTTTTTTAAATTTCTATTGTAATACTAAACTAAATAAACACAAACAAACAAACGATCCTTCAGAAAGAACATGCCAAATTTTCTGAAAGTCACTGACACTGAGTTAACTGATGGCGGTAAATCACGGACAAATATGGTGCATATGTATATATATATATATATATATATGTGTGTGTGTGTGTGTGTATCTATATATATATATATATATATATATATATATATTTATATATATATATATATATATTTATATATATATATATATATATATATATATATATATATTTAGTCTCTTTCAAATCAGATATTTTGATTTAAATAGACGGTCATCTCATAATAGCTTTTCAATTTAAGTTTAAAGTCTCTGAAAAATTTTAATTAACGAACTATCTAATAAAGATAAAACGAATAAGAATGTAGCAAAGCCTTTAATCTTTTTGACGCAAAAATATCGCAATTTATCAGTTTGAAGACTCAAACAATTTGGCGCAAATCCGATATTTAAAAGTAAGTTAAAATTTTCACATATCAAAAATAAATGGTATGTTTTCACGGACTTTGAATTCATTCTAGCCTTTTGTAAATATATTTACTTATAATTCATAACCTTAAATAAATTAAATACTCGCCTAAATAATTAATTATAAACCGATTATAATTCCTCGATGAGATTTTTCATGGTTTCATACCGGCTTAGCTCCTGCCCAGTGTAACCGCTTGTAAACGCATGGGCGGGTGTATAAAGCAAGCTACTAGAGAGGTGCCTAGGCCGGCTCGTTCACCTAATGCCTTCCAATGTGGATGGGGATATTCAAAATAACGGTATTAAAGTCACTTAAGGGAATGTGATTTTAACGTTGAATACATACTCATCGCTGTATTGCATTCTTTATTTCCACCATTGTTATATTTTCCCTTCTCCTTTGCACAGCTGTTTTGTAGGACGTGTTGTGTCAACTTCGTCTGTTCATTTTATATAAAGCTATGTACTGCTTTAAGGGAAGAGTGTCTTCATTTTATTTTATTGTTTAAATTGAGGTAAAATGAGCAAGCCATATTAAGTTTAATGTAAGACGAAAAGTTAAAAGAATGTAAGTTAGATGTGTTTTCTTTACGTCTTCCTGTTAAAATAATGAATTAATTTTCATGGGGTTTTCAATATTTACTATCTCTGTGTGACAATCAGAATTGTTTTTGTTTATTAATATGTTTATTTGGACATGTTTAATGTATAATTTATATAATAAACTTTGATGAAATATTCAAAAAAAGGAAACAATATTTTGCAAATAAAATGAAATAATTATTATGTTGAAATATGTGGAAAAGAAACAGAAAAGTGTTAGTTTGTAAACAAAATTAATTGCTTGAAAAGTTACTACAAAAAACATGTCCACTTAATGTTATTTTTCCAAATCAGACTGGATAAATCTTCTTCTTCTAAGGATGCCTCTCCAAATAGAGAAGATTGGCAGTCAGTTATGCACGAAGTTGCGAGCAAGAGCTAAAGAAAAGTTAAATTTCGTTTTTAGAACTAGTCCCATATGAAAGGCTCAATTTATGCTTTAAGAATATTTGCGGCCAAAATGTCTCAATACAGTATTAATGTTACAATAGGATATTTTACTGTATTTTAATTAATTTGTAAATTGTAATTCAAGGCAAAAGCTGAGGTGGAATGAAAAAAAGTTTCAACAAATTTGTTGTTTAGAAAAGGAAGGCAACACTAAATTGTGATGTCATTTCTAATAATGGTCGTTGTATTCATATGTAAGACTTAATTTACGTGTTAAGAATATTTGCGGCCAAAATTTCTCAATAGAATATTATGTTACGATAGTATATTTGACTATATTTTAATTAATTCGTAAATTGTAATTCAAGGCAAAAGCTGAGAAGGAATGAAAAAAAGTTTCAACAAATTTGTTGTTTAGAAAAGGAAGGCAACACTAAATTGTGATGTCATTTATAATAATGGTCATTGTATTTTGTAATAGTAAATTAAACAGACAAATATCACTACTCTACCCCACTAATATATTGTATTTAGAAGCTAATAACTCGTTTATTTTTTAATCAAATTTTATATTGTTATCAATATTGATTTTAAATTATAATATTGGTTTTTTATCAATATTGGTTTTAAATTTTATATTTTTATCAATATTGGTTTTAAATCATACATTTTCACGACAATTTATTTAAAACAGCCAATTTTGCTGGATATCACTACTCTATCCCCACAAATATATTTAGTAGCTAATAATATTTTTTAATAAACTTTTATGTTCCATTTAATATTGGTTTTAAATTAACCCACATTTTTACAGAGCAGACAGTACTTATCATGAACGCTGTTTGAGCCTTTAACATAATTGAGAATTATAAAAGTATTTCTGCCTTTCTTTTAGGTTCATTTAGAGTGGATAAGGAGAAGATCATAGTAAGGATAAGTTTAGGATCATTTTTATAGAGAATTTCTTATTCGGTTTACCCATTTTCACAATTATTTTTAAACTTCTTTATATTAATGCCATTTAGTCTTCTTATGTTAATGTTCTTCAATGCAATCTACCTACCAATATCGGTCTTTTACATATATAGTTTTTCTATCTTTTTACCTAAAACTACGTTTTTCCTGGGGTCACTTCAAGACTACGACGAATTGGAAATATTAAGCGTACATATCTATAGCAAATATATTTTTACATAAATGATATAATCCAATTTATATTTAAATAAGACGAAATTATTCACCTTTTACTTCTTGAGTAAATTATATAAATTAATATTTATTTTCTTTTACAAAAAGAAATATTGTGTTGTATTTCATTCCTGGCACTATATATGATTTTGGATATTTTTCATTTGGCGCATTGTTGGCATTATTAATTGAAAATAAAACAGCATGAAAAAATCGAAAATAGCTTGGTAAAATCGTATAACATTTTATTAATTTATATAATTTACTCAAGAAGTAAACGGTGAATAATTTCGTCTTATTTAAATATAAATTGGATGATATCATTTATGTAAAAATATATTTGCTATAGATATGTACGCTTAACATTTGTATTTTGATATATTTTTGGCATTATTTATTATTATTATTTTCATACATTTTTGGCATATTTATGGCCATTGTTTTGATATTATTTTATCACTATTTTCAATTAATGTCAATGAAGTTAGAAAATAGTATTTTTCGGAGGTCTTAGAGTGCGCTGTTTACATAGGTGGAAATACGTGAAAACAATATATGTTGTCATATATCGTTGTTCTTCTTAAAAAAATCTGCAATGAAGTCCGTGACAGCATACATGCATATAGTACATAAAATCAGTAATAAACCTTTTATTATTTAAAAAAACATATATGTATTTTGAACTTAATTTTCCAGAGTTTACTGTACAAAACTCTTTTAGTACTTATCAAATTAAATTTTAGAGTGATGTTCGTTAAGTTATTAATTCTCTTTTTCCAATTTTTCTTTTATACTTAATTTTCTAATTATAATGTTTTTATCAAAGTTATGATTTTTTTTAAGTAAGTAAATTATACGCGCGGGCTTCCATGCAATGCGTGAAAAATCCTTGGTGGATAGCTGGCAATTTTATAAGAGCATTATGCATGCCCTCATCTCTACATTTTTCAGTCCAATAGTGAATTACCTAAAGAAACAAATTCATAATTTTGTATTCATTCTTCTCGAAAATCATCGCTTTAAATTTTCAGCGTTCACCAGTATACCAGTAGGTACGTAACACATTAGCAAATGTTTAGCATTGATGCCAATATGAAGGTCATACATTTTGAGACTAGAGTACTTTACGTTACAAGATGATACAAATTATATATTAACTGATTTGTTTACGCGAATAATTATATGTAGATTAAAAAGCGCATTCCTGCTGGAGATATTTGTTTAACTCATACCGATTGGCCAACAATCAGCCTGTAGCACAGGCTTTAGTGTACTAATATTAACGTAACTCCATAAATTATTTATTAACTTTAGTTTATATGTTATAGCTAGCTAGTATAATGAGCCATTTCATTAAAAGCTAAGCCCTTTAATTAAAGGTATCATCAGCCCTCCAAGTGAGCGGCTGGCCAAATAGAATGACGCATTAATTTATCTTAATTTGTTGTTATAAAAACTTACATAACTTGTTTTTGGGGTTCCGTACCTCAAAAGGAAAAAAGAAACCCTTTTTCTCAGAAAACGGGTTTCTTTTTCCGCGAGGAGGTGTAAAATTGAATTTAATGTCAAATTCTAAGATCAAAAATATTTAGGTTAAGGTTCCTTGGGACTGTAATAAATAACCTTTTTTTCTAAGTCAACGCAATCAAGAAAAATTCTGAAAATATGGCTATTTATGCCGCATATTTTGACACTAACAAATGAAAACCTATATGGTACTTCCCGTTTACTTAGAATCATAAAATTTGGCAAGAAGCAAGGTCTTACAGCATCAGGAAAGGAAAAAATCGTAAATTTGTAGTTATATCACATAAAAAAATATTTTGTCAGACTTGCGCCTGTGAAAGACATAGTAGGCAATATATTTTCGTTCTAACAATTAAAATTTTATAAACAGTTTAATAGGAATATTATGAATTACTAAATGTTTTTGTAAATGTCTAAATGTATAGGGAAGCTCATAGTATGAGTTCCACTCGTGCTCGATAAGCTTTCTTCCGCTTATCCCACCTCAGTTATTGTTTTGTAGTGCCTAACCATTAGCCAATCTGTTCACTAAATATTGTATTAAACGTGTCAGCTAAACGACATTTAGGTTGATAATGTTGTCGTTGAGCTAACGTGTTAGGCTACTAATTGAATGGTTAATTATAATAAATGGCTGTGACATACACATTAAAATATATACAGGGCAGCTACAAGAGTAACCTCTCTCATAAGATAATATATCTCTCATAAGGCAATGTTTAAGAAAGAGAATTAATAATAATAATAATTACAATGACAATAAAAGGTTTAATTGGAAATTTAAGCAGAGAAAAGGAAATAGTGAAAAATAAGGAAGACGACGTAAGGCAGAAGAGATCAATAGGGAGAGAATAAAACAGATTATGAGAGATGTAATTTCTTTTGACATTTCAATGAAAGAATTGATGAGAAATTTGTGATATCAGGATCTGGTTCATTAAGCAACTACCTTTATCTACAATTTCGTTTGCGTGGTTTTTTTCAACAAAAAGTTCATAAGCTCATAAGCTCATAAAGCGTAATGGATCACAAATATACGGCGTATTTTAATGTTTGTTAATTTTTTTAACTTAATGGTTAATTAGAGAAAAATAGAATATTTTATTTAATAGGAAAAGCGAATGAATTATTTAAGAATAAGATAATTAAAAACAAATATAAGACTTAACACAAAATTTTAACAGAAAGTATAAAATAAAAAAAATTATTTAACGAAATTTTATTTTTTTTATTTTTAAATTATTTAACGAAAATTTAAACCAGTAGTATCAATAGATGCAATAATAATTGACCCCAAGGTATTTTAAATAAGTTATTGGATTTGGCACGATTTAAAATTAAATTATTATTAATTTTAAATCGTGCCAAATCCAAACAAAAACGAACAAGTGTAATAAATAATTCTTACATAACAAAATACCCATATGCAGCCGGTTCTTTAAAATAGAGTGTAATAAATTCTTACATAACAGAATACCCATATGCCGCCAGTACCTTAAATACTTTACCAACAAGAAGGAATGTCTTCTATAACGTGTAATGAACTTTCATCCTTTGATGAATCATTTATTAATTTATTCAATTATTAATCTCTGGAGTCATCATCAGATCTCGTTCGAATGTATTTGATGAAGTGCTTTAATACACATAAATTAAAATACAGTCGAATTGAGAACCTGCACCTTTTCTAACGTCGGTTAAAAATAGAATTAAATCGACCTCAAGTACGTAGTGCTGTGAAGTTTATAAATTCCGTCTTGATGACGTTTAATTATTAACATTAAAAATAACATTAGTAACAGATTATGAGTAGTAGGTTACTTATTTCAATCATGCATTTATATAATAAAGGATTAGTGTAGGACGAACAGAAGTTTTGATACCAAAACCTGAAATGAAAAAAATAGACTGTCGAGTACGGACAGACGGTCCTGTCGAGTTGCTAGTGGAATAACGATGGCGATATACATAGGGAGTTGCTTTTAAAAGGATCTTCCGTGAATGCAGAAATGTGTTGTCAGTACTTAGATCGACTAGCTGTAACCAATACAATTGTTAACAATAGGATGGATTTTTTTAAATTTCTATTGTAATACTAAACAAAATACAAAATGACAGGATCTGTACTATGTTTTACCAGTATATCTGCCTTTTCACATGACATTGTATCATATGATTACAGCTTGCTTATAACTCTAAGCAATCAAACGATCCTTCAGAAAGAACATGCCAAATTTTCTGAAAGTCACTGACACTGAGTTAACTGATGGCGGTAAATCACGGACAAATATGGTGCATATATATATGTATATATATATATATATATATATATATATATATATATATATATATATATATATATTTAGTCTCTTTCAAATCAGATATTTTGATTTAAATAGACGGTCATTTCATAATAGCAGTTCAATTTAAATTTAAAGTTTCTGAAAAATTTTAATTAACGAACTATCTAATAAAGATAAAACGAATAAGAATGTAGCGAAGCCTTTAATCTTTTTGACGCAAAAATATCGCAATTTACTTCAAATTAATAAATGCAGTCGAATACTAACTTTCAGTAGTTTAAAATTAGCAACAGTGAAGGCGAAATTTTAAACAGGAACCCAAATTTTAATTAACTTTGAAGGCGGCTCCAAAACAAGAAGCAACTGGAGCATAATTAAATCAGGGAAGGCGCCACTAAAAGGCAATCTCTGTTTGTACAGAATTTCATTTCGTCAGATAGAATGCTCAATTGTATGTGAGCTAAAATCGTTCCGAAATAACAAAGATGAAAGTTCGAGAGTGCTTTAATTAAGCTTCGTTTCTTTCATCAATTTTCGAAGTTTTGATTAAATTAACTTTAGCGCTTTGGTTGTATATTTAAAATCGTACGACGACTAAAGTAGTTTTGTTTGAGTGCTATGAATTATGTGCAAAATTTTAATGAGATTAAAAGAAAATATTTATTTAGAAATAACTACAAAATCATCTCTAACCTTTAACTATACTACACGAGTAATAGAACATACAATGATTTCCTTTCGCTAACAAGTACAAAGTATAGCTAACAAGTACATAAGTAAATATAAAAATATATATCGTGCTTTAATGGAGCCCATTCTACTCGTTATATCGCTCTCCGTCATCACGAAACTCAAATATACTAAGCACGTTGGATATCTCTGTCGTTATATTGGTATCAGAAACTCTCAATTTTGTCAAACGGCTTTGTTTCAATTGAAATTAATTAAAGTGACTGTGGAGATTGAAACGAAGAAGGAGAGATAGCGTTATTTAACGTAGATATATAAGTTTTTTGAATTAACGTTTTGAAATAATATTATTTTTCTCATATTTATTGTAAACAAGCTTCATTCACAATTAAATGAAACTAGGTGATGTAGTATTATTTTTACTTTCTTTAAGTTCTTTGCTAATATCCCACCTGAAGATATAATAATACAACGAAACCTAGGTCGTGGTAAAGAACTTAAAGAAAGTAGAAATAATACTACATCACGTAGTTTCAAAGTATTAAAAAGCAATATAACAATAATACGCGTACCATTAAGTTAGATAATATATATTCTCGATTATAAATAATCTCATAAATACACTTTATCATTTATGATAACGTAAACAAATTTAATTCAATAAATATTGTTTACAAATATTCTCATAAAGACACCTTAACATTTATGGTAAAAGTTTAAATTTATTTATGTTAAACTATAATGTATAATGTAATAAAATTGATAACACGTTCTGTTTATACATAAAATAAACGCTGAAAATCTTTGTGCTAGAACATCGTTCATATTTTCTCCTCAACCACGTCTTTAAGCGAATATAGATACGAGGAATTCCGAAACAGAATACTCAAAAGCTTGGACCGAATCTGATAAGGAATGCACGGCATCAACCGACAGTATTTTTACCAGCTGCACTTGTTGCAGCATTCCGAGTGCCCGCAGGTGGCACGCGCCAGGCAAAATAAGATTAGCGAGAGTAGAACGACTCGGCAGTACAAGTACCATTCGCGGTGACTGACTTGCTTGAATACGTAAATAAGGCTTTATATAAAATAAAAATTATTTATGTATAAATATTACAGCAGTTTAAATATTGACAGACGATTAGTATTGAAAAAAATACTATAAATAGACATACTTAATTACCACAAATAAGAGTTTTCACTTGGTATAAAGTGATCATTCGGAATGGAGTGAAAATTGCAATGGAAAACTGTGAAACGGTATGAAAATGTGTTTGTAGAAGTGTTTAATTATTCGTATATTTATATATTTCAGGAATTAGTTCAGTAAATATATATAGAATATGAAATATATATTTAAATTGTTTTTCTTTTAGTGTTGAGCGTCTTTGACTTGATTTTATTATTCTTTATTCATAAGTAAATAGTAAACAATAAATAGACTTCTCCAACATTATCAATTTTCTTTTCTTTCTATAGATGATAAAGAAACTTTAGATGTGAAAATTACTTCCGAATTGGAATGTGGTATTTTTAGAGTTCCGTTGCCATAGTGGGCACCTTAAAGCTTCATGATGTCCATCTGTCTATCTGTCTCTCTGTATATCATAGCCATTTGACTATTGGTGCTACAGAGCTAAAATGTGATATGATTATATATATATATATATATATATATATATATATGTGTGTATGTGTGTGTGCGTGTGTGTATACATTCATAATGCCTACAAAGTTATAACGAACCATTAAAATTTTTTTTTTATTATCTCACCTGTATGTAAAATGAGCCAGAATTTTTATCCCATACCCAATTATGTAGGATAAAGTGACCTATTGTTCAAGAATATTGGGGTATATTATGAACATTTGTTCGATACCATCCATTTACGAAATATTAAGCTTTAAAGTGGCCATTTTTGGTACAGTTTCGTGTTACCACCTGTTACCACCAATACAGAGAAGAGACGGAGACATTCTAGTGGCAAACACTAACTCGATGTTGACGGACCACTATTTTTTAATATCAAAAAAGTTTTCACATTTGTAGTTTGTAAAATAAAATTAAAACGTTATTAAAAGGTTAAATTGATTAAAAAGTTAAATTTTAATTTTCATTAATTAAAAGGTTAAATTAAAATTATCACAGCTAAGTAGGCTCTACTAGTTGCTAGTAACTGTCGACAAATTTATGACATGTAGTTAGGACTGTGAGAAGTTAATAGAAACTCCATACCAATGAGTTAAATCAACTGTAAAAATAATATTATTTTAAAATGTATATTTATTGTCTGTGAAAGACAATAGGCCTTATAATTTTTACTTTTCTTTTTTATGCTCATGAAAGATACAGCAGGCAATATATTTGCAGTATGAAAAACTAATATTTCTAATAGTTTAATATGAATACCGTGCACGCTTAAGTATTAGAGTGCCTAAACGAGCACGAAATCCTCGCAGCGCGAGCTTTTTCTTGCTTCATAGATTTATTCTTATATGTACAAGAGTATTCGTAATATATAATTGAATACTTTTCCGAACATGATGAGCAACAATAATAGAACACAACATGGTCGTGTTTTCGACTTCACTGAAATTCTATTCTGTTTTTAGAAAAGTCCACATAATTATATTTTTTCAAATATATACGATGCGTAACAGTTATTTTTAGTTTTTTTTTATTATTTTCCACTTTTCAAAGATCGTGAAGAAAGTAAAATTACATTTTTTTGAAATTATAATATTATATAACGTTTATCAGTAAATATTTGGAAATACCTAATTCCTCATATCTGTATTCAATTAAATTTTAAATGTCTCAACGAAAGGTTTGAACTATTTACCTAACTCAAGTTTACTCTGAATTGCTGATTCATCTTCTTATAAATTTGAGATCAAAGTTTGGTAATTTTATGCACATAAAAAGTTGAGAGAAAAATTATTTCTACTCTCATGATACCGTTATTGCATGTCCCCAAGACTGTACTGAAGAACTGATAGTAGCTGTTAAAAGAAATTAACACTAGTTAATATAATAACCTATGATAAAAAAAAATTCTGAGTTGTACATGTTTTTCTTACCTGAACGGAGTGAAAATCTGTGTAGGGTGTTCTCCTGTGCAGAGTTTTGAGTTTCTTAACCTGTAGACTAATATTTGTACTAATTAAACTATCAGGTACCTTATAATATGACTTGATTGAGTAGTAAGTGAACTGAATTCTGTCCAAACCATATACAATTACCAAGTACTAAACTACAATTTATATCGTCATCAGAATCGTACGTGCACATCCAAGTCTATATTTTCGCAACACTTGCCTCTACTAGGGTGGCTACTCCGGGTAGCACCGCCGCTTTCTGTTAAATTATAAAATTGTAAGTGAAAAATTTAGATTAGAGGGATTCTATACAATTTTATTTTCTCTTGTTGAAAGAAAATAACATCATAAAAAGAAAGAATTACGTACCTTAAATAAATTAGAATAAGAGGATTATTTCTGTAGATTTTCGAGAATTGATTCAAAGAACATTATCAATTCTTGAAATTAGCTTTTCTCTCCAGGAACATTTTTCAAAAGTATAAAAAAATGAAAAAAAATGCATTTTTGGACTTTTATTCGTTTTAATTCGACCACTGTCTATCTGTTAACATTCTATGAATTTTTCAAAGAGAAATGGACACAAGAAAAGAAAGTATTGTATAATCAATTAATTGTACTTTTATTCAACTACTGTCCATTGTTTCCACCGAAATAGCTGTGGAAATGATGATATTCTTTGTTAATGAAAATATGACTCATGGAAAAGCAAGTGTTATTTAAAAAACAGTAATTAGGTTTGTTTTTGGAAAAATAAAAATGACCTCTTTTTAATTTCTGGCTTTTCTAATTGTTTTAATATTTTACGATTATTAGAAAAACCTATTACAATTGCCTTTAAAAGAAAACATTGGTTACAACTTGCACATTACCGTTTCACGGAGATAAATATTTAGACTTAAAAAATAATAAATAAATACAAACCATTATATTAGAATATTGTATTATACACCGCTCCGCCGAAGCTAAATACCACGGAAGACTATGACGGCATTGCATTTACGCAAGCAGCTGTAATGCAATTAAAGATTCCTTTCTGCCTAACATATGATTGCTCTCAGATGCAATCGCAGAGTTGTTCGCTGTCGGCACTTAATACGATATCGCATTCGCCACTGCAATTTCTGCTCAGAGATGTTTGCGTAAACTTTATCTCACAGATTTGGAAGTTTTAATATATTATCTACTGCTACGAAGATAAGATTTTAACCAATCAAGAGAACTTTGCGAAACTTTCAGACTACTTCTGTTTTGTGAGTCTGGTATTTTGACTTATTACGTTAATGGTTTCCAGGGCTAAGTGTTAAAAGTTTGGAATAAAGAAACCTTTGACTTGTGTGAAGTTGAATTGAGTGATATGGAATTTAATAATATTTTTTCGCTGGTTTAACCTCGACTAAAATATTAAACGGTTTCACCATATTTTTGCTATTTGAATCGATATATCGAAAGTTATGCAAAATACATATATGACACGAAATACATACGCTAACAGATGACAGAGATTTACAGCAAACAATAAAGGAAGTAAGAACTAATACATTTTAAGAAACTAAAAGGCGGTGAAAGATATTAATAATTACTGATAAGAGTAATTTTTATAGTTTTCGAAAATAACTTGGGCAATATCTGATGAACAAAAAGTAAAGATATTATGAACAACTCATGAATTTCAGTAAATGGTGCTAAAGATTTTTTAAAATTCTGAAATTAGTATAACTTTGGTGTGATCGCTTAAATTTAAGCGCTTTTTGGTTCCGCCACCCCCCTCCCTCTCTCTCTCTCTCTCCCTCTCTCTCATGTCTCTCTTTTTCTCCCTCTCTCTGCCTCCTTCTCTTCTATGTATTGGTTTTTCAGAAACATTTATCACAAAAAGACAGTCTAAACGATAACCATTATCATACCATTGAAACGTTCCAAATTTCGAAAGCAATAAAACTGTACTTCATATTCAGAGGGATGGAATGATTTTTCATGTTCTTAATATAATTACGACATTTGTGGCTTACGAGTTAAATAAATCTTGTAAAATAGATTGTAAACGATTTCCGTCTTCAAGGGTTTAACCTAATAAAAAAATAATAAGAATATCAATCGACATATATATTCAAACGATATGTTCTCAATAATGTATGAGTAGCGTAGCTTTGCCTAATCGCTTAATTTTTATAAATAGTTTTAAACATATATAAATTCATATTTAATATACAACTATTAATCTTCCAAGATTCGAGTGCTTTGGAAATCGCATTACTTGAAGGTAATACGAGTAGAGCATAAGAATTAGGTGTTATAAAATAGAACTTTCTGCTTTTACCATTTTTTGGAACGAAGCAAATCTCTTTTCATGGAAATTAATGAGATTGTGGATAAGAATATGGATGTATAGACACGTATGTCTGGAGTTGACAGAATAAATAGATCTCTTATCATAACAAAAAATTAGAAAATATCTAAGAAAGCGAAAGCAGATTTAATGGAGTCAGCTATATTCTAGAGAAAACTTTAGATAAATGAAATAGGAGATGTAAGCGGTTAAGTGCTATAGAATTAAAATCGGAACGGATTGTATGAGGAAAAATAAAGCAATAATGAAAAAATATCTAGTAAAAGAGAGACGTTATTTGCTAGGAGTAAAAGAACGTGCTTCTGAGAAGAATAAGCAGGTTAAGAAAAGTCGAAAACTCCCAAATTTATATAAGAATACTCCCAAAAAAGAACATATGAAGTCTTGATATTGAATATATTTGGCGTTTATTTTGTAGAAATTCATTATTCGCAATTAAATGAAACTACGTGATGTAGTATTATTTCTACTTTCTATAATTTATTTACCACTACTTATCTTTGCTAATATCCCACCTGAAGATGTTGTAATACAACGAAACCTAGGTCGTGGTAAAGAAATTATAGAAAGTAGAAATAATATTACATCACGTAGTTTCATTTAATTGTGAATATGAAGTCTTAGAAAATAGAAGAATAGTGACATGTTATTGAGGTCAAAACATTTAAATCGATTTAATACCATAGTGGTGTTCTACGGTCATTCACCACAAATGCAGATTTTGACGAATTAAATGTATCCAATATTTTAACATAATATTGATTGAAGAAATTTAAATTTACCTCTCACATCAATCTTTTATTCAGAATCTTCGTAAAACTACAGTTTTCTGAAATAGAATAGTGTGCTTAAGTTACAATAGATTTTAGCTACTGTTAAGGGATAAAATTGGGCTTTGGACGCTTGCATAATTTATTGATTAAATTAATACCACTTTTTACTGCCATACCTAGTTTAAAAATTTTATGTCGCAAAAGTTATGAGAACAAAAATACGAAAGGTAGATGCGTAAGTCTACTGTATATGGTATAATAATATTTCCATTTATAATAAGTAGCTATCATTATATACTTAACGTCTTATTAAATAAGAAATGAAAAGTTTTGGCTTTCTTTTGAGAAAGAAAAAAATAATGTTGGATATTTAAATAAATACTGTGTTTATATATATATAAACAAAATAAAAATAAACTCGTTATTTATACTATATTTAGGTATTATTACAGTATAAACATAAATAAAATTATATTCGCCTGCGTATTTTTATTTGCAATTTTCATATACCTAATATTATAATCCAAAATAACTGAAAGTATATTGATGAAATTTGTACTTATAATTATTGATTTGGACTAAAGGAATATATTAAAGAACCCATTAACCATATTCATTAAGGTAATCTTGTATGTTAAACGGAATAATTTTTATAATTTAATATTGATTACTATAACGTAAGTAAATTTTTCCACTTTAAATTAATAACATCATATTTATTGTTCAGTTGCAATGTATCAGTTTAGTTAGCTGCCCGTCTCTAAACCGCAAAATTAAATATACTCCTTAAGACACTCTAACTGAATTTTGGCGAATAAAACTCAGAGCGAAGAGAAAGGCGAAAAACTTAATGAACTGATCGATTTAGCTACGAGTCCCGATCATAGACAATTTGATTCCGGGATGCACAGCGAGCTGCGCCAGCGTTCGGTAAAAGCTTCCTCGTGTGGGCGAGCGCTCGCTACTTGAAAGCTCCAAGTTCAAAACGGAACTTCGTTATGACGAAAATTACCTGTCCTAATTTCGTTTGATATTATGATTTACCAGTTCTTTAGTTTTAGGATAAATTTTTGTTTAGTCCATTTATATATTTTTAAATAACAATAGGTTTGAATCAAAGCTATTATAATTTTAGAGTTATATGAATCTAAATAGGGGCGCAGAGTGAAATAAGATTAAGAAGTTTGCGGTTACCTTCTTTTTGTAAGGTATAATATACAAAAAAGACAAATATTAACTAATTGTTTAACAATATCTATTATAGATATTATAAAATAATTATTGATTAAATACTTCCATGATAATAAAATAAGTTAATTCTTGAAATTTAATAATATGAATTATTTTGTTCGTTTAATGTATGAAAATAAATACGAATGTTCTATTATTTTTGGTCTAAAATCTATGAGGTCTGGCCTATTTTAATTTTACATCATTAAAGAATACGTAAAAATTAAAATTAAGATTTGAAGGAATAGTTCCTCAAAATAAATTTAAAAAAAAATTGTTGTACTCAGATATAGAATAACAAGACACGTGTTTAACTTCAAAAAATGAATATCTCAAAAAGAGGATTGGAAAATTCAAAACCGTTCTTAAAATACACAGTGTAAAACTGATCCACAAAATGAACAAAAACATAAAGTGTCTTTCGATACTTGACAATATTTACCCGTTCAGATGTCAGTATTTATATGAATAAATACTTATGTACATATTTATACGGCAAAAGCTCGACACAGAGGCATGTCGAGGAGGCGAAGCGGCTAAGCGGGCTCGCTCTCGTAACTTCTCGCGCGAGAGTGTTCATAATTCAATTAAATGCTAATCAATCATGTGAGGAGATTTACGTTGAACTTTTCGATTGCGAAAGTTCAGTTCGCCTTGGGAGCTTTGAGGCGGGGTTTATGTTCATTTAAGTGCACTAAGAGGCAGTAGACTTTGTATGATGCCACTTGTGTGTTATTTCAGTTAACTTTTTGAGAGTTTGGATGCTCACAAAGTGTCACGTGTGTACGTGTGTATCGTTCTTTTCCTCACAAAGTGTTACGTGTGTATCGTTTTTTTATTTATATTCTTATGTATAATTTTTTACTAATATCTCTGTTTCTTTTATTTATATTATATGCTACTTTATATTTATGTATGTTACTTTTTATACATTTGGAGTTTACTCCTTAAGAGTCTATTTTTCGTATATAGTGCCCGGTATAAAGTTTTATATGGAGTAAAATCAGAAGTGGAGAGTGTACGAAGTTCAGAGCGTTAAAAAGTATAAATGTTACGAGAACGTAACGAGTGAGATATATATTGACACACATAGGGTCGTATCAATAGACCAAATTTAAAATCAGATTAAATTGCGATTACGTAAGTCTAGATTAATATTATTTGTCGTAGTATATCTCCGACGGTTCAATAGACGCATATTAAACTAGTATTAACTAATCGAGTTTGGAAAATCAATGATTAGCCGATCCGAGATTAATATTTTGATTCAATACTTTCGCTTGCGCAGTACATACTGCGCATCAATCGTTAGCTAATTTCATGCACAACTTGATATATCGGATTATTTATTGACAGTTGTAAGCATAGATCATGTACCAAAGTTCTAAGTGTCGTTTCTTTTTAGCTGAAAGTATTGCGTTTAACAACAAAGTAGTAAAAAGTATATAAGAAAATGAAACTACACGGAACCAGAGAAAAGTCTATTGTTGCAGATATTGATTCCTTGCAAAGATGTAATTGAAAATAAACGCACCGACGGAGCAAGCGTGAAGATAAAAAAAAACGCTTGAGACGTTGTTGCCGAGAAATATGATGCTAGTGATATTATTAATGAAAGTGTAAGTACAGTCAAATGTACACGTTTATAATGAAAATAGAATACAAAATTAATTTGTTTGCAGCAATGTAATTTTTTTTTTATATTTATATACAGTGTTACTTATTTTATACATTCCAAGACAATCTTACTTAAGGAGTAAACTCCAGTCGCGCGTCGGAGCTGACATGCACAATTTTTATTCTCATTCTTTTTAGAATTTAATGCACACATCAATAAGAACTCCGTCTGATTATGATTATGTTTAGTAGTTTTTTTCATGATACGCGGCCGATGAGATTAACAATCAGGCAAGCAGACAAATTCCAATAACCATAGCATCTTGCTCTATATATGGCATCTGATTTCATTTTTGGTAAACACCATCAATATTACAAAAAAGAATACTAGAAATTTACGTAATGCTCATGGGTGAGTTATAACAATGATTCTACATCTCAAAGTGTTTTTGTATATATAAATATATATATATATATATATATATATATATATATATATATATATACACACTAAGTGTTCCCGGAGCCGTCGTGGTGGTGTTTGGAACAGATTTCTTTAAAATTATTATCCAACATATATAATTGTATATTTTAGTTAAAATTAAAATTAATTTTTTGGGTGAAATAAACCCCAAAAAAAACGTATTAATAAATTTTTTGCACTTAAATTTAAAGGCATATTTAAACAAAAACAAATTAAAGTAAAAACGAGAAACATGTACGAGTATGTGCGTCATAAGCAATTTAGAACGTGTTTCAACATTATAGTTATGTCACGTTGTCTCATAGGGCCCAATATCAACCAGTTCTGACACTACTTGGCAGTCTTTTATTGACTTATGTACCTACCAGTTTTGTAAATAGGTCAATTTTGTTTTAAATTTTCAAAGTAATGTCCAAAGTTAATGTCCTTTAGCAGCAAAGTAACGTCCAAGGTCTTTAGCAGCAATGTTTTCTGTGTATTTATGTTTTTCATCGATTCCATACACTTGTCAACCGTTATATATACTTGTCAACCGTTTCTTGTATATACTTGTCAACCGTAATACTTATAATACTTGTCAACGGTTTCTGTTTTGTATCCTGATTGAAAGTATGATGATAAAATTACTTTATATTTTCTACGTTTGGTTTCACATAATAAAAATCACAAAAAACTTTAACTGGAAAAATTTAAAGATAGATTACGGTTTTTCAATTTTTACCTTTTTTGATTATTGTCTTCACTTCATTTAGGCTAGTCTTAGCTTCTCGCCCAGTTGATAGGCTAGCTTCTCGCCCAGTTGCCTTCCTTGAATTATACAGATTTTCTGTTGATTACGTTTCTAAATATATAACATATATTGTTTATATATAACATTTAAATACAGTAAGGCTTTGTCAAAATATTATATTTTCTTAATGAATATTTCAAATGCGACTTACTCTTTTAATATTAGCATAACGTTGATGAAAGAAGCATTTTTGAGTTTTACATTCCTATTTTTTACCATAACCCTCTAGAAAAACGGCCGCCAAAAGTTCATTTATTGTTTGACCCAGACTTTAACAAATAATAAAAATCGGACCACCGAATAGCACCGAACAATATTAAAATTATAAGTTTGTATTTCTCAAAGATACTGTGAAAAACAAGGTTATTGCTGCGGTCGATACGTAAAATATATCATATCTCAAAAACTGCATAAAATATCTTATTCAAACCAATTTTCTCTGAAATTTTGTTTTCATTTATATCACTTTAATTTTGTTTTTCAGGATTTTACACAAATTAGTTGAAAAGAGAGGGGCTGGACGCACTTTTTAAGAAGCGCATATCTCACCGACTTTTGACATTAATAAAAAAAAAGTTATTTTGGAACCACTGTATCATCTATCTAAAGATAACTTAGACGCCTATGTGCAAAGGATTTTCGTTTTTCATCTCTCACATACAAATGTGGATAAAAGTTCCATAAATCTACTATTTCATTGTACAGTGGTTCATAGAAGACCCCTATCATCCATATAGTGCCGATGTAATTTCATCTATATAGTGGCAATAGCCTCCAAATAAAATGGTTCTGTCATACGGACAGACAGACGGATAGAACAAAATTATAAAAGTTCCGTTTTTGTCACTTGGCTATGGAACCCCAAAAATGGTACTTTTATAAAGAGAAAATGTAAAAAATATGGTCCTTAAAAGTTATATAATTATTAAATATGTTTGGCGTTAATTTTGTAGAAATTAATTATTCACAATTAAATGAAACTACGTGATGTAGTATTGTTTCTACTTTCTTTAAGTTCTTTACCACGAGGTAGGTTTCGTTGTATCACAACATCTTCAGGTGGGTTATTAGCAAAGAATGAAATGGCTATTAGCAAAGAAATTCTTTGCTAATAGCCCACCTAAAGATATAATACAGCGAAACCTAGGTCGTGGTAAAGAAATTAAAGAAAGGAGAAATAATACTACATCACGTAGTTTCATTTAATTGTGAGTTATATAATTATCAGACAAATAAGTAAACTTATATTGTTCTCTTCACAGATGTGACATTTTAATCCATGAGATTTTCAGGACTGATAAGGTCATCGAAAACAGCCACATAAAAGACAAAAGGAACGAAAAATACCTTCAGATTGACAAAATGTTAATATATAAAAGAATGTTAATATTTTATTTTTAATACAGGCAAAGGTTGCAAATTTAAAAAAAGCAATCGTTTCTAAAAAGTTAGTTATTATGTAATTCGATAAAGTCTTATTGTTATTTGTATTTCTCGCTAACAATTGCTGTTATAATAAAACATGATATATACGCTTGTTTATGAAGGTAGATTTTCTTGTTTCATATTATGGTCACAAACCTTATTTGATTTTCGCTGTTCCCCGATTGTGAATCGCTGAATTCTTTGATTTTCATTCTCAAAATACCAGCTGTTTTCAAAATTATATTCAATTTTGGTAACGTTAATTCCATTTTCACCAGTCTCCTTTTATTATGCACGTACTCGTATAACATGTGACCTTATCATAATACTTCTACAATATTTTATTAAGTCACCCATTAAGTTTTGTCCGATAATGCATTTTATCTTGATACAAAAACAAATAAATATTCATTATACTTATAAAATATATCATAGTATGGCGTAATTTAATTATGAATATATCACTAGTATAGATATATTCATAATTAAATTACGTCAATAACATATTACTTAATTCAATAATAGCTATTGAAACGTGTCTCAATTCTGACGGTTTGTTGTACAGGGAAGTACAAATCTACATGATGTAACGTACGTGGTAAAAATGATATATGGAAGGGATGTTAGCGGATGAATATTTGGCTCTGACATGCGGCCGTACAGTTGCCACCCCATCTATTAATTCAAGGGGATGAATGGCATTGCGGTATGCAAATGACGTGACGTTGAATGAATTGCATTTTTGCTCGGTGCCTGCGCTCGTGGCTTGAATGCATTTTGTTCCAGGAAAACGACCGTGTTTTTGTGGGGCGTTGCATTTGTATATTTTCCTACATTTGCATGATTATTATGCTAAAGGGGTGTATATTGTAATGGATATTGGTTCAGCTCCTTTTTTATGCAGCCTCATATATGTTAACGTTATTATTTGGGGTGGGGAAATGCAATAAATACATATCTAAGTATATATTGTATTTTGACAATGAAAATAATAACCTTAACAAATATGAAGTTGCATAAAAAAGGAGCTAACACCAATATCCATTACAATATACACCAATATCCATCATAAATTGAAACCAGAAACATTTTTCCGCAATATAAAAAAATGTGTCGTTAGTCTTCATAATCACTGTTTTTTTTATCTTGATATGCGATTAAGATTATTGTAAGTTTGAGTGAGGTGTTTATTAAGGCAATTGAACTTGTTTTTTTCTTTGTGCCGACAATCAATATTCTAAATACTTAGTATATTTATGTGGAAAGGCTACAAATTTGTCTTTTATAAACATTGTAGATAATGCTTTTAAATAACACTCTAAAATTAACTAAATACTGAAGCAGTGTATAAATGGAAAGTGTTCTAGTCTTAATAATTGTATAGTGATGATTGTCAAAAATAATATGCCAACCATACGAAAAATAATCCTGCGTCATATCTACTTTGACCAACTTCAATGTTTCTTTCCTGAACTATACCTCCATTATCATCTGAGCAAAGTAATCCCTCAAATTTGGTGTTTCTAATATCCATTCGTCTTGAAAAAAAAATTATTTGTGTGAAAAAACAATTAATTTGCTCATTTTTACTCTGTTCGAAAAAGTTTCTAAATTGACACTTTATAAAAGAAAACATCTTCGTAATCACACGCTTCGCAGACTACTTGAATATTTATGATAAAATGTATGATCGTATGGAATATTTTTCTTCATTTCAAAAATGAAATTTTGAAGTAAGTACTCATAACAGATATCGACATCATTTTTAAAATTTATAACTTCGACGTGTGTGAAACGTGGTCAAATCCGTAAAAGCAAATTTACGTAATATTTTCTTAGGCGTGACATTTTTCTTTCCCTAATGGATTTCTACGTTACATGTGTATATTCTCCAAATTTGATGTTACATATATCCACACAATTTCAGGATCAATAGGAGAATATTGATATAATTAGTCAATTAATTAAAAGTATGATTTTTACGTAAATATTTTAGATATGTATAATTACCTAAATTAGTATAATATCCAAAAAATGTTAGGTGTCGAAACATAACAAGAGTTCAGTAATCGCTTAGGTACCTAAAAAAATTAAATATTTAAGAGTGTATTTCCTACGAAATTATTTACAAAAATTTATATAATTTTTCATGTTGCTCAATATAATTATAGGCGTGAACATATCATTAATTTCTTTAAATTTTTACAAAGAGTTCTGGAACCATCGCTATAGTTTTCCGGCGAACTTCAGTTAAGAATCTAGTAACCCTGCTATTTTCACAGTTTTTCATTTAGTAATGTCGAAACACGCAATAATGGATATTTATTTTTTGCATATCTCTAGACACATGTTAATTAAAATTATATAAAAAATGCACACCCGCATATATAAGTTTTTCAGACGGTATACGCTACATGAACTCAAAAATGTTGAATACTTAATTTATCCACAATGAAAATTGTAATATAATATTTTTTAAGTTTTTCTTTTTTTTGTATTTTTGAGGATTATTTTGATATGATGGGGTTAATATTATTTATCATAGACCAAATTTCAGGTCGCTACGCCCAAGACTGTCTGAAAAAATGGCTATAACAGATAGACAGACGGGCAGAAAAGTAAATACTAGTGTAAGGATACGGTTTTTAACTTTTGAGGCACGGAACTCTAAAAAAATATCATTTATTTTTTAATTGAAGACTTTTATTTTTGAATACAAAAATGTTTCTCAATTAAAGATTTTTATTATTTTACACGGCAAAACATTTTATGAGTACCTTGACATTATTAATATCTCTAAAAAACTTAATTTTTCACATTAGTCTTTAACGCGTATTAAAATAACATAACAACAAATAAATAACAATTACGCAGAAAATAACATTTAAAAACAATACAACGCGCGCGGAAGTCGAAATTTTTTAAACAAACCTAAACATACTTCAGCAAACTTCAAATATGGTATAACGAAAACGTTAACAAAATGTGATAAGTAGTTTTCCCATGACTTAAAATATATGTTATAGAAAAAATCCAAAACCTCTTCCCTTGGTAATTTTTCTAACCCTGAATTTTAAATGTACTACATTCGTCAATCATACTTCGTTTTATTTTAAACTTCCAATCTCCCATAACACAAGTCTTCGTCATCATAGTAAGAAAATATTAACGATGAAAAGGTTTCAATAATTATGTAATCAAACAATTTAGGTATTTCTAATGGAACTAAGAACTCGAAACTTGACAATTTGGTAGTAAATGAATTGTAAATATGTGAAGAATCCTTCACATCTACAAACATCAACAAAAATCAACAGTCCAATCCTGGTGTTTTAATTGATGATCGTTTTCTAGGTGATATTTTAGCCTTTACATTGGATAACTCAATGTTATTGGTGAACAGTACTTTAAGAGCTTCGTCTAAATCTTCCCCCGCCTGCGCAAGCCCATTTCGTTCCATCCGGCAATTCTTCCGGTCACGATCTGAGGGCGATCTCCGCTGCAAGTGCAGACAGGTAATAGGTGAATATCGATACAATATATTTATTGGCGCCAGGGTTCGCCGCGCCATATATCTGCCGCTCGGACGCGTCCGCGCCACGTGAGAACTCGCGATTTATTGCCAATTCCAGTTGATACGACGGCGGGGTGCGCTATCTCGCCCCATGATTTATTCATGCGCTGCTTAGTCTGCTGCGATGTGCGGTAAGCTGGTTAGGTCTGATAGCGGCGGAGGGGCGGCTAATGGCTGGATGCCGGTGATCCCTGATCTTGTAGTTTTAAGAATGGTTTTATGATGGTTCGCCGATGTTCAGAGATCGAATTAATCTATTCATAGATAATCAAATATATGAATTTGGCTTATTGTGAAGAAGTAGCTAGAAATTGTTACACATGCACTGCTAAAATAGTATATATGATTCCAGCTTATCCATTATAATTCCTACTATGCTTGCTGAAACTACCACATTAAAAAAAACTATCAAGCACGAGTAAATCTCGTATTAAGAGGGTGCACATTTAGGTACTTATAAGAATTTAAAAGTACATAGCATTTATTTACATTAATTTATTTACATACATTAATTTTCCAAAACGCAAATATATTTCTAGCTTCATTTTTCACATGGATTAAAACATGGTGCATATTGCCAGAATTATACCTTTGTGTAGGCTTCTAAAAATCAATTTTTTTTTTATAATTTAAGTTGAGTAGATTCACAATTTAGTCACTAAATATACTACTTAAAATTCTGAAAAAAATATTATTGAGGCCTTAATTATATGCCCTATCAAAATATACTCCTCACTATATACGGAATAAAAAAAATTTCCTTCCCCTAAAAGGTTCACACAAATATTTATGAGTGTTAGCTATTGACATATTTGACAGTTAATATGTTTTATTGCTATACCAAATTTCAAGTTTTATGTCAAAATGTTTTTGAAAAAAAACGGATGTAACAGCAGACAAACAGAGACGCGAGTGATAAGAGCTCCTCTTTTCATTTTGAGGTACAGAAACTTAAAAGAAGATTTATTATGCGACTTAATTATATAAAAACCAGCTATTACTAGTTTAGCTTCGGTATAATTAATTTCCGTGACACATGTCTTATGTGTGCTAATCATTATAAAATTCCATTGAATAGTTGAGGCATTACAGCAGAACAATCGAGCAAATAAATTAATAAACAGATTCACTTCCTCATTTAGGACAAGTAACAAACCATTGATAAAAATGGATAAATGAAAAAGTATTGAAATGAATTGCCAGCAATACGAAATACGTTTATGAAAATTCGAGAAACTAAACTTAAGCAAGTTACCTATGTTGTGAAAAATTTACATAACCTTATTAAGATATACCAATCTACCTAGTAATTAGAGCATGGGTTATAAAAATAAAATGTAACTCTTGTACTGCAGCAGAGATGATGCATTGACGACAAAGTGGTAAACAAGAATAGCTTTAAGATAGGTTTGACCACATATGTTGATAACGACAATGACAAAAAAGCTTTGTACATATAAGTAAGGATTGGTTTCTTTAATAAGACATATAACTAAGTTTCTTTGTAAAGAATGGTCTTTGACATTTTAGAGGATGGCATTAAAATAAGCAGGCAACCTGATAAGCTTACACACGAGCCATCCACACAACAGCCTTAAGTCAAGATTTTGAAAATGAAGAATTTTCCTTTTGTGACTTATTTATTATCATCGTGAAGTGCGCTTTAAAGGAAAATTGGAGTTTCATGAATTCAAAAGATTCAATTGGAACCATGCTATACACAGACATTGTTTCTCCCTAAACAGATCCTGTTAAAATAATGGCTACGACTGCGTTGTGATACAGAGTTTAAGCTTATAAGCTGGTACCATCACAGATTTCGAAGGTATCAAATTCCTGAATTGCATGCACCTTAATCTCGTACGATAGAAGAGCCAAAAGTAATATATTTCATATTTAAATTACAAATTATCCCTATATTCACCCATCTAATTTATAACTAAACAAAGAAGTAACCACTTTAAATATCATACTCCTCGTACTAATTTTCATATGCCAAAATTATCATAAGAAATATTATTGTAAACTGCGATTAACAAAGCTCGACCTCCTCCAGAATCGGAGAAAGTAACACTAAATATTATTTGAGTGTACCCTATATACTCTGCCTAGAGCATATTCTTAACACCTGACTATCTACCGATATCCACAGACTGCTCTTTTAGTCCTTTCGGATGTATAATTGTTTCAAACGTAATCTGCCGGTATCTCGGAATAAAGGAGAATTTACCCAAACGTATAATTTGATAAAGGAGAAAAGTATACTCATAAGTAGCCCGATAACTTTAATAAGGGGTTTTCCTGATTAGAATATCCTCTTTGACCATCTTCTAGATAAACCACAAAGTGAAACTCGGTGGTCAGTGCTCATGTATCGAAAACCTGGGAATAACCATTTCCCTATTACGATGTCCTTAACTGTAAATGAATATTTCACTGAAAGTTTTCACTTCGGATGCTGCAAACATTATATAAGGAATTAATAGAACCGATTAAAACAGAGGTTGATTTCTAAAAGGAATACTAAGCTGTTTTTTCAATCATATATATTTAGAAAACTTTTCAAAAGTTTCGTGTGGACAAGATCAAATAATATACATTTTTTTCAAAATTAATTTTAACACGCATTTCACTCCTTCAGGGGTATAATTTTGTGAAAATTTTTCCTTAATGGCTATTTACGTCATTTTTGGACCCTTTATGCAAAACTTTAAGTTTCCCGGTCCAGCGGTTTGGGTTGTGCATCGATAGTATCAATCAGTTGGTGTATCCTTTTATGTATGCAGATTCTGATGTTTAACTTAATGAACTACTAAGTGGAATTTCAACATTATTATCGATATAATTAATCATAATTTTAAAAAGTATTGCAGTTATCGTAATTATCTATGGCTTTTTTTTATAAGATTCGTTTCAAGATTTCATTTTTTAACAGTTTTTGCATCTAATTAGATTCCAGTTGTTGCATCTAATTAGATCCACGGAATATCTTCCTTTAATTTATTTTCGAGACTAATGATTTAATGAATAAAAAGTTTTTGATACAATACATATTAAAGTAGTGAAGCAAATATCTAAAAATAACAAAATCAGATATTCTCTTAAAAGTATTGCAATTATCATATTAATTGAATTTGAAATTATGGACGAGTTTTTTGAAAACATCCATTTCAAGAATTATTTTTTTAAATACATTAATCGTTCGAATTTGGCAACCAGTTTACATTACTATCGCGTTAGAATACAAAGTGTTTAATAAATTGGAGATTTCGTTGGGTTAACAGGATTTCTTCATTAACAAGTTGATTGTTTTGTAACATTATGGTACATAGCGCCATTAAATGTAAACTGTATGCCGCTGAGATTAGTGTTTTCCAGTTAAGGCTAAGGTAATTAGTTTTCAGACCAAAACCTTTCGCCGCTGACAGTCATAGCCTATTCTCATTTGTCTTGGAAAAATAAATGTCGATTATTTCATCGGTATATAAAACATATCAAACGGTAACTTTTGGTATAAAATGGACACTATTGAAATTTGATTGGGTACTCACTTCAAATAATTTTTTAACAAAATCGTTAAAAAATAATTTGAAGTAATAAGTGATATTCTCTCCGTGAGATAATAATGTAACCCATAAATAAATGTTACTTATCGACTAAATGTCTTGCCGAGAGAATCTATTTTTGTAATAAATTTTCATAATTTCTAAATGTTATGAAATCATGTCACTTTCCAGTATAATTTACCAATTAAATATGGGGATAAAATATAATAAATATAACTTTACAAATATGTTTGCCTTAACAAGTAAATTTTCTAGAACATCCGTATGGGTAGACCCTGTGTTAAAGAAAACCCAAATGCACCTAATAAATTTGAAGTAAAACCACATATAAAATACTGTAAGCGATTTTTGGCAAAATAAGTATTTATATGCGGTTCATTGCAATGTTACTTAAGAAAAGCTCGACAAAATAAGAAGCTCTTTGTTAATTGCCTGAAAATAAAATAGTCGTATGATTCTTTCGATCTTCCTTCTGCTATAAGCGCAGTAATTCATAATTTCTGAAAGTTTTAACACAATTTATGGGGAACATGTTTCTAAACGGATATAAAAAAAAACAAATCCGTCGTTTCAATCGTTACTCCGCTTAATTCGTTTATATCCTTGATTCTATCAATTCTTAAGAAGTATTTACTCTATCATGTATATATTTATAGAAAAAAACTTCGTTTTTGAAGCAATGAGTAAACCACGATATATTTTTGGAAATTTATGTGAGCCCTATCTTTTTGCTGTAATTCAAATTAATTACAATTTTCTTTCGCATTAATAAGATTGACAAACTCTCCCGAAGACAGCAATAACGGGTGCTTCCACGAGCAATGGTAAACTTCTTTCCCAGTGGTAATGATCTCTTCGAGGGAATTTTCCAGTTAAGGAAATATGCGTTACCATTGACATGGTCATTACTTTTATAATTTCTTGAATTAAATACTTTTCTGCTACTAATATATCGTGTTATTTCTTAATATTCATTTTAATCCAAACACTTTTTTTAAAATCTTTGAAGCAACAATTTTTCCATAACTCCATTTTTATGAAGGTGTAATGTTTGCCAGTTCCTTCATTTTTATTATTTAAACCATTCTAATAATTTTCATTTTATAATATTACACAAATTGTACTTTGTTTACTTTGAACATGTACGACATAACTATTATTCTGCCCATTAAACTTTTCCGTTTTAAAAGTACAACGCGTAACAGGCTGCGACACGGACGAAATTATTGCGGCGGCGCGACCACACGTGTTCGCATTCGTAGTTAGTGATGAAAGGCTTGCGGAGACGGAGGTTAATGGGGAAGTTTACAAGGAAAGCTACTCACCGCTAGTGCCTTGCCGAGAATCTAATTAGGGGCCCCGGAGTGGTTGGGTCCTCTTCCGGTGACTCGGAGGTCCCGCACGCCGCTTCCCAAACTGGGGCCCGCGCGGGCGCGCCATTTGTTATTCGGTTGAATTATTGAGGCGGGCCATGCGCGCGGGACGGGTCGACTCAGCGTGCTGTGCTAATATGTTGTTATTGAAAAGTTTTTGGCGCGATGGTGACGTGTGTGGTTGAGAGGAGTGGGGGGAACGTCGGCGCGGTCGATGTTGTAAATAATAGAGGGTAATGCGGGTTTATTTTGAAATTTGCTTTGTTGAACAACAAAACGGGTCATGAGGCTACAATTTTAATTATGCTTTACGTTGCTACTGTTGTGTAATCTTAGTGACTTATATATAAAATACCTTAAGTATAATGGAATGCGTTTAGTACTGACGCTCTACTGAACAAGAAATTTCTTTAAGTTCATCTCAAATTAAACAAAGGGCAAACTAACATCATTTTTAATTTACTTATTATATTTCAATTTGAGTATACGCTGACAGATATTCTGAAAATAAAAATTAATTTAATAGAAAATTGGAAAAGCATGCGGTCGAGTGACAAACTTGAAGGTCAGTTCTTTAAAGCAAATTTCAAACAGATTTCGTTTTTAAATAAGTAATCGGTATACTCCACACTCCACTTTGATATTATTATTTCCGTAGTGTCGTATATTCATTATATATATATATATATATATATATATATATATATATATATATATATATATATATATATATATAAATATATACATATATGGTATTTTGTAATTTTTTTTTTATTATTATGTATACCGATCAGATAACATGATCATTTAAATTATGTAGGGAAATTTTTAACGTCAGAATCATTATTATTAAAATTACAATAGCATATGATAAATAATAAGATTAAGATTTGAGATTATATGTAATATGAATATAGTATTAAGAATTTAATACCATATTCTGATTTTTTTCGAGGAATTAATTGAAGACAAATAAAATGTATAACACCTTATTTGTCCTTAATTCTTTCAAAATCGAATCTAAAGGTTCCGTTTCAATCGAGAATTGTTTAAATTGATTTCAAGTAGTAAATATTTTGCATTTCGCAATGGGTAAAAAAACCGAACTTGCTGTTTTTTCTTGTTGACACGATCCCCCCTCCTCTCCCCTCTCGTACGAGTCCCCCGGGACACCATAATGAAACGACCCTGAATGTGACCTGAATGTTACTTATTGCTTCCCAGTTCACTGTTACTAGTCGTGTAAGTTAATGCGTCGCGCACTGAGACTAAGTCTAATAAGATCACAGTACTTACGAAAAATTTGTGATATTTGCATTTGTTATACCAGTCAATATTCAACCATAAAACATCTAATTATAAGTATTTCATATCAGCAAATTTTGTTCTCTTAGTTCGATTTTTTAATCATAATTTTGAATTTATATTTTCGAAATGGTCAAGTTTCAACTTTTGACACTCACTTACTTCCGTCGTTTGATATTTATTTCTTGCACCTCACTCGCTGAGATCATATCAGAAATAGTCTCACTGCAATCACATGATACACTAACTCCCATGATAAATGACAGGGAACCAAGAACAAAACGTGCTCTCTCTATGTCTTCCCGATCAGTTCCTGAATTCTGACGTATATTTGAGAAAGTATATCGGAAAGTATATTTGAGACCTTGAACTGATCTATCGAATAACATTACAATAAGACAAATTACGGAGGATAGAATAAAAACTTTAATTCATGTTATGTGACAATATAATTTATTAAGAATTATTGATTTCAGTATTTATTATTACTAGTGTCATAATTTAATAATTGAAAAAATTATTTAAAATGACTGGTTCAAAACGCATTGCTGTCCAGAGCGATAAAAAACTTTGGATCTTCACTTTTTAAACCAATTTTTTACCGATTCCTTCCCCTTCTCTATTTTCCTGGTTCCTTTTCTCGAGCCATTCTACTTCATTTAGCTATTAAGTCAGATATTTTCAACACCGCTACGTTTTCTTAATTTATCAATAGGAAACCTATTAACGCCAGTGAATACTTGCGAATTCGAGGCCAATTAAACAATTTAAAGTTTATAGAGTGATGGTAAAAGTGTATGCTTAATACTTTATAGACTTAATAACCCTAATTATCGTAAATATATTCAACTTTCCAATTCTTTGGGAACTTTTGTGTTTCCTTTAGGATAGACGTAAATATCCATTTCTACTGTTCTACTTCTATAAAAATTTTAATAAAAAGCAAAATTTAAAAGAAAACCCACGACGGAAATAGTCGCTGTAATTGAAAAACGAATAATTTTTTTGAAAGCCCTCCAATTAAAAGAAAGTAAGAACCTATGAATATAATTACAAACCCAAGAAAATCCATCGGGGCTACCATTACCACTCCCGTTCCCAATATCAACTATATTGTAGAAGCATAAAAAAGCCATTTGCGCATCTAAGAGAATTTCAGTTAGTCACGAACCTAAAAAAACTGCAAAATTTTAGGAACAAACATACCATGGGAGTTCCGATGGATTTTTATTGATTTATAATTATATTAATACATTTTTACTTTCTTTTAGTCGGAGGGTTTAAAAAAAATTATTTAATTGTTTTTCAATTACATCATAGGTTTTTTCAAAATTTTTATTTTATACTTTTTGGGGATAAAAGGGAACATTCGTTTGCAACAGAATGTTACAGCGACTCCTATTGAGCTAACACCATAACATCTATGTAAAAATTATCTCCGATTAGTCCCAAATATTTTGCAGAAAACAGTGACTAAATTGGTCAAACCGTTTTGGAGATAAAAGGGAACATTCGTTTGCAACAAAATGTTTATTTCAGCGTCCCCCTGGTGAGTAATCAACGTAACAACTATGTAATAACCATTTTCAATGAATCACAAACATTTTACAGAAAACCGTATGTAAATCGGTCAAACCGTTTTGGAAATAAATGGGAACATTGAAACAAACAAACAATCTCTCACCCTAAACGCATATATCTCCTCCATTGCGTCATGGGTAATAACGACTCTTATTTACTAACAAAAATTTATACATTTACTGAACAAAATTACTTTGGCTTTCTTATAAACAAAAGATTCCGGTCTCCTCCATCTTTTGACTACTACTTTGGACCTTGTTTCATCAGTTATTACACACCTGTCCAAATATGTTGGTAAATCAGCTTCAACTAGCTCCGTACAGTCACATAAAAATCTTGAGCTGATTATATTTTTATTGAGCTGAAAGTAGCCTCGATATCCATCTCACTGATATCTTAGAAAATTTCTACTTATTGTGAATAACATTTTGAATTCACTCATAATATATGCATATATAATATCGATCTAATTTTCAATCTGACTATTGCCGATTTTTCCCGAATTTTCCAACGTTTCAGCAGTCGCAATTAACAGCCATTCAGTACGAGAGTTATCTTCAACGAGCTGCAGCCCACATTTAAATTTAACTGAACACTCTAACCGTTGTACATGGCAGAGAAAATACTTCTAACGTTGTCACCGTGTCTTCAAGGATCTGCCTTGGCGTTAACCCTGTCCTCAGCAGGTATTTAATAACGGCGTGATATTCAATTCTATCCATATTTATGAAATCCGTCACATGTCGTAAATTAAACCAGGATAAACAAGGAATCAAGAGCAAAACAACATTGAAACTTTGAGAAGTGATAATTAATTATTAAATATCATGAGCGTACGTAGAAGAACCATACGTGAGTAATACTATAATATTGTAATTATTTTCCTATAAGATAGTGAACTTTTGAACCAATTCTGGTATATTGACGTTTCTTTTAATGATTTAACTCTTAACATCATTGTCGAAGATAATTTGTCATTGGATACTTATTCTGAGTTAACCAAAAGGGCATAGTTGGTATATTCAAATTCCAGAGCTTCTCCTCCGCTTATTCTCATATTACTGACTAATGGTTATGTTGAGAACGACTAAAACAACTAACATTTTTCAAATTAATTAATCGGCAGGTTATTTTTTAATCGTCAACCCTTTTATTCTGGATTTTTTTTCTATCGGTTAATAGTCTTATCAAATTGTATTGCTGACCTAAATAAAACCTAAGTTAGCATTGTCAAAGTTTTTAACTTTAAAAAAAAATCAATACTTTATTTAACGCAACTGTTGAAGGGAATATTGCCAATTATTAAAGACCTGACCCAAATTTTATTCCAAATTGGCAATTACAGTTAAATAATATTTGTGAACTTTTAGACAGATTATTTTTTTTCATTATACTGATAATTTTCCACTATTTAAATGAAAATTCTATCTTTGAAGATGAGCTTTCTAAAGAAAAATTGCGTCACCAATGGTTAGAAATTCTTTCTTTTCAATATGTAAAACAGTCCACAGAATCGATATTTCCCTTTCAGCAGATTCTAAGAGAATTATGTACAAAACCGAAAAAGTTCTTATTAAAGTTAACTATTCTTATTCTGAAACTCGTCATTGTCCTCTGCAAATAATTTTTTATTATCCAAACAACCAAAATTTTGAATCAATTTCATTCCGACACCAGGAAATTCCTCACATCTCTTTCTTTTTCTGTCAGGTAGTTTAACACGACTACCCATATACCCATATATATATATATATATATATATATATATATATATATATATAATATATAATGTTATAGATAATAATATCTATAACATTATATATTATATATTGAATATATTTGACGTTAATTTTGTAGAAATTCATAATTAAATGAAACTACATGATGTAGTATTATTTCTACTTTATTTGAATATTTTACCACTACCTAGGTTTCGTTGTATTACAACGTCTTAAGGTGTGCAATCAGCTAATTGATTGCGTAAAATACGTAAATTATATAATAACTGGTTTTGTCCGCGGCTTTACTGGCTTAAATTTCTGGTTACGGGAGGAAATTTTTATAGTGGTTTTCGTCTCTCGAAACACGTAAGTACTCGATCTAAAATAAATGCTGCATCAATGAGTGAAATATTGCAGTATGTACTAAATTTTAGTATTAAATAAAAACACCAAACCTTTCCCTACTATAATTATGCTATTTCTCAAGTAATAAAATAAATTTTAAAAAGAACCACGAACTCTATCTGGACAAAATTTTAAAATCTGTCCAGCTGTTCAGACGTATTTAAGTAAGAAACATCCCAACACATTTTGTTGTGATATCAATATTCCACAACGTAATAGCGTACGTATCACTTCATCACACGAAATATTGGCATATATTTCATAACTATATTATCTTTGATTAATTCATAGTTATTATGTAATCAACAAAATACTGCAACCTTTGTAGTATAAGTTGGGATGTGTAAATTTATTATTTTAACGCATTAACGGTATTGAACACTAAAATGTTAGGAAACTATTATAGTCAGAAGGGGAAAGACAGTTACCGAAGCTGATTCAAACATATGGTTTCATGTACATTTATATCACGTTATTACAAATCTTAGTAAGTTGGTACTTTACAAACAAAGAAATAAAAGTAAAAAACCGAATTTTCCTTTATTTTTACTACGAGAACTTCAATCGTTCCAAATTTAGAGATTCTAGGTTCGCAGAAAGAGTTTTGATGAGTGAATCTGTTTCAAAACCTGTGGGGTCATGAAACTTAATACATGATATTAACTGCAATATGACATCTCTAACCTTTCTAGAAAAAAAGTATCTTAGTAAAAAGGCGAACGAACAACAGAGATTGTATAAAGGTTGTTTTTTTCACTCTGAGTAAACGTAAAAATAAAGAAGGTTTATAAACGTGATATTAAGTTAATACTTTTTCACAATTTTCTGATTTTCTCACAAATATAAAATAATTCACGTGTTTATATAGAACATGTGTTCTATAATTATTTTACTTATGTACTATAACGCACGAACATTGACTATCTTAGCTAACATTGATCGCAATTTTTTTAATATGGCAAGAAAGTAAAATGGCAATTCGTTAAGTTTCCATTAAATTAAGCACATCATCTTATCTAAAATTATATTACATATATATAATCACCCAGAGAAGAGTCGACAAGACAGCCGCGTAAATAACAACACTCGCAATTTGATAACGTTAGAGCTTCGGAGCCAAGTCTAACCCAGAAAACAACCCTTGCTATGATGGCGCTTTGTGTTATAAGAGCATGTCATCCGAGCAGCAGTTGTTAATGATATTCACTATGCTGAATTATATAGCAAGGTGCTGTATTTAGTTAGATGGAAAGTATGCTATTTGACGTGCAACCTCTCATACCGTGTTATATGGCGATTATATAGAGGTACAAAAACTGCGACGTGGGTTGCTCATTTGACGAAGCAGGAGCGAGATAAACCATTATACTAAATATTTCGATACACCAGTTCAAGGGCTCAAAGAAATTTCGTCAGATTTGCGCTACACGGGGCGCCTGAGGTAGGGGACGTATTATATATTTTCGAGCACATTTCAGTTCACTGTTGCTCGTCGTGTTAGATTGTACATTGTATGAATACAATGAGACTATTTCTAATAAAATTTCAGTGGACGAAATAAATACCAAATGACGGTATTGGGGATTTGCAATCAATCTCAATATCGTCAATTTTTAGAGAGCGAATTCTATGTAGATTAAAAATAAAGGTAAAATTTATTGATACAAATATATCGGTGAAAGAACTTCAAATTTTTTTTTACAAATTTGTTTTTTTAGAACATAAATAGCTAAACATTTCTGCCATTAAAAATCAGGAAGAGGCAAAAAATAAAATGCAACTTATAACCATAACACAAAACGAATAAAGTATCTTCATAAATGCACGTATAATACTGACGTACAATATACAACCGCTTTTAAATTTTTTAAACATAGTTTTAAAATAATGAAGAATCTATATATAAGTATTTAATTATAAGTTTCAAATAAATTAATTTTGGTTAACGTGCTTCAACAGTTTCCTGAAAAGTAAAAGACTGCAGAGCCATATGAAATATGATTTATTTTTATGTGTACACTGACTCACAGTTAATCTCTTTTTATCAAACTTTTGACTTTATTTATTTTTAAATTATTTTTTTTTATTATCCTGAAAATCTGTCAGTCAAACAACGTTTTTCTTAATTTTATCATAAAAAAGGGAGTCGTTAATAAAATAGTATACACATTATTATAATTAATATTAAATTTTGTCTAGAAAACGATATACGGGCTGTAATAAAAAATATATTTGTCGCGTCGTCTCAGACTGTAAACCTGTGATTAACTAAACACTTCATGGATATTTGCCGTGGTATGACGAGTACGGCTTCTGACAGCCCAGTGCACCGCGGAGTCCCTAGTTCGCCCGCTTGTCAAGCGGAACCAGGATGATGTCTGCGGCTAAAATGCCACAGATCAGTGTCTGTCAGCAGCGCTAATGGTGCGAGAATCTACGTACTATGGTTTTCAAGTCACCTGGACAACGTGGCTATTGTGGACGTTATTTTCAAGAATACGCGCGTTGGGAGAGGACTATGCCCAGCTGTGGATAAAGAACAGGGCTATCTCCAGCTATGGAGACAAGCTCTTTATTTGATCTAAACGAAGAACGTGCCTATTGTTCATACATGAGATTACGTGTATCAAACTGAGTAAAAAATATTTATAAGCTAAAAGAAAATTCGGAAATGCCGAAAAAAATCACTATCACAGTTACAATTTCAATGAAATATATTTACACTTTTTTTTACAGAAGAACATTTCAAATATACTAATTTTTTGCAGAGGAGAGAAAAAAATTGGATATTAATCACAGAGATAGATGACTGTATCCTTTTTGATTATTTTAACAAACAATCATATTTACAATATCTAACAAATAAAACAATCTTAATATTTGCATCATATGTCTCTGCATAAATTATTATTTTATATTACTGATTTTTGACTTAATTAGATTGAGACTTTAAGTGCTATAACGGGCCGATGACTTCAGCTAAGGCTAGGTTACCTGTGACTTGATAACAAGGTACCACTTACTTGTCCTGAGGTCATCAACCACCTCAACTTCATTTCTGTAAAAAATAAGTGCTGCTTCATTTGATTACGAACATATGTATGTATGAGGGAGACTGATTAAAAAATCGGGTTGGTTGGATTCAGTACCATTGTACTTTAATACTAAATGTACAAATATCAAGGCCCGTAAGAAAATTCTTCATCTAAACCATGATTTCATATATTATTAAAGTGTAGACTCCGCACTACGACAACACGTAATGAGCATAAGCTGAGGTCCCAATGAAGTTAAACTGATAAAAAGTAATATTAAATTTTCAAATCGAGTTCGCAAATTCCGGTGTCCGTCGTCTCGACGTATATACATTCACGTACGTAGTATTGTGTAGTTTCGATTTCATTTATTATTTTATGATATTAAAATAGAATGCTGAAATTTAATTAAATTTACAATCAAGGCACTGACATTACATCATGATGCATCAACGCAAAATTGATTTTCTTGTGAGTATTTTTACTATTTTTATTATTAATTTACTTTCATATTCATAATTCTATCTAAATAAATGTATTTTAATTCAATTTGAAATCTCTTCGTCCAGCAACTAATTTATAAATATCATTGTCAAATTCGCTATTATTTAATTTTGTTTCATAATTTTTAAAATAACGTGTATCTTTGCTAATATCAAAGATCTTTGCTAATATCCCACCTGAAGATGTTGTAATACAACGAAACCTAGGTCGTGGTAAAGAAATTAAAGAAAGT
This sequence comes from Druceiella hillmani, assembly GCA_039881145.1. Taxonomy (NCBI): domain Eukaryota; kingdom Metazoa; phylum Arthropoda; class Insecta; order Lepidoptera; family Hepialidae; genus Druceiella; species Druceiella hillmani. Next base: position 35,671,386 of record JAYKKI010000017.1, on the reverse strand, counting down.
AGAAATAATACTACGTCACGTAGTTTCATTTAATTGGGAATAATGAATTTCTACAAAATTAACGCCAAATATATTCAATATTCAATAACGTGTATCATTTAGTTTTGTTTGGTAAATATTTTTGAACTATGTGTGCAATAACCACTTCTAATCAAATTACATGTAACTCATTTATTGAATATATTTGGTGTTAATTTTGTAGAAATTCATTATTGTGAATAATGAATTTCTAATTTAGAATTGGAAATTGCCCACCTGAAGATGTTGTAATACAACGAAACTTAGGTAAAGAACTTAGAGAAAGTAGAAATAATTCTAGATCACGTAGTTTCATTTAATTGCGTTTAACTCTAGTGTTAAAGAGTTTAGAATCAGAATTCGAGTTCCATAAGTATTTTTAAAGACCATCTGAAAACATTTGTTTGAAGATAATTTAATCTGTAAATGTAACAGTATAATTTAAGAATATTATTTATAATCTTCTACATTACTAAATTCTCATATTTCAACTATTGCTCATAGCGCAGTGAGGCTGGTAAATGTATATATAAATTAATATATACATTAAAGTTTCAAATAAATGAATAAAGTATTGAGAACTAAAAACTTGAGACGTAGTAAATAAGCTTTTTTTAATAAAAATTTTGAAGGTGCCCAACGATATTTTTCATTCATATTTGCTTACTCCCGTCATATACGTTCGTAATAAATAGCTGACTAGAATTTTAGACTTGAAAAACGAAACTGAACATAAAAATATATTTTCGTTAGTAATACGACGTGAGAGGAACGTTCGTTGATAGAATGATGTGGAAGTTGAGACGAAGTAACAGCTCGTAAAGCGTCTATTACTTGCGTAAATACGCAAGCGAGCTTCTCAGCGGAAGGTTTTGGGAGCACTGGCTTTATTATTGAGTTGAGATCGTGCCTCGAATATGGCCGTGCGTTAAACCGTGCATTTTATATTTGAGCCGAAATATGTAAACATTGAAGGCGCGCTCCACATGCTTTTCATAAAATATGATACGTGGAAAATGTTACGTGAAGAGTGAACGTTTTCACTTAGAGGCTCTAGACGTATTCGCTGAGAGTTTATGACTATAATATTACATGTACACGTTTTAACTCCGCTGTAGTAGTTTTAATTTTCGCTTCAAATATGTTACTGGGGTAGTTTTATTTTTATTTCATTCGTTCGTTGGGGTTGTATTTGTTTTATTTTTATTTCAAAATCAAAATTATTTGCAACAAACAAAAAAGGGGAACGAAACAATCTCCCATCCTTATTGATTTTATTGCTTACTAACCACTCGTACACAGCGCAATAACGGACCGTTATATTGAATTATTATAAATAGTTATCAATTAAAACTAAAATACACAAGTTACTCAACCAAACATCGTAAAATCGAACCAATAACACGCGCACGCAACAAGCGGCAACCTGGGATCACGTACTCGTGATCGTACTCATTATCTGCGGATGACTTTAAACTGACAGGGGAAGTGAATATCACTTCTTTACGCAGTAATAGTTAATATTCTTTGGTTACATTTAAATATTTCATTATCGAAGACACCGAAGATTTGTACCTTCATAAAAACTATAAGAGCAGGTTAGGGCGGGCAATGAAAGAAAAAGACGACGGGTTTTTTCAAAGGAAATGTTGGTCGATAAGCATTAATCACATCAAAGTGTTTATGTATGTACGTACATATATATGTGCATTTTAAAAGGTTTACTGAAAGAAGCATGCGATTGACTGCAGGCTTTTTATTTGATAGTGCTCAGAGAACCAAGCAAAACAATACGTTTTTGAGCTAAGAAATCAGTTTTCCTCTTGAGTTATGCCACCAATAATTTTGACCTCCATGAAACTCCATAATCCTTGTTGCCGATAATTTAGCACTACTATTGTCTTTAGTTAATCTAGTTGAGAACATTTGTAAAAATATATATTCTAATTAAAATTAGGGTATGAAAATAGAAAAGGCATAAGTCTCATGTTTACGCTGTTTATAACGTCTAATGAGGAATAACGATAGAAACTGTTTTAAAAACAATATTTATTTGCTGGTTTTAATGGACATAGTTGACAGATATGATAGACTTATTACTAGATTTAGAGAATAGAAGATATTAGAGAAATTTCTTTTAGCTAACTATAACAATAATAATATGATAAGCCATAATATAATAGATTTCTATAGATTATTTAAAAGTAAAAAAAATAAATACATACATATACAGGTATATACATATTCAAATACATCTACACATAAACATACACTGATATTACAATAATTTGCATTTAATGTTGCGACGTTTTTCTCCGGAAATTATGTTTTGCACCCCAAAATATGCTTAATCGCGAAAAAGCATATCGTATTTTAATTTGAGCTTTAATATGAATTATTATGACAATATTATTACTATGACAATCTTGTTCGTGTGATGGTATTATTACTTATATTCACAATTATATGAAACTACGTGATTTAGTATTATTTCTACTTTCTTTAAGTTCTTTACCACGAACTAGATTTCGTTGTATTACAACACCTTCAGGTGGGCTATTAGCAAAGATACCTGTAGGAATGGGTAGGTGCCTTTGCTAATAGTCTACCCGAAGATGTTGTAATACAACGAAACCTAGGTCGCAGTAAAGAACTTAATGTAAGTAGGAATAATACTACATCACGTAGTTTAATTTAATTGCGAATAATGAATTTCTACAAAATTAACGCTAAATATATTCAATATTATTTATATTCTTAAATTATTAAACCACCATCTTTTATCCCCATTGGGAAAATCCGATGGGTAAAATCCGATCGGCCTAAGTTTAAATTCGAACATTAGTGAAAATACTATTCAAATGGATTCATTTGTTTTTTGGTAGTAATTTCATAAGGAGAAATACAATCATCGGTACGACAATAATCGAAGATAATAGAACATACGATATTTAACACTTTAACTCACATGCCTTTCACAAAGAGATTAAAATAATAGGTGCACTTAAGTCCACGCAGTAGAAGTAAAAACTGGATTTTGGACACTGTATGCAAAAATTAAAAAATTATAATAATTAGCGTTAATAGGATTAATGTACTTACTATCTATATATTAATGTACTTACTATATACATCCACGGAGATACGTTAATAAACCAAAACAATTCAGCGTATTTTCAACTGATCACATTTTGTCCACATTGATCCCATTTTATCATAATAAATACGAATGTTAATGTATACAAATACGCTCAACATAAAAGTTTTGCAATTACGTACAAAATACACCACACAATAAATAAATATATTGGTTTAAAGAAATAGTATTTGTGGTCATTATAAACATAGATTTTACATAGTGAGTAAATACCGAACGTGGGAGATAGGGTGTTCCATTTGAGTTCTATTGATAAGAATAGTTTTATAAAAAGTGATATAAAAAATCCAATAAGAGAAATAGAAACATCGAGATTCAAACTCGGATTACCCTTGCGTTCCATATATAACCCAGTGTTTTTTGGTAAATTCTACAAATTCGGACGCTCTATATTTTCTCGTTCGGTCGCACTCGGCCTATTGCCGAGTATGTCTGAAATCGAACGGTTCGGCTATACTTGACCTACTTCCGAATATATCCGAAGCGCGTATCGCATGGCGTTCATTAAATTGCAATTCTTTTCCCAACAAAAAATTATGAAGAAAGTGAGCCAAAAGAAATTTTCAGTTTAAAAATTAAAACTGTTCTGGCAAACACTCGTCGATTCGAACATCACGAATTTCAAGGCGCTAACTGAGAAAATAATAGAATGTACGATTTAACATGCTCTGACGGAGATGACGGATATTTAGTCGGCAGCGTGTGTTTATTAACTTGTGCATGAAATCGATGTAACGACCCACAACTTACAAAAGTCGTTCGTCTGCGTTGCACCTAATAATGTTTGCGTAGCCAAACAAATAGATAGACAAAGAGACAAGGATTCTTGTACAAAGTTATTTCATCTTTTATTTAATTCCGACTATGTGTCTCCGACGGATATTTTAAACATATTAAAGTTTTGTCTACATGAGTTAGACAAAACCTAATTTTTTTTCTGAATACTATGTTCAATGTTTTATATTACCTATATTATTTCAAAAAATTTTATACTATTTTAAACGGAAGCTAATTTATTTTGTGAAGTCGACAAATGCGTGAAAGTTGACCATGTCAATCACTATCTACGATAATGCGAATAATGCGAATCTCTAATTAAATGGCTCAAAAATAATTGTATCAATCATACCAAGTAACTTCCAGATCATTATGATTGGAAATCTAAAATATTTTTCTAGCAGATGTATTACCTAACTTACCCATAGAGTCCTCTCTAGACATGAAAATACTGATTAACCAAAAACTGAACTGACGAGCAAGTGAATAATGTTAGCAGCTGCATTTTCATCAAAATTCGTCTTTCTCTAAAACACCTATAAGTATGATCATGATTAAACTTAAGTCTAGGACTGAATGCCATTCACACTCTTTTAAGATCGATTAATGATGTTCTTCCTTTAAAAATTATACATTCGTAATATTTTCGATTTTATAAAATATGGTAATGTTTCCAAAGTCAGGTCGTATTTTAACTTCAATAGATTATCGGCACAATCGGCATATTCTAAGTCTTGTATTTTAAATATTTTAAAAAGCTTTGTAATCCCATTTAAATCGAAGCTTTAACTTGTATCATGTTCGTCAATTATGAAAGTTTTAACTGCTCTCATGTTCGTCGATTATAGAAGCTTTCGCTCATTAGGTGGCCGTTAAATTCGCGCTCTTACGCTATTTTTGACTTAGATTTGTTTTGAGAGTATAATTTATGTACAATTTTGTTTAACAAAAAAACTGTCAGTTATGCAACGATATATGTTATTAAACATTTCTCTAATTCTTCAAAAGCATAATTCTATTTTCACTAGCTTATGCGAAATGAGTTCAATGATTTCTGAATTATAGGGCTTATTTCTGAATTATAGGGTATTATGGTAGTATAGCCATAAATAAATGAGATGTGAAATTAGAAACCCAATAAAAGTTACATAAATATATTTCATTTATAAATAGTACAAGTTAATTGGATTATATAAATGAATATATTTAGTGTTACATAATATAATGCGGTATACTATTAAAATAGTTATGTCACTGTTCATTTGTTGAGTATTTATAACCGAAACAGACCAATAAATTTGTTTAATCAATAGTATGTGTTGACAAAATGACTTCTACAAATAAATAAGCCAAGTTCATGCAAACCAAACGTATTATTTTCATAAAATTAGGAATAACATTTTGAAAAGCGTAACCCACCGCATAACTGCTGCGTGCTGCGTTTACGTCTTATTTTGTAACACTCATATAATTGTACCATGTTAATTCTATACGACTTGTCTGCAGGTTATTTTTGCAAAACACTAAAACTATTACATTTATGTCCCTAGTTAAAGTATCCATTCTATCCCCGAAAATTTCTCCTATTAGTCTAAATTACACTGGTTTTATTTCTGTCTAAAGTGGTCCTGGGATAAAAGTTTTGAGAGCAAAATATATATTTTTACAGTAAACTCTGCTTACGTTTAAGCTCCTGAGATACTGAACACCCTAAAGTAAATTTTTACTTGTACACTTTTGCCTGTGAATATTTTTTCCCTCTTTTTCCATGTTTATTTTCTTCAATAAAAATTCTATGTAGCATGCAGCAAAAAAATAAGTTATGCCTAAATAGGCATAACTTATTTTTCTTCTCAGTTGCTAATATAAAAATAGCTTTATTGCTTACTGACGCGTCTTCAGTCTCGTAATTTACAGTATACTTAGAGACGTATTTTAAAACAAAAATATTTTAAAACTCTCTCACTTCCTACTGTAACATCATTTCGCTAAACCGTTTCGTAATAAAAGTTTTACTAAAGAATAATGTAATCTTATTAGATTAATTAATTTTATTATTTAAAATAATAAAGTTAAATATTTTAGTAGACTTGTCTTCCAATGTTTTTAATAAAAACGCATCCTACACATATTTATTTATTAGCTCGATCCAGGCTTTGCCCAGACAAAATAACGTGATTATTTTATTTTAACAGCTTTTTAAATATTCATTATTAAGAATTAATTTATTAATGACATGCTTAGCGGTTTAGTTATTTATTTCGAACTTTGGTCGGGTAACAAACAATTTGTAACAATTGACCAATGTACACTGTTGAATTTATCATAGATTGCACATCTCGTGGTATGAGTTTTATTATTGACTAGGACGCCAGCCTTGAGTTTTTATGTTACATGTAATTATAACTCAATTAATTTTACAAGTAATTAAATTTTAATATAACTTTAAATAGGAAATAAACGATACAACTGTTTAATTTTTTATAATTTTTTTAAGATCTAAGGAAGCTTTAGGAAAATGGCATGCATCTCCATCCGCTGGTCTATTGGCAAGCCCTGGGTCCCAATTATTGACCGATATTGGTAATTCTTTCTTCTCACGATTATTGAATTGCCACAATAATAGCTTATTGATTTTTACAACGAAATATCAAATAGTTTAATTTTGTAAAACCTTAATTTTTCACGTCCGGTGGTTTTCTCAGTCTATTGTATTATGTTCTCTATACATTGTGTGTATACGATGAGCTTCTCAATGCTGTTGGCAGGTTTTGCGCAATGTCATCAAAATATTCGAGGTTCTTCGGAGACAGAATGAGGATTCTCTGAATCTCGTTACAATTCTAGTCTCTTTCAGAATATATACGTTGGTTCTCTGTACGTCGCATGATGTATATTCTTTTCCTATCGGCATCTTCAGCATTCGTGAGACGGGCTGCTCCGTTCAGAAACTTGGAAAAGATTAAGGTTCGTACAAAATATGACTCAGTACACGTAGAGATTTTTGTATTTTTCCATACTTTATTACAACTTTTTATACTATCTAAATAAATCCATTTGAAAATTCTAATAAAATGAGTGCGTAGAGATTTTTTTAAATATTTAAATTCACGGTTGAAAAATTAGGGGTTGATATGATATATATTGCGTGCCAATTCGAAGCTTAATATTTTGCAATAGGGAAGACACTATGATATTATAACATCTTGTTCTCTTTAATTCATTACGAAACCATAAAATGCGTATTTGGATGACTAAGTATTCAAAATTATAACAGTTTCTTCTTTTACTACTGAACACTGAAAGATATATTGAGGTGATGAAGTACAAGGTTTTAATTTCCTATAAACTTTTATTGTACACTGATGACAAAACTGCATGTTATTTTACATATATTTAATTTTTATAAACACACTAATTCTGAGGCGCTAATCGAAAAGGCTAATTTTGTACAATCTTTAATAGTTTATACTGTTTATACTATAGAGAAGGTTTAACCGGCAGAAAGAGTACATAGAGAATAAATATTTTATGTTTGGCAAATTTTACACAACAACTATTACTCGTTTTTATTACTAGTATTGTGATTGAATCCTGTCCGCTATAGGGCATTACTCATCATAAAATCTCTGAGGCGTAATTAAGGTGAACATTGTGGAAATATTGTAAGATGTTACATAGTACTGAAGTAAAGATAAAATTAAAAAAAAAACCTTTTTTGTGATAATGACGCATAAAGTAACATTTCGTACACTATTTTTTTATACCTATCGATTTTTTATCTTTATGTACGTTATGAATGATAAAATATATGGAATAAAATAAATGGTATCGTAATATCGTAATTATATATATATATATATATATATATATATATATATATATATATATGTGTGTGTGTGTGTGTGTGTGTGTGTATGTGTGTAGAACTATTGATTACATTTCAATTTGAACACTAATAGTCACAATTAAATGAAACTACGTGATGTAGTATTATTTCTACTTTATTTAAATTCTTTACCACTACCTAGATTTCGGTGTATTACATCATCTTCAGGTGGACAATTAACAATTAGCAAGGGTTAATGTTTGCTGATTGCCCACCTGAAGATGTTGTAATACGATGAAACCTAGATCGTGGTAAAGAATTTAAATAAAGTAGAAATAATAGTTTAATTTAATTGTGAATAATGAATTTCTGCAAAATTAACGCCAAATATATTCCATATTTCTAATAGGTTACATTTTTCAAACTGGTCATAAAGTTTTATGTGACTAATATATTTTTCACCCATTTCAAAGCAATCAAGTCCTACTTAACATATTCTACTCTATCATAATAAATAGCTTTTAGATATCAGCATCATGAACTTTAAAAACAAGTTGAATAACTTTTAAATTCGTGTAACGTACATAAAATTTATGTATTTCTCATTTATATCATTTCTCATAATTAATCAATGTTCTTCTATCTTTTTTAATTTTAAATAAAGTGGCAGTTAGTTGCCCTGTAAAATATTCACAAAAGGGCTGGAAACGATTTTTGGTAATGCTATTGCCTCGTTGTAGGTTTAATTCATAACTGAGTTATTAGAAATTGTGAGTGTAAAACATGAGCTAATTTGCTTATGTTATTATAACATATCAAGCTGTCCACAATCGTATCCTGCTATTATTAAATCGGAATTTTTATAATCGTCTCTTCCATATTAACATACCTATAACTAACATATATTAATTGATTAAAACCTGCTCATATAATAGCTTAGTGAATAAATATCTGTCGCCTGTAAAAGAGCTATGTTTTACTTTTTCCCATATGTCCTTTTTTAAGGAGTTGCATAGTTAAAATTATATATTTATATATATATATATATATATATATATATATATACATATATATATATATATATATATAAAACTATCTGTGATAAAAATATGAAAAATAACGTGTAATGGCAAAGAAGAAGGGTGTTTGAAGATAGCTCAAGTATTAATCAATATAATATTAAGAAATAGGATAAGAGGTGAAGAAAAAGCCCAGATTTTCCAAAATATAATTTTTAAACGTTAATGGAAAAATAAAATTACTTTCATTAATACAAATCATGCATCTTTTAAGAAGTGTACGTTTATAATGCCTTTTCTTATGTTATAATATTATACGTAATTTTTTTTAATATTTCATTATGAAGGCGGTGACTTCATTCCACTCTTACACAGTTTAAAGGTGAAGGAAATGATAACGTGTGAAAAATATAAACTTTCTCTGTTTCATTTTTTTAGTGTCCCTATTTCAAAAGGTTTTTCCGGAACCCTTATAAGATCACTCAAAGTTCCTACAGTCTCTCTGTGACAGTAGTTTTTCACAAAAACAAAATAAAGCATATTTGTCCATAAGTATCGCAATAACTAACACTCAAAAATATTTAGATGGAAATTTTATGGAGTTTTAAATTAAGTACTCGAAAACATTTTAAATTTCATATATAACGTAAGGGAACGTTTGAAAGATTTATTCGTAACGGTCTCAAAAGTACTTTTCATAATTTTAGATTTATTTTGAAACCCCTGAACCTAAAATTATGGAAATAGGAATTATAGAAACCTACGCAAAATTTGTAGGCAAATTATAACGATGATTTTAGACATATTGCGCCAGAAAATCCATGTTAGTGATGAATTATAAGAAATAAAATATTGTAAATTAATTTCTAACGAGGTATACATACCGATACAAAACAATGGCGATTCTGGTCCGAAAACGCGAACCAGAATCGCCATTGTTTTGTATAATGCTGCTAAATTAACTACACTTCAATAATATTGAAGCAACAGTTTACTCTCTATTCTTATGCAGAGATTTTATATTTCCTTAGTTTATACGAGATGTATATATAAAAATAAACTTCTTAACAAAAATAAACAAGTTAGCAAAAGCACGTTAATAACCATCTATTGCGTTATTAAGTATATCACAGGTAGCGTCGAGAGACAAGCCGACTGCGTCCGGTGTCCGCGTTAAGTACTTCAGAGGCTTTAAACTTTCACTTTAGGTCCGTGCTCGTGCAATGTGAATTTAAACTTGAATTCATGAAATTAATTACAGTGTAGAGCTTGAAAGCTCCGGTCAGCAAAGCTTTATGGGCGGTTGTTAAAATATTCAAGTAATAAACGAGTTTTAATGTTTAATTCTCGGTCCAGTTGCAATTATTCTGAAGGTAATATATCTTATATTACTTGTTCTTTCGTAGTCAAACTAACTGTTGTATCTGATAGTAATTTCGTTTTGTTCGTTCCAAAAAAATTATTTCTCTAGTTATTATTTTTACAATTACTTAGTGATATAAGAAACCCACATAACTTTATTATGCAGTCTTAGCCTCACATTTCTTGAAGTTTCAGATCTATGAAGATTAAATATTGAAATTAAAAGTAACAGAATTTTTAAAATAACCTATCTACTCATATATGTAAAGTGGGAAGAAATTTTGTTCGTGTATCACACATCAAGTGGTTTACAATTGGACAGGTATTTTAAAATTATATAAAGGTTTAGTTAATCATTTTTAAAAGAAAAATATCAAGGTAAGTCATATGTGTCATATCTTCAATTTTATAAGCATAAATTTGAAAAGTTTTGTATCACATCGAGAGGCTTATAATTGGACACGTATTGTAAAATTAAATTAAGGTTTCGTTTGTCATTTTTAAGCCTCGTTTGCGAAAAATATCAAACTAAGTGATATGTGCCACATCTTCAATTTTATAAGCATAAATTTGAAAAGTTATGTATCCCATCGAGTGGGTTATAATTGGATACGTATTGTAAAATTAAGTTAAGGTTTCATTTGTCATCTTAAAGTCTTATTTGCCGGAAATATTGAGTTAAGTAATATACTGTGTATCCTCCACCTTCATCAATTTTAAAAGTCGTATATTCCATTGAGTAGCTTATCAGTGAAAAGGTATTTTCAAATTGAGTTTAAGTCACGGTTTTGCTTAAAATTTTTAGATAAGGCAATATTATTTCTTTGTCACTTGTTCTTAATATTTCTTCTTAGTACCCGTCTGTGTGATTAGTATACCTAGATTATTTCGTATTATATTATTGTTTTTCATTCCCTGGGGTTTTGAATTCTTATCGACAGCGGGCCAGCCTCGAGTTTTGACGAGTGAAGTAATTATAAATTTGATAATTTTACAAGTAATCAACTTTTAATATAGGGTATTGGAAAACAGATCTTCCTTTAAAAATGTTCAATTTTTCTAATTTTTTTTGTATAAGATAATGTATTAAGATCTAAATTTTTCTTTCAAAAATTACCTGCGTTTCCTCCATTGGTCTATACGTATGTATGTAAGTATGTACGTTTAGGGACACGCTGCAGGTTGTAAATCTTCGCAGATTTTGGTGATTCTTTTTTCAATCGATTGGTAAATAGAAGACTTGATTTTCGCAATGATTTGTAAAAAGTAGTTTAATTTTGTAAACAATTTTCCACAAAAACTCCCTTTTTTGGTGGTCGACGATTGTTCTCGGCTTCAGTTTAGTGCGGATCTTCTTACTCCTTTACTTTTTGTTGTTTTAACGGACTGCGTATCCTATGTGCTCTAATTACTTCTCTATATATGTACATAGCGTATGTATATATTGTCTCTGTGTCTGTGTATTTGAGTGTATAAGTGCGGTGTACCTTTGTGTGCCTGTCATATTCTGGAATCTGGAAATTGCTACACCAACATTTCTAGAAGCGATATAAATGTCAGAACTAGTTTAATGCCGATCTAATCTCCGACATAAGAAAAAACCATACTATTATTACAAGATCTATAAAATTTCGATTATAGATACCACAATATTTAGCTTATTGTGAACAGACCATTATTACCTAGGACATATTTTCATTGCAGTGATTCGTCTCCTTATTCCGAATAATAAAAGAAAAAAATATTCTAAGAATATTATTCAATTAACTTCTTTTCCATTTTTCATAAAAAATTGTCTTGTCAAAAAAAAAAAACGTTTTTCGTGATACCATGGTTATTCTGTGGCAATTCAATAAAATTACAAATAATATTTTTGATAATGTTGTGGAAAAACCGCAGCCGCAGATTTATTTATTTTATACTAGTCTACTTTATCTGTACATGATCGCAGCCGTATACCGCCGCCCAATATTATAAATACGCCCTAACATGTTTAGATGTTTTGCAATATGCAAAGTTTGCAAACAAGCCATAAGTAGTAAATAATAAATAAATAAAATGAATGTACACACATCGCATTCAGTATATTATATTTTTTGTCATAAATGCCGCCGCTGTCTGAAAATCTTAGCATTCTTTTTAATAAAGATATCATTAACATTATGACACAGAAAGATACCGGCAAGGTTTAGATACTTACATAATAAAAAAATATTTTACTTCGGTTAAACATTTCTTAATAACTGAATATTCGAACTTAATTTTTTTTAATTATTTTATTTTGAAATGAATCTACTCCGTAAAATGTAAGCAATTTTTTTTGTTAGCATGTTCTTTTTAAAAATTAATACTCTATGACAATAGTCAGTTTATTCCAATTGTATTGGTACTCTATTTTTTGATGAAAATTTAATTCGTTCAACCTTCTTATAACATGGGGAATAAGACTAGTGACTTTAATATCTTCAATATTCCTTGTAATTTATGCCATAAATCCTTTCTAATAAATAACATTTTGTGTAAACAATGCTATAGGTAAAGGACTCTAAGAATATTCCTTAATAATTTAATATTAATTAATTATAAAAATTATAAAAATTAATATATGCAATATTCTTTGTAAGTTATGCCATAGAATCTTCGGGATAAATGACATTTCTATAAACACTGGTAAAAGACTAAATATATTGGCAGTTTATTGCAATTATAATATTATCTACTCTATTTGAATGAAATTTAAATACAATCAACCTTCTTTATAAAATTGTAAACAAGAATCGCGGCTTTAATTTCTTCAATATTCATTGTAATTTATGCCATATAGATGTTATTCTCGACATGTACTTTGGAAAATAACGTGGTCTTAATAAATATTACAGATCAATATATTAAAGGAATCGGTACCCTTTTTACAGCGCTTACTTTAAAAGCATAGAAATGAATCTATGTATTGCATGGTATTCTCAAATTTTTGAAATGGTAATCATACATACTTGACAAGAATTATAATAAGAATGTATTATACAGTAAAATCTAGTGACGAAAAATTATAAATAGACCATCAAAACGATAAATATTTCTTTTTAATCTCAAAACAAAAAAATATTAAACAAATATTGGTTCAAATTAATCATCAGTCTAAAGGAGGTAAGATTGTTATCCCCTAAACTTTAAACAACTTTGGGCTAAATATTAATGTCGTATTACTTCGTTTAATTCACTAAGTGGACCCTTTTTTAATACTCGTAAAAATCACGTCAAAGAATATTGTAATCTATTAAAAATTTCGTTGCGATATCTTTTACGATATTTTGGATTTTCTGACACAATGTTATATAATGCCTCTTTTGTAAATTACCAGTATTCCTTACAGAACGTATTAAAAAAAATAACTCTTTATAGATGCTCTGATCCCAGTTTTCCAAGTGACAGTGAAACACACCTCGCTCAAGTTCCGTGTTAAATCTATTATAATCTGGAAAACATGGTTTCTCCTGTCTTCTACCCCAAATAAATCAATAAAATCACACAGAAATGCAGTGTTGTAAAAATCATATCTGTGCGTGCGTGCGTGTGTGTGTGTGTGTATTTGCATATTACAGTAATATTGGTTATGTATATGTATATATACATACATATATATATATATATATATATATATATATATATATATATATGTATATATATATGTATATATATATATATATATATATATATATATATATATATATATATACATACGTAACCAAGATTATTCAACATGGAATTTAAAAACCTGGCGAAAATAACATAAGTAAATTTAAGCAAAGTACTACAATTGTAAAACTATACCAATTTCGCTACACTTTTATAAACTTTTTTTCAGATTTAATGCAATTCAGCTGAAGAGGGAATAAATTTAAAAATGTGTAATGGCGATTTATTCCGACTGCTGATTAACCGTCCTTCTTTATAATAAATATGAATAAAATATTCTCAGACGTGCTGAACTATTAAGACGTTTAACGACACATTCATTTATTTATCTACATTTAAAAAGCCTTAAGTTACTGCTACTACATTATCTTTATTAGGACGCAAGGTTCATTACGCTACCTGTATTATATAAGTATACCAATGTCTATTCATTGCTTCTATTCAAAATTAATTAAGTAACTAAGAAAATATTCTTTGATCGTCTCTCTAGCGTATATTTTCAAGCACGCGGAAATTATTAAGGAAAATTTCGATATTTTCACACATTACTACCAAGAAGACGTTGGAATATTTAGTTTTTTTACTTATATTGAAGACCGCACGTATCGTTTTAAGAAATTATTATTACTCGTTAATTACTATCTATAAGCAAGAGCTTTCCTTTTCAAAGATTCGAGATATTGAGACATTAAAAATTATTAAGGTAATAATACTATCTATAAGCAAGAGCTTTCCTTTTCAAAGATTCGAGATATTTGGACATTATAAATTATTAGCGTAATAATAAATAAATTGTCTTCTTCTGATTAAATAACGTATTATGATTGGGTATTATAGCTTATAAATTCAAAAATGTGATTTTTTCGTCCATTATGTACATATGGCGTATAAAATAGAAGGTGATTCTACGTATATTTTTCCAAGACGGATATATTATTTACAATTATCTGTTTCATAATTACGTCTCAATAAATCGACATAATAACTTTTATATATTAACTATATATTGACTCTAGAAAATAATTTTAAATCATGTTTCGAGATAAAACTACATAAAGTATAATAAATATGTGAAAATAATATGTAAAAAAAAATTATAAACTTATTTCATTTTCACCCACTCATAGGATCTTCTCTCTTTTTTTTCTCCTAAAGTCTTGTGAGATGACTTGATCAATACTTTTGCTCTTATTCTGCATCCAACTTCGCCTCAATCGTGCATCTTGATATTTAAGTTAATAGTTTATTTTTTATATATCCTTATAAAATAAAAAATTATATTAGACCTATTTTCAGCAAAGGTTCTTCCAATATGTTGCCTCATTATACCTTTAGTATTTACAGATATTGCAAGCGGAAATATGTAATAAAACAATCAAATTTAAGCACATTTTTATATTTCACTTATTTTCACGCAAAATCGGAAATAAATAGTTAAATAACTATTAGGTTGGCAACTTATAAATCCGCAATCTTTGTACACAAATTTTCAACTTTTTATATGTTCATAGTAAAATCAATTGTTAATTATGTAAGCACCGTCAGTATTTAACACTTGTCGCCAACGTATAGGCAGAGCTAAAGTTCCATCTATGTAGAAATATTTGGGCCTTTGACTGAAAAACCAGTGAAGTTTGAGTTTGATATGACTTTCGTCTTTAAATTTTCTATCATGTAATTTATTAGACAGAGAGTGAAAAAGATGGTAAATGACCTGAAAAGTACAATGGGTGAAGTAACAGACTCCATCCAAATTAAAGATTGTCACGTAAAAAATAAACTTTGATTTGAAGGAAGTTTAGCGGTGACTTTGCTCAGTTGTTGATTATAAATCTTAACTGTAATTGTACTGTTAGCTTAAAAGAGTTCCTAATGAATAACTCCATTTATACCTCACCATGTACTCAAAAGTATCTTTTGTTCAATCTTATATTTTGGTCTAGGTACACCTTTTTCCCAGCTCCTAGTAACTGGCGTTTATGCTAGAAATTAACATAATCCATACACTTTTCATCCCTTGTAGCCAGATACTTCTCGTTGGCACCTCAGTAGATCCAAGCACAAATTAGCTCTCCTCTGAAGTTGAAAGGGTTCCGCTTCTTTCTCAAATCGTGAAGTTGTTCTTCCATTGCTGTATAAAAACATGAAAATAGCTCTGCCAAACAATCCGAACTTAATATGGGATGTTTTAAGAAACCTTGTAAATATTTTTAAATCAATTGTAGGAAGTCACTTTGGATGAGATTTATCGGACAGGTCAACATTTCCTTCTTTCAATTTTTGGGACCAGTATTTGGCTGTGTCATAAGAGGTCATACCTTTACCCATCGTTGTGTATATATTGCGCGATATTTTGCTGATTTTCCGCCTTAAACGGTATTCATGAAGAAAGAGTCCTCTAAGTTCACTTTGAAATACTTCTATTTTTAATTTATTCTTTACTCGCCGATTACTCAATTGCAAACTGAAGAGAAGTTCGAAAGTAGCGCTCTTTAGATACTCTATAATAAATATCAGCTGAAAAAAGTGGCGGATTTATAAATTGCCAACCTAATATTTATTTGGCCAATTAAAAAAAACCTACGGCAATTTTCTCACTGCACCGTGTCAATTTTTTGAATAGTTTAAAAATTTAATTATAGTTTGTATATAAGGCAGATAGATTTAAAAATATTTGTAACGTTATTATTAAAAATAGATTTATGATGTGGTAAATAATACTTCAAGTTAAAAAAAATAACTGACTCCCTATTTTCCTGTGTTTAGCTATAAAAAGCGCCATCTGTCATTAAATCTATACAGTTTAATACTAAATATTCTATATATTAGTTTGCGAATTCACCGTTAGATGTCGACTCATATTTTTGTTACCTTGCAACTATCCTTTGAAATTTATATTGTATATTTGTGTTTCTTAGAGTTTGTTTATTTGAGTAGCTAGGAAGAATCACAAAATATTTTAAGAACATTGTCTTAAGTAATAGTGCGTATTGTATAGAGAAATGCCTATATTGGGAAACCTGGTGCTGAAATTTAAGTATAATAAAGCAAATAATAAAACAACAGCATTTATATGAAAACGAATAAGTGTACACTCGCAGCATGCGTGCGTACACTCACACTCATTTATTTCGATAAATATTTCCATTAATTAAATCGTTAACTTGTTCGTACGAAATTAGATCCCAACTTACTACAGTATTACAATATCGCAAAGGGGCTGGTAGAAATAAATGACAAACATTTAAAAAAAATCGAAGAAACACTAAATGAGACTAAAAGGTTACTATTAGGTATCATAAGTAGGAAAAATCACAAAGTCACTTATTATTTCTTGTATAAACTTAACCGTGGTATTATTATTATTATTTTAATTGAAATAATTATAATTATTAATCATTAATATATAATAATTTACATTGCTCTTGGTTTTAGCTACAACTTTTCACATTGTATGCTAATATTAATAAATAGTCGCTTTTTTACAATAATTAATGATTTTTTTCTTAACATTTAAATATGTTTATTTAATTTTTTTCACCAACGTTAGAAACGTGTTATTATTTCCTTTAAGTTTTAATTTAATATTAATAAAAATAATAATATACATTTTATATATAATTTACAAACTGTGTCACAGTCATCCATAATAATTATTATATTATATATTAAAACATTAGTTGGGACTAGTATTGTTTTTGTGGAAATATAAAAATATTAAAATCATTCCTTCTGATATTGAGTTCAATTAGTTGCTGATAAGTCTACAGTAAAATAAGGGTTTCTTGTAAATAATACTTTACCCACTTTTTCAAAATTTTTTCACAACTTCGTCGAAAAAGTATATGATTTCTTTTTTGGATTAAACACTGGCAATGCAAAAGTTTAGTGCGAAATATTCGATGTAGGTATTATGAATATTGGAACTTACTGAACTTACTGTATTATGAATATTGAACTTACTGATTGCTCCTTAAACTTACGAGCGGTCAATTTCAGTCTCAACTTTTTCCAACTAATTATATATTCCAATGTTTTCCAAAATAATTATAAGCTGATTCAACGCGTACTGAAATTAACAATATAACTTTAAATGAAACGCCCATAAAACATAAACGACTTCAGCACCAAAAACTGTCAAAAACGTTACATGCTCCAACTTTCATAATACTCAATAAGAATAATGTCTGCAATCACAAAGCATGCAAGAACAGTGACAAGATTTTATTAATTCTTGACTTAAATTCAAGTCGTAACAGAAATATATTGGCTTTATCGTGATTTTTATTATAATAACGACATTGTAAGTCATAATGATGTGAGATTATCTTTATCGTGATTTTTATTATAATAACGGCATTGTAATTCATAATGATGTGAGATTGGCTTTATCGTGATTTTCATTGGAATCATGGCATTATAAGTCAAAATGACGTAACATTGGCTTTATCATGATTTTCATTGGATAAAGGCATTATAAGTTGTAATAATTGGAGATTGCTTTTGTAGTAATTTTTATTGGAATAATGATATTGTAAGTCACTATGATGTGACATTGGCTTCATCGTAATTTTAATAGAAATAACGGCGTTCACACTTTGTGATTTAAATATAAACCGATCTTAACGTTATAGATTCCGACGTTAATAAACAAATGTCCCAAACCGATTTAGTTGGATAAAAATTAAATTTTAGAGAAATAAATAACCAGACATAAAAAATATACTCAATTTTCAAGGAATGATTTTATATAATTTATATTTCATATACACCAATTTACAATTTTTAAATTTTCCAAAACAAATATGTTATTACAAATTAATAAAATATATAAATGACATGGGTCACAAAATATGTTGTTAACCGAGAGTAAAGTGGTCGCAATGAAAGCTTCCAATGGAAAAGTAAGTTTAATAAAATATTTAAAGCTTACATTTTAAGGAACTGTCCTGAAAATCTCGCAAATTTATAAGGTAAAAATGAGTATAGTTGCTCTAAACTAACAAAAGAGAAAAATAAGCAAGACGTATAAACATCTACATAGGGTGTTTTCCGCCCGAAATAAAGAAAAAATCTATAAGGTCTATAAAATATATAAGGTCAAATTTTTATTCACAAAATTTACAATGAGAACATGCTAGTAAATAAAATATTTGACTGGAATGAATAATATTAATAGAATACTGGTGGACCAAAAAGTTACTAAAGAAACTTAATAAATTTTCTTCATTAATAAATTTTAATTATCAGGATTTTTTTGACAAGTACAGTAAAATTAGCAATGTCGACATTTGTTATATTGAAATGCCAAACTAAGTAAACAGGAGTATAAATCGCTATGAATTCAGACCGCATACATACTTGCAGCTATTATTGTTTGAAAAATTCATAACACAAATGTAATAAACAAGATCATAAGCTAGATGGGAAAGTTTGTTGTTTTTGTTTCGTTAGTTTTTTTTGTTTGTTTTTGTTTGTGTTAATTATTAACTAACAATAAAATATTTATGGAGGACAGGTTCAATTTCATGAAAAAGGCAGAGAAATACAATTCATACAAAAAGCAACCAATACAACGGTTTTTATCATATTAAAATATGTATCCATAAAATAAAGCGACTTTCTGGAGGAATATATTCGAAATACAATTCTCCAAAATTAAACAGGTAAATGTTATCTACGAATTTTTATCTTCAATAACAATTTATTTCCCTACATGAATTAAGTCTTAACATAACATTTATCCATATATCGTATGCATTTATTATGTATATACACCTACTCTAATACATCTAGTAATGAAGTGGTAGAATGTAACAATATGAATGCTCAATTATTACTAGATGAAAAATGTACAGTATTAATATGAGAAGTTTTGTAATTAATTTACATCATTACACAGTTATGTTAACTCTCGAGTAACTCCTAAAGGCTATATATTGTTAATATAAATGTTTATCATATAATATGTAAAGCTTTCTTACAAAATTACAAAAAATCTTCTAAAGCCCACTTAACATCGATAATTTTTTTCGCATTTTATCAATGCGCAATTGTCACTAGCTACAAAATGTACACGTATTTACATAATTACTCTAAAGTAGAATAACGTAAGGAATTACATTTTAGTAGCGACACTCTTTCAGAGACTAACTCTACAAACGAATTACTTTAGACCTTGAAGCGTTATTGCTTTGGAAAGTTGGAGTCATCCGCCGGACCCGTCGGCCGCTTCATCGCGCGCCGCACATTTCGAGGAGAACCTTCTCTTTCTTAAATACGTATTACTTTACAAATTCTAAAATCCTAATGGACAGTAATATTTGGCATAGAAGTGAGAGTGCATAAGTTCGACGGCCAGCCTAAAATTAGTGTAAAAGATATGATAGAGCGCAGTCTTATTTCCAGGATATTAAGGTCGTCGCCGATTCTGTAAAAATATACTATTTCGTAAGCGTATCATAAAAGTAAGGTCGGGGTGAAAAGGAAGGAGTTCGTCCGGCGCTCGGCTGCTCCTAGAGCTGCTGCGGTTTGAAGGCGGGCGCGGAGCTAAGCGAGCTGCTGCTGACGCCAGAGTCGCTGCTCTTCTCGGAAAGGCAGCCGGCAGCGCGTGCGGCCTCCGCCTCGGCAGGCGCGTAGCGAACGCGCGCGCACGGCGGGCCGCGCGCACGTCCCGGCTCCACGGCTACACCGTGTGCGCGCGCCACCACGTAAGAGTCAAGTGCGCGCACGCCCGCCTCGCCGCCCGCCGCTCCACCCGCTGCACTACCGGCTGCGCCACCCGTCGCCGCGTATGGCTCGATACGATCCGCATCCTTTAGCACGCTCGCCACGTTGGCCTGCTGCTGTGCGCACTCCACGCGCTTCAAGATCTCGTTGTTGCATTCCTGCACCACCGCATCAAGATTATTGGGACTGGCGCACGCTCCCTCTCCGCTGCCCGTCTCCTGCTCGGGAGCCTCTGCGCGATGGATTAGCGGCGAAGTCTTGATGTGCAGCGGTGCGTCGTAGCAGCCCGAGTCGCGCGGAAACTGTCTCCGTCCAAAGGGCGACTCCGCCTGTTGTGTCGTACGCCGCTTTGGCTCGTCGCCTTCCGAGCTCGATCCCGCTATATCCCCCTCGCTACCTGCAATCGAAATGTACCATTTATGAAAAGCACTTTATACAAGAGGAAATTAATAAACAATATATTCCGAAATAAAAAGAAAACAAGACAAAATTAAAAACATCCACTCTGTCGATGTCTTTATTGAAAAATAACGTGCAAACAATTACAACAAAGCGTGTGAACTCAAAACATATAACTGATAGGAAATTATTGATATCGATGACTTGTCAACTTACAATCGAGGTCGTGTAGCAGCTGGACAGCGGTCAGTATGCGAGCGCGGTGATCGGCATTCATGATGCCGAGATAGTCCAGGTCTGAAGGCTCAATCTCTTTAAATAGTTCCAAATCTTCATAGCCATTATGCACGAAAACAGAAACATGTTCCTGTAAGTTAATGCGGTGGAGCAATTCCTCCACCGTGCTGGGTTTCGATTTGCTTAGATTGAATGTTTTGTGCTTGTAATTCCATTTAGAGCTTATGTTGTTACGCAACAATCGATCTGGGAGCACTTCGACATTCATAAATTTGAAGTGACCGATCTTGTTGTGAAGTATACCGCGCCAAATGCCAGATGCGTTCATATTAATAACGTCAATTATGTCACCTTTCTGCAAAGGAAAATATTGCCATTATCTTATTTTATCAATATTTTAACCTACTCTAATGCTATCTTTCGATACTTGCTTTATACTTCAGTGCATCTTTCTCGTAAATGGTGGGAGTGAAGTCGACGACAGCACGAGCTCGACAGAGGATCTGAGGTCCGTGACCGGTAGGACTCAACTCGCGATTATCTTCGGCCGATATCGATGAATGGTTACTCCCGGCTCGAACCAACGCTTGAGTACCTGAAATCGAAAGAGAAAACGAATATTAATTAAAATCACATAAGTAACGACTCGTTACTAAACGGTTTGAACTGAGAAGTACTCACTGCTACCAGAGCCACTTGGAAGACTTTCAAACGAGCTATTAGAACAGGGAAACGCTTGGTCAGTACTGGTCCGCCTGTTTGGCGCGTCTAGAGCTTGCTCCTGGCGGAGTCTGGATATTTTTCGTTGTACGTCTTGCCTGAGACCGCGTACGTGCCCCACCAAGCTAGACACACCTTCGCAATCGTCCGCGGACTGAAACAACAGAGAAAAATCGGAAAGCAAAAATGCAACGCAATCGATGTCGAAAAATATATTTTATTTTGTTTTCGGTCATTCGACTCACTTTATGTACAGTGGCGACGTGTTGCGAGTCTGTTTCACTCTCTTCTTGCTCCTCGTAGTCAGAGCTGTTGGGTGACAGACCATCGTCGGGCCTTCGTATCCGATATCCTCCTATTTGCCGATAACCCTGGACTCCCCTCATTCCTCCTTCTAATTGCTCTGATCTACTGGTTTCGACGGAGAGACCCGAAAGACGCGAACTCACCGATTGTATATCTGATCCTGCATAATCCCCGCTCTCTCGATCACGAGCTGATCTTAATGGAATGATAGTAGTAGGATAGGGTCCAGTTTGGGGCAGAATAAGGCCTCTCCGTGGCGCACCTCGCACCCCTTCACGTGGCAGCGATATATCGCCGGCGCTACGTAGGCTGATGACGCCTTCGCCTCGGGGTTCATTCCGCAGGTTGAGTGTAAAACAGACGCGGCCGTTCTGTATGGTAGCCGTGGGAACAGGCTGGGCGCCCATAAGAAAATCCTCTGGGTCACTCTCGTATGGCGGCTCATCGTACCAGTGCCCGTGGGCGTGCGCTAGGCCCATCATTCTTGCCTCATCGTCATACATATATGTATCATCTGGAATTTCAATTAAATTGAGTTTTGTTATATCTTTTTACTTTCCGTTTGTCATATGTAGACGATATTTATATAGAAATCACTGCATATCTTACCAATTAAACAATAATCACAATAAATAAACGATCTGCCAAATAAAAAACAACGTTTACGACGCAAATAAATTGGGGTTTCTACCGGATAACTTCAATGGAAGTTATGTCGGTATCATGACTGCTCACAAGAAATTGGCGACTGGATTATGAACGAGTATCCAGTAAATAAAAAAGTCGAAAAAGCTGCAGCCGTGGTAAATAAATTTAAAGTAAAACAAAAATACAATTCTCCTCTACTAACTGAAATTATAAAAAGAAAAACAGACATTTTTCAAATATATTTTCTGGTATTTAAGACAAGAGCGAAGACACTAGACACTAATATAGTTTAAGATGCTATGAAGCTATTAGCAGCAAATAAAAATGTTCCAACCACGTAATGAAGAGGAAATTAAATACAGCAACTACAATAGCAGAAGACGTTTTCCCAGTTTAAGCTTCTTTTGGAATAACATACAATGTAACATTTCATAAATACTTTCCACAAATTCCAGACCAACCGTAAAGCAAAAGCATTCGCCATCAAAATATGCAGGGAAACATTGTCTGCAACAAAATGAAGTTAAACATAAAGCTCGAAAAGAATACAACGAAAGTAAACTAAGGCATCATTTATCCTCATTTGCGTTCTGCCTTGTTATTTTTTCGGGTTGCGCCAAACACCATAATTTATTTGCGAAACTGTACATAATGTGGCTACTCCATCCGTCAGGAAAGTAAACAAAAAAATTAAGAAATATTACATCATCATAACAAGCTAATATTCTAAAAGCACTTTTTCATTGTATTATTATGAGTGTCATATTAATTATCTCAAGATAAATGTATGTTTAACTATTTATTATACTATTTTTACTAAGGGAGATTGTCTACAGGTAAATATTACGAGCAACTAAATACAATTTTTCAATTTGCATGTTTCACTATGATTTAAACTAACGCAATACAACTATAACATGCCGCTTTTCATTAATCTATTTTAATTCCTCCTTATTAGATTATTATAAATTAGTTACGAGTTAACAATTTAACAATATTAGATGGTCATAAGTATTAATTAAACTTTAACTTTTTGAAAGAACCCTGTTACATCACTAGTTTTAGAATAATCACGCACCGTTAAATATAGATTATGTTCAAAGATACATTTGGACTTTTCATCATTTGCAGTTTCGTTTCAGGTAAGTCCAAATTGAATATTTCCTAATTGACGGCATTTATAGATATATGCACAATTTTCTGACGTTTATTTGCTTTACAAGTTTTCAAATATTATTTTTTCATTTTGCGTTAGTTATTAGGACTGTTACTTTTATTTTCATATTTTTGTTACTGTTACTTTTATATTTTTGGTTTAATCGTTCATTTTGACAAATACCCTTAATTTTTATAATTTACCATATATGCTAATAAATTTTATAATTGGACGCTTCTAACACAAGCGATGTTATAAAGATTAAGAAATTGTTATTAAGGTTAAGAATTATTTTTATAGTATCTGACATAAAAGAAAATACTGTATCCAAAAGAAAATACCGTGAGATGTAGTTATATAAAATATCTTTTGTAATACCAAATCCACGTTATTTTTTCAATTTAATTTTAATAGGTCAATTACGTTCCACTACTCTATAAAGTTAAAGCAACTCTATACGAAAAGTGCATTTCAAACTTTATACCACCTTTCTTCTTAATTAAAAATATGTTAATTTTTAAAAACGGCTCAGAATATGGATGTATTGAAATTGCTTTTTGTTTATAGGATAACGATATCAGTTAAAAAACTTGTGTAGTCTTGCAACGTTTAGAAAGAATTAATGTTTGTGTCACTATTAGCATATGAGATGAAAATAAATATAATATATTCTGAATGCTAATTCGAAGCGTGTTTAACCGACAATTTAACCTATATAACCGACAATTTAAATTTTTTATTTCATTTTAAAACGCCATAGAAAAACAGCAATGTACATTTAACAATTGCAGTTTAATTAAAATTATTTTCTCATTTAATATAAACTGTTATATTTTCATTAAGTAATTGTTATATTATTAACAATGAGTTAGGTCTTGCTCAGTCCGTGTCCCATTATCGTTTAATATTTTAGTTACTTTTGCTCCTGTGTCCTTCATTTGACGTAAGTAAAGCAATAATATCCTTTAAATTCACTTTAATTTATCTTCCGTAATATACGTCACCGGCAAAATTAAAAATATATAAAGACAGTTAGTTGCAACACCGAATCCGAATTCGATAATCTAACATCGTCGTAAATTTTGCAAACCGAGTCAAGTTAAATTAAAATTTTTTTTTTAATTGTCCATATTCATATATACATCAAAATAATTTCTGTTACAAATATTCATTTTAATAATTTCATTTTTTTTTAAATTACAGAATATGCAGAATTACATAAATATATAATATTGTCTACCTCTCAACAATAGCATATAATTAGGTTTATCCAAATAAAATATATTTTAAAATATCTATGTCTCAAACGAGGGATAATATGACTATTTTGACAATATGGGGTGATTTGACTATTTTGATTATTAGTATTTTGTAAGTTTATTAAAAAAATATTTTCTTTACCTTTCTAACACCACTTAATAACTTTTTAATTTTCAACAGAAATTAGTTACATGACTTTCTTTTGATATACCGACATTTCTACTGATATCAAACAATATAATTTTACAATTATTATTTTGAATTGTTATAATTTTAGAATAGGAACTTTGAAATAGAAATTATTTTAAATTGTTATAATACAGACAGCTATAATGAAGGATTTTTTTACATTATGAACGCTTCATTCAAGTTTCATGTTTTCAATGTTTATTTATTTTATTTATCTACTTTAATGTATCTAATTGATATACATGGCGGACTTATTGCTATAAGAGCAATCTCCTACAGCCAAACGTAACACCAGTCCAACCCCGTTCGACGAACGGTCGGGAATCGAACCCGGGTCCCCGCGGTGCGCCGTATCGTCAAAGGCTGTATGCCTTGTGATCAAGCCAACAACTCGACGACAATATGGTAACAATACTTGCATATATTATATATTAACAAAACTTTCTATCACTTTATAAAAAAATACCACTGTTAACGATTATAAAATAAAAGTGACTTGTTATTATAATCATATAATATACCATAATTATAAATATAATCAACATAATATACTATCTATGGTTTAACGGCGCGTCATTTCTTAGGAGTTTTTAGTGCTACTTAACTACATTTATTCTACTAAATGAGGACATTATTAGGCATACTATAAGAAGATTATTGGTTAGTTGGTTGCGTAAGAATGGCAGTGAAGACTATTTTTTAGTTAAAGGATTTATAATGTAACTCTTTCGACATAAATTCTAGAAGAGACTACTGACCCACGTGCAAGATAAATATTATAAATTATACACATTACCTCCTATGGGTCCGCGAACTCCTTCCCTTCCCAAGTGCATCAAGCCGTGCCGTATGTCCCTCAGGATCTGTAATTGTAAAAGACCTTCGTCAAAAAGACGCCCTTAATATATAACATAAACTCTATTTGTGACTACTTATATCCCAATTGAATGGTATATATCGTGGTTTCCAGAGTTTTGTGTAATTTTTTCGATGGACGAATTAATTTTTCTATTTATTAATGTTTCATAACTAATGAACAAAACGACAATAGTTTTCAAGTGTAAAATATCACAAAGTGATTTAAATAAATTATATAATATATCACGGTTTCCGGAGCTTTGCTTAATTTTATCCGTTGAACATATTAATTTTCCTGTTTATTAATGTTTCATAACTAATGAACAAAACGACAATGGTTTTCAAGTGTAAAATATCACAAAGTTATTTAAATAAATTATATAATATATTATGGCTTCCAGAGCTTTGCTTAATTTTATCCGTTGAACGTATTAATTTTCCTGTTTATTAATGTTTCATAACTAATGAACAAAACGACAATGGTTTTCAAGTGTAAAATATCACAAAGTTATTTAAATAAATTATATAATATATTATGGTTTCCAGAGCTTTCCTTAATTTTATCCGTTGAACGTATTAATTTTCCTGTTTATTAATGTTTCATAACTAATGAACAAAACGACAATGGTTTTCAAGTGTAAAATATGACCAAGTTATTTAAATAAATTATATAATATATTATGGTTTCCAGAGCTTTCCTTAATTTTATCCGTTGAACGTATTAATTTTCCTGTTTATTAATGTTTCATAACTAATGAACAAAACGACAATGGTTTTCAAGTGTAAAATATCACAAAGTTATTTAAATAAATTATATTATATATTATGGTTTCCAGAGTTTTGTTTAATTTTTTCGGTGAACGTGTTAATTTTCCTGTTTAGTAATGTTTCATAACTAATGAACATAACGACAATGGTTTTCAAATGTAAAATATCACAGTTATTTAAATAAATTATATAACATATCATGGTTTTCAGAGCTTTGCTTAATTTTATCCGTTGAACGTATTAATTTTCCTGTTTATTAATGTTTCATAACCAACTCACAAAGTTACTTAAATAAATTATATTACTACAAAACAATATTTATGTATTTGATCTGTTTAAAAATTATAATTCAAAGCTGGAAAAAGTATAGATTTATGAAAAAAAATTAAAACAAAATTACTAGTTAGGAATGTAGAGTAGGAATATAGTCTATCTGAATACTATCGAAATATATTTCTGAAATAAGAGGACGAACAGAAAAATAATTTTCTAGACGCTACATATTTCAACTAATCGATTGATATCAGGGTATGTATTGTAAAGAATTCTGATGTATATTTGTAAGTGTCCACGATATACAAATCAAATTATCTATATTCATACGTGTTATGATATACTTAGACACGCCACATATTTCGACTAATCGATTGATATCAGGGTATGTATGGTAAAGAATTCTGATGTATATTTGTAAGTGTCCACGATATACAAATCAAATTATCTATATTCATACGTGTTATGATATACTTAGACACGCCACATATTTCGACTAATCGATTGATATCAGGGTATGTATCGTAAAGAATTCTGATGTATATTTGTAAGTGTCTACGATAGACAAATCAAATTATCTATATTCATACGTGTTATGATATACTTAGACACGCCACATATTTCGACTAATCGATTAATGTCAGTTTATGTATAATGAAGAATTACGATGAATATTTGTATGTGTCTATGGAACGAAAATCAAAATATATTCCATACGTATCGTGATATACTTAGACACGCCACATATTTCGACTAATCGTTTAATGTCGGTGTGTGTATAATGAAGAATTATGATGAATATTTGTATGTGTCTATGGTAGGCAAATCAAAATATATTCCATACGTATCGTGATATACTTAGACACGCCACATATTTCGACTAATCGATTAATGTCGGTGTGTGTATAATGAAGAATTATGATGAATATTTGTATGTGTCTATGGTAGGCAAATCAAAATATATTTATACGTATCGTGATGTACTTAGACACGCCACATATTTCGACTAATCGATTAATGTCGGTGTGTGTATAATGAAGAATTATGTTGAATATTTGTGTGTCTATGGTAGGCAAATCAAAATATATTTATACGTATCGTGATATACTTAGACACGCCACAAATTTCGACGAATCAATGTATGTCAATGCATGTTTCATGAAAAATTATAATGAATATTTGTATCTACGGTAGGCAAATCGAAATGTATCATTATATGCTGTGATATAATTAGCTAGATATAAAACCCTTCTTAAAATGAGGGAATTGAATCCATTTGTGCTTAAAATAAGGACTAACCGTTAAAGTCAATATTTCACATATCAATAACGTGAAATACATAAAAACACATGACGACAATACATCTTGAATTTAAAATTTTATATAGTAAAATTGATGCTTATTTTCTAGAACATAACACATAACTAAAATTGGTAGTGTGCTAGAAACCATCAAAATACTCAAAAATTTGAATTCTAAAACTGATAAATTACAAGCAGAAATAAAAAAGGTTCCTATAGAAATTTAAGTAATAACATACTCTCTAAGTGTCGACAATCACAATGGGATATCAGTACGTGTAAATTACTCTACCAAGAAGATATTTGATGATGCGTTACAAATTTTGGACAAAAAAGCGGTTAAGTGCGAGTCTGGTTTACGCATCCACAGTTCCGTAGCTCATTTGAAGTAAAATCACTTTATTTATTATAAGTCATCACTAATTGAACTTTCCAGCGCAAAAGTATTTAACAATAATATAATAAATATAATTGGGGGGGGGGGTGTATATGTTATCGTGAATATCTCCGACACTATAATGTATAGAATCATGGTTATTGTTTATTTTAGACTTCTAAAAACCCTGTTTTACCCGCAAGAAAATCAGTCAGTACAAACAAATATATTTGACTATACTTAGGAAAGTAAACCCACGAGGGCATCAGTCAGTACAAACAAATATATTTGACTATACTTAGTAAAGTAAACCCACGAGGGCATCAGTCAGTACAAACAAATATATTTGACTATACTTAGTAAAGTAAACCCACGAGGGTATCAGTCAGTACAAACAAATATATTTGACTATACTTAGTAAAGTAAACCCACGAGGGCATCAGTCAGTACAAACAAATATATTTGACTATACTTAGTAAAGTAAACCCACGAGGACATCAGTCAGTACAAACAAATATATTTGACTATACTTAGTAAAGTAAACCCACGAGGGCATTAGTCAGTACAAACAAATATATATGACTATACTTAGTAAAGTAAACCCACGAGGGCATCAGTCAGTACAAACAAATATATTTGACTATACTTAGTAAAGTAAACCCACGAGGGCATCAGTCAGTACAAACAAATATATTTGACTATACTTAGTAAAGTAAACCCACGAGGGCGTCAGTCAGTACAAAAAAATATATTTGACTATACTTAGTAAAGTAAACCCACGAGGGCATCTGTCAGTACAAACAAATATATTTGACTATACTTAGTAAAGTAAACCCACGAGGGCATCAGTCAGTACAAACAAATATATTTGACTATACTTAGTAAAGTAAACCCACGAGGGCATCAGTCAGCACAAACAAATATATTTGACTATACTTAGTAAAGTAAACCCACGAGGGCATCAGTCAGTACAAACAAATATATTTGACTATACTTAGTAAAGTAAACCCACGAGGGCATCAGTCAGTACAAACAAATATATTTGACTATACTTAGTAAAGTAAACCCATGAGGGCATCAGTCAGTACAAACAAATATATTTGACTATACTTAGTAAAGTAAACCCACGAGGGCATTAGTCAGTACAAACAAATATATTTGACTATACTTAGTAAAGTAAACCCACGAGGGCATCAGTCAGTACAAACAAATATATTTGACTATATTTAGTAAAGTAAACCCACGAGGGCATCAGTCAGTACAAACAAATATATTTGACTATACTTAGTAAAGTAAACCCACGAGGGCGTTAGTCAGTACAAAAAAATATATTTGACTATACTTAGTAAAGTAAACCCACGAGGGCATCTGTCAGTACAAACAAATATATTTGACTATACTTAGTAAAGTAAACCCACGAGGGCATCAGTCAGTACAAACAAATATATTTGACTATACTTAGTAAAGTAAACCCACGAGGGCATCAGTCAGTACAAACAAATATATTTGACTATACTTAGTAAAGTAAACCCACGAGGGCATCAGTCAGTACAAACAAATATATTTGACTATACTTAGTAAAGTAAACCCACGAGGGCATCAGTCAGTACAAACAAATATATTTGACTATACTTAGTAAAGTAAACCCACGAGGGCATCAGTCAGTACAAACAAATATATTTGACTATACTTAGTAAAGTAAACCCACGAGGGCATCAGTCAGTACAAACAAATATATTTGATTGTATTAACTGATGTACGTCCGAGTTTTGTTTTATTACTTTACCAAACTTTAATTATCTCCGTCAAGCCGTTTCTGACAAAAAGACTGTGACAGACATAGACAGATATGCGACTGGGTTCCGATTTACTTTTTGAGATACGGAAACTTAAAAATGAAAGCAATCATAAGACCATTGATTAGTAAATATTACAAATATTCATTATAAAAAAAGCCATGTGTATTTAATGTAATCAAAATTTAAGTCCTTGCACATACGACTAAGTCCAAAACATCGACCGCGGGAAACTTAGGTAGATATTAAATTGCAAAATAGAGAAACCGAATCCGTGATTTCTTTAAGATAAAAATATACGATGAAGTCGCAAATGAGACCAATGGCGGTCAAATAAATTATATTTTTTACAATTTACTTCGACGTGTACTGTTAACAAAGTCTTAATGCAGTCGATATCGCTATATTTTAAAGTGTACCATAGTATACAAATCCCAGCAGAGTCGTTTATCTAAATACAGTCTTATAAAAACAAGCAGTGCGATCGAGAAATGAAAGTGATCCATAATAACAGTATAATAACAAAATCGCAAAGAATAAAAGTGTACCGCAAGAAATCGAGTCAATGATTCTCTCAAATATAAGGTCCGCAGCTCTAACACACTGTAACACACCGCACTCGATAGGCCTAATAAACCGACAATAAAACTTCCCGTAGTATTAAATAACACCACGCAGATAATAGATGAGAGTATGTTTAACGACAAGATAGATTGTGTTGTCACGCTATCGTTTTATATCGAAAAAAGCACGTTCGCTCTATAAATATTCAAAAGACGTAATAAAGAAAACGACTCGCGACCGACAAGGAGTGTATGTGGCCGCCGGAGATACAGGCGGCGACGGGTGTATGGGGGAGAGTACAGTCGCCGGGATAGTCTAAATAAAATTTATGTCCACGTTGTTATTTTTCCCGTTCCGAGCCCCGTAATATATAAAATGTGAGCCGAATGGGAGAGGCGGTGGCTTACATTGACGTTTTGTAGTATCAGCTGAAATATAAATGAATTTTCACCATAAACAGGATGTCCGACGATGGTCAAAGACGTATCGTGCGAGGGCGGCGAAATCTCTTAAAGCTTTGCGTTCAAAACCTACCGACGAATGTTAAGTGGTGATATTAATTTACCGATATTATTAAGCTTTAGAGGGAAACATTTAATAGGATTTTTATAATATACTTTATGCAAGCATAGCTTAATATTACCGAAATACATTAATTTAAGCTGACGGTCAACGAGTAGCAATTTATTCGTAAATTTGGATATCACGGTAACGGTAAGGCTTTCAGTCACTGGTCAGTTCCATTAAAATTACTTGCTTAGTTTTGTATTACAAAACGATTAATTCAGGTCAGTTTCATTTTCAGTAACTACTCATTAGTGCGGTGTTTAAAAATTGAAGTAGATAATAAATAATATATAAATTAACCACTGTAGGAGTGCTTTATGCTCGAAATATAATTTAGTTTATTAATCATGTTATAATTTAATTTACTACTAATTATTAATTATGTCTTAAACATATCATGATTACGAACAAAGAAGAGACGACCGAACACCAGACTGATCGACCTTGGAAAATCGGCTCAAAAGTCAGAATTGGCAACAATCAGAAATGGCGAATGGTTGATTTCTTAGGTAGGAATGTGGCGAGTCAGTACAGGTAGTTTGATATCGCGTGCACTGCTTATGTAGCAAAATATCATGTCGATACTGACATTCGAGCATATTTAGCATATCCAAGAATCGCAGAGTGGAAGCAGTGCATCGTCCTGTAGCACACCGCTCTCAGACGTTGCGTTTTTGCAAGGAGACTGGTGAAATCGCCAAACCGTTGATTTTCAGGATGTGACCATAGGTGCTGAAGACCACGACAATTCAGCTCAATATAAATAATATACAAGTGGCATTTCTACCAAAAAACTATACTATGTTTTGTGTCATGATTTAACGTATGTAATGAATGTTATATAGCCCTATACGTCATACTCATATTGTGACTGTTAGGAACTTGACACAGAATTTATAATTCTTATATAAAATATTCAGGAATTGAAATTACGATTTAAATTCCACCTTTGTATCAGCCATTAAAATATTTCCACAGTTATTTCAATCCAAGTTAAAAATATCGACATAAACCTAAATAAATATATTTATGTAGACTTTTGTACAGAATTAATTCGATTAAATAAATGCAAAGATCAGAGTTAAAATATTGCAGTTTTTAGTCAACAACCGTTCTATGAGCATTTAAGTAGAACATAACTCAACACAAATTGAGATGTAAAGTTTATATAGTGAACGTTCGGTTCGAACAGTTAATTGCTTTCGTCTTGGCTAAGGAACACATTTTTTTTTCTGTTATTAATCATAATGTAACTGATGTCGAAATATAATTTCATTTATTAATAAATAAGTCATATTGCAGTGATTACAGATTTCCATCTGTATCCCACATATATAATACACATTATATATTCCTGCTTAGTTCTTAATTACGCTCATTACTTAGATCCAGTCATTACTTTCCAGATCATCATCAGTTACTTACCAAATGAGTTCTTATTTATTAGAAAACTAACCCTTTAATAAATTATTTTGTGCCTTTTACAGTTTACAACACCAAATATCTTTGATTATATTTTGAATTTCAACGAATTTCGTAGATGGTGAAACGGCTACCGATAACTGCCGACTTTTGTGGGGCAAGGTTGATGGCCGACTTTCCACCAACTTACTGCGCGAGTCAAGATGCGCACACCAAAGATTAATGTTTAAGGTCTCCATTAGCACATCTTATTTCGTATATGATTTTCGTCAACGATTTTTAATTTGTAACTTTGGATTGACGGGAGTTAGTCAAAATCAGCAAGAGTGGCTCCAGTTTTTTACAGGGCCCATTTTTTGGACACGCGCGTTACGTTGCGTTGTTTATTACGCGTTATGATTACTGCTTAACTCCTTTTAGATATAAAATAGTTATAATTCATAACATCTTGAAGAATGAAGTTGTATATCATTGAAAGATTTATCAAAATCGGTGAAGTGGCTTTAAATATTAGAGTCTACAAACAGACTAACAAAGAAATAAACAAATTTCTCTCTTTATATATCAGCTTAGATATAACCCTCATACATAATTTTCAATCGTATAGTAAAACAGAGATCCCACGGCAGGTCACGGACAGCAACGCTACTCTGAGCCGCCTGCACAACGTAGCGATAATTGGAATTGTCTCCAATAATATACGAATTGGAAAGGCTGATATGCAGCAGCGGAATGACGCAGGCTGTTGATGGTGATAATGATATTAATATAAGAAGAATGCATATTTTTCCTTTCATATTCAATTTTTTGACGTAATTTTCAAAGGGATAAACTAGATACATTATCCCGAAAATATATACATTTTGTTTAAATAATGCCTTTTTATATCTAAACGATTTATAACGTGAACACCTTTATAATGACAATAATGGAAGTAACACGCAGTTACTTTCATTCAAGTTTATTAATTAAAATGAAAAAAAACAGCATTTTTACAATAACATAATTTTTGACCACGTCCATTCTCCATTAAATTCATTTGGGAATACTCAATTCATCACGAAGAGCAAACCGCAATATGAAAGTAGTTTGCGGAGCTTGCGACCTCTTTGACGGTAAACAATATGTAATGTAACTTTTCCCACCTGTATTGCTACAGATCATTGTAATAATACTGACAGTACAAATGTCTATATATATATATATATATATATATATATATATATATATATATATAACTAAACACGTATAACGTGTAAGACAGTAGACGTGATTTTACCGTTTTGGCGCACCAATAACTTCCTAACGTATTAATTTATTTACTGCCAACAATTTTGAATATCAATATGCAGATACCATTACTGATTTTTAACTGACATTGAATAATTCTAAAATAAAATGGTTTACTTTTACTGTTCTATTTCTGCTATTGTTTATTTAAATTTAGTTCAAAATAAATTAATACTTTTCTAATTATATTAATCATTCTGCATGGAAGGAAACAAAACAATATTCATGAATAAAATGCGGAACGCAAGATACGTAAATAGTTCTAACAGTAATCTCCGCATTGCCGTAATAGGTCGTTATATCAATTTTGCTCTTGAGAAAATTGTACTTTGAAACCATCCGGTCTCAGCCGTGGCGCGCAAAGAGGGCGAAGAAAAGCATAAGCCGCCGACATCCATATATTTTCAATTTTTTTAGCAAAAATTATTGCGAGCACTTTTGCGTCTTTAAAATAGCAGACGCCGCCTACTTGTTTCCTGGATGACGGCAGCCACAACGAGCGCCCAGTTGGAAAAACCAGGGGAAAATTTGCACGGTCCGTTACTGTCTGCTTTTTTCCTACGGATATTGCTCACTTCCTAAATAATTTATGCCTTGAAACACACACACATACACACACCGGCGCACTAGCTCCTCGCGCCGTACCGCTAAGAATTGAAGATGCAGCTTTCCCAAAGCTCAGTGGAGAAGGGAAGGGGAAACGCAGACAGGCTCGCATGAACAGGACAACCGGAAGGAAGAGGGAGGGCTGGAAGCAAAGTACTGAAGTATGTTTAGCGTTTAAACGAAAGATTTATTAGGGCTCGACGAGAATCCGCCGCATGTCCTTAGAATTCGTTTAGATATTCAATTATTTTTTTTCTTGAACAATATTTCTTTTTACGCAGCGAGATGAAATATTTCATTGAAGCGGGTGAAGATATGAGGAAATAAAATGGCGATACAATGGTTTTAATATACACGCGGCTTTACCTTCGCACTTTGCGTCCGCAGTTATGAGTTTAGATTTGAATTTTATTTTTGTTTTTATTTAAGGATAAAAGTTTACGGCATTTCTGGGGCTATTTATATTCGACGATAGAAAATTAATTTATGTAAGTAATTTTTTTAATATACTCGTATATCAATTAATTAAGATTGCGGGTATTTAACGTGCTTATTAAATATTACTTCAGTGATTTCTAAAATCTAAGTAATATAAAAGAATTTATTATAAAATACGTCCATATATTTTTAGGATGATTACTATAAGCGTATAAAAACAATAATGATTACATATTTTAATCTTTTATCGAAATAAATAAATCGTAGATTCTGAATAAACGTTAAAATGTGCCAGTGCACTGAAGTTTTAATACACTTATGACTGGCTCCAATAGATGGCACTAGCTGTGTGTTAGCTCGCATTGTCGAAATCGATCCGTATAATTAAAAGGAAAGGAGATGCCGGCAAAACTAGCTGTAATGCGTAAATTGACAGTAGTCCTTAAATTTATATAATTTTCGATAATTATAAACGTACTTATTGAGATTGTCTATTTTTTTACATATTTATCGAACAATATTTATTTAAATTTTTTAAGCGTTTCATAAAGTATACTTACAGAGATAGTTTAATTTATTACATATTTAAAAAATTACATTATTCTATATTTTATAAGTCTTTTATGAAACGTACTTATTGAGATTGTTTGATTTTTTATATATTTATGGAATAATGTTGTTTTAAACTCTATAAGTTTTTCACAAAAGTATTGTTATTAAGGTTGTTTGATTTTTACATACTTATAGGACAATATTCTTTTAAATTTTGTAAGTGTTTCGTACAGTATACTTACTGAGATTGTTTAATTTGTTACACATTTCAAAAGTAGTATTATTTTAAATTTAAAATTCTTTTAAACTCTATAAATTTTTCGTAAAGAATACTTATTAAGATAATTTGATTTGTTATATACTTACAGAATTTTACTAGAAAATCTTTTCAATTTTATAAGTCTTTCATAAAGAAATGTGAGATGTTTTTCTCGAAATAATTAAACATGTTATTTTTTTAACACGACATAATATTTCAGAAAAACCAAGGCGCAAAGTGATGAAAAATGAGTAACGAATGACAAAAAAACATAAATACGGTTTACGTATTACGTTCCGGAAGCGAATAAAAAATGCTTTAGGCAAAAACGTATTAAAATTACTCTTAAATTGAATAATATGATTTGATGATACAGGGTACAACATAATAATAAAAATAAATTTAATACCGGGCCAACGGCATCACTGCTTCGGAATAGCTGCAATATCTGCGGAATTCACAGAAAGGCGTCGTTTGACATAATGAATAATATATCTGGCGATAAGCCGACGTCGAGGAAGTAGTGATTGTAAGAATGAGTCGACGTTTTCTGGAAAATATCTCAAGATTGATCACAATTATTTGAAAATTTTCGTGATAGCATTCTCCAAAATGACAATTTATTTTTCACTCATAAAACATGGGATATATGGAATTATTCTCTCTACTTCCATCTTACAATTTTCTTTAATCTGTTGCCTAGAATTTTATGTTAATAAAATCAATAGAAATATCTAATAGAGTTTTTTTTTTTTTGAAATAATATGCGTCGAGTTTTGATGAAAGAAGTAATTATTAGAAAGATAATTCTATAAGTGATCAACTTTTAATGTAGGCTTTTGGAAAGACGATATTTCCTTTTAAGTTATACCATTATTCTCCTTTAAGTTATACCACATTTAAATTATACCATTTTTGAAACTTATTTAAATTTTTATTATAATCTAAATTTGTCTTTGAAAAATGACGTGTCTCCGTCGGTTGGCTTATACGTGTGTATCTATTTACGTATGAAGGCACTCTGCAGGACGCAATTCTTGACGGATTTTTGAGATTTTTTTTCTCTCAGTTGGTTATGTAATCAGAATAGAAGGCTATTCATTTTCACAATTATTTGACAAATAGTTTAATTTTTATAAACAAATTTTCTACAAACACTCCTTTTATTCGTGCTCGACGATTCTTCTTGGTCTCTGTTTTGTGCGAATCTTTTTTCTTTTTACTTTTAACCTTCTCTTATAATTGTCAATTTGAATACAGTTGGCGTTAATTTTGTAGAAATTAATTATTAACTATTAAATGAAATTACGTGATGTAGTATTATTTCTACTTATTTTTTATGTTTTTTTTAATGCTGTAATGCAACGAAACCTAGGTGTTAACCACGACCTAGGTTTCGTTGTATTACAACATCTTCAGATGGGTTATGAGAAAAGATCTTTGCTAATGGCCCGCCTGAAGATGTTGTAATACAACGAAACCTAGGTTGTGGTTTGAATTTAAAGTAAGTAGAAATAATACTACATCACGTAGTTTCATTTAATTGTGAATTGTTAATTTAATAAATAATAAAATTATTTTATTTTTAACCTTCTCTTTTAATTGTTAATTTAATTAACAATAAAACATCAATGTGTATAATTTTGGTTTTCCAAACGATTTCAAAATTTTATGTAAAAAAGTGAGGTTTGAAAAATAGTACCTTAAATTTGCTTTGAACAATATTAGACAATTTTTCGACTTGGATATTATAAAGGTTTTTTTATTACTAAGATAACACGATAACTTTTGGGTTCATAATATTTCACAATAAATGTGCATCATATTCTCCAGTTTGGTGGTACATTTAGCGTCACAACCATTAGATTATCTAAGTCATGACAAGCTAAAAGTTATTAAAAATTATCTCTAAGCAGCTCGTCTCACGTTATACACGTTACTAAATAAAGAGACGATGGAAAAAATGCTTGTTATTCCGGAATCGATCCTTGATCGAATTGAATCGAGATTTTTTTTTAAATTGCATGGACGTAATTAATTCAAAATTATAAGCCTAAGGTCGTTTCAACGAAAACCATTGTCAATCAAACCTAATTACTATCGACTAAACTCCCTGCCCATCGCTGATCTAATTAGGGGTAACGTTAGGTGCCTCCATAACAAACTGGCGCGCTAACAAAACGCCACGCCGCCTGGGCGGGCGGTGCTGGCGTCGTGACAAACGAAGCGATATAACTGCCTAATGTGCTTAGTCCGGCGCGCGATTAGAGGAGCTTAAACGCGTCACTCGCCGGCCAGTTAGCAGTCTTCGAAACTCGCTTTGTTTTGTTGCTCTTCGATTGTGCATCACCGATGTCTGGGTGACGTGTGCACTGTACGTGTCAACGTAATTATGACACATTATTTTTCGGTAAATTTAAAAAATAATTGCCGACTGAGACATTCGACTTTTACATTTTGAGACGATTTCGTTTCATCGTCCCAGAACACCCAATCCAGACATCAATCCAAGGGGTTGCTCCCTTAAAAATTGACACATTTAAAGACTATATATATATATATATATATATATATATATATATATATACACACACACATGTATTTACACATACTCGTAAATTTAATGTACAGATAGCAAGTCTAAATAACGAGTGCGTACATTTCGACATTCAAAGTATTATTTAAATGTTTTATTCATAAATATAATTGATTCAAATTTAAATAAATCAGCGAGTTCATTATTGCAATCAGCACCATCGTTTATGTGATAAAATACTAGTTTTTGGGCAGAGCACTAAGCATTCCCTCTTGCATGCACATTCGTCCGAATAAAAGTATATGCATTCAAAATAATTTTAGCCTTAAGCGACTTATCTCTCGATCGTGATATTGGACATTGAAAAGAAGATGTTATCAACAATTATAAAATATGCGATCAAGTACTTCAATTGTCAAGCTTACAAGTTAGAATATGTTTTAACACTACGACGAACGATGACGTATCACAAAAATATAGTTGAAATTAAATATTGTTTCCCGAAAAAGTAACAAAATTTGAATATCTGCAAAAACGGTACAAAATACAACAGAGAAAGTCTAATTTGCGAACTGTGTATGAACTGTTCAGTTTGTATAAGTGACTTTTCCATTCACAGGAGGAATTATTAGAAAATTTATAATTACAAAGCAACAATGGAAGAGATTACAATTAAAATAATGATAATGATTGGGATTGAAATTATTTTCTCTTAATTTGACGAAAATTACAGTTTGATTTTAGACCATAAGAATATTATACCATTAAAAACAGATATAAAGTTTCTTTTGTACAAAACCTGAATCAATTTTCCGTCCGTAAATCTTAGTTAAACACGTAATACACAAATATATTCAATAATTTATATAATGTAGTCCATTATCCAATGTAATCAAGGTTCATTTGATTTAAGATTGTGTGATGTGATTCCATCTATAAAAAACAACATTGTATTTATGTGACTTTTCTTCACAGCCTCGCTGATGGGTTTGATCCCGTGATCCACCCATATTATGCTACAATCACACCATATTCATTTATTTAAATAAAATAAATCCCCACGAAAAAGTCCTACTATCAAAATTCAGCTTCCAATGGCAAAAAAAATATTAGAATCCTTTAGATCAACTAAAACAATAAACGGAATAAAAAATTCGTTTTCACTCAAGTCGCCTTTGTGACACCAATGAGCGGTCCTAAAAAGCCTTAGACAAACACGGGCCCCGAATAACGATGAATAACATTGAATTTGTTGAAACTGACACGCCATGAATAAAAGATACGTCGGGAGGCGCATACATCCAGCACGGATAATGCCGAAGCCCGTGAGAGAAAATATGAATCCGCAACGAACGGCCCCGCAGATAAAGGGCAGCGGTTATCTAAGCGGCGCCGACTGGCCCGAAGCTGTGTGTTCTTTATATTTTCCCAGGGCTAGAACAAGCCTTTATACGCCAATTTTCCTTTTCAGATGCGAGTTATGAAAAATCGCTGTCAAGGCCGTAGGCGCCGCGTCTATCCGCCGGTAATGTATATGTGTTTTTGTTTGATATTGCAGTGTAAAAAGTTGGTTTGGGAGTTATTTGAACTTATTAAAGTAAGAGCATCCAGTTTACAGCTCGGACGTATATCTATGAAGTAGGACTTCGTGCCTCCCCATACTTAGCAAATATTGCGAAATTCTATGAAGGTTACTATTGTATAATTTCATTTGACAGTATCATTACAATTAAGAGGGAGTAGGTTAGGAGGAGCGAGGTTCATTTGACAGTATCCTTACAATTAAGAAGGAGTAGGTTAGGAGGAGAGAGGTTCATTTGACAGATAATTTCATTTGACAGTATAATTACAAGTAAGAAGGAGTAGGTTAGGAGGAGCGAGGTTCATTTGACAGTATCATTACAATTAAGAAGGACTAGGTTAGGAGGAGAGAGGTTCATTTGACAAATAATTTCATTTGACAGTATCATTACAATTAAGAGGGAGTAGGTTAGGAGGAGAGTAGGTTCATTCACAAACGGAAACTTTTATCGCGAAAGAACTTTATTAGATGTGCATCTGTTTGTTTAAATAACAATTATTGAAATGATCGTACTAAAATTTACGTATGTAGAATACGTATGTAGCATAAAATTTTCAAAATATATTTTGTAAATATTAAAAATTTAGGAAATTTATAATAAAAATGTTGACAATTAAACAAAAATATTACTGAGCCAACGGGGTCACAACGGTATCTCACGTGAGATGGATTTTGAAAATTTATTGTTATAATGAAATAAAATAAACACCCAAAATTAACAATGCTATCAATAAAGTTCCATAGGTTCAAAAGAATAACGAAAGAGTTAGGGCATAGACAACAGAAAGACGACTCCCGAAAATTAGTTTAATTGAAACATATACAGAAGTTTTGAGAAATATCCACGTTTTGAAATTGGCATTATTGTTATTGCCTAAACAAATATATACCAATATAATTATATCGACGGCAAAGCTTTCGTATAGAATCGGTTTTTCTTTCTGTAGTAAGTACGAATACGCTCAACAAAAAAAGCTCCAGTAAAATAGTTAACGTACTTTAAAATCATTGTCAATGATCGATTTTTAGCACAGTGCATGATAGAATTTACGTTTAATAAATTAACTAAGTAAACTATATTTTAAAATGTTATGTACACTCTTTAATTATCTCTACCATCCTCAAGGAGAAAATCATTATATACTTCTGTCCGCGATTACGTTTTAATGGGGTACATTAATTTAGCCTATGTGTTAATCAAGATTATAATTTGTCTCTGTTAAATATATTGTAACTTTATTCGACTAAAGAGTCGAATAAAATTGTCCACAGTATTCTTGAGATTGAGGCAGTAATCTGGCATTCCCATGTCATATATTCATACTGGGGTAAAGATTAAAAAATTTCTTTTCTTTTTATATTACAAAATGTATGGGTATTGTACTTATTTATTCCTGTGTTGAACATAATTACATCCAACCATGTCTATTATAAATTATTTACAAATCCTTTATACAAGGCATGGTTGGATGCAATTCTCTTCAACTCAGACGAGAATTCCTCTAGATCTATCTAGAATTTCTTCAAATCATTAAATGTTTATATT
This sequence comes from Druceiella hillmani, assembly GCA_039881145.1. Taxonomy (NCBI): domain Eukaryota; kingdom Metazoa; phylum Arthropoda; class Insecta; order Lepidoptera; family Hepialidae; genus Druceiella; species Druceiella hillmani. Next base: position 35,629,150 of record JAYKKI010000017.1, on the reverse strand, counting down.
TATAACCCCTCAATCTTAAGCTTAATAATGCTTTATACTGCTGGATGTTACATGGGAAGCTGATGTAATAGTTTATTTCAGCTGCCTATAGCGCACAACATAACAAATATTCTACCGGGTTCATACTATCACAACCGTCATATTATGAACCCGGTAGGATATTTGTTATATTGTGCGCTATAGGCAGGTGGAATAAACGCCAACAAATATCCTACCGTTTTCATAATATCACAACCGTCATATTATGAACCCGGTAGGATATTTGTTATATTGTGCGTTATAGGCAGGTGGAATTAACGCCAACAAATATCCTACCATATTCATAATATCACAACCGTCATATTATGAACCCGGTAGGATATTTGTTATATTGTGCGCTATAGGCAGGTGGAATAAACGCCAACAAATATCCTACCGTTTTCATAATATCACAACCGTCATATTATGAACTAAACGCCAACCAATATCATACCAGGTTCATAATATCACAAATATCCTACCGGGTTCATGTGTCTTCATATACTAACAATTTTTAACATAACATTACAAGATGCATACGGTTTGGTATTTCTTCTGCTTCATTGACTACTTCAGAAAAGGGGTTATGGAGTTGCTTGATAGTTTACAACCGTTCACTAGGTAGAGTTACTTTTATCCGAATTATTATGTGTTTCTATCTTGTTTGTTCATTTTATAATCATTTTTCTATTATTTTTCCATATGCCCAACGCTTTAAATAAATCTGTACGTTGGGCGTAAGGTTTTTAAGAAATAAACAAATAAATAAATTAGGGATCTGATGAACATTACAAAAAATGGAGGCTTTACTTTAGGTACTATTTCAGATTTCGGGATAAAAAGTTTAAGTAACATATAAATCCGGACTATAATCTATTTCTATAACAAATTTGTTATAAATCTGTTCAGAAGTTACTGAGTTATAGAGTAACAAACACTCATCCCTTCACACATTCATCATCCAATAAAAAAATTTGCATTTATAACATTGATCAGGGCTAAGAGTCTGAAAGTCGTTTTCGAGATATTTTAGCACAAGCACTCAGCATTACTTCTTTTTTTCTTAGATTTCTTTTTATTTTTAATACAGCAAAATTTCTTGCTGCTTGAATTTGGAAAGAATGAAACGTTGCACTTTTAAATTTTTACACTATTGTAAAATATCAAGTCGCGTATAATAATTTCAGATAATCTTTTACGTGAATTAAAATATGTTTAGAGTGTATTTTATTTGTTACGAAGATATTCCATTTATCGTCACTCATTGATAACCTATAATAATATTCGACAAGCAGACACACATATAACGAATTAACAGTTTAAACGTATATGATATCTATATTTACTAATAAAATATTAATAAAAAATTGACAACGATCATATCAAAGCAATATTAAAGAGGTATTTAAAATTCGAATCACTGTTGGTACGAGCGAAAATACCGAAAAATAGATATGTTTCGACTCTATGGTTAGTTCAAGTATTTCACTAGATATAACTTATTTGTAAAGTTAGTAAAAAATGTATAAATATAAAATCCGTTGTACTATGAAAAATACAAAAAGTTTCAAACGCAAGTATTTGTCGATTTAAATTTACCTTATTAAGCAATAAATCACAAGTTCAACAATTATAAACATGCTAATGAGCTCACCGTGACATTGGGAACGCAACACGCTATATAATGGCTTAGTAACCACGTATTAGCGCATATGGGGTAATCGATTTCCAGTGGAAGCAAGAAGCCTTGTGGAAGCCTTACAAGTGAAGTCGAAAATACACATCTGCGTCAGCCAAATCCTGGTTAACTAGTTTTAAGTTTTACTCGGCCAGCACACGGGCATTTAATTCTCTCTCCAGGGATGAAGCTCACTACAGGATACGGTAATGAGCTCACCGTGACATTGGGAGCGAAATACGCTACATAATGACTTAGTAATTCCGTATTAGTGTATATGGGGTAATCGATTTCCAATAGAAGCAAGAAGCCTTGCAAAAGGCTTACAATTGAAGTCGGAAATACACATCTGCATCAGCCGATGCTTAGTTGACTACTTTTGTGTTTTACTCGGCCAGCAGACGCGCATTCATTTCACTCTCCAGGTATATATATAGCTCGCCACAGGGTACCGTACATTCGCATAGAGTTTTATCTCCTTATTCTAAATTAATGACAGTATTTCAATAAATCAGTTTCAGTTACTGATTTTTTTAATCAGAATATTCTATTGCGACGCGAGTATTGATTCTATATAGAATATTACTTTTAAAACTTGTAAAAAAATATATGTTTAGATATTAACTTATATTTACACTTGTCGTATACTTTTGGAAAAGTTTTTGTCGGACAAACAAAATAAGTGCTTTTCCTGTCAAATATTTTTCAGTTTACAGACGTGATATAGAATAAAAAAAATACCAACTCTGAAATTTATGTAATGATCAGTCTAATTAACTATTACAATGCTCGTAGCGGTTTGTTAAAGATTGAATGAGAATATTTAATTTCTAAGAAAACTAAACATATAAAAATATGTTATAATGGGATTAAAATATTTTTATTATGATAGAATAATAACACTAACTATATGATATACACATCGTTTATAAAATCTATATTAGTAAACAGATAAATGGATTTCAAGAAATTTATTTTCACTTGTCATAAAAAAATCACATTCTGATAATAAAAGAAACAGACGGAGAATTCAGACATAATTATGATAATATTCAAACAATTATTATATGTGAGTGCAGAAATTTTTTTATCTACAAAAAATTATATATTTTCAACAAAAATGATATCTTCTCAAAGATTAGTATGCCGATTAAAATTAAAAAATAATCACCTGAATTGAAGTCAAAATTATTTTCAGTTATTTTCTAATTAGCTTTACGAGATGAAAAGAAACGGCAGAGGATCACTTCCCTGTCGTCTGACTGTCTGTCAAAAACTTAGGTCTATGGTCTATGGTCCTAGAGCTTTAATAATAAAGCTTCTAAGCCAACGCATGAAAAAAAAACAAAAAATACGATCATTTATGCCGCAAAATTTGACACTCGCAAATAAATCAAAACCTATAAGGTACTTCCGTTAGTTGACCTAGAATAATGAAATTTGACAAGAAGCAAGGTCTCAGGGCACAAGTGGAGGAGAAAATATAAAATTCGTTAATTTTTAGTTAAAATAATTTTGTTTAATATGTGCCTGTAAAAGATCTACTAGGCAATATATTTTCCTTCTAAAAATTAAAATGTTAATTTTATCAGGAACGCGTGGAGGTATAAAATTGAAATTAATATCAAATACTTAGGTCTATGTTCCCTTAGAGTTGTAAAAAAATCAAACTTCTAAGTGAACGCAATAAAAAATACGGCCATTTATACCGCATATTCTGACACAGTCAAATCAAAACTTATAGAGTACTTCTCGTTGATCTAGAGTCTTGAAATTTGTCAAGAAGCACGGTTTCACAACACAAGTAAAGGAAAAAATCCGAAAATCGTTAATTTGTAATTATATTACACAAAGAAATAATTTGATTAATATGCGCCTATGAAAGATATAGTAGGCAATTTATTTTCGTTCTAAAAATTAAAATTTGGTAAATACTTTACTAGGAATATTATGCACCATCAATTGTTTATAAATGCCTAAATGCATACGAAGCCATCGTAGTGCGAGTTCCACTTGTGTTTGACAGGTTCTGATTTTCATACATTGTTATAAATCCACGTAACTTTATAAATAATATACATACATATTAATGTTAACATAGTATAAGACTAGTATGGTTCAATAATACATTAGCAAAGCATGACTATTTTAAGATGTACATTAACATAATAAAGATCAATACACGATCTATAACTCACTGTAGTTTTGACAACCGCCAAATTTTTTATTTATCTCTGTAGCGGATTCAGATAACATAATCTATATGAAGACACATTTCACATGTACGACAATTAATTTAAATCTAATAAACAGTATAAGGTAGGTAATATGGGGTCAGAACTAATGATCAATGATTAAAACTAATAAGTGAAACGAATCCAATTCCAAAAAAAGGAATGGCGTTGAACGGCGATCACGTAGACGTAACTGTCTACTGGTGTTACTTGGTTGTGTCGAGTTAATGATGCGGGATTAATTTAAATATTAATAGATAAATACTAATACTTTATAATCTCATGAGAGTGAGTAGTTTATTTCCTAGAAATTAAAGGCAGAAGATCTAAATTTTATGTGTTCTAAGTTCACGTTACGGGAAGAAATATTAAAAGAGTGTATTAAGTACCCATACATCGTTACCAAGTTCAATAAATTCGATGCTAATTAAATACATTTAATTTACTCGTCCTCTCACTAAAATAACCAAAATCGTAGACTGTATTATTGCTAAAGCCATTTGAAGATATTTCTTCTCCCGAGGAATTATATATAAAATATATTTAAACAAAAATATATTTGGCGTTAATTTTGTAAAAATTTTTATTCACAATTAAATGAAACTACGTGATGTATTATTACTTTCTTTAAGTTCTTTACCACAACCTAGGTTTCGTTGTATTACAAAATCTTAGCAAAAATTTGCTAATAGCCCACTTGAAGATGTTGTAATACAACGAAACCTACGTTGTGGTAAAGAATTTTAATAAAGTACAAATAATACTACATCACGTAGTTTCATTTAATTGTAAAAAAAATATACTTAAAAAATAATTCAACGAAATACGCGAATGGGAAATAACTGGTAAATTATAATGGATACACATATAATGGATAAAAGGGTCAGCGGTGGGTAATTTAAGACTATTAATTAATATATGTATATATATATATATATATATATATATATATATATATATATATATATATATATATATATATATAGCTTTAGAGAGATAAGATCGAAATGAGAAGAAACTAGGAGAAAATAAGATTTTCTTCTGTGTTGTTCAGACGCTTCACGTGAATAAACAATAAGCAAGTAGAGAAAAGTAATGTACGAGCGGAAAATCACTTGTAAAAGAACACATGGAAAGTCTTGCGGTTTAGATGTGAACTAAAATTTATTGATCACAAGCAAATTTAAATTGGAATTAGATTCAATCACCGATGTACAATTTGTCTCTGTAAACTATACGCAAGGAAATTTTCTTTGCTTTTAGGTACTTCGTTGTAATAAAAGGATATAAAATATAAATTGAGATTTTAGCAAATAAAAATTCTATTCGTTCAATTATTTTCTGTAAAGTGCTTATAAAACACTTAAAATTTAGAAAATTCAATAGTTTTAAAGCAATAATTGGAGTGAAAATATAATTCTTTCGCTTTTCCATAAAAAGTCCAGTAAGTAAAATCTTTGTTGTGCAACGGCGCCGCGTGCTTGCTACACCGACACACGAGACACCGCCCCAGGAGCGCTCCGGCCCGTCCATTACAAACGATAACGCACTAGGCGGCTTAGGCGCCGCAAAATTATTAATAACAATTTACAAGGAGAAAAAAGCATTTCCACAACGTCAGCCCCGGCGGCGCGGCGCAGTTACAAATGCCGCTCCTTCTGCCGCTACAAAATTGCCTAATATATTTCAACTGTTTGTTCGCGAACTGCCCTGATACGCTACCGAGCCACATATCATTATGCGGAACCTTAAGGAGCTGTGCTGTTCTCTTATTTTTACGGCCATGGCTGGCGTACCCGGCGTAATGGCTGCCCGTAATGTGGCGTGGGGGAGAGTGGGGAGAATGAACAAAAAAAAACCGCAGCCAAATTTGAATACTCAAACAAGTTGGCGAAACGAATGTACGTTATCACTGCAATTTGTTTGGGCACACGTGTACTTCTGTTTGGAGAGGCCAGTCAAATTATATGTGGAAGCGGCCCTATAAATAATACTCGCGCAATTTTGTTTACGCATTGCTATATTTATATTGTTTGCGGCGAGTGTGAAGCGTTAGGGGTGTGACGTATGACTTCATATATTGCGCGTCAAAGCCGAGCGCGGCTTTTAATATTTTCTTTTTATCATTAAAATATATTGTAATTTTATAGTAAAATGATAATTACTTTAAAGAAGTAAATATAGTTTAAAAAAGAAAACAAAACTGACAATAAAGTTTTGTTGGTTTAAAAAACCGTTAATTGGAAGTGGAAATATTTAACATTTTAGTATTTTATCATCATCCAATGGCGAATATTAGTAACAGTTTTTAACTTCTGCGTTAATTGGAGGTGAACATGATTAACATTTAAATATTTCATCATCGTCTAATAGCAAATATTAGTTACAGTTTTTGACTAAAATTCTATTAAATTGTTGTTACGACTTTATGACATAATAAGGAGTTGATAATATTACCATTCATTAATATTCAAGTTTCAGTAGGGAAATTTTCAATATTCTTTTTATATACGTAAGTCAAACAACATAATTCATAATGAGTAAAACCGTAGGAGAACTATGGTCACCGATATAGGCCGTAGAATTAGCTGGTTGAAGTGACAATAGCTAGGTCACGTAGCACACAAAACCGAAAACTGTTAGGAAAGAAAGGTTCTCAAATAACGGTTCCGTAAAAATGCAGAGTGGCTCTTCGCTAGGTAGACATACGACTTGGTAAAGATCGTAGAAAGCCATTGGATGCGAGCAGCCCGCGATCTGTATTTCTGAGAATCTGTGAGAGCCGTTGGTTAGTCGGGTACCCGGGTTCAATTCCCAACTGCTCGTCGAGCGGGGCTGTACTGGTGTTCTGGTTGACTGTAAGAGATTGCCCTTGTAGCAATAAATCTGCATGTCTATCAATTAAATACATTAAAGTATATAAATAAATAAATATGTAGTGGATTTCTTTCGGCTGATAAGGATAATATCGTTGAGTCGAACAATAAATCAAGGAGTTCCAATCAACAAGTGACTTTCATTGTCACTTATCAGCTAATTATTAATAAATATGGTGGTATTTACTGAATTAATTAAATCATACCTTAGGACTAAATTTCCATAGCACTTAAAACTATATGCAGAGATGATTTAAGGAAAGCTTGTTTGAGGATTTGTTTACATTGACTACGAGCAATGGCAGTTATAATAATTTAGAGCCAAATAGAAATTGGGTTTATAGTTGAATTTTATTGATTAATACGTATATTTAATTGATTTACCCGTAATGAATCTTCAAACTTACAGTAAAGTAAGCATCAAATATTGAGTTATTATGATTAATTACGTCAAGACATAATAGAAAATAGTAACAAAAAACCTTGCAAGCAATCGTCACCATCGCCTTCTTCAAGTTACAAATCTAAAAAAGAACAACACAACTTATATATTCTGGCTACAAAATAATAGTAATTACAATACGCAATAAACAGTACCAAAATAAAGAAACGCTTCAAATTCCAACGTAGATTGATATAACCGTCCCTTATTTTTGAATACAGTTGACTTACAGTTGACTATGTCTAAAATAAAATCCGTTAAACACAAACAGGGTCAGCAGTACGAATATATTTGAAAATATAAAAATACAAAGATATAAAAACTAAGATATCGAATGTCCACTATAGATTCAATGTTTTAGTGCAAAACTGAGACGTTTTATATAAAATAGAAACACACTTTATTCAGTGAAAGTGTGGGTTATGTAATAAATGTTGTGTGTGTATATATATATATATATATATATATATATATATATATATATATAATTTTGCTTCGTTGCGGAAAAGCTAACTCACTCTAGCTCAGACCAAACATAAGAAATAACATCGCTTTTATAGGTATATAATCCCCAACAGAAGTGATATAGACTAGATTATATTGATACAATGAATATTTTCGGATTTTCTTGAAATATGGACTTATACTTCTTAATTTGTTGTGTACACTTGCATGCAGCTCAATCTCAACAGTTATCTCCAACGAACACAAAAGCTATTATATTATATAAATTATATTATAACTATTGCAGATGGGCAATTGCATACAAAAATCATTTGAAGAATCAAGATTATTCATAACTAATTACTGAAACAGAAAACCGAGTAAAACTATCCAATTTTTTTTAAACAATTGTTTGCAAAGCGTTTTGATGTCCAAAATATTTTGTCCAATTACATTTTTTTCTAACAATAATTACAAACTCTGTAGTATTCTGTGTATACTCGTACATACTGACGCCATAGCATAAGTATCCTTAGTATAAAACAAAGTCGCTTCCCGCGTGTGTCTGTCTTTCTGTAAGCTTTTATATTTTAAACTGCGCAACGGATTTTGATGCGGTTTTCACTATCATTCAGAAAATTTCTTCCGGAAGGTTTATACATAAAACATGCATGTTATATTTACAGAAAATATAAAAAAAGTCAATGTTTCATAAAAAAATAAAATTTTTGGCGCTTCCATTGCTAACGCTGACTAAACTTTACGAGAAATATCAAAATATTGTACTATGGATTTTTTTATTCTAAAAATATCTACAAAAAAGTCGACGATGGTATATATCCTTATCCTACGGATAACCCACAGTGACCATTTTTATTAATTTCTTTTGTGGGTTATACTTTCGAAATTAAATTATATTATTATTTATTTAATTAAATAAGTTGGTTCCGTTGGGCATTTAATGTAGATACAAATTGCTCTTTACAGCAAACCATTATCATTAATATTTTAGAAGGTATGACAGATTTAAAATTACCAAAAATCAGTATTCGCGATGCCGATGCCGTGCACGGACGGCGGTGGCGGCGGCGCGTGAATGACAGTAATACTATTAATAGCTCCACAATTACACCATATTAGTACCTACATTGCACCCGTGCGAAGTCGGGGCTAATATAGTATATAAATCAACGGATGTGGGCTTATGAATTAGTTCAAACTTAATTTTTAAATTTAGTACAAGTCATGGTTACTCTAAAAATTATTTCAAAATATAAATCAATATGTAATATCTGTTTAAAAAGTATATACTTCAATAAATCACATGCGAATGTGAAAAGAGCTATCGAGGGAAATCACTGATATCCAAACTAGGTTCGCTCGTTTTGGCTTAAAAATGTTTTAGACTCAAAAAGTAGTTGCTTCGTAGACGAAATATAAAAATACTTCTCTGTAAAAAACTACGATCCACTTTAAAATAGCGAGAAAGGCGCTCAGATCTCCCGTCGGAAACTTTAAACCTCTATTCAATTTTTAATACAAGGTCCCGGCTCTACCATAATCACTTTAAAAACCTTTCTATCGGTTAAATAAACGAGACCGCTCTAGCGGTTAATTTCTTAGAACGCTGTCTTAACGCTGAGTAATGGGCAGATACGGGCCAGTAATCGCTATGCTAAATTTAAAGATAATACCGCAAGACGGTGGTCCTGTCCGTCGCGGCTGCGGCCTGGGCGAGCCTTATGGCGGGCAAGAAAGCTCTCGGACAAGTAATGTTGGTCTTAAGCTCCTCGCGGACTTACGGCAGGCCTGCCTTGCGGCCGTTCGTGAAAATAAGTTACGTACGGAGGTTACGTGTTTCATTTAAAGTTTAGTGTGTACTCGAGGGGTTTTAATGGGGATTTTAAGTGGACACTGAGTAATTTGTGCGTGTTTAGAGGCGTCTTTTGGAGACGTATGGAGCAAGGGTTGCGGACAATGTTGAAAGAATTTGCTTTATGTGTATATATATAGTGATTTCGAATGGGGAACTTAATAGGATTACGCACGCATCAAGAGGAGGATTTCGGGGCAGTTATATTGATATTTACTGGATGGCTTGCTCGATAAATTTGGTAAGTTTGGAATGACTTGGGTACGAAATTCGTTGCTATTAATTTCGAATGGTAATAAGACCTAAATCTTTATATTGAAAGATATAGCGGCATGAATTAATTTCGTGGATATTTAGAGATTTATGAAAGGTATTGTACAAAGAGGATTTAGGGTTCATAAATTGGTATATGAAGTATTTCGGAGGAGGTCTTCTTGTCTTTTCAAGATGCAAAATGAGAAATAGGGTTGTTAAGTAGATATTAAAAATATGACGCATATATTGTAAATGATACGCATTTCACCTAATTGTTTGCATCTCTTTTGACATCAAACGACTCGTGCGACTGATAGCCTGTCATTTCAATGATAATTTAAGGGTGAAAAAACGATTACTAAGAAAATATTAAGTACTGACTCTATATATATATATATATATATATATATATATATATATATATATATATATAAATATATATATATACGTATACATTTTACCCATTGTGTACGTAAATGGGAAATATTTATATTAATAATCATGAATATTTATATTTCTAGTTTTGTCTACGGTTTTGCAAGCGTATATTCCTTACTTTTATTAAAATTTGGTTATTATGTCTGCTGTAAGAATACTCCCATAATGATTTAACTAAAATTCCTATTCAGTATTAAATTTCTTGAATTTAGCGTTCAAGGGGCGAAGGGTAAATTGATGGTATTATTTGAGTATTTTTAACCTTTCAGTGGTAGTTATTAGTGTCACATGCGTAACATATACATCTCTTGAATATCAAATTACAGAGACAGGAGAATAAAAATATGGTGTTATTGGAGTGACTATTCTTATCGTTTCCATGGAAGTTCTTAGTGAATATCTTTGACTTAAAAGTTCACCTAAATTAGTCGTCACATACGTAAAGTATGCATCTCTTGAATTTTAAGTTACAGAGACCGGAGAATATGGTATTATTAGAGCGAATATTCTTATCGTTTCCATGGGAATTCATAGTGAATGTCTTTGAATTAAAAATTATCTCAAATTAGTCGCCATACAAAACGTATACATATCTTGAATTTCAAGGTACAGAGATCAGAATTCCATGTTAGAGAAACCGGAGAATAAAACTATGGTAACTGACCAAAAGTGACTACAGCTGATCTAAGGTTTTTTGCCATGCAAACCGTATACTTATTTCCTGGAAGAATGCCTGTACGAAAGTTATGGGTGAGCATAATACATACGTAAAGTAAAGTACTTTGTCACGGGTAATGATCCATATTCGGTGGAAGACGCTGTAGAATAAATACATATAAATCATAGATAAAACAAAAATTCGCACTCCGACTAGTTTATCTGATGATAGATGATTTTTCTGAGTGAATTCATTTGGTAGCTGACCTACCGCAGAGGCACTTGATTTCTCCATACAAAATGCTTCAACCATATAAATGAAAGCATTTTGATCACGTCCATGGCTATATGAGCTTAGATTTTTTTTGTCTCCTCTGAATTGGGAATATGAAAAAAAATTATCCAAACAAATACATAGTGTTGTTATTCTTCCATTCTTTCTTTATTTTTTCCTTTATCTTTGTTTATTTCTTATAATTATTCTAAAAATAAAGTTAATTATTTACTTCTAAGAAATTTTATTTGTCTACTTTTTCACTACTTTACGCATCAAGAAAATAATTAAGAATTTGGATAAAGTTGAATTTCTTAATTTTTCAGTACAAATGGTCAATGTTTGATCACAGGCAATACTAGTTAAATATTAAAGTCATTAACTACCATCGCCTGTGGTCGAACTGCCTTTGGTAGGTTCGCAGTCCTGTAAAATATCTATAATTAAGTTTTCCGTAAAATTTTCGCAAATTTAAAAATTTATTTTTTTAATTCAACGCAATAAAAAGAAACGGTCTTTCAAATATTATGTACTTAGATCATGTACTTATATCACTCACCAAAACTATAAGCATTGTTTCCAATTGACCTAGAATCTTAAAATTAAAAAAAAAAACATTACGAGAAAAGTCTCATGGCACAAATAAAAGAGATAATCTGAAAATTATTATTTTAAAATCCCTTGTAGAATTATTATGTGACAAAGAAAATATTTAATTTTCGATTATTATTTTTTTTCAATACTTCTAAAACGCCTATTTCTTAAGCTTTACGATATGACACAGCGATACGAAACTCTCAGTGTGCGAGTTCTACTCGTACTTAGCCGCATTCTTCCAATTATCATTGATCACCTATACGCAGATGATAGAAAGACAGATAGAAAGCATTCCGATTGCAAAAATATCATCCGAAACACGACCGTACATACATAATGACACTAGCAATTGACAGTGTATATTTAATAGTTGTGTATTTATTTATTTATTTATGTACTTCAATATATCTAACTGTTACATATGACGGACTAATTGCTGTGAGAGTAATCTCTTACAGCCAACCAGAACACCAGTTCAGTCCCATTAGACGAGCGGCCGGGAATCGAACCCGTATCCCCGTGGTGCGTCGCGTCGTCAAAGGCCGCATGCTTTGTGATCAACCCAACACACCACGGCGACGGCGTATTGTCTTTAATTGCATTATTCCTCTTCTTTGTGTTCGTTCTTTTCCTTTTTAATCCTGACATGTCAAATTTAGGCTATTTTTGTGTATATTTTATGATATTCATAATTTTTTAAATCAAATTTAATTCACAATTAAATGAAACTACGTGATGTAGTATTATTTCTACTTTTTTAAGTTCTTTACCATGATCTAGGTTTCGTTGTATTACAACATCTTCAGGTGGGTATTAGCAAAGATCAAAGCAACGATCTTTGATAAGATCAAAGCAAAGATCTTTGCTAATAATATACCTGAAGATGTTGTAATACAACGAAACTTAGGTCGTGGTAACGAACTTAAAGAAAGTAATATTTAATTAATGTATATAAGTAATGTATAATTCAAAGCCTACACAACGACTGGTCAACTAGTTTAATGTTTATAAGCAATTTTCTACAATAACCCCCTATTTTTTGCTTTATTTTTAACTTTTCCCTGCATTAAATAAGAAATAAAAAATAAACAGTGTGTCGTTTTGGTTTTACTAACGACGTTTGTATCGAACATTCCTAGAATAAATAGTGTAGAATGAAATTTAGACCAGGACGAATCTTCAAAATCTGGTGAAGAAACAAGTTGAACTTCTATTTATTGTATAAATATAAATTTTGTGCACTATCGATAGCTCTAAGTATTTTTGCTCGTATCTCGTATATGACTTCCAAAAATACTTGATTTGTTTCTTTATGCCATTATATGATATATTATATAATATTACTTATGTAGCAGCCTGATTATATCGTGCTTAATGATAATAGAGTATACCTTGCTTAGTGAATACAAAGTTTCCAATATACGTTTAGTATAATTCTCGTTTCCATTATTGGCTGCCATATTTCAAATAGTAACAATTTACGATGGGCAATTTTTAGACGGTGAAGTTATCTGTCACAAAATCAAAGGCCGCCGTACTACGCCGCCGTCTACAGAAAATTCAGGGGGTAGCCATAAACGACGCACGCACTTCAACCTGTAGCGCCGCCAAATAATTCACTACAAACAGTGTTATAAATTCAACAAACTAAAAGAGGAAAACTCATAAACTATACGACAACTAGGAAAACACCGCCCGGTTCCATTGTATATTCGCGCGCGGCGTGCGGAGCTGTCTTGTTACCCGGGAGCGGGAGGATTCGGCGGAAAAAAACGTAAAAGTCGAAGTGGAGGCCGGTAATAAAAGCGATCCGGGCGTAGGACGCGGGCGGGTCCCATTAGGGCGATAAAGGCGCAGGCGAGGAGCACGTAGGGCGAAGCTGAAAGTATGTTTCCGAGTCGGGTCGGGGCGGGGCAGGTCGACCGTGGCGGGCTATGAATCGTTCGGGATAATTGCTTATGAATATCTTGTCCGAGTGACGACGGTATGTGTACGATGTCCAGCCCTAGAAATTGGTCCCAGAATTTGATGTCAGATGACGACAATACGTTTCAAACACGTATTATAGTGCTTGTTACCCTATCCCTAAGATGGGAGGAAATTACAGTATTTTCAACGTCATATTACGTCCATGTTGGAACACATTTATTGTACTGTTTAGCTAGAGAAAAAGATATTTACTCTGATTCCACTGATATGTTCAATCTTTATATAATTACTTTAGTACTATAATTACTTTAGCAGTAACTAGAGAATGCTTTCATTACTTTCAGCTATTATATAAATGTTCTGTACTAAAACAGAGAAATCTTATAATGTAGTCAACTCTATTCGACTGTCTGTCCATCTGCCACAGCCCTACCATTTCCACAATTCAAGGCATGAAAGCATTAAATTTTGCTGCATATGGACGTGGATACTTTATATGGAAAATTCATGCCCAACATATTCAAAAAAATCAAATACTCCTTTAACGTTTTCCATTGAGTGGTGTGTCATTGGATAGGCTTTTAAGTACTAAATTGAAATTGCGTTCATTTTCAGGTCTCGCTTATGAAATATTAAGCTTCAAAATGCTTCTCTACTTTATCAACCGCGAATTTAAAATATAATTTCATTAGAAATACGGTTAAAATAGGTACATTGAAAATTTCAAGAAATGTAGACAACTACGGGACCGTAATTTACGCAAGTTCCAACACTTACTTGGCCGCTTTTTTATTATTTATCTCTCTTTACTCTTTTGTTTTTTAATTAGATAGATTGATATTTTAGGTAGTCAGTTATGGACAGTCTTATTAGAAAGCGTTGTCGGTTGTAGACTATCGCAATATCGTAAATAATAGATTTTGATATTTTGGTTAATTAAAATGTTGATTTTCCATCAATATTAGATAAATTTGATATAATAATACCGATAAGGTTAGTTGAAATAAGACACGATAATGATCCCACATTGACGGATGAATAATATATAAATTCCTTATAAGATGTATATATTGAGTTCATATGCAATTAATGACGACAGAATAAAAAAATAATAAACTCAATCAAGTACGAAGTGAACGACACGCAACGAATGTTCCGTATCAAAAATGTAATTATAGATTTTCAGCATTGCTTAAAATACACATTATTTGTTTTTCACATAGTAACGCGAGTTTAATTTTCTGGGTTTACCGTGTTCGTCTAGATCGCATTACGTTAATTTTACAAACTTTTCAATAAATTATTAAAATATGAAAAAAAAAATATCACATATTTTATTTATTTTAATTTTCAGAATTTACGGAACTCGTCATTTATCCCATAAATTAAACTAATTAATTTACTTATATAATATAATTAATTTACTTATATAAAACAATTAAACTAATTAATTTAGTTATATAATATAATAAAAATATAATTAATTAATTTACTTAAAAGAAAAGGAAAATTATTTGAAAGAAAAACTCATAAATAAGTCAGGTAATCCGATGCTAATAATGTTAACTTTTTTCGACCGGTCAGATTTTTGAACGATAGCTTTGTGATAATGAGAGAGGCAGAGATTTTCTGGAAATATCGTTAGAAGTAATTACAATTAAAAAAATAACAAAAAATAAACACGACTTTATAAATGCTTGCTTTATTTACCCCGGAAAACTGGACTCCAAACTGAAGAGTCACCTCTTTGTAAATAACGTCTGTAATTGAGCTGTTGCCTCCCAAAACTAGGATTAATTGAACTTTCTATATTAAATGGTCTCCAGAAAAAGACTTGTAATACAGAGACAGAATCCATTAGTAGTACATTTATCCAATTTTGGTATAAAATATTAAATGGACAATTAAAAGAAGACAGAGACTGACATCAAACATTTTATGATCGGTGGTTTATCACTTTTTCCTCTGTAATTTATCAAAGGGATGAAATAGTACACTCGTATAAGATTTTATCGTTAACATTACTTGATATGTATGCGTTGCAAGGTTCCTTCAAAGCAACATTTAATACTTTGACAACCAAATAACTATACATCTCAACAATAAAACAGTTCAATTATAAGTATAATCCACGTATTTACGTTGTCTTGGTGTATGCAAAATCCAAATTTATTGTGTCTGCCACCAGAGTTCTTATTAAATGAATAGCTTTATCTACATCTGACCATTATTTTTTTAGTAAGGATACGTAGCGAACAATTCAACGAACGGCAAGCATTCCGCGATCCATCAGCAAATTGACCATCTAATTAGACAATCGTTATTAACAAAAATATAAAAATAAAAACTGGACGAGAAATGCTTGTCTGGTTCGTGCATTAAGGATTTCGTAGCTTGTTTGAAGTGAAACTACTTTGTTGAAAATAAAGTAATAATCTCACTATACGGACTTACTAGCGTAAGAAATATTTAATAAGAGTTGATATATTTAAGTGGGATATATATTTTTTACATATTTTGAAATTACGAAAAATACTACGCAAAATGTTTTTGGGATCCTTAGAACTAGCCCTTTGGAACTATACTCTACAGTATAAACGAAATTATTTTTTTTAAGTAAGTACTTAATTTTCCATCCCTAAAACATGAGTATTTTTGAGTGTTTATTTTTGTTTTAGTAACATATTAATTTTTGAGTGTTAACTTTTGAGATATATGCAGGTTAGTATATTATACTACAATGCCAAAAGTTCAAGTTTCTACATCGAAGTGTTTCTGAGAAAAACGGTTATGACACACGGTTATGAGGTACGGAATCCTAAAATATAATTTAATAATTTGTAGTCAGATTACGCACTCTTATGATTTAATTATATTTATCCGACAGTCGATTAAAGCCTCATAATTCTTATTAATTTGAGCTTTCCTGATACCAATAAGATTGTGTTAATAAACCAATTCTTCAGAAGTATCCTACTCGACTTCTGCAAACCGTGCACTAAAAGATTTGTTTTTTACAGCGGGAGCTGTACAATAAAATATGTCTTTATTTAGGAACTTTTGTGTACACAATTTATATGTATGGCGGACTTATTGAGAGCAATCTCTAACAGTCAACTAAATATCAGTCCAAACCTGCTCATCGAGCAGCTGGAAATCGAACCACGGGTGTCTGCGGTGCGCCTCGTCATCATGGCTGTATGCCTTGTGATCAAATGGAAATACCACGGCGACGATACATCAATAAAAAAAAATAATCAACCTGTTAAGGAGGAGAGACCGCCTATTAAATTTATTCGCACTTCATGCTTACATTAATCATTAATTAACCAAATTAAGGAATTCTTCCACTAATTCTCCCGTTATTAATTTCCATAATATTACAACTTACGTTGAATAAGTATTTATATTTTACATATTTAAATTTTAAATGTCTTTCTTTACGGGTAGTTAATTAAATACTGGAAACTTTTTTGCCACTGGAGAGCTCGTCCATTTGTGCTTTCATCAAATAAATGAAATAGAAAATACAAAACTAAAAAAGTACCAAGTACATGAGGAATATCGTAAAAATAATTTGTTTTGAAACACGGAACCAATTTTTTGTTAAAACATGTTCACCTAAAATGGAAATTTAAAATTCTCCTCACGTCTTCTAGCAGATATTCTAAAGTGAAATGAATTTTGCAAATCACACTGAGATCAAAATTAATAAAAACAAAATATAAAAAATGTTTAACGTACCTCCCCATATATGTTAAGTGTGGGAGAATTTTGTTTTCGCACTCCCCAACATGTGAAATTTTATTGGATAGAGAGTTTGAGATCAATTTGAGAATCCTTAGATCATGTTGTATTTTGTTGTCTTACTCATCATCATATATATTAATACGCTAAGGTTAAGATGTTACACTCCCTTTTTAGAAAAAACCTCACAACTAATCCACATAAATTATATATCATTTTATAGATAATTGCTTGCTCTACCGGCATCCACAACTAAAAAATTCATATATATTAATACGCTAAGGTTAAGATGTTACACTCCCTTTTTAGAAAAAACCTCACAACTAATCCACATAAATTATATATCATTTTATAGATAATTGCTTGCTCTACCGGCATCCACAACTAAAAAAAATATTATTGCTATTGTTTTTGCAAATTAATTAATTATTAAAATTATATACACAAAACAGCAATGCTGCCATCTAACGGCTCAACGTCAATATGATTGACGGTCGGTACAATTTTTGTTTAATTTCAAATCCACTCACGTATAAATAAAGTGGCGCTTTAGCTCAATGCTCTTGATACTTGCGCCTCTATATGTCAATTTTAGTAAAATATTTGTTTGATCTGTCATCTGAGCTTCATAATGGAATAAATAATGCGAAGACTTCGCACGGTTCACGCTAGTAAACCATTAATAGCAATATTTGATACTTGTTAACTTTCTGTGAATTTTGACAAAATACAAAAATATGCACACTATAAACAAAAAAATTTATAAATTGTAGTATCTCTATTAAACTATCACAAATATTATTATTATTTTTCGCTATCTAAATATATTGCCTATTAAAATTTTCAAAGACACAATAAAAATAATAGGTTGCTTGTATCTATTTCATTTATTAATACAAATCGACCTAAATAATTGTGTATTAAAATACGTATTAAATATCGTTTATCCTTATTTATTTAAATTCTTGACATAAACTCGTGACTAAAGTTAGATGTTTACAGTTAGATTTACATCTCTTGAAGAACAGGGCACGTAAAAATATTGTTAAGTTATTAAGTTTGCATTCCAAAGCATTTCTCCAATGATATTTCACTTGAAGACGTTCGTGAGAGAAAAAAAAATCAATGCATGGAGAGCAAGTTCAAAGAAATAATTCTTTATTTCTACCTGCCTACAAAATGCTTGTACATGTTCCAGTACAGTTTCATCACAATTTGCCTTAAACGAAATATGTTGCTGTAATATGTGGATGGCTAAACAGGCCGACTGATATGACGAAATTATTAAGATTCCGTTTTTATCATTCAGCTACAGAGCCCTAAAACCTTGAAAGTAAAACTTACTGAGAACATTTATTGAATTTAATTTCGGATATATCATTGCAAGGTTTGTTCATTATTTCTTTATTGAACTTTGTTTCGGATATTCCGTTGAAAGGTTTGTTTATTATTTATTATTTGAACTTTGTTTCCGATATAACGTTGCAAAGTTTATTTATCATTTCTTTATTGAACTTTGTTTCGGAAATTCCGTTGAAAGGTTTGTTTATTATTTATTATTTGAACTTTGTTTCCGATATAATGTTGCAAAGTTTATTTATCATTTCTTTATTGAACTTTGTTTCGGAAATTCCGTTGAAAGGTTTGTTTATTATTTATTATTTGAACTTTGTTTCCGATATAATGTTGCAAAGTTTATTTATCATTTATTAATTGAACTTTGTTTCGGATGTACCGTTGCAGCGTTTATTTTTTATTTATTGAACTTTGTTTCTGATATACCATTGCACGGTTTGTTTATTATTTATTTATTGAACTTTATTTCGAATATACCGTTGCAAGGTTTATTTATTGAACTTTATTGCGGATATATCGTTGTAAAGTTTGTTTATCATTTATTTATTGAACTTTGTTTCGGATATTCCGTTGAAAGGTTTGTTTATTATTTATTATTTGAACTTTGTTTCCGATATAACGTTGCAAAATTTGTTTATTATTTATTAATTGAACTTTCTTTCAAATATACCATTACACGGTTTGTTTATTATTTATTTATTGAACTTTGTTTCGAATATACCGTTGCGAGGTTTATTTATTGAACTTTATTGCGAATATATCGTTGCAAAGTTTGTTTATCATTTATTTATTGAACTTTCTTTCGGATATTCCGTTGCAAGGTTTGTTTATCGTGTATTTATTGAACTTTGTTTCGGATATTCCATTGCAAAGTTTGTTTACTATTTATTTACAGAACTTTGTTTCTGATATACCATTGCAAGGTTTGTTTATTATTTATTTCTTGAAGTTTGTTTCGGATATATTGTTGCAAGGAAGGAACACAGAAACCTAACTACGCATATTTATTTATATTTTGGTACACAGTAAGTATGCTCTTTTAATAATCGGTGTGCAATTAAGATCAAATTTAAATTTAAACACAAGAACCTAATTTTAAGAGGTATAATAACGAGGTCATATTGTAAATCCTGCATCAGAATGGGAAAAACGAGTAACACAAATTTTTCTTTACCATTTGGTACTGTTTCCTATATTGCGCTACGATTTTTTTCAAAAAAACAATTCTTATTAATTTAACGTATCTCAAATAAAATCTAACCACTGTGTTTATTGAGAGAACAGAGTGAAATATACCCTAAGCTTCCCTTTCGCTCGAGGTACCCGTTTTCCCATTTCTGGTACTGAATCTTGAAAAAGACATGACTAATATTCGTTACCACAACAAGTTAGTTTATTATTGTAGATATAGATCTTATTTTGCGAAATAAAAAGATGACAAAAATCCTTTTCATAAAGAATGACAAAATTCCAAATACGCAACAAACAAGCATATTACTATCTTAATAAAAGCAGAAAAAGTTCGCCTCATAAAGTGTCGAGGTAGTTCAGCGTATACCTTGAACTTGGAAGTATATTTCATCATGAATAATAAATCGGGATTCGCCTCGATGCTCGGGCGTACAGTCGTAAAGCAAACATTGTTATGGATACTAACTAAATATTGACGAAACTGAAACGAAATCAACGCTCATAATGTACCAGTATATAGCACGGTTTTTGATGACTCGTCGTAAACTCTAGCGATTCAGGATGGTCGTGATCACTATTCACACACGTAAACCGCCTTGCGAACCCAGTTCCTTTTAAACAGGACCCGCAAAATAAAATTCCAGTTTTGAAGAGATTATGTGACCGATTTTTCTCCACGATCTTCCTATCCGTCTAGTTTTATTTACAATCGATGTATTTAAAATGTAGTATCATTTCTCATTCCTACTAAGAAGTCAGAGGAATACAAAAAGGATATCCGTAAACTCAAATTCAATTCTCAATGGTTAAATTTTTCCGATAGCTATTCCAACTACGCAAGTTGATTTTATTAACATTAGCACTCGGTAAACGACGCGAGTGGCTCGTTGTACATTTCTTAATTGTTGCTATAAATCCAATCAGCAGATGCAAATGAAGCTAGCTAAATGCTAAGACCGTCGAGCGCGTCGCTCGGGGCAATAAATTTAGTCGACATTGGGGAAAGTTAAATAAATTGCAGGAACAATAGTAGAGGGTACATAAAGAAAATATTTCTTAAGACACTGTGTTTACTTGCTGCTAATTTAGTTGACATGAGGTTGACCTCATATTAAGTTCCGGTTTGCTTTTTACTTTCCATATTTGTGATTATTTTCTTTGGTTAATATTGAACGGTTTCAAAATTCACGTTGTTTTTCAACCGGTGTTTTTGAATAGGATTTCTCTCGATAATATGAAAGGAAATAATTAACATTTTTTTTTAATTTAAGCCCATATTACGGAGAAATAATTTATCAGTTTATCGAATTAAAAAATGAATAATAATAATACTGTATTATCAGTATAACTGACATTATTTTCTTTGAAATAATCGTATCGTAGAATATTCTAATTCTAATCAGGGGTTTACGTATAAAACGCCACGTCGCGTCGTATCGTTATGGCGGTGTTTATCTGCTTCCGGTCTTGCATGCACTTCACGCCATTTAACCCTTTCCTTAATGTTGAAAAAGTGTATGTCAAGAAAGGAATACATTTTATTTGGCACTCAAAAACCCATAGACGCCAGCTTTATATACAAATTTAGCAATATATATGTAAATAGTGCGATCCATTTCTATAAATTAAGAGTTTTAGTTAATCAAATTATTAAAGCAAAATATTCATTTTAATCAACCTACCTGTTTTCATGGTTTTGTTAAATGACAACCTCGAAATTTCGTGCTGCATCGAAAATGTTAGTACTGTACAGAACTATCATCTATTGCGTGCTATTTAAATAAAATTCAAAAAAGAACTAAAAAACACGCTTTTGTAGCAATAAAAAAGTAAAAAAAATTATCTAAAATTAACTTTAATGAAATGAAAAATTAACTTCAATGAAATGAAAAATTAACTTTAGTGAAATGAAAAAATAACTTTGGTGCTTTCGACTCACATTTTTATAATAACTAACTTTACAAACAGCAAGCGAAAGAAAAAAATTACGAAAACTGTTATCTGCACTTTGTTACGTTGAAGTTAATTTTAGATTATTTTTATTCTTAACTTTAAAACTCATCATCGATTCTTGACACGTGTGCAAAATTTTAAATAATTCGGATGTTTGTAAGTAGGTGAAAATTTAATTGAAAATATTTCGAATATTGAATATATTTGGCGTTAATTTTGTAGAAATTCATTATACACAATTAAATGAAACAACGTGATGTAGTATTATTTTTACTTTATTTAAATTCTTAACCACGACATAGGTTTCGTTGTATAACAACATCTTCAAGTGGGTAATTTGTAAATATTGTAAGATTGCAATCATTATAAATTGTTCACCTAAAGATGTAGTCATACAACGAAACCTAGGTCGTGGTAAAGAATTTAAATATAGTAGAAATAATACTATATCACGCAGTTTTGTTTAGTTGAAACATTTCGTTTTTTTAGTCTTTTTGTTTTAAAATTAAATTTTTTTTTTTATAACATTATTATATTTTCATCAGTTTTTGATACGTGTGGAAAGTTTTTAATAATTCAGACGTCTGGAAGTGGGTGATAATTTCTTTGAAAAAATCCGTATTTTTTTTCAATCTTGTTTTAATATTAAATTTTTTTTATTTTATGAAATTGGTTAGGTTTTCACATAATCTTTTTTGAAAATACAACACACTTTGCAAATTACTTTGAAACTTAATATTTCGCAAAATATCTAAAACTATGAAAAAATTCTTTTGGGACCCTTATGAGACCTTTCAGATGATACCCCACAGTATAGAGGGTATTAAAAAACTCTAGTACTAAATTTGGGCCCAAATTTCCATACAGGTACACATTTTTAAGTGTATGTGCATGTTAATATGCTTTATGCCAAGTTTCCATATATAGCCTTTTCAGAAAAAAAGAGTCATGACAGACAAACAGACCGACACGGGATTAATCTTATAAGTTTTCGATTTTCCTTTTTTATGTACCGAATCTCAAAAAATAAAAATGATATTCTCCGTGGTTCACATGGTATAAAAATGATATTCTCCGTGGTACCATGGCATGAGTTTCATTCGTTAAATGTAATCAAACAATTGAACGTATTCAGTGATAATGGTCAGGTAAAAACGTAACCACTATTACTTCATCTTTTCCTCTCAATAAGTTAATTAAACTATTAGCTATGTGAACATGAATGTTTATTAATTATGTATAATCATCATATATATTAATACGCTAAGGGTAATATGTTACTCTCCCTTTTTAGAAAAAACCTCACAACTAATCCACATAAATTATATATCATTTTATAGATAATTGCTTGCTCTACCGGCATCCACAACTATAAAATTTATTATTACTATTGTTTTTGCAAATTAATTAATTATTAAAATTATATACACAAAACAGCAATGCTGCCATCTAACGGCTCGACGTCAATATGATTGACGGTCGGTAAAATTTTTGTTTAATTTCAAATCCACTCACGTATAAATAAAGTAGCGCTTTAGCTCAATGCTTTTGATACTTGCGCCTCTATATGTCAATTTTAGTAAAAAAAAAATATTATTTATTTGATCTATCATCTGAGCTTCATAATGGAATAAAAACGTAATAAGCAGTGTGCAAAATTAAAAATGAATTGAATACCTGCAATCAATTTTGATTTATTAAATTGAGTTGAATAATTTATAATGCGAAGACTTCGCACGGGTCACGCTAGTTTTTGTATAATATTTCAAAAATATCGCAAACAATCGTTGTCATATAAAATAATTATTTTAGATAAGCAAAATTGTTTAAGCACGATAATGTTCGTTCTTAAAATCTAGTTTTGTTAATAGTTATGTTATATATATATATATATATATATATATATATATATATATATATATATATATATATATATATTCGCTATAAAATTATCACTAAATGTTTCATTTATAAATATGAAAGGGAAAACTTCTTTCATCTACGTGTATACATAGCGATTTGAAATATACTTAGTAACGTTATAATAACGTATGACATTGATAAAATAATTGAAGTTAGAATAATAAAATTCTATATATGCTATACATATATTTCTAAAAACTTTAACATTTACAATCAAATCCTTAGTAATAAAATATCTTATAAACTAATTTAATCTACATACATATATTTCTACACAAATTAAAATAACATATACGTGCATTAACATAGAAATCATTAACAAATTAAATTCACTTCAGTAAGACGAAACAAATAAAATACTCGTAAATTGAAAAAAAACAACATCACAAGTGCCGAGGATAATCACGAACGCAAGAAGCTTCCAAAAAGCAAAGCGCACTCTCAGCGCAAATGCTGTAGATATTTTGAAGTATCGGTATTATTGAACCAAATTTCGAGTGAGCAAAGGGCGCGAGGAAAGTGGAATTCGTTTCATCGAAGAAGCACAAAGTATTGGTGTATTTTCTTTTCGCTTTCACAAAAGGGAAAACAAACAAAGCTCCCCGTTGCGCCCCCAAACAGGGCATCGATATGCAAAACACGCCAACTTATCTCTTTATATTAATGAAAACATTCGCCCCTTCTTAATTCGGCAGAGGTCTTTGCGGGAATGTAAGTACATTCTTTGATAACCCCCCCCCCCCGCCCATCGCTTTAAATAATAATATAAGAAAATCTACTTAGCAAAACGCGGAGCTTAAACCGTCCACCGAGGCTGACGAGTACGGAAAATAATTAGAAAACATCAACTTAAAGAGGCAAAGAATCTCATTTAAAAAAACTCTTTAAGTTTACTTAAAGAGTGCCCCGCCTAATACCCCCTTCAGACGTATACAAAATTTATTTTCATAAGGGATAGCGGGGTCGTGTAGGTACAAGAAAGTGAAATTGAGGCGCACCGAGGATGCGGGCTACGCTCCGCGGGTTATGCATATTTTAAAATGAGCTACTTTTTAAGTTGTGTTTTTTCTCTCTCTAAAAGCTCCGGTTACATGTTCGGTGCGCACAGTCGAGATGCATAATATAAGCAGAGTTAAGGTTCTGTACCTCCTCGTGCTCCCGGTGCAGTTTTTCCTTCTTCTTCATGGCTTCTTGAACTTTTAACTGCAACAAAAGGAAATATGAAAACATTTTAATTCGAGTCGGAAAACTTTAAGATTTGTTGCTCTCCGGTAAATGTTCTGATATAAGAAGGCGGATACGTCGTTGTGCTGAATTTAAGTGTACGATCCACTTGCGGCTACAGAAGTTGAGAAAAAAGTCTAACCTTTGTACGAGTGAATATACTTTAAGGTGCTTCGGTGTACAAGGACGAATTCGAAGAGAAAAATGGATAAAGATTTTTGAAGTGCATAACTTTTTTTTAATCTAGATTCAAAAGCATATCTGTAAAGGATCCTGATGTGAAGAATTAACTATTATGTAAATGGCATAATAACAAAGGAACGTGACGTGGAGAATTAACTTTTATGTAAATAGCATAAAATTTATGTTTTTTAAACAATATTTAATAACCATATTAAAATTCTTTAAGAATTTTATAGAACTAGGAATTCATAGTACATGAAAGAAATTTGGTTTCAGAAATATATTTTGAAAAACTTGGTTACAAATGAAAATTATCCCAAATTTGAACCACAAGTAATTTTCAATATTCAAGGAACGAATATAAAACAAAGAACATGAACACGGGACTGTGTGCTTGCATAAATAAATTGCCAGAAAGGGTGAGGCGGGGTAGCGAACGGTGCTACCGCAGCACAGCGGCACAATTCACTTTGACAGCGGCGGCACAAAGGCGCAAGCTGATACACGAATAACAATTGGCACAGCGGAAGGAAACGAGTGCGCCGAGCTGGGGAGACGAATGTGCTAAATCAATTTTCGAATGTAAACCGAAATTGCAAGTCTGCATTTTAATGCGGACGGCGTTTGAGAATCTCTCACCAATGCGACGCACGCGACTACACTCGTAACTTTATCCAATATTACACTTTCGTATGGTATCACTCACTGTGCATATTGACAACCGTTCTCTCTGTAGTATATAGAGATAAGGGATGAGAACAAAAAAAAAGAAATATAAGAAAATTCACTATGACACTAAATAATCGGTTCAGAAATTGATTCAAAAATCAAGGTAAATTGTGAATTTTCTGTGTAACATTTTTTTAAAAATTTGTGAATAATAAAAAAGGAATAGAAATATCAGAAGATTTTTAAACACAAAGTTAAGTTATAATCAGGAAATTTTGAATGATTTCAAGAATATCAAAATAAAAAGATTTGTGTTAGGAGCGCGACTGATAATTTGACCTTTGAATATTGAGTGAATAGCAAGAATAACGTGCTAAATATGAATAAATTATGATGAAATAAAAGTGTGGATTTAGTTGTGCAAATAATTTAAATTAGCGAATTAAAATAGCCTAATTAAAAACATGCTATATAATAAAGTTAACAAAGATGATGCGAGCAAAATGGATTCCGAATCGAATTAAAATATATTAAATATAAACTTAATATTACTACAAGCAAGACACATATTGACATGATTTAACAATGTTATAATTTTATACAAACCAATGCAAACATAAATCAAACAGGTAATATTTAGAGAAAACATGCAAAATGCAATAATTTTATTTTCCATACATCATTTTACAATCCATGATATTATGTCAAAAATAAAAACTAAAAAATTACATTATGTATATAATATATATTATAGTATAAACTTCAACAGAAAAACTATGTAACTGTACATAGTACAAATTGGCAAAATAAAACATCAAGTAAAAGTGAAACACGTAGCCAGCTAGTCCTCATATAAAGGATATGAAAAACATATCTAAACACACATAGTTTTATACTCCCAAGGGGTGAGCTGGGTTAGTGAGTACATTTTATGCTGTACATAAACTCTTTTTAAACCATGCAAAAAGCTGCCATAAAAGAACAATGCTAAATGGGTATCACGTTACGTATATTGTTGGCAGAGGAAAAAAACGTCGTATCTTTCGTGGAATCGACGTACATTTTTATAAGGCAAAAGCGTTTTTGTGTACAAATAAAGTTTCTGAGATTGCACATAAAAGTATTCGTTTAGATATATACAGAATAATATTTTGTTATATTTACATTAACAAAAAAGATATATAACAAAAGACTGGGTAATAGTAAACTTCGAGAACCGGAATATTTTGGGAAAAACTTACTCATGTCAATAATTACTCTAATACATAATATATATATATATATATATATATATATATATATATATATATATATATATATATATATATATATATATACCCATTTAAAGTTGTGCAACAATGTTTTAAGTAGATAATATTGTGATAATTCATCTAAAAACATTAATTATGCGAAAATAGGTTTATAATTTATAATTTTATTATATATTTTTTAAAAATCTTTACTCCAGTCAAACATATCATTTTTGTTCGAAAACCATCCCATTAAATTTAGTATGAAGCAGAGTAGTGATGTAGCAAGCATACAGTGAGCGATTTTTGTGTTTATTCTTAGGTTCTGCAAAAAAACATATATTTACAAAAATCACTGTCGTAAAATCTTTACAACTGGAGATTTGCTTATGATCTATATATATAAAAAAAATGTATATATATATATATATATATATACACATATGTGTGTGTGTGTGTGTGTGTGTCTGTATGTTTGAGAAAGTACCAAAAAAACAAATTATTACAAAATGTAGTATAAACGGTAACGAATGAGGCAAAAAGCACGCAGTAATTCGAATAAACATCACATCACTCCAACAGTTACCAGACGTGAACCAAAATACAACCCCACAGTCCATTCCTGAACAGTGCACGAAAGACACATGACTGCAGGATATTCGTGCGCGCTTTATGCAGATGAAATAAACTATAACATCGCCCTCTCTTGTAGTAGTCATAAACATAATGCATTACGAAACTTAAGGACGATAGGTCACCATCGTAATAACTTAATAATTTAAAAAATGCAGAATGAAAATCAATTCACGTCGAAGTTGCAGAAAATTACATCC
The DNA here is from genome assembly GCA_039881145.1 of Druceiella hillmani. Lineage (NCBI taxonomy): Eukaryota > Metazoa > Arthropoda > Insecta > Lepidoptera > Hepialidae > Druceiella > Druceiella hillmani. Next base: position 35,601,106 of record JAYKKI010000017.1, on the reverse strand, counting down.
GACCATGTCCGTTATGAACGATAAAGGAAATAAGTAGGGATAACACCAATATATGTTTTAATGTAAAAATCTATTGATTTTTTAAATACTTTGTCCAGCATGAGACTATAAGTAGCTTCACACAGAGATCAGATGGCTCTATTAGTCTCAAGAATCCAATGGACTAGAAAGTTTAACAAAGTCACGATATATATGATGTGATCCATATTACGGGAATGCCATAAGACAAATCTTAGTACCCTATAAGTTTTCTAATAGATATCGATGACATGATTGTGAAATATAAGATTATCCATAAGTACACCGAGATCCTCCAAGAATAATACAGTATATCAAAGCGCAGTTAAAATAATTAAGTTCTGCAAGGGTGAAATTATGCGTAAAGTGTTCTTCCAGATCAAGATATGCGGTAAAAGGATATTATAAAATTAAAATGCAAATAAGCTCCTACACTTCTCAACCTTCGATCCAAGGAACGTGGACTTTAAGGTGTTTGACAATATGTACGCTTCAAAACACGCTCAAATTGAATGCAAGAACAAAATTTTAATAGAAATAAAAAATAAGCACATGTGAAGCCGAAGCCAAAAGCTTCTTTTTCGACACATCTACGTTTCTGAAAGTCATGTTACGTTTGGAAGTGCCATCCTAGCAGAGCTGACCAGCTGCTTGCAGCCTCCTTTGATTTCAGTTTCATTCGGGTTCTGATAAGGAGTCTTATCATGATTTTAATGTAATCAAATCAATGGCCAGGATATCGGACTCTACTTTTCTATAACCAGTTTGTTTAGGTTATTTGGCTATCTAATAACTACAGGACTGAAACAAGTGAAAACCTATTGGTAGCAGATGTTTGATGATGTGACCGTAATTTGGATTTGAACAAGTATGATTTTTTTATATTTCTTGCAGTTCACAGTACACAGTATTTTTCTCCAACACCATATCTCAAAAGAGTCGATCTTCCTCCGGTCCATTGTGTGGATTGTCCAAGACTCGGACCCGTATAGAAAGATGGGGAAAACAAGTGTTCGCATCAATCTTTGGCAAAACATATGTTAATATAATAAAATATTGGACACACACACACACACATATATATATATATATATATATATATATATATATATATATATATATATATATTGTTGCCATCGTTTTTCCCAAAACAAGTTTTTTCTTTTTTTCTCAAAATATCTGCGACTTCTTTGGCCTGCTCACTTATTCTAAAACTCCTAGTGCTACGACTTCTATAGTCTTTCCAGTTAGATAAAAACTACAGTGATATTGTTTTATACTCGTTGGTTTACCAAGTATGAATATTATTTCCACATTTAAATCTATATTCAAATATATTAAAAGAAAAATGAAAAACTTCTCTTTCCATTTCCCATCTACTAAAAAGTGGTATTAAATAATGGATGAAACTTTTATACACCTTTAGCATGCCCAATACAAGGGTTTATTATACGTAAAGCATGAAGCGCAAGTGCATCGGGCGCGCAATGCACGTACGCGACTCGCGCGGCTAGACCCGCCTTACAATCACGCCGCCGCACTCGTCCGCAATATGAAATGAAGTTGAATTTTCCGGATCACACCCACGGATTTTCGAGAAAATCCTCAAGAATACGCTGGCTAGTTGGATCAATGTTCTCAAAGCTTTTGGTCAGTTGCGCGCTGGACCGTGTGATTGGAAAGAGCTTTAATACTATATGATATATGACTTATATATTTGATGTGAAAGTTCATCGTTCTACTTGAATGTGAACTGTGTATTAGGAGTATTCTCACATTTTATGTAATAATCAGTAGTCATAATATAGTGTTTGTTGATTATTCAAGTAAAAATTAAATTTGTATAGCAAGAATTTCTTTCGGATTCCGCTTAAAGATATAAGACGACAATAATCTATAATAATTTTTCTTAATTTGGAACTTTATTACGGAGAAATAGTTAATTTTTCAATAACTAAATATTTTTTATATAACATTGTTTCATTAATAATTATCCTGAAATAATTCTCCACGTAAAAAAACTTAAGATAAACACCGAATTATCAGCATTACAAGCAAATACATTTGTCTTTTAAAAAACATTAAGTACGATTAGTGCTCGGAAAAGCGATTGAATTGAAAATGGTGTTGATTTTTTCACTATAAGTTTCATACCCAATGAACGTATGCTGCATACACAATAGTTTAATTATTACTTCGAAATACATTTGTCTTTTAAATAACATTAAGTGCGATTAGTACTCGGAAAAGCGATCGAATTGAAAAATGGTGTATTTTTCAAGTTTCACCTCCAACAAACATATGCTACATACACAATATTTTAATTATTACTTCGAAATATATTTTTCTTTTAAATAACATTAAGTGCGATTAGTACTCGGAAAAGCGATCGAATTGAAAAATGCTATTGCATTTTTAATTAGAAGTTTCACCTCCAACAAACATATGCTGCATACACAATATTTAAATTATTACTTCGAAATACATTTGTCTTTTAAATAACATTAAGTACGATTAGTACTCGGAAAAGCGATCGAATTGAAAAATGGTGTTGCATTTTTCATTAGAAGTTTCACCTCCAACAAACATGCTGCATACGCAATATTTTAACAATTAGTTCGAAATATATCTGTCTTTTAAATAACATTAAGTGCGATTAGTACTCGTAAAAGCGATCGAATTGAAAAATGGTGTTGCTTTTTTCATTAGAAGTTTCATCTCCAATGAACATATAAACATTCTTGTAATTTCTGAATAAAAATAATAGTTTTATTTTTTAATTGGATCTATCTATTTACGTATATAACTAAATTTTCTGTTAAACGCTGTTGATTCTCCTTAATCTTGTAAATCTAGTGATAGTAAAATTTATCAATACAAAGGGAAAAGGATCTTTTTTTTGTAAATTAGAAAGCAATAGTGCAAATTAACCCACGAATGGTTAAGACAAAAAGGTCTGTGATGAAAAATCAGATATATTAGAATGGTTCCAAAATACGTAATGAAAAATTTGCGTATATAAATTAATCTATTGGAAAAATAACGCCAAAAAAATAAAAGACGTTATTTCTTTTTAAATTAATACTTTCTGTGACGGGTATACTATAAATAAAAAAAAATTACCGTTACTTGATATGGCACACTGTCATGACTTGTGTAGTATAACAATTATATACAAAATGGATATGAAAAAATGCAAATTATTGCATTATTTTTTTATTAAAATAGTAGACATGATGTATTAAATTTATCACATTCAAAATTAGATGAAATAGTGTTCAGAAATAAATACGTAATATTTTATAATAAAAAAAGCATATTCGAACAATACTATGCAAAATATCAAATAACTTTACGTATGAAATGTTTTCTTGTAAATGAGTGCTTTGTAATACGTTTATTAAAAACATAACGTATGAATTCGAGTGATAGTAAAGGAAAACAGTGTAAAGAAAAACGATTGGAAACAAGCCGCATATACCTTATATCTAAGTAAAAAAGACTGAAGAATTACTTATGTCGCTACATCATGCAAAATGAAAAAATTATAGCTGAATAAGTAAAAGCAAAAATTGTACGTAGAATAATTGTGGAAAACCCCAGTACCACTTTTCCATCTGCAGTAATTTTATTTACGGCGCTTTTTTGACCATGAAAAAAAATCTCAATGCAATCTTTTATGACCTTTTCTCTCTTAAAAGTAATCTTTCATATTATATATTTTCACTGTATAGTGCTTGATAAAATAATTATACATACCAGAATCATGCCGAGATTAAAATCCCAAATAAATGAATATTCAATTGCATTCCGAAATAATATAACGATGCAAATGATAAAGAAACAGGCGAATGAAAAAACGAATGAATAAATGAACGAATTAATTTTCCAGAATCGAATCCAAGAGTGAATTGGCAGAAACGAAAATATAGCTAAAACGTTCATCGCAGCACATTCGCGCGCTCACCCTATGAATAGTCTCTTCGAAGGTGTTGGGTGCCGTGCCGTTCATTTGAAAATATCTTAGCCGGTCATAGTCCCTCGGGTCGACCATGGAGCGGAGTGCTGTGTCGTGAGCGGTGTCGTGAGGACCCAGCTCCAGCCCGCTCCGGAGGACGCTGTCCGGCGTGTCTACCTGCGGTCATTGCACCGTTCGCAACCTTTAACCTCGCCTTCTTACATAAAGCACATTTAATATTATTGTTTCAGTTGAATATTTTCCTTTAAGTACTTTAAGTACCTGAATATTTCATATCTTATCAAAAAAAAATATTATCCGAATTCACATATAATGAAAAATTATAAAAGGTAAAAAAGTATAACTTATTTTTAACTGTAACTGAAATGTTATTCATATTAGACAAGATAGACCTATCTTTGTTGAGCTTTAAATCGGTTTGGCGATAGTCAGTCCTATGATGTTTTAGGATACTTTATGAATAACGTAAAGGTTACGGAATTATTAGCATTTAAGTAGCCATGCGCATGTTGTATTCTCATGAAACGTTTATTTTGATAGATACGTATATTAAAATGGCATCTCATGTCACTTTATTAAGGTAGCTAAAATAGTGAACGTTACGGCTGACTTTATAGGTTATTTACATATATCTTTCAAAAATTTAATGAATTTAACCTTACTAGTAAAATTAATTAAGTACAGTGAAAGATAGGACAAGTTTTATAAAATTATGTTATGCGTTAAATTGGTAATATCGTTACATAGTTATAAATATTTAAAATATACCCATAAAATATTTTGGTTTTACAGAAACGCCAACAAAATCTGTCCTCGAGAAGTAATGAAAGTTTCGGATCCATATATATTACCAAATAATAAAATCATAAAATACTTTCAACTATCTAAAGAAATAATAAAACTTATAATGGACGATTTGAGGTCGACGCTGAAAGAGACATTACGAATAAACCTTACTTGGCGTGCAAACAAAGTAACCAGAGACAAATTATGAAATGCATACCCCATCACCGTCATCGCATAACTATATCATTTTCTTGCTGCTCGTAAAATTGTATGATGGCGTTCTTTTCTTTAAATGTAACGAAAAATACTGTCGAATGTGGTGCGTTAACGAACAATAAAGACAAGGATGACGTCAGTGCGATACAACATAGGGCTGATTGCGGCTACATAAATAATAATTATTACATTAAATAAAATCGATTTTATATAAATTTAACAATAAATTCTGTAATAGCCTACTATAACTAAAACAAATAATTACCAATCTTTAATTGACTATGGTCATAAGGTACTATGAATTCAAAATGTTTTTACATATTAAACACCTATAAACCGGTTATTTAAAATATACTGCTGGTAAATTAATTTTCGTGTTCTATTATAATTATTTTAATAATACTTATACTTTCTCTCAAATAAACAACAATCATAAGTCGATGTAACGTAAATCGAAATCTTGCGATATGCACAGACTGATGAGTCTATAGTTAAAAAAACATTTTTTTATATATTTCATCCAGTAAGCAATCTTCGTCCACGTTTTCACAGCTTGTAGCGTTAACTAATAAGAAAATACGCAAAGGAATACAATTAAATTACTTAATAAAAGAAAGAAAAAAAAATAACATAAATAATAATGAATAATAATTAGATCGGACTTTTAACAGCTAATAACACAAAAAAACTGCATAACAACAGTTTTTAACCTCTAGTTACGTTTAATCTTTTAATAATTTTTTATATAGTTGATCATTTAACCTTTACTCAAAATAATCTAATCTGTTCAAAAAAATTATTAATATTCAGCAAAAACCTACAAACTAAGAAAATTGGAACTATGACATAAAATTATTACATGAATTCATCCTCGCTAAAATAATATTTGGAAAACAAATTCCTGTGCAGCACGCGCCAAGCCAGGCGCCTCGCAATAGCTCACGCGAAAATCCTCAGAGTGAAAAGCCAACGTAAAAAATATTAATAAACTTCCCCTGGCAAAGTGTTAAAAGTTCGCAAGAACAAAGTTAATAAAACATACGATCGAAATATTTATTAGGTGGAAGGGAAAGCGCGACGTGGAGTTTATAAGCCGCTCGCTCCGCTGATAAGGCGAACGAGCAGCATTTTCCTCCGCGTCTCGCTTCCACAATTTTCTCAGAAACGCATTTTATCTTTCTATTACATTATGGGCGCAAAAATGCCACATATTGAAGTATGAAGGAAATTGTGAATGCATTATAAGGAAAAAAAAGTAAAGTTCATAGGCGCTCACCACGTGCGGTACATTATTTTATGCGAGTCGAGATTTATAGCGAGATTATTTTTAATGTGGATATTTTAAACGTTCGTTAGATCTACGGATTCAGAAGCGTGTCAGCTTTGCTTTGTTATCCATCATATCTTCCTTGTAAATTGCTACTGTCAATTAAAGGAAACATAAATCGTATGTCCATTTAAATATAATACAAAATAATCTAAGCTTATTTTGGTAGTGTCACAACGTGTGACGAAAATAACGTAGCGAAAGTATTGTATAAATTTAAAATAAAAGAATAAGATATAGATATAGGACATAGGTCAACGTGTCATATAGGAAAATATAGATAAAGTAACTATTTAAGATGACAATATTAGTAGCGTGAATTTTATTACATTAGTTAATATTGAATATATTTGGCGTTAATTTTGTAGAAATTCATTATTCACTATTAAATGAAACTACGTGATGTAGTATTATTTCTACTTTCTTTGACTTCTTTACCATGACCTAGATTTCGTTGTGTTACAACATCTTCAGATGGGCTAATAGCAAAGATCAGATTAGATATCTTTGCTAATAGCACTCTTGAAGATGTTGTAAGACAACGAACTGAAAGATTAGTTTAGATATCTTTGATAATAACTCACCTGAAGATGTTGTAATACAACGAAACCTAGGTCGTGGTAAATAACTCAAAGTAGAAATAATACTAGATCGCATAGTTTTATTTAATTGTATATTAGTTAACATTACATTCGTTACTTTTATTTTTACTTTATGCGAAATTGACGAAAATAGGATTTCTGAGGCAGATTGACAAGTTTCTATCACGAAATATGAAATATACCATGAAGAAAAAACCAAATACCATTTGTACACTGACACATGGTACCGCTATGCGTCATAATATTAAATTGTTATATTGTGACAGTTTTATCCTTTTAACCTTTATTTTTTCTTCATTATTTCCTTTGTTATATTAACATAATTTTAAATTGCAATTATTTTGCATAGAAGCCACTAAAAATTTATAGATAAAAATGTTCTTTAGTTTCCATAGAATTCAAAAGACAACAATTAAATCTGAATTTATTTTAATTCAATGAGATCGAAGTGGTTGCTAACAGCTAGTACTAAATAAATGAAAATGAAATAGAATATACGACGCATCAAGGATAGAGATAATAATATATGACATCAGAAGAGGTTTAGACTGAAATTCCTCCTATACATCACCCATATAATACCATTTAATGCGCCTTCAGACTACTCCACTAAGTTAAACCTAAAAATGTTAAGTCAGTTTTTATGATCCAAGTTAAAGTATAGTGTGATAGGAAAAAAAATTATTTCAAATTTTATTCGGAGAGAAGAAATATTACTAATCTTAACCTTCTAATGTTTTGTGAAACATAAAATATTTTCATTGAAACTAATCAGATAAATCATGACTATTATAGTCTACAAACGTTATTTCAGAAGATATTTAAGTGGGGTAATTTAGTGTAACGACTCTCCGGTAAGACCGAAAGATAGCTCGTGATTAAAATATTAATTTGGCTCACTGTATATTTCATTTAGCTGGAAAATATTCACATTTTTTTGGTACGAACATTAACCATCAAATACTGGGAAATTTATCTAAGAATAATATAAACCCAACTAAATTTATGGCTCGCGAATCTATTCCGCTTGAGTACCGACGCTAAGTTTATTCTGCGTATATAAAGAAGTGTAATGTACGGCAGCCTATAAATACCAAGGTCTTTAAATTTAATGGAGATACGTTCGTACATCTATAATAATATTTCGCTTTTATTTATATTGTTTTCATAGGTATACAACTAAAAGTTATTATTGTTTTTATTTTAACATTTGATGATAACCTAAAAAATGCTGTGTAAACTTAACGCTTAGCTAGACAACTTAGTATTTTATTTTGTGATTGAGAATTTTTAAAAAAAATTTATATTGCCCTGAAATTTCAATTATATGTATTTATTGGCATCACACTACTCATATTTTTGCTCCGATAAAGAATTTAAAAAAAACTTTAAAACAAATCCAAGCAAATTGGTATTAGAAAATAAAGTTAAAGAAGTAAAACCTAATTATGATAAAAAAATCCTCTTTAAGAGGAACTGAAAACGAAATAAACAAGACTTCGATATTTTTAATGAAAACAAAGTTTTTCAAAAATAAATTCATGTAGTGGACTCGCAATAAAAGTGTATTAACACAATCAATAGGTAGTGGGTCTCTGTTGGTGCATTTAAATTTAAATTGGTTCATTATGTCATTAGATAAATTTATATTATTTTGTAAATTTTTGAAACAATCTAACAATTATTTTAAAGATTATATATTACTTATAGTTATTGCATAAATAAAACCTAAAAATAAACATGGATGCAGATATAGATGTAGGCATAGAAGTGAGCATGGATATGGGTGCAAATGTAGGCGTAATAGTAAGAGTAGGAATGGATGTTGACATAGAAGTAGTTATGGGTGTAGATGTAGATATACTCGTAAACAGAGAAGTAGCCATGGACGCAGATATAAATATAGACGTAGGTGAAGAAGTAGGCATGGATGCAGGTGTAGATGTGGACGTAAAAGTAAGCATGGATGTAGATGTAGATGTAAACGTAGACGTGAAAGTAGGCATGGCATAGATGCAGATATAAATATAAACGTATGGGTAGAAGCGGACATGGATTTTGGTATAGCAACACAAGCAGGCGTGTAGCAGATATAGACGTAGGCGTAGGCGTAAAGATAGACATAGATGAAGATACAAATGGAGGCGTGTACGTAGAAGTATACACGGATGTAGGTATAAATTGAGATGTAGACGTATGCATGTACGGATGTAGATAAAGTAGGTTTACATAGGGTGTAAACCTTAGTGTGCATCCTTAAACTACTTCTGTGGCATTAACGAGGTTAAAATATGTTGTTATTATTAATTCAATTAAAATAAGACAATAGATTGGGAAATGGTACACTGAGCATAGACGTTTCAGTTTTGCTTGAGAGGAACTTACCGCTCGTTTTTTTGCGAGTCTACGCATCTTATTGATGGTTTGTATAGAGTGAGATTGAATGCAAATTTCGATAATTACTATGTATAAATTTGTTTATTCAGTACTATCTAGTGATTTATTATTACGATCTTTTGTACTACTTATGCCTTTATAGGGTTTTCCTGACGTTTTCGTTATAAAGCTACTTTTACTAATTAATTATTGCATGTAAAGTAATTGGATGTATAACCGTAATTTAATATGATTGACGATAATTTATTTATTTGATTTACGTATATAATATTCAATAAAATAAACAAAATATCAGCCAATATGCAACAGTAACTAATACAAAATAACAATTTATCACATAAACAATTATATAAATTTATGAGACAAAATTAATTAATCAGTAACGAAACTATTCCATTTACCGCGAGAAGCACGTTTTTGATACTACGAAAAAAGTAGCTAGACATATTCTTTGTGCTGAAAAACATGTACTATTACAGAGCTTAATTATAGTTGTACAGTAACTAATTAAATGAGTGATATGTGTCGAGAAGCGCATTGTTCAGTTTTCGAAAAAAAGTAGTTGTTACTATAATATTCCCCGTGATGAAAAGCTACAGTTTACAAATCAGTTGACGGCAGTTCTCGTCAATTGTAAGTTCTCTTTTTTCCTGAATAATATAACTTAAAACTACAATAATTTATGGAAAAATTTATGTATTAAACACTAGCTTTTTCTCACGTTCCGCTCGCATAAAGATTTTAATGTTCACAACTTCTACAATTGGACTCCCTGACAAAATTATTTCTCCCACTCTCCAATGTTCTGCTGTCGTCACCCCACTCAAAGCGCTTTATGCCTATTCGTTTTCACGGATAAACTGACAAATATTGACACAGTTTTATAACCTGAAACACTAAAGTTTTGTTCGCAAAAACCTTTCTGAATAATCACTCTCTATGAAAATCCACCTAGTACACGATCAGACAAATAGATAGACAGACGTAATTATGCTTTAGAAATTTTTACTTTTGTTTTTTCAATGTAGCTTGGAGGTTAATCATCTGAATTCTGAATTATTCTATAGTTATCACGTCGAAAAGTTATCATTGACTTTAAACCCTACAGTACATACATAATCAAAGACTAATTGTTTACGGGAAATAAATTGTAAAGAACTACATGGTTTACTTTGTTTCATTTTGTTGACTACAGTTAAACAGTTAAAATTTCATTAAGTATCAATTACAATATGAAAACAAGGAAGGAAAACTACGTTTTTATTCACGATTCATCTGTTGTTGCGACGCGTAGGCGTAATAGCAGATACTAGCTCGAAGAGGCGCGTTCACTAACTGTAATTAGGGACCGATTTTAATATGTCAGCGCGACATCTACTTACTGAAAACAATTTAAATAAAAACAAAATTAAAGTAATTACTCATTCAGCCATTGTCCGATAACAAATGCGACTTCCACTTCCGGGTCATTGGAGAGAAAATCTTTTTAATTTCCTTTTCTGTTGCACGCCCGGTCGGGTTCGGTGGGATTCGATGGAAATATTCGTTCTATATTTTAATTAAAGCTGAAATCGCCATCGGAACGACCGTGTAGAGTGACCGGATATAAGGTCAGGCTGCTGTTTAATACCCGCACAGTTAACGTACACTCATTATATAAATTTCTACCAATATATTAAAAAAACACGTGAATTTCCCGTAATATTAAAACAAAATTATAATTGATATCGCTACAATATACGAAAATTAAAGCACTTATGTATACCTAAGAACGTTTATTAAGCTATTTAACAAATAACTTTATTTAGTACTTTGAGAAAATATTTGCAAGAATCTTTTGTAATTATGGCACGAGTGCAACGAAAAAATAGTTCTCGATTTTCCTAATATTTGTCATAAAAGATTCCATTCAGTCAGCAACTGGAAGTCTGGAGTTATCAAAGTTTAGTTATTTTTTGCAAGACTAAATGAGAAAATATTACAAATACATATTTATTATTTAGAGTCAGACGCCCAACGATTTTCCTCAGTGGTTACTATATGCCAAAAGGAAAGTTAATTGTGATATACAATTTTTCTCTTCGACTTATCTATTTAGATTCATATGTGTACATTTATACTTTTAAAAAACGTACTTTGCATCAAATATTATATATATAGGTATTTTTCCTCTATTTGTTCAAGAAAAGTAAAACGATTGGCTTTTATGGTATATTTTGTTCGTTTGTCATTGTTTTGGAAGAAGTAACGTTGTTTACCGGAAAAATAAGACAATATAAAAATAATCCACTTTCATTGCGTTTCTTGTACATTCTTCTGGTACAAACTGCTTATATTATATTATATTAAAAAGCTTTGGCTAAATACTTGTCAAAACATGCGTAATTTGAATAGTATACTATTTTCAGAGTAACCTACTACATACATCTATAATACAATACAATATTTATACCTTTTTCTTATTCATTGAATAGTTTTTCAAGCCGTAGGAGTTTCGCTACTCCTGTAAATTTTCAATAGACGTGGCGGGATTTATATATATATTTTGGGCTCTCGAGGCCACGCGAGCAATAGATTTGGGCTATATCGAACCATCTATTGACTAGTACTAAATTTTTATTATTAAATGAAAATACTGAGATTCGTCCTACAAGAGTTATTCTATTTCTCAAGTTATGGACTAAACTATATGTTAATTAAGACTATGAACTGCGTAAAAAAGTGGCTTTATGGAAGTCTATCTAGTACTTAAGATTTTATTACATAACAAACATACAAACATACTTTTTGTCGTTTAAAATTAACGCGACCCATAGCATATATTAACCTACAAAAAATATCTATACTAAGCTTGCTTTTGGCTCGTAGTTAGGATGCAGAGTAATTAATTCGAGTTTTAATACGAGTATTTGGACAATTCGGATAGGTTAAATATCTGATAAATAAATAATGTACCATTGTAACATTCCTGATATAAATTTATGATTTTTTTAAATTTAACTTTTCTTAACGCACTCGCTGAAATTAACGACAGTGCAGGCTTATAACGTAGATGAATTTAAATCAGTCGTTTACGTTGTAAACTGCAACTCGGGAAAGATTCGACTGCAAATCGGCAAAAATTAAAGAAAACATTGTATGTGTATATATATATATATATATATATATATATATATATATATATAACATAACATATTTACTTGTATTTAAAAAGACTATTAAACCACACCGTCTTAATGGAGTATGCGAAAATATTGCTCCCGTATGATGGATATATTAGAGGTTAGTCTCTAAAGAAAACCATTTTCAAAGCTATTTTTTCTAACTGACTGCAACTGCTGAATAATTTTGCTTCTACTTATCCTGTTTCCTATTATCTATGCCGTACTTTTCACGTGTCGTCTTCCTATAATGAAGGAATCATCTCTTTTTGTAGCTGAAGTTGCCTAAATCTTTCTCCGTTCAAACTGGTATAGCAGCATAGTATTTATTCGTAGTCTGCAATTCGCACCTTGCTGATTCAACGTGTCTGGAATGGTCTTTGTTTAGTCTGAAGCGACACGTGACAAATACATGCTAGTAATAAAAAGAAAATAGCTGCAAAGCAAACAGCTAATAAACAGAGCCTTAGGTAAAAGCTAGTATTTTATATGTGTCACTCTCAAGATCCATTTATTTACAGGTTGGAAAATGGAAAACTAATCTGTCTGAAGGTTCATTTAGATTGAAATTCACTATAGTGATTTTAGTTATGTTGGCTTCTCTATTTATAACTTGATTATTCACGTTAAGGTAAACTTTGGGCTAAGTAACGGCAGGGGAACCCTTTAATTAATTTTATATATTTATATATTCTACAGGTACAATATATCAAATGATGTATATATATATATATATATATATATATATATATATATATATATATATATAGCCCACCTGAAGAAGTTGTAATACAACGAAAGCTAGGCCGTGGTAAAGAACTTAAATAAAGTAGATATAATACTACATCACATAGTTTCAATTAATTGCGAATAATGAATTTCTATAAAATTAACGCCAAATATATTCAATAACAGTTTATGTTTTCCACTTTAGTAGCACTTGTTATCGTTCAGTAAAAATACCTCTATATGATCTCTTCTATTTATTCAATGTACATATGGTGAAAATTGCAACCAAGATAAGCATTCTGCTGAGCGGTTTAATAAAACAGTGCGCAGACTATGCTCAGTGAAAGTAAGATGTCTTAAAAGGAAACCCATATAACGTAGTGTATCTGTACGGTTATGCACAGTGAAAGTAAAATTTCTTAAAAGAAAACCCATATCACGTAGTGTATTCGTACGGTTATGCATGTGAAAGTAAGATTTCTTAAAAGAAAATCCACATCACGTTTTGTATCCGTACGGTTATGCACAGTGAAAGTAATATTTCTTAAAAGAAAACCCACATCATGTGATGTATCCGTACGGTTATGTACAGTGAAAGTAAGATTTTTTAAAAGAAACCCCATATCATGTGGTGTATATGTACGGTTCTGCACATTGAAAGTAAGATTCCTTGAAAGAAAACCTATAGCACGTAGTGTTATTCACAGTAAAAGTAAGATTTCTTAAAAAAAGCCATATCTATCAACTGATGTATGCGTACGGTTATGGATCTAAAATAAGATCTATATTCAATGTGGCTTAGTTTTAAAAGTTAACATGTTATCCTTTCTAAAATTGCCTATTTTGATCACGTTAATATACATGAAGTCCAAGTTTGCAAGAAAACGAACAAACTTCCTGTATCACAAAATATTATTTCACAACGTTCGATTCGAATTTTTAATGAATTTTCACACTTCAAAAAAAATACAATAAAAAAAATACGTAATCGGTTCACTGTACTTAAACTCCTATCAAAGATCACAACATAACCAAACCTACCCACATACTCTCCGACGCCAACCCACGTACACATATATGCATGTCTGCAATTTTTTTCCGGGCGGGGATTTGGAGACCCCACAACAGAGCGGAAACTCAAAAGGATATATATGATATAATGCCCACCTGGGTGCCAGCCACCCGACCCTCCCGAACGTGATTATGACGACTGCTTTGATGATTCGACCAACCGGAGGCTCTATGGTATAATTTGAGTATATTTTAAGTGACACCCTATGAAACAAATTTTGATGTGGGACGTATTATACAATTGTGGACAAATATGTTTGAAGTTAGTTTCCAATAAAATGCATAAATCTAGTTTGTGAGAGAAGATAATTACTCCCAATTAGTATAAATATTATATTTGTTACTGAAAAGGATATTTTTTTATCCTGAAAATTTTCGAGTAAATTGTTACGATCAAGGAAAAGGAGGAAAACTATTGTCATTATTCACAGAACAGAAATTGTTTATTTATTTTTTTTTGCAAAATATTTGCAAAAACAGTGTGGAACGAAGTATTTGAAGAAAAAAATTTTAAATGTTTTTCTTATATCTATTTATTTTTGGATATAATAACTGACATTTAACTGTTATGGTTCTTTAACGGAACTGTCACCGAAACCTACTATAAAACAAACAAATATTTCATTCAAATCGATTCACTAGTCAACATTATAATTGTGGACAAGTACACTTTTATTTAATAATATCATAAAAAGATTGTTAACAAAAAATAAATAAGGTACCATAGATATGAATATTAATTTTAAAAGCTCATAAAACTATATTTATAAGGAAATATAGTTAAAATAAATCATATTTTAATCATAAATTACAAGTCCCAACATCAACTGGCAATGCAGATAAAAGTAAATACCCAACAGCGACGCTGAACTATCTTTACGACAGACAAGGTGAACGTATCGACCAAACGACCATCGAACGCGCATAAGGATAACGGCATTGTCCGGCGTATAAAAAAGGAATGCAGGAATAATAAAGTTATCACAGGCGAGGAAAGAGTCAGTGTATATGTATACTGGCGGCCATAAGTATCCAAGTACTTAACACCTTTTCGTAGGGAGTAAAAAGCATTTTCCCTCTGCCCTCAAAGTTCTTCGCGTCGTACCGGCGCTCCCCTCTTCAATCTCGCAACACCATTATGACTGTTGGACGGACGAATGGGCATAATGGACGACTTCATAGTTTCAGTTGAGAAATTCGTCGCCGGCGGACGTACGTCGGTGCTGCGATCGCAAAATTGTGACCTAAAAATTTTTAGGTTTCCCAATTTTGTGCTTTGAAGTATTATACAGATATGAACATATATGTAGATAGGAACATATCTTTGAATTATTATACAGATATGAACATATATGTAGATAGGAACATATCTTTGAATTATTATACAGATATGAACATACCTTTGAGTGAAATGGGCGTATTTTCAATAATATTGATATCGAATTTATGTTTAAGTATGGTCTAATAAAGTTTAGTACTTCTAACTTGAGAGCCAGTATCCCGTAATGTCTTTCAAAGTAAAATACCAAGCATGGTATCAAATGTTATAATTTATATTATATATACTTACTTAGATATATTTACATGACGAGCATTACTATCAGAAGAATGTTCTGCAAGCCGATTAAATAAAAATGTGTTATGTTACAAAAAAATGCCATTTTCAAAACCTATTTCACATCTCCTTCTACAAGGAAAGATTAATTACCTTCTACGTTTTGACAAATAACATGAAAGCTTGCACAACACGATAAACTTTACAAAACATATTATGCAACACATACTAAATAGTTACAGCCACACTACCTATGAACATACCTTTCTAATTATACACTACGTAAAATAATGAATGTATTTTTTTCCAAAACAATTTGAGCCTAAACGGCTATTAAAAGACCGGAGGAAGTCTTTTAAGTTTCGATAAACAAAACAATTGCATTAATTAACTACCCCCAAAAACGCGAACAAAACAAAAAAACACGATCCATCATCTCTATAACTACGAAACACAATGCCCCCTTTTATTCAAGAGAATTTTATGAATGAATTGGCCTCGGCACGCACAATGAACGGGTTAACGAAATTACGACAGCTCCACGGGACTCCTGTACTGACGAGGACAGAGAGGGAAGGGAAGAGTGGCCAGACAGGGAAGCGGGGTGCGGATGTGACGTCACGAAGGCGGCTCGGAGCCGGAATTTCCCACGGGCGTCAGTGAAAATAAATGGGGTCGAAATTTCGAGTTACGCACGCGAGGGGCAGTCGGCTTGGCTATCGACAGTATTTATGGAATGAAATCGAAGATTAAATAGTTGAAAATGAAGATAAATCTAAGCGGTCATTCGTGAAAGAGTTGCGCAATCCGATAATTGATTGCGGCCGTCGGTTTATTAGATGGTTTGGGCACAATCCACTTTAACGTAGTCGCCATTTACGTTTGGGCAGAAAACTTCTTATGTACTTTAATCTACTGACCTTTGACTATAATAGATCCGTGCTCTAACTATAGTTAATATGTATTTTAAAATTCAATTTTCTTATCTTGAAAGCATGTTACATAATGATGTCACACGTGTGAGTATTATCGATCTCAGTATAAATGAATTGAAGAATATGGAGTATCCATGTTTACAGAATATAACATGGATACTTGCAAGAAAAATTTCAAAATAATAAGATAATGGACTGTTAAATAAAAACAGAGGGGTTCCATGTTTTCTTTCCTTTTCTCCTAAGAAAAAGCTTTGGAAATATAAAAATATAGCGCTAAAATGAAATTATTTCGAAGAGCTACACAATTATTCTTGCACTCTACAGTATCTCCAATACACTTTCCAACAAATGACTTCCAATTACATTAAAAAAGTCAAAAAGCACTTTTCAGATGGACTAGAGGAAATCGGTACTTAGTGGGAAATATACTGTCAATCAATTCAGGTTGTGATTAACCTGAATTATTTATAGTTTACATAATGTTTTTGTGTGGGTTTAATTCACGACACTGTCCTTCTTATGACATCAAATATTAATTACCGAAAAAAAATACTGAGGGACTAAATATAACAGGTTATAAACTTCTGATTTTGTAGTGATCTAGAAGAGAAATTTCCTGCTTTTCAAGTATTCAACGATCGCCCTATATTATATGGCGCATAAAATTGAAATTGCGTAAGCGTGGTGGTTATTTTTTCTAGTTGCAAAGATATGTACAAAATGTTTATATAGGAATATACCTATTTACTCGATTATACGTTTTATTTCAGTACTCGTTAATATATAAATAAAGGTCGCACACTATCCAAGACAGTACCGAATAGGGTTACAGTAGAGAAACAAGAACTCGAATAAGCCGTGCCGCATAAAGAGCACAAATAGGCTCATAACACAGCGAGTATTCTTTCAAACAAGAGCGCCTCGAGTATTTGCAACATTACAATTTATTACTAATAAAACGCAGAGCATTCTGCGACGGCGCCTCGCGAGGCGACGGCGTGAACCGCCAAATTGTTTATAGGCTTTGTTGACGCCGGCACCGAGCGGGCGCTATTCATTTGTTAGAGATATTGCCCCCCATTAGGAGAGAGCTGCGACCCAGGGAGATTTATGAAGAGGCGCGAGCGATGTGTGCGAGTGCGGATGGTAGTGGAAACGCTGCTCGCAACTAACACGGCGGGCAAGTTATGCGGAAAATGACTTTAATCCGGGCGGGCGGCCGGCCTAACGTTGAGATTTCGCCGAATTGATTGAGCGGAACTTCCGGATGACTTCAGCGCGCCAAATTCTGTGGAATATAATGTTCGTGTGTCGACATACGGAAGTTGAATTGAAGGGATCTTTGAGAAAGTTGGATATTTCAAATGTTAAGAAGTATCGTCCCTAAACGCCCAATTAAATCACCGTCTATATTATACCGTTTACTGACTTTACATTTTTTACTATTTCTTTGCGATCCAGTTTATTTCGAAATAAGATGTCCCACGTGCACTTTCCCATTAATCATATTAATTTTTTCAGCATTATATTAAATAAGTACTTTCAAGACGTACTCATTTACCGCCATCGAATTATAGATACGTATTTTTCAAAATATAGTATAAAATTCCAGGACTATTATTGTGTATTTCCAAAATATTACTAATTTTGAGTTTACAAAAATTATATTCAGTGCCAAAGCTTTAAATATAATTTTTGTAAGTTACTTAACTTACTTATTGATATTTAATTTTAGTATGTTAGTCTATACTGTCTCGTCTTGATTCTGTAACCCGGAAGTTTTTACTCTGTAAACCGGAAATGAACTAGTCAACTTATTATTTGGTTGAATCCCTTATGTCAGAATATGATTAATTATCATGTTGGAGAAAATCCAAAACAAGTGGTATATTACATTACTTAAAATTTGTACACTCTTTCCTCCGTAGGTTATTATCATTATTTTTATGGATAGATATTCGAATTTTATTTATATTAATGTATATTCATTTAAGCACTGCTGTAATTCTTAGTTCTTTTGTAAAGAAATTGATTTTTATTGAGTCTTCCTTCCCTTTCTCTCCTAGTCTTTTGTCCCTTTAATTGAGTCCTTTAGAAAATCTACATACTGCAATTTCCAAGGGAATAAGACGTAATATGAAACGATGAGGTAGCGTAAACGATAAAGCTATGTAAGCGATAAGACTACGTAAACGATACACCTTACGTAAACAATAGGGCTTAGGTATACTATAAGTCTTATGTAAGCGATAAGACTACGTAAACGATACACCTTACGTAAACTATAGGGCTTAGGTATACTATAAGTCTTATGTAAGCGATAAGACTACGTAAACGATACACCTTACGTAAACTATAGGGCTTAGGTATACTATAAGTCTTATGTAAGCGATAAGACTACGTAAACGATACACCTTACGTAAACTACAAGGCTTACGTAAACCAGAAGTCTTACGTAAACAATAAGACTATGTAAACGGTAATTATCAATACGTTAATGATAATACTCCAAATATTAGAAATTGTTTTTATTAATCAGTTTTTGGAAAAAGAACACTTCACGAACACACAACTTCGCTTCACTTGTTACCCAATTTCGAAAAAAGTATTCTCATTTTCGACTATGTCTTTTTTGTGCAAGTTACCTCATTTTTAAGGTTCTTTTTTATTTGAATGGCCCCAATGCAGAATCATGAACAAATCGCTTAGAATTTGACCATCGAAATTGAAGATACACCATAGAATTCCTCAACAGTGAAAAGTGTCGTGATCGAATTTGGATGATATAGGCCTAATGATAATCTGATAAGAAAGACTTTAAAGTTTTAACATGACTAAGGTCGGCGTAAATTTGTCTTTAACAAAATTAGGGTACAATAATGGAACAGGATGGTAGTGACAGGAACTTTTCAGTGATCTGGAGTAAACTCATAGAATTTGGACTCATCTTACTTGTCTTGATGTAAACCACAAAATAATAAAGTACACAGCTAGATAAGTATATACAGGTGCATACAAAGGCATAAAGCAACTAAGATAGTAGTAGTTACGTAGGTAAGTAAGAAAGTATTAATTAACAAATGCATGAGCTGACTAAGCATTAATACTTAGGTAGGAAGGTAACTAAGTATTTACAAGTATATACAAATACATATCGCAATTAGAATATTAGCAGGCAGATATCTAGTATGTATAGATACATACAGGCTTGAAGCTCTGAAAACGATGACACGAAAGGGCGAAATGATTTTTAAATCCGTATGCATCTATGCATGCATTTGTATACATACCCACGCATATATATATATATATATATATATATATATATATATATATATATACATATATATATATATATATATATTGTTTCATGGAAAACCGTAAACGTCTGTTTCGATTTAAATAAATAAGATATTATTGATATTGACCTGATCATAAATTTGTAAATTTGTAAAAAACATTTGGAAAAATAAAACATTTTTACAAAGATTGAATCTGCTTCATATAAAAAAATTATGAAAAAAAATTCAATAATCGTTATATAGATACTAAGTATGCCAAAACATTAAAACAGTCCTTATGAACAACACGACTTTATTCCCCTTCTTGTGAACGATAATAATGATAAATGAGTTTGTAAAATAATCAGATATTTTAGAAAGGAATAACAAAAGGCATAGTTCAAAAAATTAAGAGATACAATTTCGTAACCAAAGGACTCCTTGAGACAAGCCAAAGGAACCTAATTTTAGTTCTCATATCCTCCTTCCTCTATCTTCATATCATTATTTTAAATAAATTATGGCGAAGAAATAGATCATTTTAGGAAACTTTACTGTCTGTAAGTTTGTTTGCATGATTACAGGAAAGTTTACAGGAAGTTTGCAATATTGTACAGATCATGAGGCAAAGGGGTAAAAAGTAGTACATAACATGACTCAATAAGTTGTGACAAGGTCTGACTAATATTTTATACATAAATGCACAAAATTGTTTGAAGATAAATTTCCTACTACCCTCCAACATGACCGCTAAAGTGTTATTGCAGTAAAACCCACCGTAGCGAAAAGAGACATGCATTTTTACACACAAACACACGTATGTGTATAGATATGTGTGTGTGTGTATATATATATATATATATATATATATATATATATATATATATATTTATATATATATATATACATATATATTCAAAAGTTACATTTCAACATGCACCTAATTTCTATGATTATTCCTTTAAAGTAAGAATAGAAATGGCATATATAATGCCAAAATATTTGTAAGCCACTGCGACGCATCAAGTAATGTGCCTCTAATTTATAAGTATTTACACATAGTTACTACTTTATACATAGTACACTTAATACTTTACATAGTACTTTAAGGTAAAGAGAAAGTTTCCAGAATATAGTCACAGGCCTTAGGCGGACAAATCTGTCATACTATAAAATATGCAGGCTGACAAAGCTGCTACAAAAAAGTGTGCAGCCCCCGCAAACTACCAAAGTACCCCGATTCGCGAATCACTCCTGCCCATAGATATTAATCAAGGCCACAAATCGACGAAACCAATTTATCTCTTCTACGCACCGGCGCTCCCCCTCTACATAGACCCACCTTGAAGGGGGCATAGGGCCTTTGGAGAGGGCAATAATTAAATGGCGATTGATGTCAGGTGCCGGCGACAGGTGGCGCCCAAGTTTGCGTCATTTATTAATGAAAATTGAACGCGAGCGGACGCGTCCGCGACAGGGGAGATGCGCCGTCGGCTACTCGCGAGAGTTTGATGAGGATATAATTGGAATTAGACGGCAGCTATGCCGGAACAGCACTGATTATTTTGCGCACGTGTGATTTATTGCGGTAGAAGCAAAGTGCGTACGTGGAAATTTCACAGGAACGCTAGAATATTGGTTTACTTGAAAGTAAAAATGTTTACCACCTTGTGAGCTTCATAAAATGCAAGAATGCTGAGTGGTCCATATTGCTTAGTTGATGTATTCGTATTTATTTGCGAAGACCTTGTCATAACTACTTGCTCTTGACAAATCTTGCGTTCGAATCGATATTGATATCAACTTATGGATTTCAATAAATAATAAAATAAAAAGATATTAGATAAACTAATTTCGTCGCATTTTTTATCAACCGGAAGTACACAAAATGTAATTTGCAAAATTTAATAGTTGAAAAAAGCGGGTTGCCTGGCTTACTGTATATCTTATTGGTTGAAACTAGGATTCAACTAGCCATTGCTAATTAATCTTATTGCAAAGCAACCTAGTGATTAATATACGTGCAATTCAGTTTGATAAATTTAGACTAAATTACTGACATTCATATAAATATACTAATGCTTTGTCACCTGTTAAAGTTACAAAATTATTTTACGATCCTATAGCCCTAATATGTTATTAAGGATGTTGTTATAACGTATATCTTAGTATATCTTATATATCTTAGTATATCTTATACATATTGTTATACATATAAGCTAACTCCATATCACCTCTTAGATCCAATTTAGAGAAGTCGAAAGGATTAATGGAATAGTACATAAATTGCAATGATTACGTTGTTATCTAAATAACTGTTTGTTTTCATTCATTATCAAGTAAGGGAGATTTTTTTAACTCCTCCAAAAATGAATAGAATACAGGTAACAAACATAATATGCATTTAATTGGCAAACTTTTTTTTGACATTTTCTAACAATTATTAATTAAATTAATTTTCAACACACATTTAAATATTCCCTTTAAACAATAATATTTACAATTAAATGAAACTATTGTACGTGATGAAGTATTATTTCTACTTTCTTTAAGTTCTTTACCACGACCTAGGTTTCGTTGTATTACATCTTCAGGTGGGCTAATAGCAAAGATCTTTGCTAATAGCCCACCTGAAAATGTGGTAAAGAACTTAACTTAACTTAAAGTAGAAATAATACTACATCAAGTAGTTTCTTTTAATTGTGAATAATTAATTTCTACAAAATTAACGCCTAATATATTGAATAATATTTACATAAATTGTTAGCGTGATTTTAAAATGTTTATTTTATGGGTCTATTCGGTTACTGTTTTGTTCTATTACATGCCATTATGTAATAGTCCTGCGTGAAAACTGGCATGACATGAAAAAAAACATACGGTAAATGTGTAGATATAATTTTACACGTATTAACTAAATCGCTTTCATGCAAGACCAGCATAGAGTGACACCGCTATATGAAAAAACGGGATAGACATACATTTAATTTGTCCGTTTGGTTTTTTCCTCATAGCGGTCTCTCTCTCTACTGATCGTGCATTATGGATGGTGCATCAACACTTTTAGGGGTTGCGGGCAGTTGATAGGGTTGCACATACGGGTATATTACTCGTAGCTATGAAAACTATATAATTCATGCTATTCCAATGAACGTAGATTTCGAATCCTATAGTTAAAGTAATATTATTTTGTTAAAAATAATATTGTTTTACTTTAACCAACTGTATTTCATATCTAAAAGTATTATGAAACGATATCCAATTACATATTGGGCGTCAAGGAAAAATTCGTAACAACTTTAAACATGCAGGCAAGTACAATAACTTACTTTTAATAAATTCACTACTTGTGAAGTGAAATTTCGTAGGTTAACTAAGAATATATAATTTCTACAAAATTAACGCCAAATATATTCAATATTTAAAAATATATATTTAAAAAGATAGAAAAATACACAAGTTATAAGCCCACCCAAAAAATTCGCATTTATCATAATGATCTAGTATCTGATGAAGAAGGGCTTTCAGTATATAAGTTGGATCTATCTAGCAAAAAAATGTAACTGCTACTGTCATGAATTTTGGGGCATAACGAACATAAACGTAGATGTGTAATATATCTAATTGTTAAAACGCAGGCAAACCTAGAATCCACAATATAATAATGCAAACTATAATGAAAATAATAATAGTTAGCTACTACGGTTTTGATAATGGCATAATGAATTAATTAAGTAGAAATAACACAAGTCACGCATTAATACAAACACGTAACGTGGTACGGTTAAGTGCGGTAATGGAAACGCGATAATTACGGTATAATATATAGTATTTGTGCAACATTTTGAATAGGTTTTTTTAATATAAAGGCAATGAATGTATAATATTTTTAATAAATTGCAAAAAAATCAAGTAAATTTGCGTAATTAATATATATTTTTATCCGAAACTGGCGGAATTACTTTAAAGAACTGAAATTAATAGAATACGGCCCCTAGTTCAGAAAGGTAATGACTGACGTCTGGAAATATATTATTGCTTATATCAGTACTATGGTGTAGTGTGAATGTGGGCGTGGAATCGTGTGTGCGGTATGTATGTCTGTGCAGAATTCCGGTAGAGACGAAATGAAAGCTCCATTGACGCGAACTCAAGGATCTAGACTACGAGAAAGATATAGACTTTCGCTAAGGGTAGGTAAATTACGTTTATGCGTAAACGTCTAAAAGTCTAAGTAAGAAAGCAAATTTTTGCCAAAGATAGCGTCACGTATTAAATACTTTTCAACTTTTACTCGAAGTTCTCCGATGCCGAGTGCAATTTGTCAATCAACTTGAAAACAATTTACGGTAAGGAATGGTTTAGTTACTTTCCCCTAACGCAAATTTGTCTTTTTAACACTAATTTTTATCTGTGTGTGTATGTATGTCTGCTTAGGAGTGGGTAAAAAGACCCTTAATTAAGTTCATTTCTTTTTAAAACCGGCAGCGTTTTTTTAAACTTTTCGTATGCTCAATACCAAGATATAGAGGACGGCGCCTAAACAAACCATTTTTTAATTCAATTAATCCATTACATTAAGATGGACGTATTGCATAGATAATCATGAAGTTACTGAGTTTTTTAAAATTTATCTCTCTATTTTATATATCTCTCTACTTTCTTAACAATTAGGCGTATACATAATATCAAGTTACTAAATCTTTATAATCAAACATGCTACTAATATCAAACTGGTAAAAGTCATGACGTAATTTATCCATTGCTTATTTATCTTATATAATAACAATCGTAAGAAAGTAATATTCAATACTGAATGACCACATTTTCCGACAAAACAAATCCGCAAACGCGTATATCTTGCGCGAACACAACAACGACTATAATGAAATTAAGCCGATACTAATAGTATCCACTTACAAGTGGAGCGTCGGTCGATTGCCCACAGTCGCACAAACAAATTGAACGGATGACAAACAGCTTTAGTTGAATACGAAAAGCAGCTGAACATTACATTGTCATTAAGTGTGTGCGCCCGCACGTAATATGGCCATTAATAAGCACTCGACCTGGGTAAAAAATTAAACGTTCGCTATTTATAATACGGCGGCCTGACGTCAGATCTACGTGTCGATCTACGCGAGGAGGGCTCAGGTGCTCGCCTGCGACGATAGCTCGAACTATTAAACAGTCGTTACGGTGAACAGAGGAGTATATTATTCCATATTAACACCGGGGCGATTGTACAACGCTATTGTACTTATAAAATTATCATGATGCGGTCACGGTAAGGAAGTTGTAATGCTAGATATGAATTGCTTCAGAATTTAAGAAGTTCGACTTTAAGCATAAGATCGTTTACGTTTACGTTACGATAAGTTTGCAATAGAGAAATGTTAGTATACCTTTGGGGAAAATTATGTAGTACTTATAAAATTATCATGATATGGTCACGAGTAAGGAAGTTGTAATGATAGATATGAATTGCTTCAGAATTTAAGAAGTTCGACTCTAAGGATAAGATCATTTACGGTTACGTTGCGATAAGTTTGCAATAGAGACATTTTAATATACCTTGGGGGAAATTATGTAGTACTTATAAAATTATCATGATATGGTCACGAGTAAGGAAGTTGTAATGATAGATATGAATTGCTTCAAAATTTAAGAAGTTCGACTCCAAGGATAAGATCATTTACGTTGCGATAAGTTTGCAATAGAGACATTTTAATATACCTTGGGGGAAATTATGTAGTACTTATAAAATTATCATGATATGGTCACGAGTAAGGAAGTTGTAATGACAGATATGAATTGTTTCAGAATTTAAGAAGTTCGACTCTAAGGATAAGATCATTTACGGTTACGTTGCGATAAGTTTGCAATAGAGACATTTTAATATACCTTGGGGGAAATTATGTAGTACTTATAAAATTATCATGATATGGTCAGGAGTAAGAAAGTTGTAATGATAGATATGAATTGTTTCAGAATTTAAGAAGTTCGACTCTAAGGATAAAATCATTTACGTTTACGTTGCGATAAGTTTGCAATAGAGAAATTTTAATATACCTTGATAAGTTTGCAATAGAGAAATTTTAAGATTTCGCATGTCATAGACTCGCAATCAATGCGATTGGGAAACCCAACAGATTTTTACTATATACTATGATAACAGAAAATGTTTCAGAGTTTCTGGAAGTTTTAGTGTCTTATATGCAATCGAGAGTAATGAATTAATTACAACTTGATTACCAACAAGCGCCCATAAGCGAGGTAATTGACAAATCTAATAAAACTTTCATGAATTCGTAAAAGAAAATTTTTCAAAGTTTCTGGGAGTTTTAATATCTCATAGACAGCCGAAAACACCAATTTATTGAAATTCCATTATTAATAAGCGTTCGTAATCGTCACAATTGACAAACCTAAGTGTTTTTTTTAATAAAACCGTCGAAAATAACAAATTAATCACAACTTCATTATTAATAAGAAGTTGTAACACAATTTACAAACTTAATAGTTTCTTCAATTAAACCTTCATCCGTTCGTGAAAGAAAATGTTCCAGAGTTATTGGAAATTTCGGATCCTCATCCACAGTCGAAGATAATAAATTAATTACGACTCAATTATAAATAAACACTTTTTATCAATATATTTGACCATCTTACTAACATAGATGACAAAAATTTAAAGATGGAATAATCTTTTTCCCTGAAATATGGAAATTTCCGAATATCTCCAAATATGACAATCTACTAACCTCCCTAATATCTTCGAAACATAAAAATATCGCCGATCACAATATAATCGTGAAAACGCACATTTTCATATAAATGTGATTAATTATTTGTAAATAGAGGGCAAGGTAAAATTAGAATTACCTTTTGATTAAGGAATTTTAATATTTAGTTTGGACGTTTAAGTATTAAATAACACTAGAAATACCAAATTAATAGCAAACTAAACTTCTGGAGGACTGCTGGGTATATCAATGTAAAGAACTTTTTCATTTTATTTTTTATTTTCATATATCGCCGATCACAATATAATCGTGAAAATGCACAATTTCATATAATTGTGATTAATTATTTGTAAATAGAGGGCAAGGTAAAATTAGAATTACCTTTTGATTAAGTAATTTTAATATTTAGTTTGGACGTTTAAGTATTAAATAACACTAGAAATACCAAATTAATAGCAAACTAAACTTCTGGAGGACTGCTGGGTATATCAATGTAAAGAACTTTTTCATTTTATTTTTTATTTTCATATATCGCCGATCACAATATAATCGTGAAAATGCACAATTTCATATAATTGTGATTAATTATTTGTAAATAGAGGGCAAGGTAAAATTAGAATTACCTTTTGATTAAGGAATTTTAATATTTAGTTTGGACGTTTAAGTATTAAATAATACTAGAAATACCAAATTAATAGCAAACTAAACTTCTGGAGGACTGCTGGGTATATCAATGTAAAGAACTTTTTCATTTTATTTTTTATTTTCATATATCGCCGATCACAATATAATCATGAAAACGCACAATTTCATATAATTGTGATTAATTATTTGTAAATAGAGGGCAAGGTAAAATTAGAATTACCTTTTGATTAAGTAATTTTAATATTTAGTTTGGACGTTTAAATATTAAATAATACTAGAAATACCAAATTAATAGCAAACTAAACTTCTGGAGGGCTGCTGGGTATATCAATGTAAAGAACTTTTTCATTTTATTTCAGTAAACGGTGTAAAAGAGGAATACTCCGTTGATATTTTAATTTAAATATAGTACTAGTATAATGGGTTCAGTTTTTTAAAATATTTTAGGAAATATTCATTGCAAGGAAAATTTTGAGAACGTTGGACATTACAACAGAACAGACAATTAAATAGAAAATACGGATTATATACTTAAATACATAGGAGCTCTTATTACTGGGAAGAAAGACATTGTTATCGCTTATACCATAAGGATGATATCTGATATACGTAACATGGCCTGTACGTTTGCTTTAATATACATCGGTTAAGACATTCTCGAGATATCATACACAAACATTTCAAGACATTGTCGAGATATAAAACACAAACATTTTAAGACATTGTCGAGATATCAAACACAGACATTTCAAGACATTGTCGAGATATTAAACACAAACATTTTAAGTTTTTTGGCTATTTATATAGCCATCACTTCAAAAAATTACTTCAATTAATTTTAGTGATCAGAAAAGAAAACGTGTTAAAACCAAACGTGCACACGCCGCGTTGTACGAAATAAACAATTGTAAGAAAAAGTAAACAATTTAAGAAAATGTAAAGTAGCAGGGAGCATAAAGGAAAAGCAAGAAGTTCCGTACAAAACGAAGACCCAGAAAATAAGCCGAGCTCAAATAAAAACATAGTTTTTGTAGAAAATCGTTTATAAAAATTAAACTAATTGTCGAATCATCAGTGGGATATAATAACAGAAACATGAATATTTAAATACATTATTATATAATGACATGAAATCGTGTTTTATAATGCTAATTAATAATAAAACAAACAGTAATAGTCACATGTTTCTATTTGCAGAAATAAATTAAGTTAATTCCACAGCTACGTATCACAGAAAGCAATTAAACGATACCAAGGTTTCTCGTCTAATCCGCTGCCGATTCCAAGCACAATACACTACAATGCTACAACTTCCATCCGCCTTTACAGTTTTATAATCAGATAAATTCCCAATTTCGCCCCAGCATCCGACTCCTTACGCAAACACATAAATCCACGCTCGTGGCCCGCCCGCCGCAGCCAAAGTAACCGTCTAGATTCGGCAAAATCTACAAAGTGTAAAACTAATTAGGTGAACTCCGCCCAACTTCCCGGAGATATTAAATAAAATTACAATACACAAACACGTCGAAATAAAGCTAGCTACGCCCTAAATAATGTTAGTTGTAAACAGTTAAATGATAAGCATAAGTTTCGCGCCCCCGATGCACGCGGCCGCCCCGCTCGCTACGCCCCGTCATTTGTACTGGTTACTTTCTAATTCGTGAATTAATGCGGCTACCGCATTCGGGCCCTTATTAAATAATGATTTAAATTTCGTTACGTTATTAGCGAGTGTTTTATGGCGGCTTTGCGGGACGATTATTGCGAATACGCTAATAGGGGATGCATTACATTCGTTTTGTCGCCATTCAAACAAGTCTTTTGTTTAACTTCTTATTGAATTTACTAGATTTTTGTTATTATCTAGAAACTATTTGTCTTAGATTGTAGTAGTGACTAGGTGAGGAATCAATGCGTGTAGAACTGATTAAGGATAAGCATTTCTTTTAGATTTAGTCACTGAAAAGGTAAAATATGAAATCCTATATAGATTTTCCGTTATAGCAACTAATATAACTAATATTTTATTTATTACATATTTATATTTGTTCTTAGACTTCAACTTTGGAAAATTTATTACTTCACCAGCTTTTACCAGCGGGTTCGCTCGCGTAATTATAGTTACAAGCTTGTAGACAGATATTAAAATATGCAGTCCCGTCAAGAATGATTAAGGTAAATTAAATACCAAGTTTTTCCATTTTTGGCTATTAACAAATATATTTTACGAATTATTTAGTACAAAGGTAGTCAGTTTATTTATATTTCAACTGATAATGTTTTTGTTCATTATATTTATATTCAATAACAGAAATACAAGTTCGAAACTTAAGCAGTTCGGTAAAAAAGACTAATAATTCAATTAAACTAAACTGAGCTTATACAGAAACGTGTGTATGGACGTGTTGTGTGTGTATGTACATATATATATATATATATATATATATATATATATATATATATACATATACGAATATATATAAATATATTGCTACTCGCATAAAAATCAACACAAATAGGGTACTTCCCGTTGACCTAGATTCATGAAATTTGGCAAGAAGCAAGGTCTCACAGCACAAATAAAGAAAAAAAAATTCAGAAAAATTTTAATTTGTAATTATCACATAAAAAATATATTTTAAACATGCGCCTGTAAAAGACATGATAGGCAATATATTTTCGTTTTAAAAAATTAAAATGTAAATAGTTTAGGAGGAATATTATGTACCATTAAATGTTTATAAGAGCCTAAATATGTACGAAACCCTCGTAGTACGAGCTCCACTTGTGCTTGACAGTTTTTTTTTGTTATAATTTGGCCAAGTTATTAATGTTTCAAAATCATAAATGAAGCAATGGCGGATTGGTTCTGTTCATATGTTCATTTCTTATAATATTTACTAGAAATCTCTTATCTGCAATCAGATTAAATAAAAATAAGTTTATGAATTTAATAATTAAATGTACCTGTAATTATATTTGTACTATTTCAATGTATGTATGTAGCTCACAATTTAATTAAAAAAAAATTGAATATAGTAATATTTGTGAAAATTAATTAACCGCAAAATATCCAACTTGCTATCCGGTAATTGCAGATTTAAACTATTTAAGAAAAATACAAACTAAAGACCCACTTCGACTCGCCCACTTCTGAACTCGATCGACCAGTGCTTTCTAATACAAACGGCTAGCGAACAAAGTCGAATACTGCTCTTATTATCGCACACTGATGTATATAGGTACTGAGCTCATTGGGCAGCACCGGGCGAAGTCGGGCACGGTAGCGCCCAATCCGTCTTCTTCTTTTACCGCCCGATGACTCGGCGCCCTGCCCGCCTCCGATCGTGCAAGAAAAGGCATGATAAGAAGCCGAGCGAAATTTTGTAAACAATTATAGTATGTGTCGACGTGCGCAGCGACTACCGAATTAAAATTGTGATATCTACGGAAAGCATCGCGTGGAAAGAAATAAATTGCCAACGCATAATTCATGGAAAAATTTCGTAAAGAAATATGATTCATTTCACTTTTTTTCATTCGGTTTCGACCATATCTTTTATCTTTACTTTACCTAGTGTTTTTGTTATGTCTTTGCATGCAGCTGATTCTTACATACATTTCCAGCCAAAATTTGAGACCACTAAATTTGAGACAAAATACTTAAATTATCTATATATATTCTAAATAATTCTGTCAATATTATAAAAAAAATCTGTACACGTGCATATTCTTAAGGAACGTCTAAAAGGCCATTCTTTTGTATATTTTCAAATTCATAAAGTTATTATCACATATTAATAAAGTTATTCACGACCAATTATACTTAGTCTTAATTTATGGTTCTTATAGTGAAGACGCCTCAAAGATGGGAAAAGTTCACGAAATTTATATTGAAACGCGATTTGCCATCATTCTTCTATACAATAAAGACAAATCCGAATAGGTGATTGCGTTTGAACTTAAAATATCGAAGACTCGTGTTTATCACACTATTGTACGATAAAAGAAACTGGCAGTAATCAAGATCATCCATGCTCCGGGAGGCCGAGGGTTACGAGTTCTAGTGAGGACAAGTTTATTGTTGTTCCGAGCATGCAGAATAGATGCCTAACAGGTCCAGAAATTCCACCAAGTCAAGAAATCTCGGTCGAAACCCGGTTCGGTGGCTACAGTCAAAAGGCAATTTCGGGACGCTAAGTTGTTTAGTAGCGTTGCTCTCCGAAAACCTCTGTTGAGACCACAAAACATGAAGAAACGGATGCAATGGGCCCTTATCTATCGATAATGGACAAGAGAAGATTTTAAAAAAAGTTATTTGGATTGACGAATCAAAATTTGAATTATTTAGTTCAAAAAGAAGAGTTTTCATTCGACGTAGCGCCAAAGAAACGATGATACCAGATTGTGTGGTCCCAACCATCAAACATGGTGGTGGCTCTATTATAGTCTGGGGCTGTTTCTCTGGTCATGGACCTGGAGATTTGGTATGAATCGAAGGTATTATGAATGAATACGAAAGATTTGGTGCGAACGAAGTTGATTTTAGAGAAAAATTCTATTCGTTCGATACTACATTTAATCGACAATGGATTTATTTTTCAACAAGATAATGGTCCAAAGCACAGTTTAAAATTATGTAGAAGTTACTTAGAAGAGAACTAAGGGGAAGGGGTGTTGAAAAGCATGGTATGACCAGCGCAGAATAATGACCTCAATCCGACAAACTTTTGTGGGAAGAGCTCGATCGAAACGTGCGTGATCGATGCCTGTCTTCACATCAGGACATGTGAAAGAAGTTTTTTACCAATCTTGGCACTCGAGCAGTCCGTTGCTCGAATGCCAAGATTGGTAAAAAAGGTAATTAAATGAAAAAAAAGGTAATTAATTTTATGAAAAATCAGTTTATTTTATTTTTTGTTTAAAATTATTTTGATAATGATTGATATTTTAATGTATTTAATTTTTAATTTAATGTATTAATATGATAACTAAACCTTTTCTTCACACTCTTCATACTTTTAAATATATTGAGTTTGACTTTTCTATCTTTATTATGGTGGTCTCAAACTTTTGACCGGCAGTGTATATGTGTATATGTATATATAATTTTTATCGAGGTGTAAACTAAGTTCAGCGTTATATATTTATCTTAAAGTTCCAGTCGTCTTTTATCTCAATTAACATTATTTGGATAGTCTAACAAGAGAAGTTATCTTTTGGAAAATCATTGAATCTACATTATGTAACACATGTTCTTTTAGGACATGTTCATTTCATTCTCATACGTCTTACACATGTTCTTTTCACCCATTCTTAATTCAGTATTTTAAACGTAGTTATAATATTTTTGTCAAGATGTGTAAAATGACGAGTGCCATGTAATATGACGAGTATATGTAATATTTGCTGTATTTTTCGAAATTCAATCGTCTTTTAACTCAAATAACATCACTTCAATATTTAAATAGTTTAACCAGAGAAATATTCTTTTGGAAAAATTACGAATTAATCTAAATTTTGTAATACAATTACGATTTCAGTATTTCTACGAAAATAAAATAGGTTAAAAATGAACTTTTCATTCAAATATAATGTAACATAACAAACTGTAGTGTCCAATAGGACGAACAACAATGTGTAAGCCATATTATGATACAGTGGGTTTTACGTGTAGAGTATATCATCATACCTGGGTAAGATGTGTACGTCTGACACACA
Source organism: Druceiella hillmani (assembly GCA_039881145.1). Classification (NCBI taxonomy): domain Eukaryota; kingdom Metazoa; phylum Arthropoda; class Insecta; order Lepidoptera; family Hepialidae; genus Druceiella; species Druceiella hillmani. The sequence continues at coordinate 35,567,931 of JAYKKI010000017.1, read as the reverse complement.
TTATCAGCCTAACGTGGTAATTCTTCGAGGTTAGAATAGTTCGAAATGCATAATAAATTTTCTTTAAAAGTCAGTTAAATTTGAAAATCTTTTCAATTTTAAGGTATAATTAATATAATTATTTTTAAGACATAGATAACAAATTATTAAGGATAAGTTTAACTTAAAATTTCTTAAAAGAAACATAGATATCATCACCAATGGCTTATCTCAGTGCTGGACATAGGGCCTCCAATGCACGTATCATTGAACATAAAAACCCCACGCTGAACAAGTGGGTTGGCAATAGTAGTGAGTAGCTTTTCGCATCAGTACCACTGTTGCCCGTCACCGATCTGTGGTATTTTAGCTAGGTTATTATAAACACCACTCCAGTCCCACTTGACGAGCTGAGAATCGAACGCGGAACCCTGCGGTGCACCACCTGCGCCAAGGGACATAACCCTTTTGATCAACGCAATATACTACGATGACAAAAAGCCGGGAAATGGACGGGAATATAGACAGGTCGTTTTTAGCAAAATATAAAAAAATAATTTTGGAGGAACAGCACTTTATGTCTATTATCAAGTTGTTATTTTTTTCTAGCTTACTTATAATTCTTTAAATACATAAAATCATGTATTTAAATAACTTTCTTCAAAGTATCAATGCGATTAGCTAACGCGACATGTTTCAAAATATATATATTATATAAAAAATAATGCAAGAGCTATAAATTAGTAAAAGGTCACATATGAAACTACCCATAATTTTTTGGTAAAACGTAAAAATAAGGTGTGAAAAACCGTATCAGCCCCGATGTCAATATTTTATATAAAATGGCAAAGCGCTGGGTAAAAGAAACGAAAGGCAGGTGAAACAAACGATTCTTATATGCGAAGAGCTTCATATGCTTAATATAAAAACGACGAAGGGCGTGTAAGGATAATATATAATATATAAATTTTTCATGAAAATAAAACGAATGAACAGTTTTCTATTTTATCATATGATATGGAAACTAAAAACTATTATATATTTCAGTTTACTATGAACGAAACAGAATTTAAAATTTTAATAGAGATAATATTTGTTTAGTTTTTTATTTATATATGAACCTTACTGAATCTCACACACCGTACGTAGATGACGGAAATGTTAAATAAGAGTAATTTTAGTGCAGTGATAGATTTATTGATAAAGACAAGTTAATGGTATCAACGTGCAAAAAGTGCTGTGGGTGTTTCCGACGTAGTTGGACTGTACGTTGTCATTGCCGTGAATATCCCACCGAACACAAAGTTTAATTCTTTTGATTCACTGATGACTACTGACACCTACGGGTATAATTGACGTATACAACCCACTTCTCATCACAAATGATAAGGCGGTTGATGAAAGTGATTTTATCAAAAGAGATAAAACTCATGTTTATAGTCAGGATCAACTCATATGTCTGCACAATTCAGTTGATCCTCATTTTAACTAATCGGTTACTCAGAATACAATATTTGTGGATTTTGATTATTTGGATAAATTTCTAGTAAAAATGAGAAGTAAGGGGAACGAAAGCGTTTGAATGGAGTAACCAAACCCGTGTTGAAATTCTGGGATCTTCTTCAATGATTTTAGTTTAACGATGTCCAGATCAACCAGCTGGCAAACCTGAGTTAGTTCCTTAACGTGTAATCGTATTTCAATATTACTGGAATAATCTTACAATAACCCCTTATCTTACAATAGCTTAATAGATAGCATCGAAAGTTACTTTCTGACATATATTGCGCGTGACTTCTGCTGCAAAATGACCAGATTGAAGTTTATGAAGCAAGCTGTGCACACGTAAGTCTCACAGCTGTCTACGTGACATCGGTTTTACCGCTGTATCGATGTTGGCTCGTCAATAGCCCACCTATAAATGATAATGAAGAACACACCACGCTTTTTATATATGTTCCACTCTAAGATGTTCTCGTAGTTTCTTGAAATATCAAAATATTTCTTTTAAAAACGTTCATTATTATAAGTCAATCTAATATACTATAAGTCAATGTAATATACTATAAGTCAATCTAATATACTCGTATATCGACACAAATGCTATGTGATAACCTGCCAAGGTAGAAAATGACTGAATATCTAAATAGAGAAATCTAGAAGTTTGCTGCTAATCAGATTTGAATCAAAATACTGGTCTAATGTTTCTCCATCCAAGAAAATGCTGTCGACGTGTGAAAGAATATTCACACGTCGACAGCATTTTCTTTGGTATTCCATTTTGTTCGTTATTATGATATTCATTGTATACACTAAGCAATTATGTTAACTTAACGTCATGTTTAAATGGTCACCTACATATGAAACAGGAGAAAAAAATATTTGTAGGTGGGAATAATTAAATGATTTTACAGCACATGCCTACGTGGACAACAAATAAGATGTTATCTTTACAATTAAATAGTTGAATATATTTGGCGTTAATGTTGTAGAAATTAATTATTCACAATTAAATGAAACTACGCGATGTAGTATTATTTCTACTTTCTTTAAGTTCTTTACCGCGGCCTAGGTTTCTTTGTATTACAACATCTTCAGGTGGGCTATTAGCAAAGAAAATGACGAAGATGTTGTAATACAACGAAACCTAGTTCGTGGTAAAGAACTTAAAGAAAGTAGAAATAATACTACATTACGTAGTTTCATTTAATTGTGAATTAAATAGTTATAAAGCTTGTCTTGCATAATCCCCATCAAAAAGCTAAGTTTATAAAAATGGATATCACTTCCGCATTCCACCCTACCTCTACCGCACTACACTCATCGTTAGCCGATAACAATGAGCCTAGCTGCCGACGTTGGAAAGTCACGGAAGCAACGTGCATCCCGTGATATAACAAGTGACACAAAAAATCGCCCCACGACGCAAATAAAAGGAAACATTTAATCTGGACTGGAGGAGATGTGATAAGGATTATAATTTTTCGGCGCCCCCGCTCTAATGGACTTAATCCCGTACAAGACGACGCAGAGTAATGATTCGGACATAATGCCCGCTGCGACGCGGACGCCTTATCGGTTAGTTTAAAGGCGACGGGACTTAAGGGGCTTAAACAATGCCAGACTTATTATTTAAGCTTGAATGTTATAAATTGCCTTTGTATCTATCATGCAGTTCGCGGAGGGGGTTCGTCGCCGCGCGCACCTCTAAGTATGCTTTATGGCGGGAGATGAGACGCGGAGGTGAACTGAACGAGTGTGGTTTGGATGATAAAGCTGAGCCGAAATGTATCTTTATAATGTAATATTGAAGCAATGTGACTTAAAGATACAAACCAACGTTAAAATATGCACTAGTAATTTCCATTGATGACCAAATTCATATTGGAAAATTCCAGCTGAATTTAATGACTCTGGCTAGGAATTAAACGACAAGCTTTAGTCAATCAATGTTAATCGTATAATTTTATTGTAAAACAGTAATTCTTAGCGTATTTTCTTAATTTTTTCCACTTACATAAATTTTTCTTAAAATATTACAAATCTTTAATTCGATAATAATTTTTTATTAAATTTACACGCTATGACTATAGCGTTATAGTTTAAGAGAACTTGACTTAAATTTATGAAAATACTGATATATTATTATAAGGGTATTTTCAAAATAAATAATGCCCCTTTTCAATACCCTTATCCACATATCATTTATACCAATACCTATTTTTTCCTATTAGCTAATAACCTTCAGTTGCTTAGCATAACATAAAGACATAACAAAACGTATATCATTGTATAATTGATTAAATTTATGAAACTACTCTAATTAACAATGTTTCAAGTTTAGCAAATACTTTAAGTTCGGTACACAATTATTAAGAGATAAACTGACAAGTGAATAAACCAAATTTATTGATCAAAATACATAAGAAAATTTATAATGAAGCAACAAATGAGAATGATCGAGGCAGATACAAAATCACACTTGGTCAACAGATTTGCAGAAAATTCTAGAAAACGTGATCTAAATTATTGAAAATGTCCTTTCCGTGTAAAAGTGTTTTTTTATACTTTATTTTAAACTTTTTTACATATTCGTCACTTATTTTCTTGAATACTCATTTAAAATACACAATGGGCTCAGACGTACTTTTACGCGTACTTATATTTTAAGTAGATCTAAATACATCCGACATAAAAAACAGTTAAAGTAAATTATCTCAATTACACAAAAAAAAGAAAAATCTCAATTTACACAACAGTTTATATTCTGTTATGTTTATTGTTGATAGTTTTGTAAACCATAAAAGGTTGCTCATGAAGCAAAAAGTTTAAATTAAAAATTTCGCATGTTAGTTTCAAAAATTGTAGAACACGCTTTAAACAAGTGTATGACAAATTATTACAATTGCATACGCTGGCAAAATTAAACGTGATACTTTTTCGAATTTTGTTTTTGTCGTAATGTGGGTTCTGCAGGAATTAAATACATTTGTTTTAACGAAACATTTTCACATTATACCACATGTACTAACTCCACACAGTTTGAACAGTTAAATTTATAAAATTTAAAAACTGAGCCCGACGATAAACTAACTCGCTTCAAGCCTCCAGCTAAAAAGCCTCAATTTAGCCTTCAAACTCGAAAATCCTTCTGAAGAACTTCTTATCCAAGCCGCCAGGTAGACCCCAACACTTCTCCCCAAGGATCGAGCCACACCGCAACAAGGCATTCACATCTCTCGCGAGACTCGCGGCTAACTACAAGTTCAATTAGTAGTGCAGAGCCGTGACTCATTAGTTATCAGCGCTCCGGTCGCGGTCCCGTAGCTGCCTGCGGAGCAGTCCCCAGGGCTACTTTACACGTATCAACACGCTGAATTAATTATATTTTATAACTAACGCCGTCACAAGGGTTTTTGTAACAGTACTATAGAAAGACATCTAGGCTATTTTATTTTGTTTTAAAATATCCATTGAAAATTAAATGGGAAAAATAAACTATGCTTAAAGTAAGAAAAAATCAAGAAAAACAGCCAACGTCGATATAATAATTTTTTAAAGAATCTTTTTTGTTTTTATATAATTTAGTAATTACTCAAGCTTTCAAAAATATAACATTTGTCTTGACATTTGTGACAAGTCCAGGTGATTTTATTTCAGACTGAAGAAATCCATTAAAAGTTGATTAGGGATGTCTGAAAAGAAAATGATCAAGAATTATGTCTTAATGTTATGACGGAGTCTCTGGTGTTGACGTAATTAGTAAATAATAAACTTTTAGGAAGTTTAATATTTACTTACTTTTCTGACAACAGTAATATTTCGATCAGCAGTTAGTCTGAAAAATATATCATAAAAATATTGAATTTAATGAAATCATAAAGAGTGTCAGCGGATGTCAATTTCAAGTTTTTTTTATATATTTTACTGATTTTTCTTTACAAAAATTTTCAATTATTCAAAGAATAAATAGACGAAAATTGTGTATTTATTTGGGCGTCCGTCGTAGAAAAACTAATAAGAGATTTAATACAGTTTTCTGATCCTAAAACTGATACCTATCATTTTCATGTAACATCGACAAATTGTGAAATAAAGGAAAAATATTTATCAATAGCTAAAACTTAATTGTTTCAAATTACTACGAAATAACTTACCCTTTTATTCTTTTTATTGCTTTTTCCGTAGTAAAACAAAGAAGTCTTTATAGCTTAGTCATATGTATTGCTCTGTATGCCCGTTTGTTTTTAGACGCACAATTTTATCAATTTAGGAACAAGGGTATGAAATTTTGTAAAATAGGTGCTGTAGATGTCTATCTCAATTAATATTTTCAAACAAACTAAATATTTCAAACAAACTATCGTGCTTTTCATACAAGTTAAATGCTGATAAAAGTATACGTTTGTGCGCATTCTATCGAGTGGATGTGTTGTTAGATGTGTTTTTTCAAATTAAATTGACTTTCGATTAATTTTTGTTTTCATTGTTAGGCCGTTTTTTTGTAAAATATTAGGATTCAAAGTGAATCCCAATGTGTCTCCCTTATCACTAATTTTTCAATCACAGATCTGAAAAAGTTTTTAGTGCTTGGCATTTGAATATAACTTTTAATTTAGATTTTATTTCGGTTATCGTGCATTAGCAATTAATCACAAGAGATATTATAACAAAAGAACACTACCGTTGACATATTTCGACACGCACTTGCGGCTGGTAGTTATTTTGTCACTAAGTATCTCAAGAAATATTAAAGTAGTATTATAAAACATAAGTGCATTAATGTTTTAATATAGATATAATTAAACGTTTGTTAACGCGCTATCTAATCGGTCCGTACATTAATTGTCCAATTTCCATCTTATAACACTGTACGATTTTGCGCGTCACGTTAAGAAGATATAGGATTTAAGCTTTTGTAGTTTGTTACTCATAGGTATCGCAATTCATAGTAGATACTATAAACAAAATCATGACGTCAAATAAAACCTCCCTATCTTATTACGACTTCGTTACAAAATTGTCGAATAAATTGTAGATAACTCAAGAAGAGAAACCTGCAGCATTATTCAAACAATAAAAAAATAGGAAATGGTTGTAGTTTCTGTCTTAAGAATGTCTTTTTTTAGAAAACCGATTGCAAAATTAGGCCACAGCTTTCAGGTACACCGAAGATATTATCCTCTAAGTAACGTAGATTGTAAGGATAATAACATTTTATAAAATTTTCAACGCGTTATGATTATAACTGTTTCAAGTACGTTTGAAAAACATAAACATATAGAAGTTGATGGATACAAAAATTATTGTCGAATAGATTTAATGCACTGATATTAGTAAAATAAAGATAGGTAATATTAATATGAATCAATAAAACAGATGAAAATTGATTTTTAGGAAGGAAAATCAAGTCGGATGCTAACACTTGTAATAGAAATATGACACGGCTGTAATAATAGCATACGCCTGATGGAATGAATAATATTCTCGTAAAATATTAATAGAACAAAGGCATATCACCAAAAATGAGAGTAGCTGTATATAACTAACCTTAAGTACCTAATAACCTTAGAGTACACATTACTCGAAGATGAGAACTAATAATTACGTTCCAGCAGTCTACGATAAATGAGATAGGACAAAAGAGTATGAAGTTCCCATTTATTCTGCCAATGTGTGGGAGACCAAGTGGTGCCTGTATATTCCCTATGAACCATGTGACTTTATATTATTCCCGTGTGTCAAGGAAGAGTCAGCAATTCTCAATTTTTCTGCTAAACTAAGAAGAATATTTAACGATAACTTCTCTAGTGTCTCCTATGAACGTTGGCAATATGATTAGAGGACGTAGTTTAAATGTAACCATGATGAAAAGAAGTCAACAGAATATAACAAAAAAATATTCTGCGAGGAAGGCAAAATTTATAATAGTAAAAATTTATTAAACTTGCACTATCATTAAAGAGGTTAAGACAACAATGAAATAAATTCTACAATTGTGTAAATACAGTAAAAATAAATTCTAAATTTTTCTGCTTTTGGGAGTCGCCGTTATTTTAACGACGACCCACAAAAGTACACAACTGTAGAATGTCGCTTTAATTTAGGTCAAAATCCCACTCAAACAATTTGTTATCTGATGGTGTAAAATAAGAGTTTGTGATTTTGTCGTGAGATTCGTCCGCCAATTAAGAAATGTATTTGTTTGAATAAGGGTTATAATGGTTTAGACCTCATATTTAAGATCTTCCTTTGTCGCTAATTGAAATTGTTTGTCATGACGAGACTAAAAATATGAAAGAATATCTGGTAATAAACTTAGAAAACTGTATTATGTTAATACGCTATACCAAAAAGGAAGAAATAAACTTACATTGGCCATAAAGTTACAGTTTCCGAAAGTAGCATACGCAATACCACTGCAAGATAGGGAAACAGGCAGTTTAATGAGAGATCTGGGTAGTTTTGAGTTACAACTTTTGCTGAGGGTTGGAAAATCGTAAGTTTAAGAAAGCGAAAAAGTTACCAAAAACTACATAAATTTATGTTGAAATCAATAAAAGTAAAAATGCTATTTGTGTAACCACAGTAAAAAAGTATTTTCCGACCATAACTTTCATGGATCGCCGTTCCTAAACCTTTTGCTACGGATGGCTAAGACAACACTAATAAAATCAATAGAATCAATGCCAATAGATCTTCATTTAAAGTATTTGCATCGAAACGTCGCAATACAGAAAAGGTTTTTCTGAAATACAGAAAAGGTTCTTTTAAAAAATGGTTTGGTTAATACAATCGCCTTAACAGAAACCAGATGAACTCATAAAACATGAGCCGGACTGAAAAGTTCCAAGACATTGTCCAACATTAGAAATACGATTGTGTGAGATTAATATTTAAATTAATTGAATGCTACACAAACTATCACGATAAAAAAACTTGTTGAACCAATTTTGCACAAAAGTAATAAAAAAACAAAAGCGGATTTTTATTTAATGTATTTTTGAAAAACAGTCAACGATATACAGATACGTATTTTTAAATTTAATAATCGTGCTAAGATTTAATGATATTGAGATACGGTATAATTCTGATTAATAAGCATCATGTGAATATACTTTAATTGGCATTTATAACATTCGTCTCGAAATTTTTGACGATATCGCAGAACTTTCAAATAAATTTTACATCGATATGAGCTACATAAATTTTTCCACCTGGTTTTTCCACATCACTTCCAATATGCCACACAAGGCTTTTTATTTAAACATAATTTATATATTGTTTTAGTTTTGTATATGTAAACGATAGATATTGCACTTTGTCATACCACATTATCACCAGTGGAATAATGAATCGATTTTGATTTAAAATTAGCAATTTCGCCAATGTAATAATTTTCGCTTAGTCCGTGTTTTTTTCAATATGTATCTATTTCGTATTTATTGATGTGAAACATCTATAGGCGCAGGTATAAACCGGATCGTTGGCGTGGCGTCGCTTGCCGTGGCGACGGGTCGCCAGGCTATACTAAGGTATATATATATATATATATAGTCTATATGTAGTAGAGTGTACGGTATGGCGACGTGTCGCCATGCGCAATCGACTACGCGACCCCCTCCTCACTCAGTTCGACGCTGTTATTTACTACGGTACACATAACCTGTGCTTTATTATTTTTGTATTAATTGTAAATAAATGCTTATTAAATAAAGTCACCATTTTCTGTAAGAAATTTGCAATACATAATTTTTTCATTATGTTATATTTAGTTTCTGTAATAATCTTCTCTTTTATGCATATTACTTGTACGAACACGATGTTTCATATCTGCCAGGCGTCCCGTGACGGCTAACTGTTTTTTTTTTTATTTATTTATCTACTTTAACGTATCTAATTGATACATATGATGGGTTTATTGCTACGAGCGCAATCTCTTACAGCCAACCATAACACAAGTCCAGCCCCGTTCGACGAACGGCCGGGAATCGAACCCGGATCCCTGCGGTGCGCCACATCGTCAAAGGCTGTATGCATTGTGATCAACCCAATACACCACGGTGACGTATTGTATGTAACCAAAAATTTTAAAAAGTAACATTTTCTCATTTTACGTCACATTAATGGGCTTTTAATATAGAGTGATACTCCAAAATCATTCAATAAAATATAATTCCATAACTATAAATAGAAGCCTGAACATACGTACTTACCTCCACAGGAAAGCACTTAATAACTATATTTTACGAGCACTCCCCACGCAACGAAGTTCACGGCTGTTTCCACCACCACGACCGGCGACCCTGAGTCGCATGATGTACAGACACACCATAATTCGGCGGTATAACAATAATTCGCGGACGGAAGCTGGAGAGGGAAGTATTGAGATGTAAGCGGAGAGGAAGAAGCGACTAGGGGTTTTCGTTTGCGAGTTACGTATCGTTAATATGATTTTATACGTATTTGCTTATTATATATATGATTGGTCTATGTGAGGTTTATGAAAAAGCATGATAGAGACTATTATAAGAAGATAACGTAAATAATATATGGATAACATCACCACTTGGTGACTATAAGAAGATAATGTAAGTAAGATATAGATAACATCACCATTTGGTGATTATAAGAACATAATATAGGTAATATATAAATAACATCCCCACTTGGTGATTATAAAAATATAATGTAGGTAAGATATAGATAACATTACTACTTGGTGATTATTAGAAGAAAATGTGGGTAAGATATGGATGACATTATTATTTGCTTAAATTAATAGTTAAATTTGTATATTTTCAACGACCACGGTTTAACCTTTTTACTTAAACAAACCTGATGGGACAATATTCTTTTTCTTTATTTAGTTAATATCCTTAAAGAAGATTTTTTTGAGAAAATGTAGAACCTGATAATAAAATAAGATGTAATTATAAGTTTTTCTTCTGGAAGCTATCAGACTCTCACTCTGTTTTGACTTTGAAACTGTATTATGACATTTATTTTTCGAACTTACATATTTCCTTTAAATTAAAGAAAAAATATTATAAAACACCGGTCAAGCAAGAGTAGAACTTTCACTACGAATGTTCCGTACATATTTTGGCATTTATAAACATTTAATCCTCTTAAACTATGAAAAAATATTAATTTTTTTAGAATAAAACTATATTGCTTACCACATCTTTCATAATCGAATATTTCAAAAAAATATCTTTTTATGTCGTATAACTACAAATTAATGATTTCCGGATTTTTTCCCTTTACTTGTGCTGTGACCTTCCTTCTTGCTAAATGTGTGATTCTAGGTCAACGGAAAGTACCCTATAAGTTTTGATTTATTCACGAATGTCCAAAACCGCAGCAAAAATGGCCGTATTTTTAAGGTTTTTTTATTGTGTTGACTTAGAAACTTTAACAGCTCCAAGGATATAAATATTTGATATCAATTTCAACTTGATAGCTCCACGCGTTTTTGAGAAAAAGGGTCTTAACAGACAGACAGAAAAACAGACGGGCAACGAAGTAATCCTGTAAGTGTCCTTTTTTTTTAGGTATGAAACTCTAAAAAACGAAAACTGTGGAAGTAATCTAGAGAGGGCGGATCTGAACGATAAATGCTATTAAAAAACAAACTTATTTTTCTTGGTAAACATTATTACAACTGAATATCAGCAAGTACACCTGAATATAGCATAACTAGGACTGAATATGGCAACTTGATCAATTTACATTTATTAAAAAAACATTATTTTTATTTACTTACTTTTTATTTTAATTAAAAATCTAAATTAAAATATACTATTTAAACGGTCACGTGTTAGAGGAGTCATTGCCGACGCTTTTAGGATGCATCCGCTCAACTAGCCCTTAAGCGTGTTTTTGAGTGTATCGTATATAGACTCGTGCGCCTAAGCCAATTACTTGGATGGTATGAACATATGATAGAATTAACCAGACACTTAGATACATTAAATGTACGTGCACATAAATGTATTCACATCTGCATACATACAGTGTACGTATCGACATATACCCTAATAATATTTTATACATTACAAGAACAATTTCATTATAATAGGATACATGCTTTTATTTTCCTATGATTTACATAACATACTGGAAAGTAATCAGTCAGTATCTATTAATATTACGGTAGTATCAGAGTAATAGTAATATTACGGTTAAACGCAATTATGTTTCACGACATTCACTCACAAATTTACATCAAGAACTTACCATAATATGAAACTCGCAAATATTTACATTAAGTCTCAATATAACGAGAAATAATAATCAACAGCAGACAAACATCATTCACCCGCCATACAAATTCACAGCCTAAGCACAAATCGGCGCCGACACGCATCTCAGCCGCCGCCGCGGCGGCTGCCTCATTACAAAGAAGTGAACATCCGGCCGCGGCATTGGCTATTACGTGACCGAGCGACGGCACTCGAGGCCGCTCGACGCCGCTCGCGCCGCTCGAGAGGCGCTATCGGCGTGAGCCACTCGGCGCGGGGTGAAAGCTCGCCTAACGACGCCGCGCCGCCCTTGAGACAGATACGAGATAGGCTGGGGCGAGCGCCGCCCTACGCTTATTATCGACTTTGAAATGGAGAGCATGTACGGAGGCTGTATTGCGAATGTGAGTGAGTCGGTAATTATGGAGAAGTACGTTTGGTTCGTGAATAGGGTTGGAGGTAGTTCAGAAAACGTGCTGAGATAAAAGGTGGAAACTACATTCGTACCGTTTTTTTAGTATCGTCCGACAGGGTTGAGTGCATTAATGATAGATCTATCCAAATTATGCATCTAATGTGTTAAAGAAACTATCTATATAAACTATTGTAAAATTATAACAGAGAAATATCTGTACATTGAAGATGTTTTAAAAAAAAAACTGGCATATTCTATATAGGCTACTCAGAACCCAACATTATTTTTTGGTATTTTTGTCTGTCTATTTTTTGAGCATCAAATAAAAATTACTAAAGAATTAAGCCTTGTATAAGATAATTTTCAAGGTACTGATTAAAACTTAAAGTTTGTTATCAAATATTCCTTAAGGAACTTTAATTTAAATTATTAGCACACAGGCAATTAGATCAAGTACGCGAACTGAAAACTGATGAATATAAATAAATTATTGACATTATTACAGCGATTACCTTAATAGTCAAGTTGAGATATAAGTTCTTTTCATCCCGATAAAGAGTGCTTTTGAAAATGGAAACATCACTATCTAGCAACAAAATTCGAGGCTAAAATAAAAAAAAAGTGAACGAAGACAAAAGCTAGAAAGTTTGCATTATATAAAAATATATATTTGTACACGTCATGACTGAACACTGTAATATAAATAAATTATTTACATTATTACAACAATTATTTTAATAGTCAAATTGAGATATACGTTCGTTTCATCCCGATAAAGAGTGCTTTTGATAATGGAAAGATCACATATCTGGCAAAAAATTCGAGGCTAAAATAAAAAAAAAAGTAAACGAAGACCAAAGCTAGAAAGTTTGCATTATATAAAAATATATATTTGTACACGTAATGACTGAAAACTGATGAATATAGATAAATTATTGACATTATTACAGCGATTAGCTTAATAGTCAAGTTGAGATATAAATTCTTTTCATCCCGATGAAGAGTGCTTTTGATAATGGAAACATCACTATCTGGCAACAAAATTCGAGGCTAAAATTTAAAAAAAGTGAACAAAGACAAAAGCTAGAAAGTTAGGATTATATAAAAATATATATTTGTACATGTGATATAGTGATATCGTATAGATGAACACAACAAAAACACCAGTAAAAAATAAAACACTTGTAGAATGATCACGATCACTGTACTTTTTTGTGGATCTATTACGCGTATGAAATAATTTTGATAGTACATTTTTGAAAAATTCTAAAAAATATCAGAAATTACGAAAAGATTTGAAATTATGATAAAGGAAATTGTCATTCACAACTTACGATATTTACATTTAGTACATTGATTTTAAACAATCGCTTAGAAGTATTCCGTAAACTTCATTATATAGTAGTGAAAAATTTTTCAATTACAATGCTCTTAATTTATTCCTTAGATAGAAAACCCTAGAAGTAAACGAATTTATATTTTTGTAAGCAAAATACAAAATAAAAAACCCAACTGTTATTTATTACATTATTTATATAGTATTTAAAAAACCATGTTTTATGTCAGCAGGATAAATTATTTGAAACTAACAGAAGCTAAACTCAAACGTTATTTACTTATTAAAACTCTCTTTGAAGCTATTTGTCGTCTGAAATAGAAAAACTTTAATAATTTCTCTATTTCAAACGAAAAACAAAATTGTAAAAATAAAACACTTCAAAAGACAGCAAATACCTTTAATAATACCGAGTGTAGTTCACTTAAAGGTCTACCTTTGTTTAGTGCCAAGTAATAAAACAAAGAACTCGGCAAAAATTGCTTTTATATTAGAATATTACCTTATTTTCGTTCGAAAACACAATGAAACCCTTCATTGTTTTGTGATAGGGTTTAATTTTCTGTATACAAATGGACGGAGTAAGGAGAAATAAAAGACTTGAAGCCTTTCGTTTTTATTTTGATTATTATTCATTGAAATGAGCTTCAATATTTCAAATTAAATTTCAAAAGGTAATTATGGGTACCGATGTTCTTAAATACACTAGAAATGTTTTGAGGGCAATATTATTAAGAAATAAACAGTTAGCACTGGCAACAATAGATACTGAAAATTTCGTGAAAATCCTAAAGCTATTTGTAATAAGACATTAAATACATTTTTGAGTAAAAATCGTATACTAAATGACATCGAAAGTCCATACGAAATCGTATCAGAAAAAAAAATTAATGAGATGGAAAAAAATTCTCTGTCGCACTTGCATACAAAAGGATATTCGCGAGGACAAAATCCGTCGAGAACCAGTGAGCCGAGAGAAAGGGCTTCGTGTAAAAGCTTATGGAAACATCTTCTATATTTGATGATTCGAAATGTTTAAAAGCGAGACAAGCGTCAAAATGGAAAGAAAAAAATCTAACACTGAAATGAATCGTATCTTTGTGTAAGGATAATGGAATTGCGAGGCGAGCGCGAACAAAGGCGACGGATGCAGGAGGGCGGGTCGCGAGGGCGAGGGGACAAAAAGGAAGAAAGAGTGAAGTTAAAAGGTCAGGTGGTTTGCCTGGAGAGTCTTCAAATTATAAATGAATCATTTTGCGCGGCGTCATAAAGAATCCTCCAAACGGTGGACTTGCAAAGGAAGGGAAATTGTAAAGTTTCCAAGGAAGAGAGCTCGCGTCGGGCGGTGTCGCCGGTAATTTCGGAGCCAGGACGGACTATTTTCCGGCTTGGAAGGTGTATAAAAAATTATATCACAATGAAAACAATGACGCCATTGTCGGAGAATAATGATGAAATTTGCAAGAGCAATCAGTAGGAAAGCTAATATAAATTTTTCAATTTGTTCACTCGTCCGCATTCGAGCTAAGCGGGATTGTTATCACTTTTTGCTTAATTAAAATGTGTTGAATGATTCATTTGAAGTAATATATCAAACAATATGCCAGGAATATCTACTTACATGCATTCTCGTATCAAAGGTGATCATATCAATATCATATATAACTTCAAACTATCCTTCCTATAAACAGGGTCTGCACTATTGGCGAAAGAGCATATATGCTTATTCCTAAATACCCTTTGTTTCACTCAAGATCTTCTATTTTCATGAGTCTGTACTTTATGATCGTTTAGAAGTTCCTCACTTAATCTACCCATACTTCCCTTGATATTTTATCTCCCTTTATTCTATTCTATCCATTTGCAACATATTTATTAGAGTTTGTAAATATCCATGTGTTTAAATTTAACCAATTAAATTTTAGCATCCTATATTTTATTTTCATAATCGCGTTCTTTCGCTTCGTATTTTGCATTCTCAAATAAAAAAAATAATTTTCTGAACAGGTTATCGTATCCAATAGAAATTGATAAATACAGTAGTAGAATGCGAAAAAGTTGTGTTGTGTCATAAGCAGTTAAACCGTTATAGAATATTGATTCATTCACTTGTGCCACAATTATATATCAACTTCTAAAAGTATAGCCTATTTTACATTTCACTATTTAATAATAATCTCAAATACATGAAATTATTGAATATATTTGGTGTTAATTTTGTAGAAATGCATTATTAATAATTAAATGAAACTACGTGATGTAGTATTATTTCTACTTTCTTTAAGTTCTTTACCACGACCTAGGTTTCGTTGTATTACATCTTCAGGCTTTACCACGACCTAGGTTTCGTTGTATTACATCATCATCTTTACTAATGGTCCACCTGAAGATGTCGTAATACAACGAAACCTAGGTCGTGGTAAAGAAAAATGTTAATATGAATGTTAATTAATTGTTAATATGAATTTTTTTTATTTTAAGAAACTACTAATATTTTTTTCATTATTTAATACTTGCGACAGAAATGTCGAATGTTAGGAATTTAAACAATAAATAAATGAGAAATGACAATTTTTTTTGACAAATTTTGATATTTGATATTTAAAGCTATATAACGTTTAAACTTTACGCTTGGACAAGTATATATTATAATGCTCACTGTATTCTACGAGAGCAAAAGAAACAGGGAGATAAATTCACTCTATTCATCTAACTCACATATTATATTAAAAATTAAATAAATTTTCCACTATTGGTATTCAGTTAAGCTATATTTTAACGATATTCTAATAAAACAGCAAATTTCAGAGTACCTAACTACCCTATTGTGGTCAAAAATAAAGATGAACATTAAAGGTGACTGAATCTTCTTAGCAGGGTGAAGAAAGTAATAATCTTTTTTTTCTACAATAAAAATATAAATTGTAAACTAATGAATGTCTTTTAACGCAGCTTTTGCTACAAGAAAAACTTATACTTCTAGTAGGTCCATATATCAATATTATCGTAATAAACAAAATGAAGTTACAGTTGAACCGAATATACGATTTTTTTTATAAATGTAATCAGTAAAATGATTTATTATTATTTACAACTAAATATAACTACGTGATTAAGTATTATTTCTACTTTATTTAAATTATTTACCACGACTTAGGCTTTGTTGTATGACAACAACTTCAGGTGGGCAATTAGCAAGATCTTTGCTAATTACCCACCTGATGATATCATACAATGAAACCTACGTCGTGATAAAGAATTTAAATAAAGTAGAAATAATACTTAATCACGTAATTTTACTTAGTTGCAAATAATGAATTTCTACAAAATTAACGCCAAATGGATTCAAGATTTATTATTAGTTATTAATACAAATTAATTTTGGTTATGCTAATTATCTTCAACAACAAATAATATTAAATCGACATAAATCGACGTTTCGATATCAGACCTGTCAAACCGCAAATCTTTGTTTTGAAGAAATATTTACAATAAGGTCTTATTTACTCAACTGTTTCTACTAAGTTTATCTATATTAATATTGTGATAATGTTTGATTTTCGAATACAATTAAGAACATAACTAAAGGCTGGTTAACATTATGCTAATATTTTAATCAAGTAAACGAGAGTTGGATGAACAAACAAATTTAATCCAGTATCTTAGTAAAATAGTTTAGTCGAGTCACAATACACTTTAATTTTTTGGTCGAGTAGCGCCCCTCACTCTTCCTCACTTACTTTACCTGCACTCCTTTTGTTTTGGACTCGCTGCTCGCTAATTCACAGTGTTCACATATTTTCTAATTACTAATATATTTAGTGGTACCAGCTAAAATACTGGTATAATGTGAAATAGCCTTTAAGGCTTTATCGACAAGTGTCTTAGAATTTTTTTCTTTTAATTTTTTATTACGCAATGGAGTTTCTTCTTTACTAATAAATATATTTTTAAAAGTTCAACTTAAATTTACAAATCATTGTATAGATAACGTTAAATGATGTTAATCAACCAAACTATTTAACGACGTTTATTGGCTCTATATAAAAACTTTAAGGGACAGATTATTCGCAAGTAATAATTATTCGTATGCCAATTAAAGCACGAATTATTCAAACGCCCTCCATCCAAATCGGCACCTTCTTTGTCGCGGCCATCACAAACAGACGCCGCCGGCCGTAGACTGAAAAATTAATGGGCGTCATTTTTACGAGATCCCCTTTCGACGCTCCGGCGTCGGACGGGCGCGCTTTCCGTTACGCTTGCCGCATCACGCCGCCGTCTCGTTAATCATTTACGGACGCGTAAGCCCGTGCGTGTATCGCCCGGTCAGGG
Organism: Druceiella hillmani; assembly: GCA_039881145.1. NCBI lineage: Eukaryota > Metazoa > Arthropoda > Insecta > Lepidoptera > Hepialidae > Druceiella > Druceiella hillmani. The sequence continues at coordinate 35,550,119 of JAYKKI010000017.1, read as the reverse complement.
GCCTGTGGGGAAAAATTAAGCCACACATTCCGGCGAAGATTGCAATCAGTAGATTCGGCCGCTTCCTAATCTTTACGCCGCCTTCTCTGGCGGCTCGTTCGCGCAATATTTTCGTGATAGAGATCGTAACGTGAAACATGAGTATATTTTTATATTAAGCGGGCCGCGTGGGGGCCATTTTAATTTGCTCCACGGCGGATAAATGCTCGTAAATTTGAAATTTGCCCGAGCTTTCGCCCCGTCTGCAGCGGTGCTTTTGTAAAATATTTCGAGCGCCAGTCAGAAGCTGCCCTCGGTGAATTGGCTAATTTCGCTGTGGAGCACAGTTAAGGTGCGTTTTTAAAAAGCCGTTTCAAATTTTATCCCGCTCGTCATCTTAGCGCGAATAAAACGCATAACGTTCAGAATTTTGAAGACAATTTTTTCCAACGTAATTTTGGTTTTTTTGTTAAATATTTTCGAGTCTTATAAAAATTAACAAATGTTAAAGGTCGACAAATATATTTTGAAATTCCTTTAGGTGCGTTATGAAAACTTCTTTAGGTGCGTTATGAAAAAATTATGTGAGTGAGATACAGGATGAAGTTAGCACGATGCAACAAAAAATCAACACCATGAAGTTGCTCACTAAACATATATTTATATAGTTTATTTGACAGATGAATATTCTACCATTTTATTTTTATACTAACTTTCTAAGTCAATCAGAGCTGCCAGGCCATTTCGAATTCGTTATATATTTATTAGCATTATAAATGATTAATTATTAAAGACTTAAAATTAATAAATGAAAATAAATTTTCAGCATTTTCATTTCTTTTCATTATTATTTTAAACTTAATTTAGATTTTTTCAGTAAATTTAACAATTTATTACATACATGTGTTTATATTAAATTGAATGCTAAGTATGCATTAATTTAAAATTTAATTTTAAAGTAAAATCAATTTTTTACTACTCTGTATGAGAAAATAAGTAACTTTAAGCGCGATAATTTGAAAACGATGCGGCAAATGACTGACCTACAATGGAAAGCCAGCGGAAAAATAAAATAGTGGACAACTCATCTATTAAATACATTTCAAATTTTAATATTTAGAATTTAAATATATGTATATATATATATATATATATATATATATATATATATATATATATATATATATATATGTGTATATATATATATTTATATAATTAAATAATAATAATTTGAAATAATAACAGCCCTTTTATCAACAATTATCACTTAAATGTCAAGAATCTTAATAATTGTTTTCATCGAAAAGCTTTAAAAATTACATGATTGAAATTCAATATTTTCTCATAGCTTTAAAAAATATTCTGATACTAGGTCACTACCTGTCATATTCGACATGTGGCTAACTTCATTTTTCCAGTCAATAAATGAAACATTTAAATCTTACTGGTTGTCAAAATAATCCACGGAGTCATGTACACTTAGGTGATGACATAAGCGGGAACCGATGAAGCAAGCTAAAGTGGGAACTGATGAAGCAAGCTGCGCCTACCCTAACGAGTACACACCGTTTACAAACATCATATAACTTAATCTTTGTATTTTTATTACACAATTCTTATAATGCAAAACACCATCTACAGAATATAAAACGAGGGGTGTTGAATTGACGAATATGTCACCAGGTTAACGACCGTCGACGACACTATCCACGACGGGGGCCAGAGTTCGGTCCTCAGCCGTTCGTCAAACGGAGACGAAGTGGTGCTTAAAACCACATAGCTAAATGTCACAGACCAGTGACAACAGCAGCAGCGCCGATGCGAGAATCTACGTACTGCTATTGCCAAACCGCCTCTACCAGGGTGGCGATTATGGGCAATACCTCCAATGATACACGCATTTTAGAGGTCTGGGTCCATTGAACAAGCTGTTGACTAAATATGTCACATATTTATGAACACATGTATATAAAGAAAGCAAAGATGAATAAATTATAAAAAATGTCATTATAACACTTTCGCTAAACCAATTCTAATTTATTTTTCGTCTTCCATTTGTTTTTGATTCGATTATAGAACTGTAAGTTATTCCAAGATAAGAAAAATATGTGAAAAGTCCAGTTTGTCACATGCAGTATAACATATTTATGAACACACATTTATAAAGAAGGCATGGATAAAAAAAATTATAAAAAATGTCATTATAACACTTTCGCTAAACCAATTCTAATTTTTTTTTCGTTTTCCATTTGTTTTTGATTGGATTATGGAACTGTTATTCCAAAGATAAGAAGAATATGTGAAAATTTCAGTTTGTCACATCCACTTGGAGCTACGGATATAATTGAGAACGGAGGTCATGACATAATGGGGTGGAATTCTAGTTATAAGCAACATTTTAACTGAAATGTATTCTTTAAATTATTATATTATTATTATATTATATGTATTCCTAGTTATAAGCAACATTTTAACTGAAATGTATTTTTTAAATTATTATAGGTCACATGTGTACGTAAAGCGACTTCTTTAAAAATTGCTAGAGAAAGAAAAATCATAACAACATTTTCAAAAACCTTTTAATGCACAGGGAATTAAACAAAAAAACACTGCAGAACCACTCTCCGAAACTCCCATTTATTAAGACGGATCAAATCACCCCTAGCGCATTACCGATCGCCACACGACCGCCGGGTCGCTAAAAGCCACTAACCAAGAAGTAAAAAGTGGGATGTCGCAAAAGGGGAAAAGTATTTGGAAGACAGAGATAAGTCCGCGCAGCATCCGTCTCCGATCCGAACCGACGCGACGCGAGGCGGGACAACCTGGCTAACTAACCGTGCATACGTATCCCCCCGCGCCTTCTGCGCTTCAGCTTCGTCAACAAAAATTGAATTTCTCCTTCTACGACAAATGTAATTTTGCCATTCGCGTTGACGCCGCGGAATGCGGCACGTTGATGCGATGTGGCATTTGGACGCGATTCAATTATGACTTTGATTTTTTTTGTTCATTCTATCGTACCAGTGTGGAGATAATATTAAGCTTACGAAAACCAATTGAATAAATACATTTGTATTTTCCTCTAAGTAAAAGCTGGCTCCTCTAAGTAATACCGCATAGAGGACATGCGTATTATACCATGTGAAAAAATTAGGCAAATCGCTTACAAGGTTGAAAACTTAGATTTATACTTTAAAAAATTATCCATAACCATGATATGGACTCGTTAAAACCGCTGAGGTAGATAATTAATTAAGTAAAGAAATTAAGATCGTAGAAAATGACCAAATAATTACACGCGATTAAAAGCTTAATTCGCTTTCTATGAAAGATATGTAGTACAATAATCCAATGTACAAGTGCGAGGCATTCTGTGCACACTAAGTTGATTTAGTTCTCACCAGAAGTTTATATTTATATTACGAAAAGGTTACGGCTAAAAATCTAAGATTACCCATCGCTTCATTATTAGATATACGTATGCAAGTAATAAAAAGAATGTTGTCCAAAAAGTTACAATATGAAAAAGTGTAGTATAAAAAAGTTACAATATGAAAAAGTGTAGGATAAAAAAGTTACAATATGAAAAAGTGTAGTATAAAAAAGTTACAATATGAAAAAGTGTAGTATAAAAAAGTTACAATATGAAAAAGTGTAGTAACCGGATACAATATAGACATTTCAGTTAAGTTATTCATAAATACGTGAAATTTCAAAAGAATGAACCGCCCGCTACCTTGACGGTAAATAGCGTAATATTATAGATAATTTAGAATGACCTTAATTTTTAACGTATTTATGTGTATACAGGATGCAGCATAAACATTTTTGAAACCACCGACATGGAGAAACTAAATTTCGCTCATTGAAGTGTTTTCTTAGCATAAATAAAATATTTATAGCATTCGAATAACAATAACAAAACTTTGGTATTGAATATATTTGGCGTTAATTTTGTAAGAGTTCATATTAGCAAAGATCTTTGCTAATAGCTCACCTGAAGATGTTGTGATACAACGAAATCTAGGTGAAATTGGTAAAGAAATTAAAGTAAGGAGAAATAATATTACGTCACGTAGTTTCATTTAATTGTGAAAACGTTGGTAGCTAAATGAAAGGCCATATTAATTTCTAACAGCAATATGAAAGTTATATTCATGAAGAAAATCATGTGTAATATAATTATTAATTAGTTAATATTATTACATCAGAGAAGAATTAATGAAAATCTACCAAGAAATTCTTTCTTCTCTAGTTCGAAAATTTCAAGGAAAATTAGATTCAATAAATGTAATAATGTAAATTAACAAAAAAAGGTGCAAAATTGCAAAATTTTGAAATTTCTCTTTCCATAATCAATGCCATGATCTCTCTGTTATTATCGCAGTGAAACGTACAATTATCTCGTAGTATAAATGAAATTCTATAAAGTGTTGCAAGGCAATCTTGGTATGTGAGCTGCACTCAGGCTTGACTGGTATTTTGTTAATAAAATAAAACTTTCAGAGAAAAATAAGTACATGACGACTATTTGCTACTATACAGTACAAATGGCGAATTTTACGTGAAACCTAAATATCAGTTTATCACATTTTAGATACTTTATGCCCAAAACTAATACGCCATATTAAGAAAAATAGTTAAACGTTATTGTACACTATGCAAACTATGCATACAAAATAAACTACAGTGCAGTAGTCAGTTACCAGTATAAATAAATAAAAAAAAAAAAATATATATATATATATATACATATATATTTATATATATATATATATGTATATATATATATATATATATATATATATATATATGTATGTATGTATATATATATATATCGATTCAATCAAGTAAAGGTAATTTATATCAATTTCACAATCAAGACACACGCATCGGTAAATAATACAAATAGAAGAAAACTACACATAAACACTCTTCTTTTGCAGCAAATGTTATACTTACATTTTTATTATTTATTTAAATAATGTTATATTTTAATGGCAGTAAACTTTCCGAGTGCTAACGACTGTTTACAATCCTATAGTGGCTATGAACGCATTTTTTAATCAGTTGAGTTGCCGGGAATCCGTGCGATTGTCGTTTTCAGCGTTCTTATCTATTATTCGCTGAACTACGCTCGTTGGTGGCGCTAAGTCAATATTTCAAAAAAACCGAATGTTTCAATTAATTCTTACCACTTACGCTTACCACTTATAATATATACCACCACCTTATAATATATACCACAACTTATAATATATATCATACGCATACGGAAAATGTATTTAATTATATTTTGTTCCCGGTATTGGTAACAGATTATGCAATATGTTTCTCATCTTAATTACGAGTACGTAAGCTTTAACTAGCAGTTACTGGTTTCGGTAAAATTAAGGATGTACATTAAATATCGATTATATTGGTAACTCAGTGTTCTATTTACGATAATAAAACGTTTAAACGTATATTATTATATTGTATGTATTTATTTAAATGTTATTCAATCAATCCAATTATATTAATTCTGCCAATTATCGATTTTGCAGATATAAATGCAGCTCTTTGTATCCGATATTTAATATAGGTGGTTCCAAATATAAAAATGTACTCGCTTCTTGTTCTGTATTAAAAAAATTTGCTATGTTTAATATGCTAAAGGATTTTTTTGTTTTATTTTAATCTAAAAGAAAAGATACATTCTAAATACCAGACATTTCATGTATTATTCAAAAGCCTAGTTTCAAACGATTTTATTTCAGCTAATTCACATTAAAACACATATGGTAATAAATAAAAAAAATAAAAAGATAAAAAAATGTAAAAAAAATAAATAAAATATTAATAACTATCATATTTAAGCATTAGTAAATATTCAAAACAATATATTTGAGAATAGTATTTTTTTAATTCTTAATTCTATTATTAGAACGGCCTTAATGTTCATGTCATTTTATAACGGTCACTTACAATTAAAAAAAAAAGGCAAATTAATAAAACTTTGAATTATTAAATGAAATCAGTTACCTCACACCGTTCAAGAATATTAAACTATGTTATAGTATATAACCGTGCTTAATATATATATATATATATATATATATATATATATATATATATACATATATATATATATATATATATATATATATATTTATTTATATATATTCGTTTTTACTTTTTTCCGATCACAAAAAAAACATATTCAGTGCCGATTTCATAAAATACCGACTAAGATTTCATAACACCGGACTAATTCTAGAACCTGTTAAAAAATATTAAAAGTGTCAACTTTTCTCCATTAGCGGAAACATGCATATTAAACCTAAAAATAGTACTAATTCATTCAGAGTGCTAACTCAAAGCCATTAGAGCAACAAGTATTTTACACGCCGCAGTTTCCTGCAGCTTGTGAATTTCTACGCGCTAATCCACAATAATTATACCGCACCCAAAAGCCGGTCCATGAAATTGCACATCCACACGCGCCGCTCATTGAAAGGAAGTATCCGTGACCACACTCATTAGACGCGGGCAGGGCCGCACGCAACCCACGACGTCTATCGCGCCCGTCTTTATGCAAAGCTGCGACGCCGGTTCTTTCTCTTTGATAATTTCACACCGCAATTATGAACGAGTCGCACACAATAAAACAACCGCTCATGCAGATGAAAGGATCCCGTACCCTCTGTACGAAGCGTGCAATTGAACACTGTAAGAGAACTTCACGTCTGGATATAAAGGTTTCGACAGGTTGAGTCAGTTTTACGCCGAAATATGGCAAAATTTAACTTCGAAGATGTTTTCAGAGCTTTAAGCTTCAATAATAAACACTTTCAATCAAAACATGCTGCAGCTTTTCGGCTAATTAATTCGCGAACAAAATTAATTCCTTAATTATATTATAACTTTATGCTTAAGTTTAATTATGCACCGAGTGGAATAATTTTTTAAACAATTATTCTAAAATATCGTTCCTGATTCAAGCAGCAATTAATGTATATATTAAATGTACGTCGTCCAAACCTACTGCCAAATTTACTTAATTAAAACATGATAAAATCTAAAGAGAACATTGTTAACATCAATATATTCGTCTATAAAATTAATATATTTTTTTATTTATATTAGAATAGAGATGTTTCTATAAAGAAAGAAATATATACATTTCAATACAAATACATAATAAAATGTATAATAAAGAATACGTTCAATAACAACATCACCGATATCATTGCAAGGAATATCCAATTTAATTATAATTTGAAACACAAACAAATTTTAGTCACTCAGATACATCCGTTATTTTAAATGCCACATGTTGGGACTATATCAGAAGACGACCACTTTGAAAAAGTATAATAGATCAGTGTGGCCACATGGTGTGAATAAGCATTGTATCCGGCACTTGTATCGAATAGCTCGTCTGTTTTAGTATGATGATACTTGATATCGAAAAAACCCGGATCTTTTTGGATATCCAATTTCTCCATTTTTTTTTCTATTAACGTTTTTGTATTTCTACGAGTGTTTTTATGCACATCTTTGGCAATTTTGCATTTTGAAGGTACATCACGATGTAAATAAATATTAAATATTGAGGTTTCATTTATAATATACTTATATTTAATATACCGTAAAAAGACAAATCAAATTACCCGGCATAACGAAAGCTGGATACTAATTATATTAATATGTGTCGATAAATATATTTTCATACTTCAATTTTGTCTTAAAACATGTTTCGTTTAAGACTTTATTAGATGTTACTGTTTCTCATGTTTTTTTTCACTTTTCACTTTTCATAATATTTTTTTATAACCCTCGTGAATTAAAGTGGCACCCTGGTTTCGAAGCGTAAGAAGTGTTCTACGTCAAAGTCTGGTTTTTAAATCACTTCCAAAACGTTCTAAGCTGTTATAAATATTAACCAGAGACATCTTTGCAAACTTTTTTAATAAAATTTGTTGCAGTTGTCATATAGACGACAACTTCGATTAAATGATCATAGGAAAAGTTTTAAGGTGAGTTACTTTTCTCTAAAGAGTTTTCTCTAAAAAGTTTATATTCACAGAAATTATGTTGAACACTGTTACTACCCAAAGACATCTATATTTTATGGAAGGTGGATTAAATAAATCAATACAATTTAAAAAAAATTCCTGTAGTTTGACTTGACAAATATTACGATATTTCTATATATCAGTCACACTTTTACTATATCGAAATACAACAATAATATAGTTAGTCGCAATCTTTATATTCTATGTCTTCTTTGAGATACTCTTCACATTCCCATTTGCTTAGATAAAGTCCACATTTGAAATTATCAAGTCATAAAATTACGTACATTTAAGACATTATAGTAGGCATAACAAAGTTAAATTCTTCATTTATTAGAGAGGAATGGAATCTTTAAAACGTAACTCTTCTAACGAACGACATATTAACCTTAAATTGCTAATACTATACTATAATTCCTACTTTTACTCTCGTTGCTTGTATAGCTACTTTACATCATTCATTACTTAAGTCATCAATTAATTAAAAGTTAATTAAAATATAGATAAACACATTATTATGTCAGTTTCGCTCTTTCATGTCCTCATTGAAATGTCCTTCCTGAATATCGATAAAGATTTTTTCAAGTAGCAAGAAAGGTCAACAAACATTTTATATGTGTATAAAAAGATACCAATATACAGCCATCAATGTTAAGCAGTACGCACGTACGCGGACCAGGTAACGACCAAGGAATCGTATAAATCATTTTAAAGTTTAAAAAAGCCAAAGCCGTTATTATTAAGAGATTTTTTTTCGTCCCGCCGAAAATACAATTAAGATAAAGCTTAAATTATCTCCCAGCATCCCCCGGCCCGTCGCAAAAATTCAAAAACAGAAACGATTTACGAAACATTTAACAAGGTGGCGTTCAAAGGAGTCACTCGCTCGTCAAGGAAAGGGAAGTTTATTTTTCATTTCACTCACAATTATATTTCCTTTGTCCCTCACCGCGTATCTTCGAGGACACAAAATGAGGGAGAGAATTATTAATAATAGAAAAGCAACGTTAGGCTTTAAGCTGTGATTATACTCGGTAATTAAAGCGGAGGAGACTAAATTATTTTTTGTATAAGCCGAAATGTTATGAAAGGATGTTCAGGTGTCGGCAAACTTTTCGCTTTCCTATTTATTTGTATTAATTCGCGGATAAGCCGAATCGCCGAACGGCAGAGGATTGTATAAAATTAACAGTCTCGCAAATATTCAAATTCGGCGTGCGCCTTTGTTCGCCCGCACTCGTTCGCTCCTGTTTATTTACCCGAGGCTTAACCGAGAAATGGATTTAGATGCAAAGTATAACGTTTATTTAAGACGAATAATAAATTTGATTCGCGAGGCGCTAATATTTTAGAGGACGTATTTTATTTATTCAGTCGTTACTTATTTAGGTGCCAGGAAAACTTGTTAGTGATACGCCTTCCTGGGCGTCGAGGTGTCTCTCTCTTTCGCGAACTTCAATTTGTTTCCTATTTCATATTCTGAAATGAATTCAGTAAATGCGGATTTGGGCTTTATGCCTTCGTTATTATTCCATGATTATATTATTTTATCTTGTATCTATTATGCTTAAGAACACCACCGCGGAGCTTTGAATTATATATATATTTTCAATTGAATTTTGTCAAGTTATTTATTACTGCCGTTTTGTATTTAAGGAAATTTGAAAATGATGCACTGGAAACAATAATTCTTAAGTATGAAAGTGATATTATATATATATATATATATATATATATATATATATATATATATATACATAATTTTTGTTTTTTTTTTATACAGGAAAACCTAGGAGAAATGTACGTAGAGTGAATTCTTCAGTTCTTGGACTTCATCTTTCATTCTTGTCCCAGATAGATATTTATATATTAATTGTCAAAAAAGAATCGCAGTATCGTGTTTCACTGCTAATATTTTTATGAAAACGTTAATCGTGTATAATATATAAAAGTGAAATAAATGTTTGTCTTAAATTGGTTAATTAATTTGTTGCCTACAATTATCCAGAGGTATGAGAAGCGGGAAAGATATGGCTTTGAAATAATTTATACACCTTTACAATATCAAATCTGTCACAGGTTCAATCCGTGGGTGAGAGACGAATGAGAGAATAATACTGGCATCCGTGGGTAAGAAAACTAAGGGTTCACTTCGTGCTTGTGAAGTTCGTGACGTCCAGCCACCACGAACGAGAGAATAGTACTGGCACAATCCTTCCTCTTCAAAACCAGATAGAGGTGCTATTTTGACCAAGACATTGAAGTATAAAATTACTTCGAAGGAAATTGTCCCTCATTTTTGCACGATTAGTATATTATATTGAGAGTAGAGTATATTATATTTCCAAGTTAACTTTTATCAAATAGTTATATTTATCTAAAAACCATGACAGCATAATATAAACAAACAGTCAGTGCCCTTTATATAATATTGTAATTTCTAATTTCATAGAGAATGGGTGTCAATGGTTCGTCGCTGACACAGTAGATTAGATAAATATTAGGTCGGGTAATAAGTTTTTAGCCACACGTTCAGGTTTATTTAAAAAGGTTGTGAAAATGTTATTTGACTATGAGATATAAATAAGCCGTAGTGCTCTCCTGATAATACCATTTAGCTTTAAGTCTTCAATCATATTACATAACAAACTGATTTAAACTCTTCAACTTAATAATACGTAACTTTACAACTTAATAAGTTAATGTTTGTCAACAATTAATGCTACTAATACGTAACTTTAATTGTCTGATTTATTGAGATTATTGGAGATAGGAAATGGTTTACATACGTACGTACGTTAATTATTAGACTGGAGATAGGAAATGTTTTACATATGTACGTACGTTAATTACAATAGCAAACGTCAATGGTTTAGCGAAGGACAAACAGGAGTTTTAATACTCAAATATAAGCTAACTCCCGAAAATGTATTGTGGGCTACTGGAATACCAAGGGTGTTATTTATAAGTATTAGCTTATGGTACTGAGAGTTGGTTTCCGAGAGATCTGCAGTAAATTACCGTATACCGCAAATGGTACTCGTTAAAAATTACAAAAGTTGGATTTGGTTCTGTCAGCGAATTCATTTTATTAACCAACATTGCATTATCCGATAGTTGCTTATTTAGGGATCGAAGCCATCATTTACGGCATAGAAAATTCAAGAGTATGGAAATCCTTCAAAAATTTATGTAAAATATTTTAAATCTAAGCCGCCAGATATTTGTAATGATAGTATATTGTCACTGCTAAGTAGTTGACGATAAGATAACTCGTAGGTAAACATGTTGTATTTATAGTTTGATTTATTTGTAATGGTTAGATTTTAAAATCTTTTTTTTTTGTAACCTTATCATGGGAATGAATATTGGACACCTTTTATCCCGGAATATAATTTACTTTGTTTTCATATTTGGAAAAAAGGTATAAGTTAAAGATGGATCGTGAAAATAAATATGTAATAAAACGTGATGGCAACTTACTGCAAAGTACATGTTCCTTTCCATCCACTGGGTTAAAATCTAAAAACTTAATGGCAGACGATAGTGGAAAAGGTAAATTCTATGTAGTAAAAGAAAAACAACAATAATAAACAATATATTAGAAATATATTTGCAGTCTTTAAAAAATCCACTTTTGAACTGGGAAAAAGCCTTTAAAAAGAAAATCAGTTTTTCTCTCATACTTGTTTCAGGTTTAGAATCGAAAAGTCGAACATTTATGACTAAAGTTTTACAGCATTAAAAAGCGTCAATCTAGCACATCACTAGCTAGTAGTGCCTTTTCTGTGGACCATACTATATGAAGATATAATAAAATCACCCCTCAGGTCGGAATTTCTCTACCAAATATATTTTTGGTACCTTCACTCAAAAAATCCATCAAGTTGAGTGAGATACAAGGTTCAAGAATTTCATATGGAAATATCCTTTTTCTTGAGGGGACAAAACATTTACACAAAACAAAGATGTGCATGCATGAAATATTTAACATGTCAAGGTTAGCCTATAAAGCTTCCTTCAGACTACCTGGCTACCCCCTGTCTCTCCTAAGATGCAGCGACTCCAACTGTGACAATGATCAGTACCACATCCTCTGGTAGAGCTATGTGAAGATACATCTACGCGCTGTAATTTATTGTATTGGAAAAATTAACTTGGGATACGCCGAATTGGTTAAGGATCCAAATCCTTCTAGATACGAGCTAACGTTGTCAAATAGAGCTACAATTAGGATATCTATTCCAAGTATGGTCTAGTCAAAATACCGGCCACCTCCTGGTCTGTCCCTATTGGCACCCTGCAAGACCTGAAGAAGATTAATGAGGGAGCCATCTAAATCCAAGTCTTTAATTTGACGTGGGTTCTGAACATAAATTAATGAATAAGCCCACAAACATGGTTTTGATAGCCATATATACAAATATTAAAACTACTATTCCGGGTAAAAATTTCACAGATGGACTGGATCCGGGCGTATTATTTATTTATCTATTTTAATGCATCTAATTGATACATATGGCGGACATATTGCTACAAAAGCAATATCTTACAGCCAACCATAACACCAGTCCAGCCCCGTTCGAAGAACCCGGTTCCCCGTATGGTAAAAGGCCGTATGCCTTGTGATTGATCCAACATACCACGGCAACAACGATTTACTACATCCGATGGTTTTAAAACGCATATTATAACTTAACAAAGAAAAACACAGAAAATGTGACCTAGTGGTGTGTTTGTTTTTTAATTTAAATATGACAATTTATTATTTCTGGTAAGATGGATGAGAATAGATGCAATATTTTTTGTTTGTGTGTGATTTGATAGTCCTTTTTTACTCATATTTCCTGAGATGTACACATAGCCAAATATTTATTACGCGTTTGCATTAATACAACATTTAAACTCACTATATCCTTCAAAGCTTTACAAAATTTCAAATTCTTATTCATATGTTACACATTAAATAACACAAGAATTTATATTCTTAGTCGCTACCTAATTCTACCGAAAATTGAGTGACTCCAACCTAAATAAAAGCGGTAACAATGTAAGTGCATAACAAATAATGGCAACGAAGTTTTATTTACGCCCAAAGAGGCTGCTTTCCCCAAGAAAATAGTAAAAAATGATCGTATAACTTAGACGGTAGCCGTCTCGCGTCCCCAAATGGCACCGACTTGATTCCCGCCCGCCCACGTTCAGCTTTCGCTCTCAGCTTCATTACTTCAGATGCAAAGCGGGCGGGGACGAGTGACGTCGACGCGAGAGGTGTGCTTCGAAGAGGTTTATTACATTTTAGTGCTCTTACAAATTGTGTAATGTTTCGCATTCCAAACACGTACGCGTTTGTTAGCTATTTCTCACGTTTTACACCTTTTCCGCGGCCTATAAGAGCGATGGCGGGGGAGGAAGAAAAATAAAAGAAAACTGAGCAAACTAAAACATTCAAGGGCAGGGCGGATGGGCCCGAAGTTTATAGGAAATGTGATTTAGGGCACGAATGGCGCGGAAGTAGTTTCTATTTATCCGCAAATGCCTAATCGAATTTAGCAAATGGAATAAATAACTTTTTCGCAAGAATTTAGTTTGCCGTACAGAGCGCATACGCGGGGCATACTTTAGGTTCGATTCAGCTTAAGTTTTTTTTTATTAACTCGTGTATTTTTAGTACTTCGCTTTATTCTTATGTATAGTACAGTGAATTTTAAAACTAAATACTAAAAGTTGGTTGAAAATTTAACTGAAGTGAAATAAGTTATTACTTTTATCCAATTGCGAAAATTTGTTTGTGATTCAATAACATAAAAGTTGTTTACTTAATAAACATAATACCGAATATCAATTTTGGGATAAGATTCCCGTGAAAACAAATTTTTTTTTGTTTTATTTTGGTTATTTATGTTAATGAAATGTTTAACGCTGATTCAATATTACGGTTTGTTATTCCATTGTTCTATATCTTTATTATTCTGTTGTTTCGTTTGTTTTATGTACCATATGTTCCATTGGAATACAAGTATATCCGCTTTGAAACATTTTACTATTTTTCTTAACGTAATTGTTTTTCTTATTTCAAAAAATCATATAAGATAGGTATGTAATTAACCGAAAGTAAAGTAGTTTACAGACGCACGGAATTATTGTGAGCGTAGCAAAAAATCTAATTAGTTATTTTTAATTATAAACATCAGCCATATTTCTATAAATCTAATTTTCACTCCATTCATAAAATCGATCAATATATCTTTCTCAGACGTAATAAATGTATATTTTAAAATATAAAGTTAATTTTTGCAGTTGATTTGTGTCATTTGTATAAAGTTTCTACAAGACCTTTTTAGAGACCTAACTATACGTAATAAGTTGATCGATCATCACTCGTAAGTTAATAGAATCTACTGAGCGGTGATAATTAATAATCCTTTTAATTGTATTATATATACTACAATTGTGAATACATTTCGGATATTAAATAACACCGGTTTAGCTGGTAGGGAGTGGGGACACTTAAATCTAACAAAAAAGACTCTATCGAAAAAATGTTCATGATATGCCCAAAACTTTTGACAGACGTGTTCAGTGATATCCTACATTATGGGACTTGAACATATATATAACACAATTTTGTACGTACTATAATGTGTATGGCCATAAAGCTTTACGTAGTCTGCGGGTAAAACGTCTTGAGACGTACAGATGGATAGATAAACGGACATGGATAACTATAAGGGTAGTTTGGCTACAGAACCCTAAAAAAGTGAGCCATAATTTTCATTTTAATCGTGTTGCAGATGAGGCCAGATAACACCTTCCCTTAAATAACGATACACGTCTACATCGCACATATATTAATTATTGAATACAGTTATATTCCTTTATTATATTTTACTTGAAGTTAAAAATACATAATAACCTACTTAGAGGTTTATTCTACCAGAGAAAATTTTGTATCAGGGTAAATAATTTGTTTTCGTAACTTTACGGTGCAGGCAATTGGAAAAATATAAATTGACAAGTGTTTTCTTTAAATAAAAAGCCAACTATATCTTTAAGGTTATACCGCCCTCGTCTTTTACGTCACTGAATAAACAGAGTAAGCAACGTAGCCCGCGCTACGAATACCAATAGGAATTAAATCAATCAATTTTCTGTCAATTCCTTTTCAACACTTTTCAATACATTCCGATGCTGGCGCAATGGAACGGGCCTGGTCTCGCATCCCGAGCACGCACAATAAACGGATTTGACTCCATAAATGTTGAATTTAATTAAAAACGAACACTCGACTTTAGTCCTCGTCCCGCCTTCGTTCTCTCTTTTATTTGGCAATGAAAGAAACAACAGACGTAAAACGAAAAGGCTCGATGATGAATCCGTCCGATGGTGCGCAGCGGCGCCATTAAACGGATGTTATCTGATAGAAGAAGCATTTGCGTCACATATTATTTATACGGTGCGTTTGTTGACTCAAGCAAGTGTTACGTTGAAGAAAACTGAAGCGTTTTAGGAAATGGTTGTGTATCGATCGCTATCGCCCGTGAATTATCATGTAAATGGTTTTTATATTCGTATATTTTTATGCTACACTTTATATATGATTGGAGATAACGTGGGCGAGTTTGCACTAAGGTGGCCTTTGATTCGAAAGAAAAAGTGCGTAATGGACAAGAAAAAGTACGTGAATCAGAAAAAAGGCAGTAATTTGCCTGTCCTCCATAATTGTAGATGTTGCAAGAGCTCATGTTTCAGATGCAGGTAGTTTAAAATATGTATATTTACGCAAGTTCATGTGTACATCATTAGTAAAAGTAATAATATATATATATATATATATATATATATATATATATATATATATATATATATATATATTACGTGGTGTACGCACCATGAGCAAATACCAAAAAGACAGGATTTTGGTTTGTAATAAATATAAGTAAATAGACATAACAAATATCTGTTAATTTCGATATAAATCATATAGCAAAACCAGACAAGTGAGATAAGCGAGTTATGTTTTTTAAAATGACACAATATATGTTCTTAATTTAAAGAACATAATGTAAATCAAAATGAAAACATAGACAGAATAACGATAACTAAAAAACTTAAGTTTATACTATTTATAACTTAAAAAATAATGTAATTCAATATTGTTTAAATCATTATATTCCCTCAAAGTATTCTTTTCAGTGATACCTCATAATCAGTGATACCTAGGTAGAAGAAAACATTTTGTTATCTCCTATTTTACACATAAAAAATACCAACAGAATTAAATTATACAACATTTTAAACACAATTTTAACTCTGTGTTAAAGAAATACATATCATTTGTGAATTTCAGTCCATAGTTTTATTGGTTTAAGAGTTAGACATATCTGATCCCTCCCTACTGCTGTCAACAGAATCCCAAAAAGGATAGGCAGAGATTATTATTCCTAAAAATTGAACTGTGGCATAAAAACTTCGGAGATCAGTGAACACCCAAACGGATTATATCAGCAATTTTGTCATTCACAACTGATACACAAAATTAAACAGCTAATTTTGAATAAATCATGAATAGTCTCCAAGTCAGTTTATAAAAAAACTTCTTTTAAAATTATTTTGTTTTATCTAAGAACATAATACGAATTGTGAGTTTAAACATATAATTCTTAACAAGGAAACACGAGCGAAACAATGAGCTAAAACCCTTTCGTAAAGAAATAATCTAAAGAAACAATTACCAGTGAAATATTTCCCAGCATGTTACGACAATAATACCAGGGTTATATTTATCTAACGCATCATCATATTTATGATAACCAATAAACTCCACCCACTAGTTCTCGTATCTATGACTGCGAGCGCAAGTTATGGGAATACGCTCCAAGCGATGTAGCACCATGCGTCAAGACAATATTTTGTATGAAATCGCCAATTTTAATCTCACAACGTTCCACCTACGGGATAACCATCATAGTGCATCATGAACTTGCTATATAGACATAAGGGAAAAATACAATCGTATTCGCATTTGTAATCACAGAATACACACTAGCATATTGACCTTTCTTGTATACAGTAATAGTTTACTATTGCTGTATACAAGAAAGAAAGCTGTATACAGCAATAATTTACTATTGCCGTATACATAAAAGAAAGCTTTATACAGCAATAGTTTACTATTGCTATATAGAAGAGCCGTGTGTCTTCGCTGACGTATTGAATATAATATTGACAAAATGCAGTATTCTACATTGACTTCATTAATTAATGTAAAAATACGATTACTTTAAATATTCACATTACTTTTCACATCTAGCGAGACACTTATGTAAGATCGTATCTTTATTATATTCGATTCATAAGTACTCTCTTTATTATATGCTACTCATAAATATCATAAGTACTCTCTTTATTATATGCTACTCATAAATATCATAAGTACTCTCTTTATTATATGCTACTCATAAATATCATAAGTACTCTCTTTATTATATGCTACTCATAAATATCATAAGTACTCTCTTTATTATATGCTACTCATAAATATCATAAGTACTCTCTTTATTATATGCTACTCATAAATATCATAAGTACTCTCTTTATTATATGCTACTCATAAATATCATAAGTACTCTCTTTATTATATGCTACTCATAAATATCATAAGTACTCATAACAGTTAAGGAAGATTTTAGTAATATCGACTGAGATTTATTTTCTTTTGCTCCTTTACTTATAAAAACTGTAAATACAGTTTCAAATTCACGATCAGTTTTCCGCACACGTTCCTCCAGATTCAGCCACGTGTTTTCCAGATTCACGCCTAGGAGCCAATTCTTTAAGATTAAATTTCCACAGCAAAGCTCTTTATTTCGAGTGTACATAAATATGTAAGTATCTCTAGAATTATTTACTTAAAAAAATATTCATAGAAATTCCGGGAACTATATATAAAAATTGTTCATTTTTAATATGTTTTGTTTTTTTGTCTGTTTTTAAGTAATACATGTACGCGTATCATGTAAAAATACGTGAAAAAATTTCAATATTTTCTCCAATTTTTAAGGTGACGGAATTCTTATAACATCGCTCACGAGTCTGTCTGTCTAATTATTTTTCTCATAACTTGTTAGATATAGAAACTTGAAATTGAATATAGTAAAAGCTAAATATTTATATGAAAATTATAGGGAAGAGAAATAAAGTACTCGATATAATATTTTTTTTTAATTCTATCCATAGGGAAAAAATCGTTGAAAAGGCTAATAATAAGGCTCAAAACATTTTTTTATAACTTTAAACAGTTTATCTTCAGAGATATGCTGAAAAACATAAAAAAATACATCTCATTATTTCAGATACTCCTCAACCTAAAATTATTAAAAAATAGGGTTTTAGAAGGCTACGCAAAGTTTGTAGGAAAACTATAATGGCTATCCATATTTTAACGCCTGTGAAAGAAATCCTCAAATATTTATAGGTGCCTAAATGTGTACGGAACTATTATAATGCGAGTTCTACTCGTACTTGAGGTTTCTTCATCATTGTATAGTTCAGCAACCAAAAAATAAAACTAAGTCCATATCATCTTGTTACGAAAACAAAAAATCACGAAATTGTATCTATTTTTGTCTATTTATATTAAACAAAAAACTATGAAAATTAAATGAAACTACGTGATGTAATATTATTTCTACTTTATTTAAATTCTTTACCACGACCTACGTTTCGTTATATTACAACATCTTCAGGTGGGCAGTTAGCAAAAATAATTTAATTGTGAATAACCGAAAACGCGGATAACATGATAATTTAATAGTGAATAATCGAAACAACCAAAAAAACGATCATTTAATTGTGAATAATAAATTCCTACAAAATTAACGCCAAATATATTCAATATTTAAAAAACTATGACATTAAGTTCAAAGGGTTTTTGTTGTCAAATCAATTCGAGATTAAGGAAAAGACTGTGGCATGTTTCATCATAAATAATATTATAACTAGTTATTTAACAAGTTATTTATTATAATAAACATTATAACTAACATAACTAATATTATAACTATCATAACTAATATTATAACTAAAGATATAGAACGACGAACATCTAAACGTTAATGTTCGTCGTTCTATACCTCCAAAATTTGTGAAGAAATCTACACGAAATTTGTTATACGATTATAGTTTGAATTAATTTATAGGCTCTTACAAAATCTGAATAATTCCTGATGGATAGCATTCATCTTTTATGATATTCATTAGGTTCCTACTAGATCAAGTAGTGTCGTCTGTAAAGAAAATTCTTAAAGTTTCATTTTAGCATGAATTAATTCATACCGCGTATCCCGAATTTCCAAATCTGAACACGCTACTCGTGGGACAGATTACGAAATTTTCTCCCTTGTCTAATTGGATTACGATCTTGCTACTGAAAGCGAACGGATTTTGAAAAAAATGGGACAGTGAAAAATATTAATTTGGCTTGATTGAGAGAAGCCAGTTTATTATATATATTATATATATATGTATATATATATATATATATATATATATATATATATATATGTAAATATATATCCACTGTAAATTTTGTGTATATTTATATTGAAAATATTTCCAAAGAAAATAATGAGAGTGATAAAGGATAGTGTATTAAGCCCATTTTTCGAATTTCTATCTATTTGTGCGCTTGTTCACGCATTACTGCTAATCAAATTTGGACAAAGATTTTTTTAGGAAAACACAGGGGTTAACTTAAAATCACTACAATAGAAAAGATGCGAGTTTAACATTTTTAACAATTCCTTTACATTGCATTAATATAACAATAAAGTAGTCTCTAACTACTCAACGCGTACTAACTACACAAACGTACAGTGTACCTATGTGTATCAACAGATGGCGCTACGTGTATTTTAAATCGCATAATAGCAATCTCTATCCGGACATACATTGGTGAAACAGATATGGCCACAAGTGAAATAAGGAAATCGGTTTAATTTTTTTTAAATTAGTTTTTATTTACAAATAAATGAAAATGAAAGATTGATATCTTTGCTAATATCCCACCTGAAGATGTTGTAATACAACGAAACCTAGGTCGTGGTAAAGAAATTAAAGAAAGTAGAAATAATACTACATCACGTAGTTTCATTTAATTGTGAGTTTATATCTTATTAACTAATGAACTTGAGTAAATTTTTTGTAAATGATTTTGAGTAAAGTTTTACTGTACCTTAATTGAAAGATACTAAAGCCAATAAAGCTTATGTGTTATGAAATTTGTCAGTGGAACATGTAAAAAACCACCGTTCGTTAAGGTTTTTAAAACGAATTTTTTTACGACAATTGCGTCTTTGCTTAACGGCTGGAGGCGGACATTTTGAACAGTAAATGTGTCATTTTTAATAAATGTTAATTTTTTCAAAAAAATTGTTTTGCTTACAATGGTTACCCAGTTTATTTGTGTACTTTTTGATCTTCGCTAACTACGTTTCAGTTTTATTTGAAGTTTGGAAGAAAAAAGCAGTTTCGAAAAACTGACCTTATGTAAAAAAAAAAAAATAAAACTAAAGAAAAAAATTAACTTTTATTACACCAATAGAATCTACATTAAATAGGCCAACTTTTGTGATATCGGGGCACTTAAGTTTCAGTACATTTTTTTTAACCAGCGCTGATTAAATTCGGGCAAAAATTATCTGCCAAATATAATTCTTGTAAAACAACTTCGTTTTTCGTGACTGCTCCCATGAGAGTTAACTAAATGTCCGTGTTTTAGTCATAAAGGCTTATCTCTTACGTACCAACTTACGTTAAAAAAATAAAAATAACGGCTCGGTCAGTTTACTTTTGATGACTATTTTTATTTGTATTACATTACATTAGAATTTTAACAATAAAATCAAGATAACTTTTTAACCTTGAGGGTTAAAGGTGTGACCCCATATACAATATTGACCCATACAAGACCCTCAATCTCAGTGTTGCTGTTGGGGCGCCACTTCCTGGACACCTGTATATATATGTAGCTAAAATAATTTCATATTCATAAAAGCAAAATTATGTATTGAAGAACATTAATATTTTATTGTTGAAAACAAACATTAGAGTTGTCATTCAAGCTACTATTCGTCATCTAATGTACAATACTATTAATTCTAGCCAAGTTTGAGTTCGCCCTCGCAATAACAACACTCTGGCTACATCCATTACCGAAATCATGTTGCTTCATCCCTAGTAATAACTCGGCAAAGTCATTACTCTTCGTTACAACTACGCGTCCGCAAGCGCTAAGAAGCCGATTTCGCGCCCGCACCCCGGCCGATCTTCAGACGTTCATTACCATATGCGCGAACCGCGGGCGGCAGCGAGCCAGAAATGTGGCGAGCCACATTCATAATGGACGAGAGTACATCACCGGGGGGACGGCATAATGTGGCGGATGCGCGGAAGGTTGCCACGGGACAGCTTTATGGCCACATTAAGCGGAAATGTAAATTGCTAAAGTGGCAAGTTGCTCCGCCTAGACATTCGGCGTGGAACGGTCGGTGCTATGTTCCAGTTGGGCGGTCAGTGTGTCGATAGGCGGGTACTGGACGACGCTTTTCGCGTAATGAAGTTTACTCTAACATGAACTCAATTTGTTATTGATGCAATATCACAGCACAATTTTCATCTGCAGTTTGTGTACTTTTATCTGCATACTGTGTAAATGGCATATTCTGTGTTGTGATGATTCACTTGAATTTTGAAGTTCCTTCCGATATTTTAGCGTAATTTAACTACTGCTTGTAGTTTAGACTATAACCACATATATTATTTAGGCTTAACTAAGCATTTTAGAAATCTGGGGTCTTAATGAGTATGAAGGATATAGAATATTTCTCTCGGAAATCTTGAGAATTTTCAATGTCGCTAAGTAATATACTATTTCATCTCATAGTTTCAGATTAGAAATGGAATTTCTCAGCTCCTTAATAACATTGGATAGTTACGCAAGCATATTTGTTACCTTAGACATTAAGCTAGCCATTAATGGAATTAAGTTGTAAGTGCGTACAATAGTTTTAGTACCATTACAAAATAGTACCATTACAAAATTAAAAAGAATCTTATTTTAAAATGAATATTAAAATTCGATCAGTAATTTTCGTGTTATAATTTGAGATTTATTTTGAATTTATTTTATTTATTTATATACTAAAGTTATGAAAATACTTGTTCTCTGTACTCAAAATATTTATAAATTCTATGAAACTATAATGAATTTCGACCATAGAATAATAAATTATTGAAACACATACATTTCGAAAAAATCGTTTTCGTAAATAACACACTATACTGTGAATGCTTTAATATGACTGACCAGTTGAATAACGCAAAGAAGTGATTAATTTCGATATAATTAAGTTCTAGACAGTAGCATAGAAAATAAATTTTGACTACGCGAGCGTAGGAAGATAAGCACGAGAAAAAATATTTTTCTCATTGACATAAGGCACAAGATTTAACATTTGAAAAATAAAGTTTAAAAATGAAATACCTTTCATAAACTACAGAGAACAGATATATGATATGCACAGAAGAAAGAAAAATTTACCAACTCGTTCCCAGCATGAAAATGGGAGAAACGGCTTTTAGACACGCTTAATCATTATAATGTATTTAATGTCGTATGGATACCAAATAAATCAGCCAATTTCTAATTTACTTCATTTTAAAGATATCTATAGTAAGTAAATTTAAGGGATATATTGGAAATACTTGTCATTGCGCAATATGAATTCAAGATTTCGGATGGTTCTTTCGCTACTTTTGCCAAATGTCCATAATTTATAATCTTTAAAGAGCTGTAGAAAAAATATTATAGAGATCAATCGCCCCTACCAATAATGTGACTTACCAGCATGCATCCAAGCTTTTTCACGCAATGAATTATAAATGACGAAAAACATCAATTATACATCATGAATACAGAAAATCTAATATTTTAAACTAGAGCCATACAATACAATATTCTAAACCAGCTGATTCTTTACAACATCTGTATACGTAAATTCATGTGACCTAAATCATGTCTGCAATATAATTTCTTTTTACTGGTACTTTCGTTGGACACAAGAGGCTGCTTTCATAATAATTGTTTCACGTACGTATATTTTTTTATGTTTTTATAGATTATAGATATTAATAAAAAAACTTTTTAACTACAAGTAGATATCAAACTACGCGCACCGTACACATTGAATCATATGCGAAGATTTAAGATATATAGTATTTCTATTAAACTATTACAAATATTGATATCATTATGCATCACAGGATATATTTCCCAGAGTTAAAAATATCGCGCCATTTTTAGGCTTTGACATTATTTGTTTTTAGGGACATTTTTAAATATTTCTCTTAAACTATTTTACATAAACTTCAGAAAAAAATAGTTTTGAAAAACCTTTGACCTACGAGTAGAACTCGAACTGTGCGCACCGTACATGTTGAGTCATATGCGAAGATTTAAGATATATAGTATTTCTATTAGACTATTACAAATACTGATATCATTGTGCATCATAGGATGTCTTTCCCAGACTTAAAAACATCTTTATTTTAGAGACATTTTTAAATGTTTCTCTTAAACTATTTTACGTAAACTTTAGAAAAGAAATAGTTTTGAAATACTTAGAAGCTCAGATTTCTCTTTCAAACAATAATGGAAAATAAAAAGAATTAATACTTCATTTACTATTTGTTTTAAATATTTTTCAGATTAACTATTGAGATATATGCAGGTTATCACACTTTAGCACTATAACAAATTCAAGGTTTCCACCTCAAATGTTTTTTGAGTAATACTTTATTTGAAATCTCTTTTAAGATTCTAGCAGAAATATTTATCAGTTTAACTATTGAGACATATGCAGGTTACCACACATTATCACTATTACAAATTCAAAATTTCTATCTTAAATGGTTTTTGAGTAATACTTTATTTGCTGTGTCTTTTAAGATTCTAGCATAAATATTTTTCAATTTATCTATTGAGATATATGCAGGTTATCACACTTTATCACTATAACAAATTCAAAGTTTTCGAGAAAAGCGTATGTGACAGTCAGTAGATGGACTGGGTGAGTTATCTTAGAAGGGTTCACTTTTTTCTTTTGAGATATGAAACTCAAAAATCAAAATTATTATAGACGATTACACATTTTTTAAAAATAGCCGATTACATTCTTTTATTTAAAAAGAAAAAAACACTTGACTCATTATATGCAGGTACTATTTAAACCAAAATACAAAAATACAATCTGGAAAAAATAGACAATCTGAAAAAGCTAAGCCTAACATATATATATATATATATATATATATATATATATATATATATATATATATATATATATATACATACATATGTATGTATATAAACCTTACAAAACCAGGTATACATTTTTTAATGAAATACCATAATTTCAAATGATTACCATTCTAACAATTAAATCATTATCCTAACTCTGATACTAAAAATCAAATTCTTTATCATAAGACGCTGAAGTAATATTTTAGTTTCACTCAACTAAATTTAGTAAACATTCAAATATCGATAATAAACAATTAAAATACTGAAGAAGAAATAACCCAAGTAACGGCTACAAAGTTAGTGTTGTACTCACCCTCTGCGGAGGTTGGCGGCCGTGTTTTGGCGAGCAGCCCGCGTTCTTTTCCTTCCGGTGCGTCTTCAGACCGCGAAGAAGGCGCGAGAATGTCGTCGCCTTCTTCTTACTCGTTCCCAGGCAGTTATCTGCAATCGAAGAGTCTGCATTTTATTATAATAATTGTTCATGTTTCGGTCGAGCAAATATAAATGTCATAAAGGGGATATGGAAATAAAAAGCTAATACCCATTTTCTATTTTAAAACATTATCAAGCTGATTAATAATAATATCCCTTTTATCGCATTAAATTTCTTTTTTAATCTTTGGAGAAACTTTTATTAATATATTCTATTCAAAGCGCCAATTTATTAGTTTGTTACCTTTTTTTCTGTCATTTTTCTACATCTGCGAATTCGCCAACGCCTTAAAGATGTAAATATGATCTTTAAGATATAAATATGATTTTTTTTGTAATCTTAAATATGATCTTTTCTCAAAAGAACCCCTTTCTTCCCTTCCTACACTTACTACATTCATTGTAATTATTAAAATTTATTCCCAACTTTTTTCTACAACATAATTATCGAAGATATCCACATATATTTGATTAAAGAAGTTCTAAAGCGTATGTTTAAAAGCCAAGAGATAAAAATAGACACACTGTAAAATTAGATCAACAATAAAGCAATTCCTACGTTAATTTGATTATATAAGAGATTTAAACAATATGGCAATCAAAGGGAACTCGATGAATTCTATTATAAATAAATATCGCTGTTTCCTATCTGTACGTTTAATTAGGAGTTGTATATAAAAAGATATTCATTTCAAACCACAGTACTACAGGAATAAAAAAACATTACGAAAGCGCGGGTATAAAAACGTTGTGGCGAACAAATAAATAAACACGTTAAACTTCATCAAACAATCGTATCGCGCCGCACCGCCCGGACTTAATAAAAACGTAACAAGCGCGCAACAATAACTCCGTCAGAATTCAATCTGAAATGACAAAGTTAAGGAGGAGCCAGTTGAGTGGCGCAATCGACTTGATTTATCATCTCTGGAAATGAATTATGCAATTTAATTTTTAATTTCGCAAATTCACATTCAAATGAAGTTTTCGTTTCTCCTTATCAGCGCGCGCCCACCGCGGCTCCTATCAATTTCCCGCCTGGGGCGGCGTCGCCCGCCCGCCCAAGAAGCGATTCGTTTTACGTTGCTTTGTTGTGGGCGCCGCTTTCCCTGCTCGGTTCGAATGTCGCCGGCGAACGCTTTGCTTGAACGTTTTCGCTTTCAGGTTATCTGCGCCGTACTTATTTTCTTGCCATTTGTTAATGTCCCATCTCGTAATGGACGCCGGGCGCCCGCGCGCCGTAATCAAATTGTTAAATTATTCATGACCAGGTGGGAAATTATTAAATTTTATTTTATGCAATTCGTTGATGCCGACGTGTTATACTTTGAAGTTGAGTTAATAAAATATTAAGTTGATTTTGAGATGGCTGGATTTGTTTATTTACGTACATTATTTTCTCATCTCGATCACTCGATTATGCATATTGGAAGATATAAAGATATAAGGTTGTGTCTAGTATTTTCAACAAAGAATCTTGTTAATTGACTTAGCATCATAAGAATGATAAACTAAATTAACGACAACATTTAGTTTTGGAATAAGTTATGAAATATTGTACTCTAACAGATTTGAAGAGAATATTATCAACAAGAGCAAAACAAGAAATTTATAAGCATATTGGAAAAAAGAAAATTCTCATAGGTTAATAAAAAATTCATACGTTAATACCCCCATCAAATGCTTAATTGTTCTTAATCGATAGCTAATGACATAGTAGAACTAATATTACTCTTTATTTCAGTGGCAGAAAGAAAGAAAATACAAAGAATGACATTTGTTTTATATACTTTTTTCTGAGTAACTTATCTTCGGGCGCACAATTTTAATATTTCTATACTACACGGTTAAAACTTTAGTAATATTGGCAATACGCAATAATTAAATAATTGACAATATGTTTTAAATTATTTGATTAATTATCGAGAACAGAAGAGTAAAATGACAATGCGTCAATACACGGATCAAATATTTCATCAAAATACTAATAATAGTAACAAGGAATTACAGACGAAATATAATAGCACCAGGCATCTCCATTAAATAATTGACAATATGTTTTAAATTATTTGATTAATTATCGATAACGGAAGAGTAAAATGACAATGTGTCAATACAAGGATCAAATATTTCATCAAAATACTAATAATAATAACAAGGAATTACAGACGAAATATAATAGCAGCAGGCATCTCCATTAAATAATTGACAATATGTTTTAAATTATTTGATTAATTATCGATAACGGAAGAGTAAAATGACAATGTGTCAATACACGGATCAAATATTTCATCAAAATACTAATAATAGTAACAAGGAATTAGAGACGAAATATAATAGCACCACGCATCCCCATTAAACCGTGAAGTGCAACAATTGTTAAAATACTTACGCTTTAGTGCAATATCCGAAATCGATGGAATTTAAGGTTATAATGTGGCTATTAATGATATAAAATTTAAAATTATATATAAAGTTTGGACTAGTAGCGAATAAGATGAAAGGCATGGGTAAAAGTCAGAACGGCTATAATTAGTAAGTAAAGTACAGACAATCTAAAATTAAACTTGACGAATTTTGGTTATTACTGCTGTAGTCTAAAGAGCTGTTACCACTGTGGTCTCTCCACTCAAAAATAATTGTAAAACAAATGTAATGGATATCCTACAATATTATATCGTATATTCAATAAAAATCCTTGAAAACATCTCAAACGGTGATTAATATTAACTTAAAAACGGCACTTCATATCTTCACTTCATTGAGGAACAACATTGCATTTAAAAAAAGGAAATATTTTTGCGCCTAATAACTAAACAGCCTGTGTGTCAAAAAGCATCAAAATTCGAAAGCCTTATTTTTTTATAAATATTTTAATGCCAAATTATGTATAAGGAAAAATTATGCACAAGGAAAAGCTTAATTTTGATATTAAAGTTATGATATTAATTACAAACATCTCTATATCATCAGTAACATATCTACAACGAATGCTATTACATAACAACGCTACACGTTTCGTAGAAAGACACAATATCTACAGTAACGCCATAATATACAACTCGCAGTGCTTAAAGAACAAAAAAAACAGGAATTTACATCGAAATCAACGCGAGAAACGTACGTTTTTTCAGAGTCAACTACCGCCATGACTTTTTGGTCGGCGCTCCCCTGAGTCCGCGACACGCGCCGTGCTCGTATCCGACAGACATGCTCAAAAAAACCAGACAGACAGAGGGAGATAGCTTCGTATGCGACAGAGAGAGACGGCGTCAGCAGACAATGTCGGCGACGCTGATGATGGAGGCGGAGTGAAAATAAAAAAAATGCATGCTGGTTCTAAAACTTTGAAGTGCTCATTAACGAAAATGCATTTCACGAGTGCGCACCGACGTCATTCGAATGTAGATTCGGCGATGATCCGAAAGACTGAACACTTGATCTAAAGCTTCTGTTGGAATGAGTGCAGCAAACTGAGTTGGCGAGATGTGAAATTTACAATAGTTTAACATAATTCATCAGCGTTTACGTACCTGCGTTTCCTTATTTTGAACATTGGCGAAATATATTTTTGATTATTAACAAACGCATTTAAATATTAATTTATATCAGAGTGATTTGGTACAAATTTAACCGTTCCGCATGTAAAGAAGATACTCAGGGGTTAAATCTGTCTTTTTGATTGATTCCATTGCGTTTTAATAAGCCGTCCTAGACCCATTAGAAAGCGCAATTAGTCCAGTACCGTAAGATTTGTACCTAGCCATAACAAGACAATTTTGGCTATAGCGTAATTATGTCGCTTCTGTGTTACTTTATTTTATTGAAACTGATAAAATTTTTTTGATTCCAATTTTGAATGATTTTTCAAATTATGATTTGTTCAAATCAGACGAGGTGAGTGTGGACAAAATATATTATTTCTGAATCAACGTGTAAACCCATAGAGTACAGAGTACAAACAATTATTTTCATTGTTAATCTAAAACTTCCATAATTATTTTTTACTTTTAATTGACTCGAACTTCAGAAACTGGCAATTAATTTTATTTTTATATTAGAGACCTGGGGCCAGCGTAGAGATATTTAAAAACAAATCATGCTACGAGCGTTCCAAAAATAAGGGAAGAGATCTTTTTAGAATACACATGCAATTTAGGAAAATGCAAAAAATATTTTTATATTTCTTATAAGCAAGCCCTTTCAAAAGTAAAAAATTTTCTAAATAATTTATTTACCACCTTTTTCATTATGTGTATATTTTAAAAAAGTTAGCTATTGCAAATATGTGTATTAAAAAGAGGTATTTCTATGACAAATTTTAAGCTTCTATGAGCCATAATTTCTGAAAAAAAATTGGCTGTTGATACACAGGCACGTGAAGGGCCTTGTAAGTGCTTCGTTTTTCAGTTCGAGGTACGGAACCATAAAATACCAGCAAAATTAATTATTCAATAATCTAAATTTCCATTATTTCCCACATTCTGACAATATCCATTAATACAGTATTCTCTTTATGCACCCATATCACGATAGCCAAAATATTGTCTCTTTTACATAGATTGCTAACACACTTTCTTCTAGTGACACTGAACTATCACCTGTACTAAAAGGGATAAACGTACATTGGGGGAGTTTTAATTACAACTTTTACTAATAAAAATGCGCAGCAGTGCGTAGGCCAGTTCTCATTCCGTGCACTATTTATTTATATGAAGCACTTCCGACCACTTGTGATCTTCATTTATATCCAAACAATAACTGAAATCTAGACATAATATTTTTCAGGTATAATAAAATAGATAATATTACAGATAATCCCAAATTTCATGCATCTGGTTTTACTGGGTTTCGAGTTTGCACCTCAAAAACCGTTGACTTTAGCACTCACTGACTCACCGGTTGATCACCAAAATTTATCAATCACTAACAATGTTTCTAGAACATTGAAATTTGGAACATAAGTACATAAGAAAATGGTGACAACTTGTTGGAAAAGCTGAAAGAAAAATTTTCAAAGCAGTTATTTTACAAGAGTTTGTAGGGAGGTATATGGCATTGGCAACTTTTCAATTTATTCCAAAAACTAGCACTACGAACATACAATGCTTAATTAGAATTAGTCAAATCCAAAGAAACTAGAACAGAATTTATTAGACTAAAATTCATTTACTGATCTGGTTGAAGTATGCTTTATTCAAAAAGAACTTGAGAAATTGCAAAGAAGAAATGATCTCTATCTCAATTTTGCTACTGCACAGATAGAGTAGAAGTTTACATTCAACAAAAAATGAACGCTCTAAAAATTAAACGTTTAATTCAGCTTTTTAAAGAAACTCCACCAAAAATACTCATTTTAAAAAAAACGTGCCAAGTTCCTCTCGAACTATTCAGTCAATAGTAAAATGATTTGATATTTAAACCTTTGCCAAATTCATTTTCCATCTAATGTTTGTAATTAAACATTATATTGAGACAAAGAAAAACTGTTTTCAATTAACATGTTTCAAATTACACATCAAAACATGTCTCAAATTACTGAGTTTAGGACTTTGTAATTTTCTTACACTTAGGTATTTCAAAAGTCCATGTTCCCAAAAACAAGTTTATGCCTCAATTAAATAGTTTACATTTAAAGACAGGGTCATTAGTAAAAAATCAACTTTATATATTAACCAACATCCTCATTTGATAGTGAGGCTGTGACAGAAAAACGTACGGATGAACGGACATAAACAAGTTATAAGGGTTTCTACAGAACCTTAAAAGAAGAAGTAATTGTATTATCTTCAACATAAACATCTCAAAAATGTTTTTAAATCCTTTAAATAATATAGAAGGATTATTCTGCATGTCTTGGTAAACTTCTGCATGCCTTGGTAACTTATGTAAAATTAACAAATTTATTTCTTACGTTGCGTGCAGCACTAGAATAACAGAGATATATTTACCAGATAATGCAATAGCTTCAAGAGGTAATAAAAATTACGTTATCACTATTGTCTTATCAGTAATCTTTCACTGAACTTATTTACTTCAGAACTTCTTGAATGAATAATAAATATGTAGGATGGGGCACAGAACAGTTTAAGAAAGTTCCTTAAAGCAAATTAAAAATCGTTAGTAAAACCAAAACTGCACACTTTGCGTTATTATATTGTTTACTAAATAAACTATTACCAAAAAGAATTTCAAACTGCAGGGAGCAAAGCGAAGATCTGCACAAAGCAGTGGCCGGGAACAATCGCCGAGCACGAATAAATATTTTTCGTAGATAATTGATAATAAAAATGAAGCTATTTTACAAACCATTGCGAAAATCGATGTACATCTGTTCGAATAGTTAACCAATCGATAGCAAAAATGAATCACCAAAATCGTTAAGAAATGCGATCTGTAGCGCATTCTCATACGTAAGTTACAACACACCAACGGATGGAGATGCATGCCATTTTTGAAATGCAAGTTTAGATTATAACAAATATATTATAAAATTAAAACATAGTATCATTTTTAGGGTAAAACCTTATCTTCCTAAAAGTTGTACTAAAATCGATTACTTGCAAAACTACCAGAATTATAATTATTTAGCATAATAAAAACTCGAGGCTGTCGTGCTAACCGATAATAAAGCACGAATACCAGCGACAGTATGCAACTGCGCAATACATTACCTTTGTAGGAATGTCATGAACCAAAAATGTAGTGCTCTTTCATCACTACTCATTACTATCTAAATACGCGTGATTTTATGATTTTAAAGGTAAGTTCAATAGAACTCTCCCATGGTCATTATAAAATTAAAGCAAATCACCCTAGCGCTACCGAAACGGGAACACCAAAAAATATCACTTAACCAACTTTAGCAGGAGCAACTTTCCCTGGAGGGTCGGCCGACTGGTTGCAAAATTCGATACCGTATTACCAGTCACGTGCCGCTGCCTACGTCATATAATTTCCAAGAAAATTACTTTTTAAATTGCAATCAATATTCAAAAGTGACACCGCCCCGTTCGTTCGCTTTTACGACTATGGCGCGCGCACCTTCGACCTGGAACCTACAAAAATCCGGATAAACAGAGCGTCGCCGGTACGGGCGGGTGGCCGAGAGCCCACTCTGTTTCGGCGCACATTTGAATAATTGAATGTTCAGGCAGTGAGCTGACGTAAGGGTAGCTTTTGGTGTGTCGACAAAATTAAATAGGTGAATAAGCCTTGTGTATGTAAACAAGAACATCCGATTCGTCGTAAAAAAATATTTTCATATTCATACTTAGCTTGCTTATTGGCAAAACTGTTATCAGAACGGAATGAGATAAAAAGGAATAATCATAGTTTTACACGCTCAATTTTCGTTTTTTTCTCATGTGGTACTCTTACACATATTTTTGTGTCAGAGGTTTACTTATTTATTGGAAACTCCATACCCAATTTATAGACTTACCTAAACAGCTGGACATATGGAGGAACATAGATACAAATGGTTACTAAATGTAGAAACGATAATAAATAAAACAGAAAAGTCCCACACAACAATTCAAATAGACGTCTTTCTAACTAGCCATTAATTGTAAACCACCAAGTAAAGCCTGGGGGTAAATCGTATTATTGTTATTAACAACGTGAGCACCCGAAAGACAGTTGAATGATTAGAAGATTTGATCATAATATTTTTATTTAAATATATTTAGAACATATGAGTTAAAATCACATTTAAGAAATGTGTAAGAATATACACGAAAAGAAATTGCGTTACATACAAAAAGATATATTTCGAAAATATGTCCGCCATGTTCACTTAGAAGTGAACATAATAAATATTTAAAAACAATTTAAATACCATTTTTTAAAAGTTTGGATTTTTAATCTTAATTTTATTTCAAAATTTCTGTAAACCTATCTTTTGGAGACCTTAAATTTGTAAGTAAAAATTATTAAGAAGAAATATAACAAAAAACCATTTAAATTTTATGGCAAAATGATTATACCAATCCCCAAAGATCATTGTGTATATTCTTAAATCTCTAATATCGCACACATCGTCGAACTATGTGCACTCATATAATCTATCAATATTCTAAATATCTATCCCAAACATAGGGTAAATTACGTTAGCTTACAGTTTATTGCGACTATTTTAACAGAAACGTATTAGCGTTATTCTAATTTAATTTGAAATTACTTCTCGGCGTTAACATTATTAAACATTTCTTTTTTTACTACCTATTTCGAAACATTTACTTTATGATTTAAACTCGGTGAAATATGACTTAGAGCATTAATGTTATAAATAAAGGAAAATCAACCATACAATATTAACAAATTTAGCGTTATAAATTTGTGCACTTGAAATAACACATTCACAATAAAAGTAAAGAACAAGGAATGTGGAATGTAATATCACATATAGGTATGCAAATATAAATGTACAAAGTACAAATTATATAAAGAACACTTGAAACACTAATACTGTAATAATTATACACCAAAACCTTAAATCGTAAGCCTGATCTACGAAATCTAATTCATATTATAGGTAAAATTTCCTTTACTTAGTTTTATAATTATAATCATTCCTCTAAAAAGAATTGAAATATACAAGTGTATTTTTACTTATGAAAGTGTTTTAGACATATATTGCAACGCAGCCATGCAAATATACACCATAATTTAGTTTAAATATTAGAAGATAGTTCTAAAAGGGAATATGCATAGATGTGTATATTTCCTTTTCTAAACTAATGTTTCATATTCACCCAAGTAACTGGATATATTTCTCTATTTGCTTGTATTATTTTTTAGGTCCCAATAAGCAATTAAACTGTTATAAAAAGTAAGAAAAAGTTAGTTACATATATATATATATATATATATATATATATATATATATATATATATATATATGGAGGATCTAGAAGCATTAAATACAGAATATCTTTACTTTAATAAACGTCGAGATTTTGTAATAAACATCGAGTCATCTTGCAAATCAAGCTTATCCAATGAAAGAAATGTTTTTTCTAGGTTTGTATATATGTTATACTCAAGCGAAAACATCGCTAAAAAAAGCAAATTTGAACCGTTTTTGCAAATAAAAGACATAATTTGAATGGACGTACTTTTTTTAACAATATAAGTCAGCGCAACCAAAATATCGTACTTATAATGGGAACATTACTGTACGGTGAAATTATACGGAATACAAAAAGGGACAGAGGAAACACAAACAGAATATCTCGTAGCTTTAAATAGAAAACAAATAAAAAGGTGTGAAAAATTCATAAGCACCGACAAAATAGAATCCTCTCGCGCGGAAAACATTGGGAATATCAGTAACCGTGTTTATTTAACACGAAAATAAATAAAACATACGTCCTACGTAATCTCCCAGACGCGTGTAAAAATAATATATAATCCGGACAAGTGTCGCCCTAGACGGCATACATAAATGATGGCCTCGTAGAGGACCCGGCGTAGAACACTGGCGTAGAGGCATAGCGGACGATGTTCGACGAGCGGTAGGGGTGATCGTTGTCTTTCATTAATATTTATGCCCGCCGTGTAATTTGATGTATTCAAACGTAATTTTAAAATTATGGTAAAGTGATTTAATTAAATATATCCAATAATATTTTCGTTTGTTTTGTCGACTTAGTTAAATCTACAATCAATACACACAAACGAGTATTTAAATTAAAGATTGCCAAGTATAGCTATTTTTGTGTCGTACTCTCACAGCGTAAATAATAACAAAATGTTACATTGGAATATCAGTGTATGAACTGGCGGGAAAAAATTATTTTTATTGGTTTGCAGAACTGGTTTCTAAACAGATTTGAGCAGAGAATTTTCAGTAAACAGTAACATATCTTCGCGTGTAGGAATTTAAATTCTAATGCTGAAAATTGGAATTTGAAATATATTTCAGTAATCACATATTTAAGTTACATAACATGGGATCATTATCGACAAGAATTTCGTCAGAAAATCCATTAATGAAAATCTTGAAACCACTTATATATTAATTATGACTTAATCATACCTCATCAAAGCTTTTATATATATTTAAAAGTGTGATTATGTATTTTGATTAAAAGGGTAATTAATAGGAAGAAGCAAAGATTGAGAAAATTTGTGAAACTGAATTAGTTTTTTTGTTATGCTGATACTGCGTGATAAACGCAGTTTTAGTGAGTTCGTTAATTGGTAAATATAGCCTCATAGAGAATCATGAAAAAATAAGTTTGGTAAAATCTGACTAAAGGATCACAGCAAAATTATCGAGATTATTCTAGATCCTATAATTTTTAAATATGCATCATATTTGTCAGTCTGGGAAAGATATAGTAGGCAATATAATTTCTAAAAAATTAATATTTGTAAATAGTTTAATCGAAATGTACCCTTAAATGTGCCTAAATGTATACGAAACTCTCGTACTGCGATTTCTACCCGTGTTTGACAAGTTTTTTCGTTCTGTCGCATCTATCGTTGTATTTGTTATTCTTAATACATAAAGTAGCTCAAAACAAGCAAGGAACGATCACGCCCTATAAGCAGTTACGCCCGCACATACGACGGCGGAAAGTGTTTACGCGGCGGCGCCGTGCGCGCTTCTGAGCGAATCGCTTTGCATAATTACAGACGCATTCCATTAAGTTTCAACTTCCAACCCCGACAGTTTTCCCCTCATTACGCGCAAAGTTGCGAGACATCTGAACACTGCATCGCGAAATTTTGTATTGATACATATTATGTTCGAGGGAACACAAATAAATA
Organism: Druceiella hillmani; assembly: GCA_039881145.1. NCBI lineage: Eukaryota > Metazoa > Arthropoda > Insecta > Lepidoptera > Hepialidae > Druceiella > Druceiella hillmani. The sequence continues at coordinate 35,514,503 of JAYKKI010000017.1, read as the reverse complement.
AGGATATTTTCGTCATTAAATAACCCAGCTAAAACTTTTAAAATATATCTTAACTTACTCTTTTAGTTTATCTTTCAGCAAGTGCTGGCACAGTATATCGACTAATCTCCATTTTACTACAGAAAGTTATTACGGGAAAAACAGCGATTTATATGCTGTGCTGTACGATATATGTGTCAAACATCATCGTAATTTGGAACTTATAGTTAGAGAGCACAAACTTAAAGTTACATCTTTATGTTATGAAGTTACATCAAGAGAAGTTTTCTCTATGTTAAGCAAACAATTATGGATGATAATGTTATACTATATTTATACAATGGCGCAACTCATTTATAACGTCCATAAAGTATTCGCGTGATAAAATAAAACTACCGTATGGAAAGTTGACAAAAGATCCATAAGCACATAACACAGAAATGGTTTAATTATTTAAATATTCAGTTTCAAATAAATTTTTTTCTAAGTCAAAATATAGATTAGTTGATTAAAAGCTGATTGTATGGACTCACTCGTTGATTTAATCGTATTAAGATGAAATCAACGAGTCTTTATCTTTATATTTGAACAAACGCCGTGTAATCAAAGATAAAGACTCGTTGATTTAATCTTAATAAGTCTCATTTCACTAATTAAATTATTCGTTTCCTCTTTTTATATAATAGAAATCTATTTTGTAGATAATGAAAGAGATTGTATACCAAATATCCACTTGGATTTGAAAAACATTCAATACAAGATTTTTTCAAATTTTTCAAGCAAAATAAGGTTTTGAGCACAAATTTGTATCATGTCTTTTTCAATTATATATATTATAAAAAATCTGTTAAGCATGATAACACACATAATAAGATTTATATATCCACCTAGCCACCTATGAAAATTCAAATAAAATTAACTTTATTTTTTACCATGTAAATATTATTGCATGGGGTATTTTTCAAAGGCTTAAGTAATATAATTCGTTGCCCATATCACTCCATTAAAACAAATTAACTGAAATCATTTCAAAAATTATTATTAATTGAAAATTAATTGAAAAAGCGAATTAATTGAAAAAGCGATACAAAAATATTATCAGAGATTTTTGATTACATTTTTCAAGAAAATCGGTTTTTCACAGGTTGACCATTGATTGGATTTGAAATAAAAAGAAATTATTGCCAAATTTTATTTATAGGGATGCTTTAAAAAAGGATATATTTATGTATATTCACGCAATTCACTAACTATATCAATCAGTAAAGTTTCATCATAATTTACTCTAAATTGAAAAACTGTTACTATGGACATATGTTTCCGTTTTTGCCATTAGGACACGGAATCTAGAAATTAGTTTTAAATTGACACGTTTCCTTCTAATCTGGCCTATATAAGCCATAAGTTGCACAAGTGGTCATTTTATAACCCTCGCAATTATGGCGATTGTTCCGTTTTAATTATTAATTTTTTTTTGGTCTAGAATTATGTTCAATATGCAACTGCATAATAAATAGAAATCAAGTTTAAAATTTTCACTATTAGAAAAAAAACTAGACTGATTTCACTGATTGGCCAAAACGTTTATCTATTACATTTGTTAAATTATATACATATATATATATATATATATATATATATATATATATGTGTGTGTGTGTGTGTGTGTGTGTACACACATATTAAAGCAAATAATATTTCGTTTTATATTAATTTCATTTATGTTGTAAATTGCAATGCCCTATACATTTTATATGTCTGACGTTATGCTCGTTCAGCTTACCTCCACACTACTCTGTTAATATTGTTATTTATAGCGAGTTTGGAGATTATCCGAATTATTGGTAACGATTTTTTAATTAATTATTACGTAACAATTACTTGATTAATTTAAATTTAACTTAGTACATACTACTCAACGTATTATTCTACATATTTATTTTTACATATTTCGGGATAATAATAGGGCTAGTGACTCCTGTACTACTCAAAATCTAGGATTATATTTAACTAACATACTGGTTTAATTTTATATCCAATGAAAATAATAATTTGTATTAAAAGTTCGAAATAACAATAATGGAGAAGGAAAGTAGTTAAAATAGAAAGCAATTAACATGTGAGATTGCATAAAATACAATTTAATTCAATAATCAAATCAAATAAATAATTTATAGCGGGCAAGCGCGATGATAAATTCTTAATTCTATAATTATAGTAAAAATTATATTTAGAAGATTTTACAAATTATTATTTTACCTTACTCTATCAATATTTACTTATGTACACGATTCTGGTCTGCACGTTAAGGAGTCATATAGGAAGATATTTAAAAATGTCATTTTTTTCTCAAAAACGATGAATACCTGGAACATCGTTTTATTTCTCAGGTAATAAAAATAAGACCTAGTAGTAGGAATTATTCCACATTCTTCGGCCTACAAACTTCGGCGACAAAGAGGATGAATGCTTTTTTCAGGTATTGTTGGTTATAAGTCAAAAATTATGCAACATTTTATTAAAAGACAAAACAGTTTTAAAATATTACACATTTTACATAACAATTTTTATATCTTTAAGTAAAGCTCTTTTATATAATAACCTACCTCACCTATATATATATATATATATATGTATATATATATATATATATATATATATATATATATATATATATGTATTCGTGAAAAAAGTGCGTAGAAGCACACTTGGTGATAATAAAATTTGTCTAGATTTAATTCAAGCACAGAATAAAAATTTCGTTAAAGTAACTCTAAATCTCTTAATTTAATCAAAAGTTCTAAGTAAACACTATACACCTAGGTTCATTAACCACGGAAGAGTTTATAAGAATAGGAAAAAAATAAAAGTTTACACCTGAGATTGATAGTAAAAATTAATCCCTCGGATAATATGTTTAATACTAAAAATTCAGTTAGAAAACGGCCACAATTTTATTGGCTATGTTCTGAAATAAAATAATCTGTAAAAACGATGAGTCATGAAAGGATGTTATCAAAACGAACATTTTTTTATTACACAAACGCCATTTTATGATTTCATTCTTATAGGTGTATTCCAAATAAAAACGTTGCCTTTATTACTGGCAAACATATATAGAACCAGACAAAATAAACAAAGAAAATGTATGAATAATAAACTGTTCGCTGAATTATAAAACAAGAAATAAGTCAAGAGTGCTTTTCCTACGCTTTTCCCAGCCGGCGCGACGGTCGCTTTTAACAGTGTAAATTAAAAATGAAATATAAAATAAAGTTTTTTTACTTTTAGATTAACGCGAAGAAAAAGCAAATTATAAAATAATTTATGCGCAAGCAACGCTTTTACATTTTTCACCTTCATCATCGTCAAGATGTTTTATTAAGTAAAATACCTAAAAAGACGTCCTATATATATATATATATATATATATATATATATATATATATATATATATATATATATATATATACATACATATACACACACACACATATATATATATATATATATATATATATATAGCAGTAACTTTGATACGATCATTTTTTACGACCTTTGAGAACAATATGATGAAAACCATAAATTTTATTATTTTAATTATCCCCTTTTTCATTTAAAAATGATAATTTTTTAACAAGGTATATTGACTAGTATATCTTTCATAGACATTAAAACATGATGCATATTACAAAAATTACAAAATCTAATATAATCGCCTTAATTTTTCAGCAATCTTTGCCTAAGCTTTTAAAAAACCTATTTTTTCATTATAAAATTTGAAAATTATTGTTGGGTAGTTTCAATAATAGTGAGGGGAGGATGCATATTTTGTTTTTATATTTTTCAGTATATCTCTGAAGATATACCACCGAAGACTATATACATTTTTGAGATCTTTATTATTAGTCTTTTCGGGTGTGTATTATGAGCTAACTCACACTACATATAGAATCAAAAATACATAGTCAAATTTCAATACAAATATTTTTAAATGTTTGCTATTGAGATACGTGCAGTTTAATATGTTTAATTACTATCCCAAATTTTAAGTTTCCACGTTGAATTAAGTTCTTGAGGGAAACGGCTGGAAAACAGGCAGACACATGAGTGAAGCTTATAAGGAATCTTTTTTTTTCTTTTCAGGTGCGAACCCTAAAAACGGTTCATAGTTGTATATATCTATTGAAATTACTAATGTCCCCTGTTAACAAAAGTGATTTTAGATGAAAATTCTTCAGGTTTTTTTCTAATATCTCGTTCAATAACTAGGCAGAAACTAAAATATTTCCTATCAATTTCAAGCTTAATATGTTTCACATAGGCCTTAAAAATACGTAAAAATAGTAATATACGATGCGCCGGCGAGTATATAAATGGAATAGTCCTGTACAATGGACCGACGAATATAAAAATAATACAGGCCTGTACGATGGACTGGCGAATATAAAAATAATATAGGCCTGTACGATGGACTGGCGAATATAAAAACAAAATAGTTCTATAAGATGCACCAGCGAATATAAAAGTAGGATACTCATGTACGATGGACCGGCGAGTCGACGGACTGGGTTTCAAACAGGGCTTAAAAATAATTACAAAATAGTCCTATAAGATGGAGCGACCGTCTCTATACGACGGACTAGCGAAACATTTTTGCCACCCTTATAAACGTACCATAAATCGTAATTTTAGTGTAAGTTCTCGCAATTTTAGTCGATAGTCGCGACCGTTGCATTATAACGAGAGTGCGCTTCGTAGATAATGGTGAGTCATTCATTTTCATTTGGGCGGGCGGAATGCCGGGAACCGCCTCTGGCGTGATAGTTTGTTTTTTAGTTTATTTTGTTAATTGGGCTAAAGCTTAAATAATGACTGTATAGTCAGTATTAACAAAGATGCAATACATCTACTGAATAAATACATTTCACTGTCGAAGTAGTGAGAAAATTTTATTTCATTTTGTTTAGCATTTTTTTGTTAAAGATAAATTTCAGTCATTATTCTCAGGTCAGTAAAAGCAACGCAAAATTTATAAAATGTTGCATAGAAAAGTGTACTCGACAATCAGATTAAGTAACTATTACTGCGTGCTTATTCTTTATATTTTTAGTAGGTTTAACTAAAATAAAATAGCATTCGTGGTAACTCGGTCACGTAAAATTAAAACCTACATTTTAGTACTGTAATAACAGAAATATTTCTTTGTTAAACATAAATTTCAGTCATTATTCTTAGGTCAGTAAAAGCAATGCTAAATTTACGAAATGTTCCATACAAAAGTATACTCGACAATCGAATTTAGTAACTAACTACTTTGCGTGCTTATTCTTTACACTTTTAGCTAAAATAAAATAGGTAACACGGTCATTGAAAAATAAAACCTGCATGTTTTTCAGTATTGTAATAATAGAAATATTACCTTCGCCCCTTCAAAATTACGATACATACGTAAAAATACTATTTATACCCTTTTGATTTTAAATTTTAATAGTCAAAATTTGTGAAAGTAAAATAAAAATCAAAGTTTTTTATGAACCTACAACCAAAAAGACATAATTATTGATGAATATAATCGTATGTAAAAAGAGATTATTGAGTTTTACTTAAAGAAGAAAGAATCAACAAATGTCTAATTTTAATAAAAACTGCTAATATTTATTTTGAATCATACACCATAAGATATATTTTAAATTATGTTTTGTATATGAATATCAGGTTGTCATATGGCTTTCTCAGGTGCAATATAATCTTAAATATATTGTAGGTAGGAAAGCCTAGTGACGACATGGCGCAGAATTTGGGTTAATGTCTAACGTGATTAATAGGGTTTATGGTTGAACCACCATTCCTGTCGGTAAAGCCTAAAAATTCCTAAAACAGACTCAATAATATTATATGCTCTTTAGGAAGTATATATAATATATATGGTTCTGAATTATAAGCGCATATTTATGAGCAAGCCGACAACTCAAAAATAAATTACGTAAGAATGTTTGCAGAAATACATCTTCAGAGAAAATTTACTACATTTAAATACAATTCTTTGCTACGACTCCATCAATACTGTCCAGTTTTCTGGCTTTATGTTTGCACGATTTGAAACAACTGCCATCGCTCTCCCGAATGCCGTAACATAAATTAAAATTTAGAATCATAACAAGGTTTTCAATTAAAAACCTCAAAATAAAGTACTTTTATTGATCAAGATAATCAAATGACGGTTGTAGTCTTAAGTGAAGGAAATAGAATAAAATTGGTGCAGAAAGATAAATTTCACATCAACCATGAGTCCTTAACTACGAAAATGAAGAAACATGTTTTTAAGAATGGTCAAATTATCATGTTTATAAATTATTATTGAGTAAAAAACGACAACTACGTCAAATCCCCAATGTCTTTCACAAATAACGAACATAATACTGAACTCGCAATAATCTGGGTGCAATCTACACCAATGATACGAAGATAAAAGCACTCTAAAAACTTATTTAATTAACAACTTAAATACTGTGCTTAATCTCGAGACGTTGGCAGAGCGAGCAACGTAAAAGAAAACTTTTAAAGTTACCTATGTTACGTTTAAGGCAACTTTTCACAAAGCCCCTGGTTAAATTATAAATGAAACGTTAGCGCGAGACCTCCCACGGCTGAATAAGCTGAAATATAGTTTTTCATTCAATCGGTAAAAGTGATAATGGAGAGGCAGTGCCGGGGGAAACGAATGGAATAAAGGGACGAAAGAGGTGAAATATTGAAGTGTGCTGGGCAATTTAAATCAATCTTTTCGTTCTCGATTAAAGTTAAGCAAAGACAGCTGAAATATTATTTGCTCAATGATTCGAAAAGCTGTTATACTGTTTAATAAAGGGCTCTTTTTTTAAATGACTTGCAATGAAATTTCAATTTATTAATTTGCCAAAATCTATATTAATATGTAAATTGAAAAAGTTTGTTTGTCTATTTGTATGTTCGTGCTTATCTCGACAACAAGACCGATTTAAAAAAATATTTGTATACTATTATTATAATTATACAAAAAATATTATTTAATATTTCCGCAAAATATCTAAACTTAAAATTGATAATATCCATAAAGTCCACGTGAATTAACCGTCGAAATAAATGATTTTTCAAAGTATTTTAATGGTAATTGTGAGACTAACTGTAACAACTTTGTAAAAGTTAAATATTGATCATGGAGAATAAATTTAATTTGAAATTAATTTGTAGTACTTATAAAATATAATCACCATTATTATATTCGGCGCTGACAAATATTTTGTATAATTTAATATCTTTACAATACTATTAAAAGCTTTAAAATAGTCTGGTTTAATCAATATTTTAGGAAGATTAATTAAACAATTATTTTTACATTTCATATAGAACTAATATAGAATTTGATTTCAAACAATCTTTCGGTAAAAACAAATAATTTTCATTACTCGTATTTAAAGAGTTATTAAAAATGTTGAATCGAAAAAGTCAGTTGATTAAAATGTTTCGTTAATTTTTTAAACTTACATTATTTTTTTGAGTATTATAATATAATAAAATGCTGATTCGTTGTTAGTTCGATACATAATAAAAGTTTGAAATTACCATTACCCTTACCACTGATCAGTCGATGATTAAATATTGAAATCCCTTCAAGTGTAAGATTTGCCATTAAAAATTTTAACGTAAAGTATTACAAGTGGTATTACTCTCTGTAAATACATACTTTTTTGACATGTTGAAAAATGAACTAAACTTGTATATTTTCAGTTCAAATTAAAAATATCTTCAAGTTCTATTTGAAGATTTTTTAAATTTTACTCATCACAATATTATAATAAAAATTGAACAAAAAATAATAAGAAAATGAAAATATTACTTTCATTAACTTAAAAATTCTAATTTTAAGACACAAAATTGCTAATGTATCAATTTTAATAAAAAAAATTTATATAATTATCCTGTTTTCATTTCACACACTACGATTACAAAAAAAACACTTTCCTTTCACATCTCTCGGAAACCGTCAGTATACATGCTACAATTCCTGAACAAATGTAACTTTGAAGATGTATCTGTACACGCTTAGATAGCCAAAGACTCAAGATAGACAAAGAGAAAGCTCATTGGCTAGGCGGGTAAACTTATGTACTTAATTAAAATACTTTTACTAAATAATTCCTGCGAGTGCTTTTTATGAAGACCAAGCTCGTTCTGATCTCATAAACAAATTGTCTAAGTTCGCTATAAGCAGAAATAACTCCAAACTCGTTTAATAATATCTAAGAAGGTAAGCAGGCAGTTAAAATTGAAAATGAAACGAATTGTTGGTTAAACGGTTTTCGGAGCGAAAGGATAATAACCTTTTTAAAATTAATTTTCTTTTGCACAAAACGATTTCGAATAACCCAGAAGCAGTCCCTGTTTACATAGAATGCTAACTTAATCTATGTTTACATATACATATACCGATGTTGAGACGTTATATATAAATTTTATTCAATACACTTACTTATACAGGTTGTCCCATAAGAAGTGGACAATGTCGGTATATACATACGTAACAATAAATTTTTTTATCCTAGGCCCAATACTTTTAGAGGTATGATTTTTAATTTTTGTCACTGCGCATGGAAAAAAAATGTATTAGGTATTATTACTATTTCTGCTTTTTTTATTATCCAAGATCTTTAAGAGAACATTCGTCTTCCTAATTAAAATGCATTGCATTTTTTCAATTACAAAACATGAAAAGTGATTTTTGTGGAACTTGACTTCAAAAACATCTACAATTCCCAAAAAGGTAACATTATTATAATTAATTCTGTAAACATTCGAAAAATACCTGCTTTGTTGAAATAACTCCGCATTCGCAGAAATGCTTACGATCAAACTAACCGCTTATTAGAATTGTTTTGCTATCTCTTTCCCACTCGCATGGTCTTTTTATTATTCTCGGCTGTTACTATTTCCCTCAAAAACTTCGCTTCTTTAGTGACTTGCTTATCACTCGGAGCTAACAACGTATTTTCTGCTGTTTTTCCCCTACCACTGTTTTTATTTGTCGACCTACGCTTGAATTGGACCTTGTTTGTGCGTGAGATTTTGGATACTGTAAGACCGACTGCATTGCAAAATGCCTGAGACCTACACTGCTAGTGAATATGCAGAAATGTATTTCATTTAAGGGCTATGTGATGGAAATACTCGTACTTGGCAAGCCGCACGTAAATATAGAGAGAGCTACCCTAATTGCGAACGCTATCCCGATCACAGAGCGTTTCATCGTATAAATATCGCACATTTAGAAGATCGAATTCCTGGAAATGTAATTCCTGAAGGAAGACATAGAAATGTCGATGAACTTCAAGTGTTGGCCGAAGGTAAGAAACTCCTTGTACAAGTATTTGGCGCGTTTCTCGACGTACTGGTGTCGCAAGAAGTCAGTACACCGAAGAAATAATTTGTACTCGTACCATGCACAACGAATGCAAGCACTGGTACCATCAACGATAAATAGATTTCTGTCGGGAGATGCTGGGTCGATGCAGGCAAAATCCGCTTTTTTTAATTCAACCTTGTGGAGCGATGAGTCATATTTTAAAAGAATAGGAGTATTTAATATGCACAATTTACACAAATGAGCTGTGGATAATCACCGCATAGTAAGCCAAGCTAGATTTTAACATTAATGCGAAGTCAATTTGTAGGCTGGAATCCTGGATGGCAAAATTATCGGTCCATTTGAACTCCCACCGAGGAACTACACCTTAATGGAGTTCGTTATCTACGATTTTTAAAACACGAACTTGGAAATCTGTTGAATGAAATAGCACAATATGTATGTGACAGGATGTGGCTACAGCAGGTTGGTGCACTGGCCTACTTTTCGCGACAAGTGAATACTTAAATGCAACCTACCCAAATCCTGGCGGTACAATTGCATTGCCACCACGTTCGCTAGACCTCAATTCATTGGACTATTTTCTCTGAGGATATTCCAAGGAGGCGGTCTATGAAACTACTAACGACAATGAACAACAATTAAAACAAAAATTGCACCATGCATCTGAAGTGGTAAAAAATAACAAAAGGGCCTTACGAAGTTTAAGAAGAATTTTGTAATAAGATGTTTGTTATGCATAAGAGCTAGGAAAAGGAATTTTGAGCATTTTCTGTATAAAAAAAAACATATCAAATGCGTTATGATCATAAATACTATATTATACAATGACCGAAAAAAATATCAATGGTATGGGTTTAGGAATAAAAAACATGTTATGAAATGACTTAGTACCGGAAAGAGTGTGAATAGTGTGATTTGTAGGTGTTTTTGAAATAAAGTTCCATAAGGTTGCGATACATTTTTTTTACACTAGCATTATTCAAAAATTTCTTTTCATGTTTTGTAATTTAAAAAATGCACATGTTTCAGCGTTTAATTTTTATGTTGCCAATAATAACGAATGAATACCATTTTAATTAGAAAAATGAATGTCATCTTAAAGATCTTAGGCAATAAAAAAGCAGAAATGGTAAATAAAAAAATTATTTCATGTGCAGTAACAAAAACAGAATTTTTTTTTAAAAATCATGTCTTTAAAACTATTAAGCCAGGGATAATAAAATGTATTGTTTCGTATAATAATCCCCGTATAATAATATATTTCGTATAATAATATAGTTTCGTTTAATAATCCCCTCTATCACCGACATTTCGTTGATCCAATCTTTACGGGACATCCTATATACATGAACATAAATATATATTATCCTTTAAGTATTGGAAATTAACTTTTAAGTCGAAAATTATTCATTGTTATTATTTCACTGGTTTCAGAGAAATTACATATTACAGGCTCAGTGGGATACATAGTTTTTTGTTACAAATTTTAGTTACTGAGAATCAAGTTTTCGAAAAAAAACTGAATATTTTATTTGGCTCGAATATACGAGTGCGATGTTGACTAGGGTGCATCAGACATTATAACACAGATCAACCAACATTTTTCATTAAATAAACATTTTTTTATGAACTTTTTAGTTCAGCAGTGTGCACAAATGTGAATAAATATCACCTATGTTATATATAGTTAAGTATTATTAGTTTTAGTAATAAAAAAGAATTTAATAAAAAGAAGTTTTATTTTAAAATATTAATTGGTAATTATGTTCACAACATTAAGATTAATTCTTATATCAAATTAGAATGTTAGTCAATATGTATCGCTCATTCTTAGTAACCTTCAAAATTTAAATGTACTAAACCACCGGTTATCTTAATACTCTGCCAATCTTTTTTAGAAATAAATACATTATAAATTACAGAAAAGAACCCATTATTAAATTAAATAACTTTAATTATACATATGTATATTAAGATTAAAAAAACAACAAAATATACGGTTATATAAATTTTGCCAATTATAAATTTTGTCTCCATTCACTGTATAGATATCCAAACTTTACATATATACTGTGAACATTTCACAAATGTTTCGTTTGCAAATATTTTCAACTATCCGTACTTTTATGTTTGGTTATTACTTTTCAATTTACCTATTACTTGTACTTTCTTTTAGTAAAAAAACTCAATTTTCGATTATTTTAAAGTCAAAAAAAAAACTAATGACGCTTGCTTCTTTCTTTCATTTTGTACCAAAAATTTTACTTACAATTTTAATTACAGTTTTTCCAATTCTAAAATCTATATGGTTGGAAATAAAGTAAAAAGGAAAAAAAATTTAAAAATATTATCTCTCTTTGAATAGATGTTTTAAAAAATGTTATATTATGGACATAATGAAAGTATATTTTTATTTTGATTATTAATAAAACTAAAAATATATCCAAAACTCTTCTTAATTAGAGACCTGCTTACGATAATTCTTTTAAAAAAATATGGAGTAAAATTTAGTAAATACTTCCATCAACAAACATTCTCCAGAGAAGAGAAATTTAAACAAGATTTGTTGTGTCACACAAAATAATATCAATTTTCGCCAATTTTTTAAATAAAAAAAATAATGTAGATCAAACACACATTGATATCCAATATACATGAAGATCATAAATATAATTATGATGATCATATTAGCATAAGTAAGTCATTTAGGAACAAAATTGTGAAGATAAAATGGTTAAAAAAATTAATTCAACATTATTTTCAAGTAACAACATCCACATTACGACTTAATGTTAAATAACGTATTACAAAAATGTTACCATTGATTTAAAAACATTAAGCAAGCAAATATTATTTACAATAAAGGATTATTATATCGCTAAAACAAATAGTGAAATACCTATACACAATATGTAACTTATTCAAACAACTAAAGCGACATTAGAATTCCTCAAATCAGCCTAATATCGATAGCGTAGTAATATCATTTCATATTACCTATCGTTACTTATCGTTACAACGATCTCTTAATAGCTTTATTACAATCAGTTGTTCACAAATAATCTAAATTAGTCCAAAAAGCCTTAAGTAACAACGTGTCATAGCCCAAATATTCCCGGTAGAGCATAAAAGTACAAAATATGCGAAGCCGGTCCGCAGGTAAACCAGACGATATCAACTTTTCAAGTGACCGATTTAAAACAGAGATCCTCGCCGCCCTAGCCGGCGGGCCGTCCGCCCTCCGCTCTCCGTTTTTATTTTATTTTATTATTTTCGTGACAACATTCCGCGCCGGGGAGCGTAATCGGATTGGGCGTACTTACCGCTCGGCGGGAACTCGTAGAAGTAGGCCGACCGGGGACTCAGGCAGCTGCAACAAAACATAAACATTGTTAGTCTTTAGTCGTCTGCCGCACATACTAGGGATGTATTTAGATCGATACGGTATTTATCGATATTTCATATTTCGTTGTTTGTTTAGAAAAAAAAATTGTGTCATTGTATAAAGTAATTGGCAAGTTGGTGGAACTGTGATTCTTCTAATTTAAGTAGTTCTCGACAAGTCCTAAAGAACTTTTAGTTAAAAAAAATGAAAAGATGACATATAAAGCACAATAAAAAAATTATTGTGGTAAAATTTATATGAAGACATTAGAAATTGAACGTCGCATGTATTTTAAATCTGGTTAATATGAATACTTACGTATCTAACTAACTGGATAATTAAGTATTCTATAGCTGCTTTCTTTACATTATTAAAGTGAAACGACTGATGTGGCTAGTACTCGATGTTGATGGGTGACTATATTTTTTTTAACAACTTTTACTTTCAGTAATCTTAATCTATATAAACATGTACCTGACATATGATAAAATTATCAATCCATTTAAAACATGGACCCATATTTATAGACGCGAACCATCTATTTACCACTTATGAATTGTGAGGATATAATAATTATGTTTAATTATTGAATAAAATAAATATATTCTTAGAAACGTATAGGTTTCATAAATACAATTACATTTATTAAGAATTGTATTAATGTCAATAAACAATATTTATCGAATATTATTCATATAATAGTAACAGAGATTATCGGTTTTCAGCAAAGTACTTCGATGTTTTGCTATTGTCATAGTTTTTATGGCCTCACTACATTGTATTCATTCCCGACTATTTAGTTATTTAAAGTTATTCCTTAACATCACGAAATGTGTTTATAGTTTTTATTTAATGCAGAGTCTACGTGAACTGCCACTTTCTGATGCTATACACATTAGGGAAACGAACTATAGTAGATCTAGTTTTAATTTATGAGCATTAGGTATTTGACATTTCTACAGATTAATGTACAAGTTTAGTTTTTTTAATGTGTGGTTGTTTGTGCGCCCATTACGTCAAAATTACTGGCGCGATTCGGAAAAGTTTTCAGGAAAACGTAAGAGTCAACATGAAGTTACATATATTTACTCACAATCTATTAACTTACTCAGAAGATATAAGAATTTAATGTTTCCAAAAATTACGCAAGTGTATAGTATACCTATGAAGGTTAATCGATGACGCTACATGTAGTTTAAATCGTATAACGTAGTTTTTCATCAAGACATACGTTATTGAAACGGGCGTTAGCTAAGATGAAGTTTAAGAGAGATACAAGGTTGGCAGGGAAATATTTGTTGTAGTGAACTGAATTACTGAAAGAAAAATACTTTTAATTTTACTTATTTATTGTTTTTATTTTGTTTTGAGCATGGTCCTAAGCTATGAGTATAATTATAAAAACAAAATCGGTACGTTTCTCAGGGATTTGCGCCAACGAAGTCGTGGGCACAGCTAGTGCAAAAATAAAACTAGCTAGAGACCGAAATAGTAAAATGGAGGAGGATTTCAGACAAAAGTTAGTTTCGAAGTCGATATCTCGGTCATAATTAGCAGTCGCCATCCCCAGTGGCGATGCGCGGCGGAATTTAAGGATATAAGAAGCGTGAATAAATTTGAAAAGGAAGATAAATGGGAGTGTTTCTCGGTAACAAAGTACATCGCTACAGTGGGCGCGCTCTGCGCGTGCGTTTAATGAGGGGTTAAATGTGATTTCTTTTTTCATTTCAATTCGCCTTCATATAATTTATGTGAAAATTCTCTGACATGTTTATCAGTCATTATCTGGGTACTGGTTTGAGATGGAAAATGTGTCGTTTTTAATAGAAATAATGTGTATTTTGCAAATTTATTAGATAAAGTGATTCGATACGGCGGGAGCGAATGTATTTGAAATCGAATTTCTGTAAGACGGGTGGCAATAAGCCACAAATGGCAGTGGTGTCTGTAAGGCGGATGGTAATGCAAGTTGCATCTCAACAAATTTGTGTTATGATTTTAAGATGACAAATTATATGATATTAATTTCCATGAACGTGATACTTTGGTTTTACGTAAAACAGAGAAAATTATCCTTATTTAGTCACAGAAGTAAAAAAAAATGATACATCGAAATTAAATGTACATAAATAAATCAAACTCGATTTAAAAAAAAGGCGAAAATTCCAGAATAAATCATTTCTAAGCAACTTACTCTGATATTCCCCTTCTGACATCACTTAAAACCATAGTATATCCCTTAAAATATGTTTATTAAAAACATATGATTTAGATATTCTTACTTATTAAATAAAGGGAATATTCTATATGACATACAATGTATTTATCTATCGATATCCAAAAGAAACACTCGCTACACCTCTTTAATTTTCCTATGAAAATAATACTTAATCAAATCAAAAGTTTACATTTGTCTGCAAGCTTTGAAAAAAACTACATAGCAATCATAAACCTTTAATTCGGCGCCTAGTATATTATTTGACAGCTTTAGGATTCTGTGCTACTAATAGCATAAATTAACAGAGGTCAGAGCTAAACATATATAATCAAAGATTAAAACAAATATTCTATCACCAATTACAGTTTTAGTTCATAAATAGTAACGTCCCTGCAAGATAATTTAAATTCAATAAAAAAAAAACTCGACATCCTCCAGCAGCCAAAATGAGAAAACGGCAGCGAATTACCGAGCTTAATATCATCTGCGTTAATTAAAGCGATCTGCATAACGTTATTAAAAGTTACGTGGTGGCCGCGGACACGTACGGCGTAGCAGTGCACGTAACGTAGATACCGTACCGGAAGTATTACGAACAAATTATCCTACGGCTACGCGGCAGTCGTAGCAAATTTTCGAAATTAATATAGTTTCGCGCTGGGACGGTAATGGTGTTAGCTTCGTTTGTTTAGTTTCATTGCGGCGGCCGGATACGGTTTCGTGGGATACCGGACGATATACTCTCATTATGACGATATTGTTATTCGTACGCCACGTCTCGTTAGCGAGTTTGACTTTGTGATGTTTAATGTGTGGTTGAGGCTTTGGGACAGGTCTACGCTTGAGTTAAATGTTACTTGGGTAATAAAGAAAAGTTATATTATTTATATTCCTGAAATTAGATAGTTTTATCTTATGCCTAGTTTTAAGCGACATTACTTGAAATACTATCAGCATCTATATCTATTTGCCGCGATACAATTAATTTCTGTTATATCTATTAAGGGAAAATATATTCCGTTTTATATCAAGTAATTTTAGATGTTATATTTAGGTTCAAAATAGAACGATGTATTAAAAACAACGACGAACTTAAACTGTTATATTTTTTATTGTTTCTAATCTGTTGTAATATCTGTATTATTTTATTATATGTATTATACAATTATATAAACATAATTCTAACATCTTAATCTTTGTTATATCAATATTTCTTTTATATAAGGTTCGAATTAAAACTCGAAACACAAAATCGAATTTGCGTTTTATGTGCGTTGATACTCGTTAGTGCGTTATTTTTGGAACATGAATAACGCTGTTTGCGTTATTTCCCGCTAGTTTAAAAAATGTACCTACTATCTTTTGACGTCAATTGATTTCTTGCCTTGTATTACTATCGTATATTAACAGTAAAGAATCATAGCGAAAATCGTTACCGTCTCAGCCTGACAGTTTAATTATTATAAGCAATTCTTCAAAAATACTAGTAATCGGTATACGAGCAATACCGACGTGAAAAATTAATTTTCCTGTATATATTTTTAATTTGTCGATACATAGTACTAGTGCACTGCATTAATATAACGAATAACTTACTATTCTTTTTTTCATCTCTTCTTTAATACCGTCACGTTTGTAACCTTCAGAATGGTCTTTAAACTTAAGACGTTGATTATTAAATTATTTGCACTGTAAAAAGAACTCATCATAAAAATCATCACGTAAAGCCAAGTGCAATGAACGAGCCGGTTTAACCATCGCCAGATTGATTGCCGTCTGGTACTGCAACACGTATCTCTAAAATATTAAGTGGAATTATAAATAGAGTATTTGCGTGCAAATATCGTGGGAATATCATTGGGCCGTATTTAAATAAGAACTGGACTATTTCAATTGGTATGCTGCAATGTTGGATATGATGTCATGCATACGTGTCTATGTGACATATTAGCTTGCCTAAATCGTGACAAGAGCAAATTATATATAATTCCTATGCATCGACGTGATCAGTGACTCAATGATTCAATGATAAATATGATTAGCTAGGCTGTTACCAATATGTCGTAATACTTAAATATTAAAATCAAAATTAGGAAAAAAAGTTCATATCCCAAGAGTAGATGAATGAGATTGAATGTGTTGTTCTATCTATTGCATGTCCACGTCTATAATACTAATCCTAAGGATAGAAGATATTCCCTCGAAGACGATTATTGACTAGAAAGAAGAACTTGAAGGACATATGTAAACGATACGTCTATTCCGAAAAGCTATAGAACCGTTTTCCAATGGTGTCTTAAACTCTATAAGGGAACTTTGATGCTGGTGCATTTCACTTTATAGAAGCATTTTAAATATAATATGTGATTCACAATTAAATGAAACTACGTGATGTAGTATTATTTCTACTTTCTTTAAGTCCTTTACCACGACCTAGATTTCGTTGTATTACAACATCTTCAGGTGGGCTATTGTGAAAGTGGAAATAACACTACATCACGAATTTTCATTTAATTGTGAATAATGAATTTCTACAAAATTAACGCTAAATATATTAATTTTTACAATATTTTAATTTTTCATTAAACCTTACAAAATTAAATTGAATTTTTAAATTATTTTAAAAAAATGTCCACATAATCTGATGACAAATCGGAGTAATGTAACAATCGAATTAAAAAAAGCGGTAGTTAATATTATAAATACAACCTGTTCAATTCGAGTAGAGCTCATGCCACGACGGTTCTGTATAAATTTAGACACACACATTTATGAATTTGTAGTATTTCTATTAAACCATTTACTATTATTAATATTATTTTTCACCATTTACATATATTACTAGGTAAAATATTACATAACTTTCACATGCTTATAAATATAATGAATTTCCCAAAAATTTGAGATTTAGAATTATCGCTAAAGTTTTCCAGTAAATTTTAAATAAACGTCTACTAACGTTTCTCTCATAGATTTAACTTTAGCTTTTTAGAAATTGGCCGGAACGTTTGAAACATTTTCAGCAATATCTTTAGAATTACTGTACATAAAACTACTGTACATAAAATTTTCAAGAAAAGTTGGAGTACTTCATTTATCTTCCCTAAAATTTCCATTTAAATAATATCGAGCGTTAACTTGAAATACATATATATATATATATATATATATATATATATATATATATATATATATTTATATATGGGAGATAATAGTCTTTATCCCTACGCCAGAATATAAAATGGTTCTAATATTGAAAATACCATATTTTTGAAAATAATGGCTACCATTTTCGTAAGTTTTACCGTAGACATATCTAATCAAGATCAAATCCGCATTTAAACTAACAGAGACTGCGATTAATGTAAATATCCAGCTTCCTCCATTAACGAGATAGCCTCATGTCGGCTTTGTGGGTAAATTACTCAATCAGAGTGAAATAAAATCGGCCAGATGCGGATTGAAAACTCCAAACGTGCTCAATATTGCAAATTGTACCCACAAAATTCAATTCAAGCGAATTACTGCGACCTCATTTAAGAAAGGGTATCATTCACACTGCTCCATTACAAATTTCATCGAAAGAGTTTTTTAATTTTTAATTTCTAAGCGAAAATAACTTAAGCAAACATTTTGTTTTGTATTGTCTTCATATGAATCCAAACCAGACTGGAGATGTAAAATGTTAAAACCAAAATAATACCAAAGCAAAACTCATAATTACACAAACTCTGCTTATTCAATCCACCGATTGTGAATTTTTGTGCTTTTTTAGGGCTCCAGATTTAGGTGTTTCATAGAATATCACTCTCAATGAATACAGTCAATAAAATTAGAATACACTATTGATTTTTCAAATTAAAACACAAACTAATAAAATTTTATATAGTTCATACACAATATCTGTATTTAAAATTCATCTCACATCAGGCATTATTGCATCTAACTTCACCAGTGAACTCTTAGCAATTAAAGAAGCCCTCACCTTAGCCCTCACCTCCGCAATTAATTCTCTTCTCGAACAGCTACACTGCAAGGAACAATCCTGCACCATGCAATGGATCCCTACACACGTCAATATAGGGGGAAAAGAGTACGTCGATACTCTAGCCAAAGAAGCCAGAGACCTCGATCCACCACCACATTTTGTAGATACTGAAGCAGTGGCAAGATGCAAAATTTTGACCCACACCTTTAAGAAACCCCTCATTACTGATCACAACTGTCCTAGATATATCACATCTACAATAGTCCGACTAAGAACTAATCACCTTAAAGGCATGAAGACCCACCCAGACAATTCCTGAACTTATATTCATTGCAAGAACTGTGTCGAGATCCAACTCTCCCCCAAGCACATATTTGAGTGCCGAGCTTTCGCAGCAAACATCTTAAAAGTGGAAATGTCTCCACTGAGCGTTCTGCTGCAAAAAATATTGTGTAGCAACGAGGCACCAAAACTGACGGAGGCAGTTTTAAAAAGTTTTGAATAAATTCAATCCGGTTTTTTTTGGCCTTTTACTATTATCTTTTTTACAATCTATGTGGAACACGACACAACAACATCTCACATATCATCTTGTATGTATGTGTATTTAGAAAACATATTTGTACTGGCCACGTGAAGAAAGCAATCGCCCGCGCGTACTATACGACTGTTCCTTTATTCATTTCCCAAATTCACGTATTTTCAATCATTGAAGATGATTTCCACTTTTTGATATTGAAGAAGTTTTGAACTTTTCGTCCTTAATCCAAAAGTTGTTTGCGAATAATTGTACTATTTTGTTCGACTTATTCATCGGTTCAAATAAAAATTAAGTAGTGAAATCGTCGTACTGTTGATAGAGATTAGACGATAGCTCTGGCTAAAACTGAACCTGAAATCGACCAACTGGTTCAAAACATGCAGGCATAAATATAGCATTAACATAATTTTATTATATATTTAAACTTGACTATTTTGAGGACTGAACATCAAAGTTTAAATTTATTTGGTTATGCTTGTAATTGAAAAATAAATGTCGTGAAAATTTTATGTTTTTTTATTGCAACAATGAAAAGAAATTAAAATGGAGCATGAACATATTTTTTATAACCCGGCGAGGTTAAACACAAAAAAGGTAGGGAATCTTCTAGAACCTGCTGAATTTGGTAGCGCAAAGAATGGTGAACTAAAGGACTGAGTTTTTATTAAGTTTATCACAAATTAACATCTACGGTATAGCAAAATAAATTTAACACGTTTATAAAAGTTTTAGGAAAAGTACAATAGGTTTTCATTAAGGACATAGTTAGACTTTCAAAGCTTTTTTATTACCACTGGACATCGTATTTGTAGTAAAGAGAAGAGTTCTTCTTCATATACCTTCATAACATAAGTATTTTTAAATAAATACAATAGATTTTTAAGTAAATACAGTATACTTCTATAAATAACAGGTCCTTTAGTCATTTTCTTCGTTTAGTGTAAACAATAACCTTCTAGTGTTAATATTAGGAATACAAACACATAATTGGGTTAATTTTCAAGAAATCATAGTCAAATATGATAATTCGTCGAAAACAGTGAACTACTTAGAAATGAGAGAACCTGATATCGTTTAGAAACGGGGCGTTTCACGGAAAGCACGTGAAAATATGACCAAATAATAACAATAATTATAATGAATCTGTATCGATGTGCAATGTACAACTCTACTGTAAGAGAGAAGAGACAAGGTAAAAATAAGATGATTCGATATAAGCACCTTTAAGAATAAAGAGCATAAACGGCATTAAATATGAGTAAAGTATGGGACAGATCACAGCCGTACATGATGTCTTTTACATTTCATTCTCAAACATTTGAGTATAAAACAATATATACAGAGAAAAGTGAGCAGTATGTGCGTGGCCAAATACAAACACAGAAAGCATTATAGTCGAGTTTGGTTAATGACGTAATTAAATAAATTGCACGTGGCATGTGCAAGCTATGAGCGCCTAATGATTAATTTTCAATTGTTAAACCAGACCGTAGTTAAATTAGTTGATTTAAACCAAATGATCTAAATATCGCTTGGACCTGTGTACGTTTTGGAGATTTTAATTATTAGTTATATTATCAATCATTTGTTATCTCCGAAGTTGTTATATCCTAGGAAAAGATCTTCTCACGTAATAAACTCACTAAAAAAAACATTCATAAAAATTAAATCTTCCAACACAAGAATCAGAAGCTTCAACGGAAAATTCGTGTTAAAGTGAAAAATGTTGTGTTTAACATAAAACTTAAAAAAAAACAGATAAATAGAAAAAATAATTTGTTTATTACGCACTTCGTTGATTACATAAATCACATGTTATTCATATTGTTACGTAATTTCAGGCCTTAAGTATCGGGTTCTTAAAGTAAAAATTGTCGTCACCGTGGTGTGTTCGGTGATCGCAAGACATACGGCCGTTGAGTTCGCGACGCAGCGCGGGGTCCCGGGTTCGATTCACGCCTGCTGATCAATTTTGGAAGAAACTCAACCTCACCGTACTGGAAGAAGTCCAAACTTTCAAGGCTCTGGCAACCATTTTTCCATATGAGATCTTCATCTCACGTGGACACGACAACAACAACAAAGTAAAAATTATTTTTTTTACACAAAAGTTAATTTACTAAATCCTTAGCAACAACCAAATACAGAAAAGACAACTAAATACAGTGTCTCGCTAAAATAATCACACTATCAAAATTTAACACCCAGCTATTAAATAATGCAACCATAGATAGCAACGACAGCAATGCGACAACCACCTTATTTCAGTATGCGCTTGGCTTCAGAAATATTCAAGAGTATGGTAAAAAATTCATTTTTTTAACCTGATTTCCCAGACTACTTTTCCGCTTTGAACTAAAAACAATACTGCACTATTTATGTACCAAAACAAAAAACTTGACATTGACATTTTCAGTTCGACCCAATAAGTTTTTTTAAGTCCTTCTAAAATATAAGTTTAAAATTTCAGTACTTATATTTCAAAAACGGTAGGTTTTTCCGTATCTTAAGACATATGATTGTATAGGACTTAAATTTTGACAAAGTTTTGAAGAGTAGAAATACAGAGTAGACTTCTACGTAATGCAATGACTAAACGGTAATTAAGTTATACACAATATAAAAATATATTGTATCCGCAAAGAGTACGTAGACACATACGTGCATATTTACATACAGACATCAGGATGATTTGTTTTATTCCCTTATCGTTTTGCTTTGCTTACGGAATATTGTCATAGTTTTGACAAATTTAAAAATTGTATGACATTTTCCCTGCAAAAAAAAAATAAAGGATCAATTGGATTTTCATAAAACAAGTATCAAATAATCTTCGATGTTTTTCCAAGTAATAGCAGTCTTTAAAATATTGTATAATTTTTAAATTTCTAACTCAATTTGCATCAGAAATGACTACTATTGAACCTTCGAAATTATATTTTTGTTACTAAAAATTATTTATTACATCAAAAAGTTATATGTAGACTTAAAACAATCGTTGACATTATATTTATTTTAACTTCAATTGTTACATACAGTCACTTTATACATCGACTAGGAATAAGCCATCAAATGTCACGTCTCCTTAATTCCAAGTTACAACGATATCAAATTATGTATGTCTTCATGAAGTTTATTCTCTGGATTATAGAAACGGTCGCTAGTTTTTTGCGTAGTTAGAGTATTCAGTTCGTTGCGTAGTTAGAGTGTAGTACCACCTGAAGATGTTGCCATACAAAGAAACATAGATCTTGGTAAAGAATTTTAAAAAAAGTATAAATAATACTACATCACGTAGCTTCATTTAGTTTTTTTTAATTAAATTATAATAAATTTCTATAAAATTAACGCCAAATATATTCAATAAGGAATAAAATATATTTAAACATTAAGATTGCAATTAGTCACCATCTACAACCTTAAAAGATATTGAACATATTTAAACACATGGCTGTATTGTTTGAGTGAGACGAAAGATGTTGTGAATACATCCATTTTGAAAGCGTGCTAAATTTTGTAAATTACCTTACTTGGTAAGATAGGACTATGTGTGTAATTAAATAAGGCCAGGGAAAATATTTAACAACAAATAAGTTAATCTTTAATTTAAAAAATATATATTTAAAAATTTTCGAAATAGTATTTTGATAAAAATTCAAAGACGAACGTTATTTATATCAATTCATTTTTAACTCTCAGTATATGTTACGTTTCCGTTTTATTTACCAAATAATTAAATGCTGTTGCTAAATGTAAAATATATACACACACACACACACACACATATATATATATATATATATATATATATATATATATATATATATATATATATATATATATAAATATATAACTCTCGGTATAAGTTACGTTGATGCAAAAGATATAAATAAAACCTAAAGGGTTCGGGATTCGGCTCATTATTGTAAATAACAAAGAGAATTAAAAACTTAAATATTTTTGGAAAACTCTAAGTACGCAAAAAACTGAATACTCCATAATTTATTGACTATAAACCATCAACTCATTGTTGTTGTGGGTTATAGTCAATAAATTCATCATTCATAAATTCATCATTCAGTCATTTCATCTCGCAAAATTCTGTGCTGCCTTGGATGCTTTTCCATTAGACATAAACAAAACATAGAAAAAAACATTTACGCATATATGGACAATAATACTATCTACGGAAATATACCCAGGCCAATTGTTCTTTCTAAGAGGTAAGATTTGTGAATTTATTGAAACGCTCGCCGGTCGAATTCGAATTTTCGAAGATCGAATCTTCGAATTCGAATTATCGAAGTCGAATCTTCGAATTCGAATTTTCGAAGATTCGACTACTTCTTCGAAATAGTCGAATCTAGTCAAATTTATAATGGAAAAATTCAGGCCCGTGTAATATAACCAAAAAATAGCGCAAAAAACATAAAGTTATTGATGTTCTGTGCAAGTTGGTCACCGACGGTAAATTCAGTCTAAGTCCTCAATCTAACGAGAATTGTTGAAAATAGAGACTTTAATAAAGGTAATCGATGATACAATCACGACAATAATCTTTCATTCTACAACTAATAGACTATCGCAATATGACGTTTATTTCTTGCATATTTCAACAATATTACCGCGGTTATTATAAAAAGGAATTATAAAGTATAGTTTTAATCTGCGTCCGATTGGTCCATGACAGAATCATCTTGCATCTTTATAACGTGAATGCTAACTGTAAAAGCTAACCAAGTGCCAGTCGCATGCGATGTAATTACGATATTTTTCTTAAAATTTTGAGTATATTTGGCGTTAATTTTGTAAAAATTCATTTTAATATAATTTTTCACAACTAAATGAAACTACGTGATATAGTATTATTTCTATTTTATTTAAATTCTTTATCACAACCTAGGTTTCTTTATTTAAATACTTTATCACAACCTAGGTTTCGTTGTATGACAACATCTGCAAGTGGGTAAATTGTAATATCTTTACAAATTGTCCACCTGATGATATTGTCATACAACGAAACCTAGGTCGTGGTAAAGAATTTAAATAAAGTAGAAATAATACAACATATCTTGAAATTGTTGATGGAAATTAACAGAAATAACTTTAATTGGAAGATGTATTCAAATGTTAGATTATTACATTAACTAGCTTTTTCCGACTTTTCCCTTTCTTTGATTGGAAAAATGAAGGGCTATTAGGGCAATATTTCGGAACAAGAATTCAAAATTAAAATTTTTAAATAAAACATCAATTTTATTTTAAAATAGTCCGATGACACCAGACCCGATGCGATACGCGAAAAAATTTAAATATTTTACTACATAATTATTGAGATCTCCTTATGAAGTATCTACCTGCTAATTGTAGGTAGATATTTAAAATTATCTTAAATTTGTACTTTACTGGATGCATTGACGAGAGAGAAAAAATAGGTTTCCGTTCAGACCCTTTGGGTAAGAAACCCTAAAAAATTTTCGCTATGCGAGGTCTTTACAGTGCACTAGCAACTATGTACAATATGACTTTCACAAGCAAACTTCCACGAAAACGTGAATTGATAACCAGTTGCGTGTGATGGTAACCAGTGGCGTGCGACGAGCGCGCAACCTTTCGGTCCACAACCTTCAAATAAGTCGTGTTATATTATCATTACATTAAATTAATCTATAACAAAACATAAGACATTTACGTTCATCATTATTTTTCATTACCACTTGAAAATAAATAATGATTTTTTTACCAAATATTTGGTGCATTTTAGAAGGTTGCCCATAGTTTTTCTTCGGTGTTAATCTATTTACAGTAGATCCTTTAGAAGAAGTATAAATTATAAATCTCCTACCCTTTGGGTAGCTGATTAAGTTATGTGTGGGCTTTTAAAAATTTTGTGATATTATTTTTATTTTTATTTACACTTAAATGAGCTGTACATTACATTCCATTTCATTTTACATGTTACATGCCGGGATTAAAATATTTTTCTATGATTACGCAATTATCCTCATTCCCTCATCAAAAATATTTAAAAATCGAACATAATTTCGTTCTCTAATGGGCGGTCGGACAGACGAGCACCGTAGTGAGACCATAAGTGTTCCATTTTCACGTTTGGTACGGGACTCAAAAAGACCAATTCAAATGGCTCTAACAAGATACAGATACTATATTTAATCACATGTCGGAATTTTATCACACGCGCTTACTTCAATCATATTACACTCGCCGCCCAGCGCCCGAGCTTACCTGGCATCACCCAGGGCAGGCCGCACCAGTGGGCGGGCGGGGCGACGATCGCAATTAAGATTAACAGCTAAAATATTCAACCAATAGCCTGTACCTGTAGTATTCGACCTACGCGGCCCCTTATCGCGAGGAGCTTGGGGTAATTCAATTAGAAGTGACGCGGAATAATTTATTGGAGCGGCGATAGTACTGGAATGTTGGCTTCATGTGCGACAGTTGTGCGATGTGCATGAATATTATATGGAACTAGTTTCATTACAGTTTAATGAATTGAAAGTGTACATTAATTTTGTACAAAGAAAACTAGATAAAGGATTTCGATCTAAACTAATGAAAAATAAATGGCAAATGAAGTTTAGGTTTTGTACTTGTTTAAATTTAATTCAAAAATTCAAACTGTCTCTATAAGCGTATTACGTAAATATAAGATATATGTTTTAAATTACTTGCAACCTTATAATGATGAAAATATTATTAAAGGTTATTTTTAAAATAAATTTTAATGAGCAAACCAGGAATAAAACAAAATAAAAATATTTGTTTAAGTAGATACTACTGTCGGAAAATCTGAAACTATATAAAAATACGTTAGAAAATAATGTAGTCGTGCAAATTATATTAAAAAAACTGTTCCTAATTATTTTCGTATTTTTCCGATAAGCGTGAAAATTTCACATTTTAAACTTTTGTTTATATGTAAGATAAATAAAAACTGTGTGTTATTCATTCTGGCCGCGAGGGATGTACGTGCAATATCTGAGTCTACAGCGTTTGTATAAAAATTATTTTTTTAAAACTTCATAAATTATTTAAAAAATTGGCATTGCAGACGTTATTATTATTCAAAAACCTTAAAGGAAAAAAAATGTTTTTGCCTTCTTCCTTACCCCTCAAATTTTTCCCTCAAAAGAAGAATTCAACTTTTTGATTGTAACGTCTACAATTGTGGCACTGACATAAATACTAGTAAAAATTAGATAATCCCTAATCTGGCAAGACGACAGAAAACGCAATTACTGACTATAGTCATAGATATTAATTTAACATTTTTGATATACTAACAATTACAAGTATTGCTATCTAAAAATATATTAAATTTCACAATATATTGTCTGTATGCAGACATGATAGAATATGCAACTCTAACTCAAACATATATCGCATTATACTTTTTCTATTTTAACCTACATCACATTTTATTTAATTAAATGAGATTTATCTAGTCCTTTTGATAATGAAGTAACACTGATTTACCCATGACTTAATTTAACTTAAATTATCAGAAAAAATACATAAATTAGTTACTGATAAATTTAAGTAACAATTGAAAGAAACAATACATCAAAATGATACAAGTGAAAGAAGTTTTATGTTCGAATGACGATCAAAATTGCTACTTCACGGAACGGAGCAATAAAAAATACGGAGCTTTTAAACACTTTACGATCTATCAGAGTGCCGTATATAGTTGTAGCTAAAAGTCAATTATCGAGTGGTAAAAATAAGGAATAGATAGACATGAACGTTTTACGAGACTTTCGAAGATAGCACGCACTAGACTTTATATTTCAATTAAGGGAAGGCGTCAAAAAATGTTATCTAGTTAATAAAAAATGTATAAATTAAATGACATCTTTATGCTTGCAGTATATTTCGCTTAATTTTTTTTTTAATTTACTGCATGCATTAAAAAAAGCTATTACCACAACAATACAAAGCCTGAAGAATTTCGCTAAAAAAATCAATTAAAGCGCTTCGTCCTAAAGGCTTTTAGTTTAAAGCTTCCAAAATTTTAAATTCGAGGAAAGATTACTACAGCATATTACTAATAATACACAAACCTTTGATAGTTGTGCGGTTGATGATGCATAAGCGGCTGCGTGTTCGTGGGCGGCGCTACCTGCGTTTGCAACAACAACTGTTTCTGTTGTTGCTGCCGTTGCAACATTTGCTTGCCAAACACGCCGTACCCGAATCCATAAATCTCGTCCTCCTCTTTGTCCGTCAGACAGCTCGATGGCTAGAAGAAGCAAACAAACATGCAACAATCAAACAAACGTTAGCAGTAACGTGTAAAAAAAGAAGCGATAACGTAACATCGTACTGCAAAGAAGCAACAATGTAACAGCGGTCGGTTGCGATCTGATTAAATAATTGCAAATAAATGTCGTATAGAAAAACCTGGCTTACATGTTGTTGGTGGTGGGGGGTATCTAGTGGACGCGTCTAGCGGCGCGGACAGCAAGGCGGGCACGAGTCGAGAGCACGGGTCCAGCGGGTAATGGAGGCCAATTGTAACATATACATTACGATTAGTTTATTCGACTTCTTGATACAAAATATAGTGGGTTTCAAGTGTTTCAGGTGGGGTTATTATTGCAAGATAAATTGCAAAATATTTTATCAAAGTGATGAAAATATTGTTCACCCTAAGTAAAAATGATTCACATCTAACGAATCATTTTCGATAGTAGACTGAATATTAGACAGAGCTTTTCCCCGCCCGAAACACCAGTTATATACATTAGCCAAATTTAAAGGGAATAGTAAATATAAATAAAACAAAGATAACCTCCATTATTATTAACTGTCGCTTAATATTTTGGACCAAAGGGTTAATAGGAAATAAACTGCTCGCTTGTATGTGTTTGTAAAGATAAAAAAATGAAATTACACGAAAATGGACATACAAAACTGCTGTCCGCGCCGTAATGTGAATATAAATTAACATACTAACGTGGGTTTTTTTCCCAGAAAAGTAATTTCATAATACCAATGTGGCTTACATAACTTCCCTACCGACAAAACAGAGATAAACGCAGATACGAGCACAAAATTTCCCAATCTTGGAAACGAGATACTACGTAGAAAACTTTTCCAAAACTCGTCATTATAGATAAAACTGACAATTAAAAGATAAAACAAGTCGTAGCGAAAGAAAATTTGTCGTTAGTTTTCACCATTAATCCCATTCTGTTCGCTCGTCTCTTTCAATTTATTTCTCAGATATTTTCCACTCGGAAGGAAGCAAAAAGAAAGCTTTCGACGAACCGAAAGTAGCGGATGTCGTCTCTAGACAGCGAAAGGCAGAACATTAAACAGACCCTATCTCGCTTTCTGTCAGAACTGACAAAGCTCGGTGACATTAATTTTTAGCGGATAGTAACACCAAAGAACTGCTCCATATTCGACATTAAGAGTTAGTCAATTTTTTTTTGAGTTAAGTCCATCCAGGTTAATGAAACGAATACCTAAATGTAAGAACGCAAACAAGTTTCACGGTTTGAAAGAAAAAAAGTTTTATCACTTTTTTTGTGTGTCCTTCAAAAAGCTAAAAAATACAAAACTAAGCGTATTTTTCGTCAGTTTTTGAATTTTTACATCGTGATTAACGTTTTCGTAAATCAGGATTTTTTTAGTTGAAAGGCAAAGCTAAATCGTATTTCATGTAAGTTTTTGGATATTCATATTAGGATTTTTGTGACAACCTTTAAAAAAGTCAAGTAAAATCTTTTTTGTTTACAATGTGTTTTCGAACAAAAAGGAACTATATCAATATTAGAAAAACAGTTGTGTAATTAATAGTCTTCGGGCAAATTCGTTACCCAGATATATTAAAAAAGATTAAATATACATCATAAAATTCATGCAGATTTTTAATAAAAGCGTTTGAGAATAGTTCTTAGCGATCATATTTATAATTAGTTCACAAGTTGCAAAGAGTTTTAACATATATAAATGAAGTCAATTCAAAAAAGGAATCAACATTAAAGCTTTACCCAAAATACTGCTTGATTTAAACCCGTTAACAGGTTTATGGAGAGTAAAAATTATAAAAAGCTCCCTATTTTCCTTTATCGCCGAGCAAACCAAGCGTCCCCTTTTCATGCATATGACCTTTTTTCGGATTAATACCGAATTTAATTTTCACCCCCGCATCGTACACACGCAAATATAAAGTCGCAATAATCAGGTGCTACTCATTCGTTATTTACAAGCGCATGTGCAATCGACATTCTCTCGTAGAAACCTAGTATTAATACCACCTAGTATTACTTCCACTTCGAAATATTAATATGACGGTATTGTCATTTATCATACGCTGTAGCTTTAATAACGAGTATTTACTACAAGTAATTGCATAAATATCACAAAAGTTTCGCTTTGAGTACTCGCCAATTACTATATAATCTAAAATTCTAGCAGTATGACACTTGCCTGCATATATACCTGCTAATTATACAATTGTAATTTCTCTTAATTATATTATTTACTTGCACATTTGTTCAATGGTAATAATCTTAGTTTTAAAATACTAAATGTATTCATTGTTAATTGTCGATGGCCGTAATATTATCTGTAGCATTGTATATTTCATCACTGTTTTAAAGAAGTTGTAACGCCCGTAGGGAACTCATATCGAAATCAACTTTTGTATAGAAATAGAGTATATTAAAGGTAAGTATTTGTGAAAATATAAGCACGCACCGACAATCAAATAATGAATGATAATTTCGACTTTTTTTATTAAAAGTGTATACGAGTAGCGATACAATCTAGATAAATGATCTTGGTTTGTTTTACTGACAACGTATATATTCAAAGTAGTAAATCTGGCTAATGTTCGTACCGGCTAGTTCGAATTCCAATTTTGGTGCCACGATCCTTTTGTTTTTTTTTAATACAAATCATCATCATCATCATCATCATCATCATATCATCATCATCATCATCATCATCATCATCATCATCATCATCATCATCATCATCATCATCATCATCATCATCATCATCATCATCATCATCATCATCATCATCATCATCATCATCATCATCATCATCATCATCATCATCATCATCTATATTAATACGCTAAGGTTAAGATGTTACTCTCCCTTTTTATAAAAAACCTCACAACTAATCCACATAAATTATATATCATTTTATAGATAATTGCTTGCTCTACCGGCATCCACAACTAAAAAATGTATTATTGCTATTGTTTTTGCAAATTAATTAATTATTAAAATTATATACACAACTAACGGCTCAACGTCAATATGATTGACGGTCGGTAAAATTTTTGTTTAATTTCAAATCCACTCACGTATAAATAAAGTGGCGCTTTAGCTCAATGCTTTTGATACTTGCGCCTCTATATGTCAATTTTAGTAAAATATTTGTTTGATCTGTCATCTGAGCTTCATAATGGAATAAAAACGTAATAAGCAGTGTGCAAAATTAGAAATGAATTGAATACCTGCAATCAATTCTGATTTATTAAATTGACTCTAAACACTCTGTTGTAACTAATATGACAGCTGTGAGTTCATTTTCTCATGTGTAAATATTTATAATCTACCACGCAAATTGATATAATGCGAAGACTTCGCACGGGTCACGCTAGTACTATATATTTTAATACAAATAATATAGTTCACTTTATATTCGAATGCGATTAAAGTAATGAAAAAATTAGTTATAACTACAATAATATGTCTTGGTGACTCTTTCAGTTATTACTTAAAATTAAATTTTCCCCAAAACGTTGGAAAAAAAAGAAGAATATATTGTGGAAACTCTTTTATGCTATGTATCATTATACTCACACCTGGCTGAGTAGCCGATGATTACGAGGAAAGTTTGATGTTTGTTTTCAGCAATAAGGAAATTTATGTTTTACATCGTATACTTAAAAGGCATAACTGGAATATATAGTTGATGAATAATTGAATGCGTAATATATTGAATATTTAATATTTTCGTAGACGGTATGAACGCGCCTGCACTGTGCAGAAAAAATGTATTTCAATTAATCAATCATGTAATTATTTTAAAAAAAACTTCTCCAAACGTGATATTAATATATTGAGTTATACCATGTTACACAAGAAACACGCCAACCTTATACTGGTTAATCTACTTTCGAGAGGGAAAAAATTAATTTTTTTACGTATTTTAGCTTGTGTGCCATTATGTAATTGCACGTGGACAGGCAGACTAACACTTACGCTCGCATGCAAGCACCCACGCACACAAGCACGCACGCATGCACACAGGTACGCACGCACGCATGCACGCATGCACGCACGCACGCAAGCACGCACGCACGCACACACACGCACACACACACACACACACCAAACACACACAATTTTATTTTGTTTTTTCTGTCCTGTTTGAACGGCTTTAAAATATTCAGGAAATACTAGCTCAAAATTATTATTACAAGTATTTTTCAATAGTGGCTTAGTTAGACGCCAATTAAGTAAGTAAATTTATTTTTGAAAAGAAGACTAGTTGGCAGCTTTCTCATGTTTGCGATTTTAAGGACAGAAATCAAATGACACATTTATTATCAGAGTCCTTATGTGTAGCTTTCAGGTAATAGGTCTAGTTCGTATAAATGAACCAAAAATAAAATAAATTTTGTTAATAACTTGTCTAAAAAGTTTCAAGAAAATTTATTACTAAGAGCATATATTCACGATAGCATTGATAAATTCAGCAGCGCTCATAATTTAAATAAAACTCGTACGTATTTAATTCAAATTTTGGTCGTCTGTCTGTGTGGTCATTTAAAATACCAGAAAAGCTATTTACAATTTCATTATCGACTATGACACAGAATGTAGACGAAGAGTTCAAATTTTCATTACAAGATCAAGGAAGAAAAGGAAATACTATAATGAATTGATTATTGAGAAGAATTTCTAAAACTATAACTATATGAAATACTTCTAAAGAATAAAAATGTGTATTCGTTGTTTTTAAAACATATAAGTATTTCTGTTAATAAACAAAGATAAAAATACAATGATATTTATAACAATATAATTTCCGTTCCTCTTCAGTGCTTCCTAATTTATTAATTAATATCATTTAGACGGAATTAAAAAAACGGACGGAAACCTGGCACCTCTTTTTGATTAAAAAAAAAACCCTTGTCAGTAAATAGCAAGCAACGTAGTTGTTTCTTCGTTTGTCCTAAATAAAACCGCTGTAATAATTACAGAGTTTACTCACCGAGTACTTTCCGGGCACGTAGATGGGTTGCGATAGCGAGGTGGTAAGGGCTGCGGGTGAGGCCGGTGGTGGTAGAACGCGCATGCGCGGCGACATCTCCAACCACTCTAGCCGACGTAACTCTTCGAGGTGATCCAAAACGTCGCCGTAGTGTGTCGAGAAGAGGTCTGCGTAGCGCGAAGCGAGACCTTCTAGGTAGCCACGATCACCGTCCTGGAAGAGATTAAAGTGAAAATTTAATTTGGACACAATCTATTTCCCAAACGCATATCCTAATCCTGATATGATGAGATGTGATATGATCTCATAAACAGAAATTGTGAAATTCTAAATTTAGACTACGTCATAATCACTCGTATATCCTGGACGTCTGTATAATATACAAAATACGTCTGTATAATACCCAGAACATGTGTATAATTCATAAGAAATATCCGTAAAATATCCATAACGTCCATATATCTAGAACGTCTGTATAATATATAAAGTATACATTATACATACGTTGTTTAATCAGTACAAGAAGCTTTTTTTCTGACTCTGAACATATGCGACGAAAATAATTTATAATATTTCTTTGACCCTTTGTGATTAAAATGTTTACCACAAAAACTCGTATCAAAAAAAAAGGAAATAAAACTCATAAATCGCGGAATATCCAAATCCCAATGAAGAGTTTGCTTGTAAATTGGCGTTTCTTATTGCCTTGCACGTTGTGTATAGTCCAATCCTTTAGTTAAATTGAAAGTAGAGTATCTAAATAATAATATCGTTATAAGATGGTTTTTATTAATTATAAACGTTTTATTTTGTATCGAAACCCGTCGGAGACCTTACCAATATCTAATAGAAGCTCACTTGTTATATCAATATTACGATGTTCCGTACTCAATAAAAATAATAAAAATGACTTAAAGAAAT
The DNA here is from genome assembly GCA_039881145.1 of Druceiella hillmani. Taxonomy (NCBI): domain Eukaryota; kingdom Metazoa; phylum Arthropoda; class Insecta; order Lepidoptera; family Hepialidae; genus Druceiella; species Druceiella hillmani. The sequence goes on along the minus strand of JAYKKI010000017.1, from coordinate 35,480,793 downwards.
ATGTCCCACCAACCTTTAAAACCTTTGTGCAAAATGTATGTCTTAAAAACCTAGCGAACAAATGGGGAGTTAGGCGAGCGAAACTAATAAAGTTCCGCGCTTTGGGGCACAAAACTCTAAAAAGTAAGGGAGTAAGAGAGGGTGATTATCCCTTTTATTCCCTTACATGTAACTTTTTTATAAATTAGAGAGCTAAAGGACTCGAAGCATAAGTGACTTCATACAAAACATAGAAGGTATTTGTTTTCGTAATCTGGATGTAAACGTAAAGTTAGTAACTTTTTATTTTAATGCATTATATAAGCGAGATAGCAGACGTCTACGATGTGCTCTTTTTGAAACACGTGTAAAATTATTAAAATAAATTTATAGTGAATAACACTTATTTACTTTATAAATATGTATTAGAATTTTGAAACTAAAAATATTCTTGAAAGACTTAAAAAAAATTACAAATAGAAACGCAATATTTTTATATTTCGATGACAATTAAACGGACTAAGTTCTGCCCAAATTAATAGTGAAATAGTAAAAAATATAAATTTTTCTTAACTTCTGCACATCATTTTGAATGAAAGCTATACATTTAAATTGGATTCGTCGATAGTTGCCATGTTTCGCAAGATTTTACTTTCCGACGTAAAAGGTATAATGTTTAGCGAAATTTTCCACTAAATAAATTCAAAAAAGAATGCACGTTGACACAACGACATAGTTAAAAGCTAAAATCTCAAAAGCTCAAATAATCTCCATATTCGTTAGGACTGGAAATATGGTATATTAAATTTAATAAAAATACATAAATTAGTCTTAATCCCTCCAATATTATTTGCTGGTACTAAATAATACAAAAATACATACATTTACATTTCGATAATTATAAATATATTTATCGAATTCATCACACTTTGTCTGTTTTGCTGGTTTGGGTGCTTTTGTAATGAATTCAATTATAAGTATACTAACAAATTATAGGTTTTGCAGAAGGTTTAAAGAAAAGTTTGGGACAGACTATATCTATCTTTTATAGGACAGACTATATGTTTAAACAACGGTAGTTGTTTTTAAGCGAAAATGCGAAGTTTAGATCAGTTTTTCAATGCTCGTTAAAATAAATAGTATAAAAATTTAAAGTGTCTTCGACAAATAATAATTGATCCTTCACAACTTACAATTTGGATTAGTAGTTTATAAAAAAATTAAAAGATCATTGGAAGAAAACAAAAATAGAAAGAAATACAATTTTGATGACGTTCGGTACGGTTCATTCGCGGATGCAGAGAGGAAGCGGAAAATGGAAACGGACTTACTCAGCAGAGAAATATTACGAGTACATCGTGTTAAGTGCAGGACTACGTTAACTAAAAAAAACATTGTGTGTGTGTATGCAATTTACACACTGTAGAAGCGAAACTTCAGAAAAGTAACCAACGAGAGAATGAGATAAGTATAGAGTATGAAGAGTAGGATAATTGTAAGGTTTATTTTTTTATAATATTTTTACCACGTTTAGAAGTTATTTTACATTTTATTTAACATATATTACATTACATATTCTTCAATCCCCATGTTTTCACTTTGAACAAATGACACAGGAGGCTTACGGTAACTAAAATAGGAAACAAATGTTTTAGTTTCAATTTGATCTATATATCTTTGAAATACACCGTCAATTACTGTTTTAACAAGTATTAGACAGTGTGCAATACAGATACACACCGACGCTTGCTCTGTCGCTTTAGCTCGGCAATATACAGGCGCACATATAGGTACAATGCTTAATAGACGAGAGGAAAATACACGAAGCATGGCACAAAGAGGAGACCTAAAATTCAAATCACAGCGATTCTAAAGAAGCTTCATTTCGTTTCTTTGTCGTGACGCATTTTCGTTTCATCATTAATTACACCCGTCATTGACGAAGTCTAAAACTAGTATTTTCTAAAAGTTTATCCGTCCTTATCCATCGTTTTCAGTTAAAGTGTCAATAATGTTAAAAGTTGAATAAGTTTATATTATATATTACTTTATACAGTAAACTGTTGGTTTACGTTAACGTACTCGTACATATAACGTTACGTTATAAGGAGAGTAGAGAGAGAAAATATATGCGCTAACAAAGCTGTGAGTAATGCTAATCCAGAATACATTAAACTAAGAGAATGCATTAAGCTTTTGCTCACTAGATGAAACTAACATCCCCACATTTAATAATTACGAAAAATTAAATGAAGTTGGTTGATGGAAGTGCATATTTTGTAGGTTATGTATTAAATTTTAAATTCAAATTTACGTATGTTGCACGATTGTCTGCTCCATAATTAGCACTATTCGAATAAAAACTCATTACTTCAACTCGTGCTCAGCAACGTCGCTATGAGTTACTGAAGTCCTGCGCAAATATCATTTTTCACTCACGTCACGATTTAATTTAATATGCATAAGGTTGTCAAGGTGAGTTTGACGCTAAGGGTAGTTTGAAAGCTCTCATTTCATTTTATTACTAATTTTACCGTGTCCAAAATGTAATAATTTAAATTAAAAAGCTCTTCTCGCATGTAATGTGATTATATTTATTTTACTAACGACATTAAAAGTTTTATAATTTACGAGACCACATTCAACGGACTAGCGGGTAGCTAAGTATGCATACTGAGTAGAAAATTTCTGGCTGTGTCCTCGCATTGAGGCATTAGACAACGAGTATCAAAAGAATAGGGAAAAATGTAAACTTATTTAATTATTTGATATGATTTATTTAGCATTCACAGGTATTGAATATATTAGGCATTAATTTTGTAGAAATTCATTATTCACAATTAAATGAAACTACGTGATGTAGTATTATTTCTACTTCCTTTAAGTTCTTTACTACGACCTAGGTTTCGTTGTATTACAACATCTTCAGGTGAGCTATTAGCAAAGATAATGTAATACAATGAAACCTAGGTCGTCGTAAAGAACTTAAAGTAGAAATAATACTACATCACGTAGTTTCATTCAAGTGTGGATTCACAGGTATTATCAATCCATATATATATATATATATATATATATATATATATATATATATATATATATAATCTGCAAGGTCGAACGTGTAACTTTTTATATAAAATCACTTCGTTTAAAAAAAATGGTGTCTAATGCCACGATACGAATATGAATTTTAGAATTATAATTCTGGATTATTTACTTAGGTTCTAATTTCTTAACGTTTGATTCTTGCGAACTTTTGTCTTACGTAAGGTAGTAGCAATAAGTTTTACTATTTTATTAACAATCCGAAATAATATTTGCTTGATATCGAATAGTTACCACTTTTCTATTTCAGTGTCAATTTTTTTTTATATTTTCCTTAAAGATAATTACGCATTTTTAAGAATATATCAAAATAACATAAATTCTACTTTTAATGTTAGATAATAATACTTTTCGCACAATAAGTTCATTACATATTCATCAATATGTGACTTTGATATATTCAACAAATATGTAACTCAATAATTTTCTCTTAAATTTATCGTTATCTTAAAATTGAAAAAAAAACTTCTACTACCAATTATTACTAAGTAATCTTTTGGAGATAATTATAAGAAAAGTAATTTTCCAATTTGTTCCGTTTATTTGAGGCGTCACCTTAATAATCATTATCTTAACACTTTTTATATTATTTCCAAAGTTTTTCCACGTTTAATCTATTGGTTGTTTATTTGCAATACAAAAGACAAATTACGTTAACTTATTCCATTTGTGTAGATATTTTGTTTGTAGATAAAATAAATAATTTGTTTCGTTACAAAGATCCGCGCGTAAGATTTGGCTAGCGATTTATGCCGATTGTCTGGTTTAGATAAAAGGATTGCATATAGAAGAAGCGTATTCTGAATGTAGATTTTGCCATAAATAACGATTGTTAATCTTTTAGCTGTAAACGTACAATAGTATCCATATGTATATTGTATACTATCTAAAGCTGCCGATCCTTTAAATATTCGTGTTTTAGTTAACTTGTTAACCCCTTTTTCTAATTTAGATAACAGTTCTAAAGCTTAGAGACCCCGACTGATATAATCTGCACAACCTTTATCTTCTTTTCAATGTATTTAAACAGGACTTATCTTGAATCGAAATTCTCAACCTTCAGTGTAAATTGACCTTATGAATGAATCATACAACTCCTTGCAACGTTTACTCGCAACTTCATGCAAAGTTACCAATGAATGATTAATTAATTAATCCAACCTGTATACTGTAACGTGTCATCATATTTAAAGGTAGTTGGAAAACGTTTTTCGTGTCTTAACTTCGTGCCAGGTATGTTTTCCTTTTTTTTGCGTTTCAAATTATGTTCCCGTCTTTCGATTATTGAGGTTTTTTCTTTGCGTCTAAATTATTATTTTGCTATTTCATATTTCGTTTATTATTTTTGTGCACCACATGTAAGTAATCACTGTAAAAGTAATATAGTAATTAGGAGTGTTTGAGTTACGGGAGGTTTTTTGACAATAATTATTTTTTTTGCGGTAACAAATTGTAGTTGTATTTTGACCCAAATATAATAAATACACCATGCTATAAACAGGATGATCATATATACCATTATTTGTATAATAGACTGCCAGTTATCTGCTGGACTGAACTATTGGCTAAACGAATGAAGGTAAAAAAACATCATTATATTAGGGATTAATTTATTAATATTAATGTTAAAAATTATGAGGGAAAAATGATATTATTGAAAAAAGACGACTTTGGACGATCTGGGTATTGACAATGAATGCATTGACTTCGGAATCCCATTCATTCTTAGCAGTTATCTGGCAGCGTAGAAAAATGTTAATGGCAAAACATGTTTTTATATTATGTTTCATAATACACGTCAAGCTATGTATAAAGCAAACGTTATCTTTTATCATAAACAAATACACGTTTATTAATAAAATATTCTAAGAGAAATTAATGTAATATGTATTTATTTAATAAGGAAAATAACCATAACGGTTATTTACCTTATTGAATAAAGACTGAGATTATTGAAGAGTTATTTGTGAATTAATAAACGCGCTGATGAAATTGAATATCTATAAAACATTAATTAAGATAAAAATGTTAGTTATATTTCTATATTAAGTTTCTACTCAGCAATTAGCTATTGTTAATTGCATGTGGCGGTCTGATTTTCCTATAACTTTGAAAATCATTAGTTACAAGCAATTATTGAATGCATAATAATATTTAATTATTGCAAGAAATTATAAATGACGTTAAGTGTGTAAAATTAAATTCATTGTGAAAATTGTAGAAGAGCACTTACGCATAATCAATAACAACGATAACAAAAACATCTGATAATTGTTTTTTTTATAATTGGCAATTAATTATTGTTCAAATTTTTTATAATAAAATATTGATTTCGAAGAGTATATTTTTAAGGATAAAATAAATAAAAAATATAATACAATGTAAACTATTTGAAAATGAAACTCAGGGGACAGAGTATTTTCTTTCGTTATAGAGAGTTTTCGCTTTCGTATTTTATTTACGCACTCCACGTGCGAACATAAAATACATAATTTATTTTTTGATTTCAAATTGTTTATTCACAAAGTTGTTTTATTTACAAAGATATTTAATCAGTTCTCTTATTCTTATAGCTTACATGTGTTTCTTACATTCTAAAATAATTATTTAAAATAATCCGTCAATTTCTATCGAATTTGTTTACTATTCCAATAGCTATTTTGTATTTTCTTTTGTACGAAAGCGATAGTGTGTTAATGGTCAATTTCACCGAATAAACACGTATGCCTAACGAAAACAGCAGTAATGAATGTACACAATAACAGCAATAAAACTGTGTCTATTCATTCTTAGAATTGTCGGCATTCGTAAAGATAATTTCAAAGTGTATGTGAGTCTATTGGTAATAAATATGTACGAGTGGTAATAAACAACAAAGAAATGTTGCCGTCTAAACAATGTCTTCTCGTTCGTAATAGAGAATGGCGGGTTCGTTACAAAGGGTAAATTAGTGTACGAGTTAGAAGGCAAACCAATTAAGAACAAGCAGTGTTTACGTTATAGAGAGTTTTTCATTATAAAGAGTATCATTATAAAGAGTTTAAATTGTATTTACATAAGTTCAGTAAAAGTTCGATAACATTAATGACCCCATAAAAATCTAATATGAAATATAATTAGTAATAAAATTAATAGATAAAAATATTTACATCTATGATTAAAAGTTTGAATGTTGTAGGATGTTTTACCCAATTTTTTTGAATAATATTACATATGTCATAGTAACTGAATTTGAAGTTAAAGTAAATTTTGCATATATTGCTTAAATAAATAATTTAACGCGAAGACGTAGCTAGGTTGGCGATATAGTATGATGTGAGGACAAACGGTAATCAACTTCAGAGGTAATATGCAAAACAAGGGCACAACTGTTATAAAATTAAATTTAACACGGTACATAGATAAACGTTTATCAAAAGGAATGTCCTTTTGATACAGCAAGATCGAGGTTGGATGCACCATCAAGGCGCCCCATTAATCATAAACGGAAGAGGAAATCTCTCTACTCTAGCGGTAAACCACTGATTTCCATGATAATCCCCTAAACAGCGGCAGGTCAAACGAATGGGTGTAACGGGCGCGTATTAATGCGGTCGCCGTGTCTCCGGTGCAGGTAACGAGCCTTCTTATGTCGAGGCTGAACCTATAAATAATTGAAGAGAGAATGAGGAAGCGAGACTGCCGGAAAAGCAGTAAAGGGAATAAACTATTATTACGCGATATCCGTCAGCCGTAGAGCGGAATGGCGCCGTAAGCTGGCGGATAAGTGATATTCTTTCTCTTATTTATGTGATTTTCTACTGGAATACATTTTTAACGTGACGGTTTATCGCGCCGACCGGACGACTTTCGTTTAAAGAATAAATGAGCAGTTTAAAAGCCGAAGACGATTCCTATTATAGTCCCTCATTGTATGTGTAGCGGGTATCGTTCATGTATAAGTTTATCATCAAAGAATACGGGTTTGAATTTCCCACGATCACAACATCTTATTAGTCAATTTTACATTCTTTATTTTGACGATATTAGTAATTTTTTAACTATTACATTTATTTTGCGTTAATTTGGTAGAAATTCAAAATTAAACTACGTGATGTACTTTAATAAAATTCTTTGCCACGACCTAAGTGTCGTTGTACGACTCCATCTTAAGTGAGCAATTTGTAAAGATTGACATTTTTTAACTTTCTTACTTTTTCCACTCGAAGGAATTTAATTTTTTTCTTTAAATCGAACTTGAGCCGAAATGTAGATGTGATAATAGCGTTTTACTTCAATATCTAGACGTGGGAGAGTATAATTACATCCGTTTCCTATTTATTGTCTATTACCTCCTAAACTTGTTCCGTCCTTTTTAGTTTGTCATATTTCACTGGATAAAGGGCGAAAATATGGAATTTCCATTCTTAATGACTTTCGCCGTTTGCGTAAGTAATATATTTCAATACACGATTTTAAAAGCAAATGTTATCGGAATTTTCAAATCTTATTTCAAATTTGTTTATAATAACTGAAAATGAATTTATTGGAATATATATATATATATATATATATATATATATAACACAAACATATTACAGCACATTAACTCTTATATTCATATGATTGACCTATTATTAATAAAATACTTTACTGTTTTTTACAATATATTTTTCAGTCCCAAGGCAATTAGGAAAAAGTCATAAAGGTAACGTCAATTTATAATTTAAATAACACAGTATAAAATATTACATATAATATATGGAATTATAAGATGTCAACTGATTTATGTTAATACAGATTAAAAACAAATTCTGAGACTGGATTTCTATATGAGGTTAACAACAGATATCCTTATAGAGAGAAGATTACCAGAAATTTTCTGTTTAAACATTTACACGCAGCGATGTCGATCCATTACAACTGGATACAATAATCGGAGAAAAAGAACATATGATAGTTAACATTTTAACGCATACAGTCCACTAAAAACGGTCCTATGAAAAAATTGGATTCGATTTTAACCGACTTTCACCGATGAATGTTACAAGTTACAATGCGCTAACGAAGAAAAGGATAAGAAGGCAGCAGGTATTTAGTCAACGGTAAGCATCTTAACTTGCGCGGTAATTTTGTGAAAAGTCGGCTTCCGACTTTTTGCCGCAAAATCGGCAGTTGGCAGCCGCAACTCAATACCAAACGAATGCAAAGTCGTTCGTCCGCATAGAGTTTCTGCGCATTTTCCAATTTACTTTAATTTTTCTGATGATCTGATATGTTTCTCTATGTTTCTTAATGTAATATGTGTGTTTCAAACTTTTATATGGACGTAGCCTCCGAGTGCAAGGAAACCATCATTTCATACATAGCAAATCTATGTTTTCAGATAGCCACTTTTCCACATAAGCTGAACCACTTTTTCATACATCCACTTTTCCATCTAATCTAAATTTAATAATGCACAAATTGAGTCGGTCTTCAGTCGAATACTGATGTATTCGTTTAAGTTAGTACCAAGAGCAATGCTGCATTTCGACGAGTTTTACTGTTCAATCCACAATTTTAGAATAACAATCACGAACGTCCTCAACGCATCGAGTAATTTATTGAGTCAGAAACTTTTACTCATTGATACAACTATCCAATGGGATAGTTGTATCAATGAGTAAAAGTAATTATAAAAGAGGCAATTAAACTATTTGCTTATTTATTCTAAGGGCAAACTATAAAAAATTATATATTTATTACTTTTTACATTTCAAATTAAAAAAATGTGTTATAGATATCAAATAGTAAATTTTGCAGGCTCAAGTTGCTAAGGTCCTATATCAAAAGAAGTAATTATATAATATCCACTTAGCATTAACTATTTGTTTTAATATATTTTAATCTCGACGATGTTCTCTCGAATGGCTAAATTGTCGCAAGGCACTTCGTTATCGAGCTATATCCAAGCGAACTGACGGAAAATATAATTACGGAAATGAAGATTGAGAACACAAAGTTACACAGAATTATCAAACAAATAAATTATTTGTGGATTCAAACTTTGAATACAAAGTTTTCGAATCACGCAATGCATACTTAAGGAAGAAATTTCTCGATATAAACGAGTGGCAAAGAGAAATACTCTCGTAAAATTATTGGCAAAGATTCACGTTGCCTCAGGGGTGAAAAGTCAATAAACCCCAGGTGCGCATGAGATCTGTTTGTTTCTTGAGTAATAAATAAATAAACAGATAGGAAGATATTTTGAAAATAATCATTTTGCTTCGAAACCACTTTCAAAACGTTTTATTTAATAAACTTCTGACAATCCTAATATTATTAATGTGAAAGTGTTTCGTTTGATTGTTTATATGATACGCCTCTAGGTCGTATGGCGGAATGATCTTACCAGTGATTTGGCTGGCGTGGATTACTAATATCACAAAAAGTTGGGTTTGGATCAATCACGCCTCAATGGTTGGGTAAAATTTACAAAACTTGGTATAGATATAGTTCACGATGCTATTTAACAAATGCGCTACAAATCGAGAAGTAGAATAATTGTTGTAAGATGAAACTTGGTGTTTTTCCATCAATAATATACTACGATTTGTAAGTAAATAATGCAATAAGAATATTTAAGAGAATAGTGTTTCTATCTTCGAGTTAAAGATGAATGTCACTGCCTTAATAAGCCACGACTCTACAGGTAATACATGCAAAGACACAAACAAAAAGCTCTCCAAAAGCTCATTTTATTTCTTAATTTGTCTTTAATGTATAAAATCCATTAAGTGTACTCATTGTTACAGCAGACATCTATTCCAATCAATTAAATCACTAAGTTAAAATATAATGTAAAACATATTGAATTCTGAAAAAGACTGCAACACACACAGTCTGTGTGTAGAATGCAAAAATACAGGTAATCAATAATAAAATATGAAACTAACAAAAAACCACTCAAGCACGAGTAGAACTCGCACTACGAAGGTTCTGTATACATTTAGGTATTTATAAACATTTAAGTTGCAAAGAAATACTATACTTAAATGCTAAATGATAATATTTCATTTAGCGTTTAAGTATAGTATTTCTTTGCAACTTTTTACAAATATTAATTTTTCCCAAACTAAATACATTGCCTATTATACCTTTCACATGCGTAAAAAGTGATGCTTATTTAAAAAAATATAAGACCTAGGATAACCAGTTTGATTTCCTTGTAATGTACTAGTCAGGTTTTACATGGTGCATATTTAAAAAATTATGACATCCATAAAACCCATATATTTTTAATAACTTTAGGTTGGATAGTTTCTTAAATAAGGAAGGGAACTTTTCCCTATTTTTCAATACAGTCTAACGACATAATACCAAAACTATTTTTGGAACCCTGGAACAAACATATTTTTGGAACCCCTGTGACTAGCCGTTCAAACAATATCAACACTATATATATGAAATTTAAAAAAATGTTTTTAGAATATTTAATGTGTCTCCCACAAAATTTTCAACAATATTCAACACCATATATGGAAATTAATAAAATGTTTTTAGAGTATTTAACATGTCACCCACAAAATTTTCAACAAAATTCAACACTATATATGGAAATTAAAAAAATGTTTTTAGAGTATTTAATATGTCTCCCACAAAATGTTCAAAAAAATATGTTCGAGTTTTAGCTATTGACATATATGGGGGTTAATATGTTTTAATACTATATCACATTTCATGATTATACGTTAAACAGTTGCTGAGAAAAACGGCTGTAACGGACGGATACAAAGACACGTGAGTGATCTTGTATGTGTTTAGTTTCTTCTTTTGAAGTATGGAACCTTAAAAATAATGAATAACAAGAAATCAATAGAAAGGATAGGATTTGGGAGGAGAAATCAGGAAGGAAACAATAGAGATTTACGAAAGGGATTCCTGTTTCAGACGGTCGTTGAATGCGTGAATTGAGCATTTTAGAAATCAGAATCCAAGTTATCTAAAGGTTTGGTAGTATAAATTGTGAAGGAATATTCGTAGAAGGAGGTATCATGTTTGGAGGTTGGCAAAGTAAGGAGATCTTCAGAGCAAATTCCAAGACCATTCTTTTCTAAAACTGAAAATATAGACCTAAGATAATAGGCGCTACGGGAATATTTCCGTTCATTAAAGAGAAGGCAGATAATATACAGATTGCATCGGTAGTGTACCTCTATTTTATTAATATAACCTAATACTATTTATAATAACTATTTTTTTTTGAAGTCGATTTTCTAAAAAAATCGTTTTATTTTAGAATTTTTAGTGATTAATCATCTACACCCAACATCTAATTATCTTCTTTCTTAAAATATTGTATAATTTTTTTTAAAATAGCTAATAAAGCTAGTGACTTTAACCTCTTTGTCTAAAATTGGTTATAAAAATATATAGAAGTGAAGTGATATCAGTAGCCGCGAGTGATCAGCTGTTAGTAATTGAGAAGCTCCGTTCTCTATATCCGAAGTCCAACATCAGATCTTGAAAAGTAAAAACTACCAATTACAAATATCTTAAATCATAGGTGATTTACTACCATCCGTTAAGGAGTTGCATATTTGATATCCAGAATGCATCAGTCCCTTACCTGAACGATGATGTAGTTATTTTGCAAAGTAAAAATTACCTGTAGCAAAAGTCTTGAATCAATTGAATTTACTACCATCCATTAAAGAGTTCCATTGTACATCTCCAGAACTCATTATCAGACATTGAACTAGTCAATGGTGTAATTATTTTGCAAAGTAACAACTACTCGTAACAAATATCTTGAATCAATGTTGATTTACTACCATTCAGTTAAAGAGTTCCGCTTCTCATTTCCGGACTTCATCATCAAATAATCATCATATTTATAAGGGAACACCTAGCTGATGTGCTCTTTCAAACTAAAAAAAATAGGCAAATCGCCCCAGAAATCTCGGGGAAATCGGTGTATATAAAAAAAGATACGCATCAAAACATGAAGCCTCCTCTCTTTGTGAAGTCGGTTAAAAAATTAATTTAAATAGTGCATAGTCCATCATATCAATATACGACAGACAATAATTAATAATAATAATAAAGTAATTAATAATAATTTAAAAGTATATAAATTTACTAACCCATTTGCTATTAAAAATTCTAAACACTGCCCAGTCAAGGGAACTAAATTAGGAAAACGACATTTGGACAAAATACTAGAAAATATTAGTTACATATATTTGTAAAACATCCCCATAAATACGAAGAAATTTTTTTGTTTTCATGATATCTAAAGTCACATTTACAATCCCATTATACACTATGCGAAGGAACGTCACATTCGTATTACAAAACTGAAATTCGTAAATTCCGACAAATAACAGTCTTAAAACAAGAACGACATTAGAAAGCAACAAACAGATTGTAAACACCAATGAAACCTTAAAAAACCCTCTCTAAATCAACATCAATTTACTACCAAATTCATTATGGCCCGCTAATATATTCTTTATTTCCATTTATAAACGGAAGTGGCCATTCGGAAGTCGAGACGGCAGTTTGCTCGGCCAAAAGCTCCCGCGGCTCTCGAAGCTCAGTTTTGCTTTTTAAGTGGATTAAATTGCTTTTCGCTCGTAAAACCGACAAGTGTTCGGAGTGCTAAGAATTAAAGTAACTGTTCAACTTTTGCATCGGTAATGAGCATGTTTGTGTGTAGGGCTGAGGACAGTACGCCCCACTTGGGTAGGCGGATTACACTTTTTTCAACGCAAAGCTTTTCTGGCGTGTTGATATTAATAAAGTTCCCATCCGGGGAAACTTTTGAGAAGTCAGCCTGAATACATATTTTAAAAATATGTTTATTTAGATATTTCATTTGTTCGGAAACTTTTACGATGACTGACCACATGTTTCCGTTTTACTATCAAAATAATTCCGAATCGGGTATAATTTTAAATATGTTAAAATATATATAAATTTTTATAGAGACATATATTTCATCGCTGGTATCTTTATTTTCGCTACCTCATTTGATACCCATAATTTTTTCTGATTGTATCTTTATACGATACCAATTTTAGGCCTAATTGAAGGTAATGAAAAATAAATGTAACAATATTCATTTTACAACATATTGCCATTTACTTTATTTTTAAAGATTACTGTAAATCTCAGAAATCTAAAATTTTTACTATCAAAAATCCTGCCTGCTATTTGCGGATAACATTAATATTTTTTTAGCTAGATGTATACACTAGTAAATAAGATTTTTGGATCGCTGGGAATGGGTTACAGATCACTTATGTCAATGACTAATGATGATCTATTGTCGACGTGAGCTCCTATGCCAACGTATTGAGATAATCGGTTTAGCAATCAAATGTGATTCGCGCTTTACTTTTCGTGAGTATTTAGCATATGTAGTGAAAAAAAATTGTTCACTACATACGCTATCAGTATTGCCTATCGATAGGTACTTCCGACAATCGTTTCAGTATTGCCTAATGATTGGTAATTCCGACAAATTACAATAATTAATTGAAACTAACTACGTGATGTAGTATTATTTCTGCATTATTTAAATTCTTTACCACGACCCAGGTTTCATTGTATTACAGTATTTTCAGGTGGGTAATTAGCAAAGATATATATATATATATATATATATATATATATATATATATATATATATATATATATATATGTGTGTATATATATACATAAGATAGCAAAGATTTTTAAAGATTATAAGATGTCATTTAATTGTGAATAATGAATTTCTACAAAATTAACACCAAATCAATAATTAATATATTATTAATGACTTCAGTGCGATGCAAGTTAGAAGCAATCTCAGTTATTTGGAGTCCGTATGAACAAAACCTGTACAAAAGACGTTCTTTCGATATTTTTACGTAAAACGGTAGGGCAACTTCCCTTTTCCATTTTTTTAAAATTTTCTCTTGGGTATGCTAGGTGACTACATTTTGAAGCAAAGAAGCGGAACTCCCTTATTAAAATTATTTTTTGAAGATAAATTGAAAAACTAAGTCGATTTTATTAGCCAGCCTCTCGCTCTTCATACTTGACAACGTTTCCACAGTTTAAAATCGTTCAATTGCTACATTAGCGGCGAAGGGAAAATAATCTTACGTCGGTAAAGACAGAAAGATCCATGATATATTATAAGTGATTTACTCCAGTATTGCTGCATATGTAAGGAACAATTCACAAAATAAGAGATTGTAAAATTTTTCAGAAAACATCCTAGAGATAATTGCGGCGAGGACAAAAAGCATTTTCCGAGAAGAATACAGAAGTCGATATGAATACAATGAAATATCCATCTTATCGCAAAACAATGCTTACTTTTGCTCATATTTGCAATAAAAATTATAAGTTATGGGGAAGAAAGGCATTTAAATAATGGAACTTTAAAAATAAAAACACAAAATAAAAAGAACAAAAACCATATAACACTAAACCAAATCACATAAAATAGATAATTTTTGATTTAAAATATTTCGTCATACAACAATGCCTTGTTTGCCTTCTCAGTATCTAGTATTAAATGATAGGGGGGGAATTTTATCTTCCTGCTTTATTTTCTTTGTTTTTTTTAATAAAGTTTGAACTCATCTTTTGAACGTTCATTCGAACAGACGAAGTAAAACAGTATCCACACGCCAAACCCATAAAACATTTTAATTACAAAGCCACAAAAAAGTTGACACACAAAGTCCACCATGCTTTTCAAATACGCGAGTATTTGAACGTACGGCCACATAAACAAGACCACATAAGTAATAAAAAGAAAGCATAAAAAAAGCAGAAAAACAAATAAATATTTTTACGACTCCACCGGCCCACAGCGACCGACACTGGTCGCAGTATGCGTGAGATACGCCGACTCGCCGTTGCAATTAACCTTTCTCTCACGCACGGCACAGTGTCGCTAGAGCCACGACTCGTTTGCAATTTTTTTTATGAAATATTCAGTGTTGGTTTTGTATCCAATTTGTATGAGGCGGTTTTAGACGCAGCCCATTAGGGCGGTCGCGGCCCTCGGGCGGTTCGCGCACGTTCATTAGAGTAAAAAGAAGCGCGTATACAGAGATAGATAGATGGCTGCGTAAATGCGCGTAAGTATCTGACTTTACTCCTCTTAATTACGTCGGGTCAACGTAAAATCTACGCGCGTGATGATTACAGGGGCGTAGCGTGCTTTTTATTTTCCTTTTTATGTCTCACTCGCACATTCGTTTGGAAAAGCCGCGGTCATTCTTTGTATTGGCATTGTCGTAAAATTTAATTGTTCTCGTCCAAACGTTTCCATTCGCATCCTACTCAAGCTAATAAAATTATTGCTTCCAAAAATTATTTATTTAGTATACATACAGTCAAAATAATTCGGAGTGAGATGAGTTTCTTAATAGAAAGAAAAACTTTTCCACATTAAGGTTTAGGATACGAAAATATGAGCAATGATTTGTTTATTGAATTACTAGTTATATTTTTAAATAAATATTGTTCATTACTTGCCCATGAAAACCACGATCCAATATCGATTTTGATCAAATTTGACAAATGAAATTGTTTGCAATAAGATGAACCTAAAAACACCATTTTTAAACTGGTATGGAAAAATTTAAAGTTTTTAAGTTTTTTAAACAAAGGGGTAAGTCGGGAAATGATCTACTACTAATGGAAAATGGAATTACCATCTGGATGAAATTAATGGCGTGGTCAATTAAATTTTATAATATTCTTATTCGTTTGATTAATATTTATGTTACTGGTCTTTCAGTAGTAATGTTTCCTACATGTTTTTTATAAAATATATGATCTATAAGGATAGAGGTCGCCAATTATCAAAGCTACAGGTGGGTAGAAAGCAATCTTTGCTAATTGCCCACTTGAAGATGTTGTGATACAACGAAACCTAGGTAAAGTACTTAAAGAAAGTAGAAATAATACTACATCACATAGTTTCATTTAATTGTGAAAATATATTGAGTTCGAAAATATGTTTTATCGGAAGTCATTGCATTATTTAGGCAAGAAAATATCATGAAATTCTATATATTATAACTGTTCATTTTTCAAGCGCAGGTTTTTCTGTTTCTCTTATATTTCGACAATATCATTCTAAAATCTAACAGCTACTTTAATATACCTACCGTTAAACTAACACAGTTCATATTTTATAACAGGGAAATCTCTTAAATATTTTCAGCAATTCCAATATTTCTACAAAATAGCAAGTATATTACAGTTGATTTACTTTACACAATATATTAAATATTTCTGCTTTTTAAGTTTTGTAACGCATTAACCAATTTCAATGCGGATTTTGATGTACAATTTTTTAAGTGACAAAATAAAAATTTATGACAAATATAAAACTGAAACAATTATTAAAATCGACCAAAATCGCGAAATAAGTATAATAAAAATATTATAAGCATATTCGTTATGCACTTCGTCATGCAAATTGACTCTTAATAAAAGTGAGTCAGCATAACGAATATTAGGTATATTGTCTAAATGTTTTTCGTAATAAAGTGAGTCAGCATAACGAATATTAGGTATATTGTCTAAATGTTCAGTATGCTGATAACTCAAACTCATTGATTATATTCAAATCTTTTATAAATAATAAAATTTTATAGAATTTCATATATTTTATAGCATATAGTAAAGAAATTTCGTACATAAATGATAATGCAAATTGCGATGTTTTTTTAATGGTTCAGAAATTATGTAATATTGTAATGGTAAATTTTCAAAACTGCTGATAAAAAAAAATTAAATAATTGTAACGTGTGACATGACATTATATATAACTGAATATATTTGGCGTTAATTTTGTAGAAATTCATTATTCACAATTAAATGAAACTACGTGATGCAGTATTATTTCTACTATCTTTAATTTCTTTACCACGACCTAGGTTTCGTCGTATTACAACATCTTCAGGTGGGATATAAGCAAAGATATAAGCAAAGAATCTTTGCTTATATCCCACCTGAAGATGTTGTAATACAACGAAACCTAGGTCGTGGTAAAGAAATTAAAGATAGTAGAAATAATACTGCATCACGTAGTTTCATTTAATTGTGGATTATATATAACGAAAAACTTTATCGATTTTAGATTTTCTCAAATGAAAACAACGAAGTTTTCTCTTACGTATTCATTAAACATAATTTATCGCTCACACCTGCACCAGAACTAGCGCACCACACACCGAATTATCTAAAGCAACTAAATACACCGGCAGCGTCGCTAACGAATCTCCCCGCACGTATGTCGCCCGCGCGCCTCTACGACAATTTTGCCAATTTGCATAAATATTACAATTTTGCGCCGCAGCCCTGCTTACCGCCGCCCGCCTAACACTCGCGGAAACCGCTTTCACGCCCTCATATCCGATTTTCGACGCCCGTATCAGTTTTTATTACATACGCTTGGACCATTGTTCAAAATAATAATTACTAAGGTCATGCTGACTGCTAAATTGCAAGAAGACCAGAATAAAAGCTTTTTTTAGGGCCAAATTAAAGAGTTGATATTTGTATACCACACTGATCGAGACAAAAAAATACGGAACAATTCCCTTCATTTCAATTTCAAGTGAATATTTATGTACTTATACTAAATAACTCTAAAAATGTTTAACTAAGAATAAATCTTGAAATATCGACCAGGTAGCAACCTTTTCGTATGTAATGACGAACTATCCAAAACACAAAAGCAAACTTGAGAATTTTGCTTTAAGAGCTCATTAATTCTTCTTATGTATTTGATAAAGAATAATGACGCGATTTCTGTCACAAGCAGAACTGACTGCTTTGTTGAATATATATATTTTTCAAATAAAACCTTTCACGATAATTTCGTTGACATAAACCGCTCGTAATAGTTTCGCTTTTGTTTTACGAAATGCGGATGATCTTATATTGTTTTCAACAAATTTCTTAGTTCGCAATGAGACGTAATATATTTCTTTGGACAATTATTAGTTTTTTTATCGTAGCATATTGACAAATGTAATACTAGTCGTTACTTTAAAATACATACAACTATCTAGAAGCTAGAGCCTGTCTCGCTCAGCATACTCCAGATTAGGGGTTGCAGGATCTATAGTGAATCAAAAGCCATAGCTGTAATCAGAAATCTTCCTAATTTATAAGCTTCCGTAAGCTATTTCTGGAGCAGATGTTACGTTAAAATTTCTGACCTTTCTACTTGTTTGTACTACTCTACTGTAAGCGTCATTTAGCAACACCTACTGTAAGCGTCATTTAGCAACACCTGTTTAGAATGTGATCCAATTTAAATCTACTGTAAGCGTCATTTAGCAACACCTGTTTAGAATGTAATCCAATTTAAATCTACTGTAAGCGTCATTTAGCAACACCTGTTTAGAATGTGATCCAATTTAAATCTACTCTATTGTAAGCGTCATTTAGCAACACCTGTTTAGAATGTGATCCAATATAATTTACATATATACTTTGGCGACCTGTATCCTTATAGATCATTGGTATTCAACCATATCCGTTTATTGATATTAATAAACATAAATAAAAAAACTAAATAAATAACTCGCACCCTTTACACGCATAGGCGATTTATTTAAATAAAATGTCAATATGGTTATTATGGTTACCTTACAGATTAAGAAGTAATTTGTAGAGGATAAATCAAAATAAAAGATATGTTCCTTCTTTTTTTTCTTTAGTCACATTCTACCGCAGAGGTCTCCCTCATTTTATACCACTACTCTTGATTTATATTTTTTTCCAAACATTTCAGCTGCTCTTTTGATGTCATCGTACCGACACATATTTGGTCTTTCGTGTGGGCGCTTTTCTTCCCACGGTCTCCATTCCACCACGAGTTCTGCTTCCTGATGAGGTGGTCAGCCCACTGCCACTTAAGCTTCGCAAACGTTTGATGAGGTCGGTGTCCCCGCTTTCTTTTGTTCACCTTTAGGTATTTTAGTGTGACCCCTACCAGTTTATTTTTAATTCTACCCTGAGCCACGATGAGCTTGGTGAGGATTTCTTTTGGTAAACGCACAAATTTCAGTTCGAAATGTAAGTACTGGTTGATAAATATATATATATATATATATATATATATATATATATATATATATATATGTATGTATATATATATATATATATATATATATACGTATGCACATACACACACATATTTACTAGCGATCCGACTTGCAGTTTTCATCGTTTTTCACGAGTGTTGTCGTATTGCGTTGTATCACGTATTAATATATAGACATATTATGTATAAATTTTAGCTTTCTTCACTTCTTTTCCATATAACTTTAAATATGCCAAATCCCTCACTCCTCTCTGGCGCAATATGCTTGAAAAGGGGTACAAAGTTTGCTCTTCACGTACCTATATTTACCTATATATTAGATTATACCCTATATATATTTCTCGTGAGTTCATCTACCTACTAAGTTTAATAAATTTATGGATAAATATACGTAAAGTTGCTATTTATTGCAACTTTAACGTATATTTACATATATATGTACCTTCTTGAGTATTTTCTTCTCATTAACCTTAGTTGTACATTACAAACACCTAGTGAAACGCAATCGTTTGCAATCCACCGGTAGGACTGCAAAGTATTGAGAAAAAACACTAACAACTAAATGAAAAATATTTGTTTTTTTTAAGAAAAAAAATAATTCATTATTTCATTTGAAAAACGTACAAGCGGTTAATAAATATTCAAAAAAGGACAGGTCCATTATTGAGAATTAAGAATATCATATAGACACACTAAACACAAACGTTTAGAACACAAGAATATACGAGCATACAGTTAATCTAATGGAATGACAAAAATTTGGTATAAATTGAGTTAAACTTAACTTCATTCAATAGAGATATACTATATTTAGATATTCTGAGGAAAATTCATAAATATTACGTTTTCTAAAATTTTTCATAGTATATTATGTCTAATGTTTCCTTTGACCTAATAGTTAAGTAAATAAATGAAACACTTAAAACCAATCAAACTAAATTAACGAATATCTTCACAAAAACAGTTTAACTTATTATTTGATCTAATCTCCATACATGGCTGCATAGAAGGCTGCAGTAATGCAGTTAGCGCTATTTTGCACGTATATATATATATGTATATATATATATTCTCCTCATCTATACATATAATAAAACTGAAACAGAGGGGATTTTGTGGGTGGAACATATTTTAAAATGATTGATTGATTTAGCATATAGAATGATAGTAGAAAACAGAAAACCTGTTTTTAGATTTTTTGCCTATCTCTTCACCAGTCTGTGCGTTAATTTGTTCTTCAATCACGCGAAATCTACTAAACGGATTTTAATATAATTTTGTATAGTAATGGTTTATATCTTCGAACAATACGTAGGATCCTTTTTATATGGATATTACAGATATTTTTCGTACAAAAGTATCATTTTATTTCATAAAAAAGTCGCGTCATTCGTTTCATAAAAAATTTCATTATATTTCACTGGGGTAAAAGATTTCAACGAAATATTGATGAAATATCCGACGAAATAAAAATATTTTGAAAAATAATTATATATTAGTAATATGATATACCATAATATTGGTATATTAAAGAAGAAAATATATGTATTACATAAAATTGCGTAATATGAATCGATTGCTTTCATAACTTCATCTGAAAAACCGAGCTATTTAGATTCAGATTATTTATGGTTCAGCAGAAACAGCCCTAAGGTCGCGTCAATTACCTGTAAACCACAAAATACTCCGCGATAACGTAGACAAAATTTCAGATTTACGGCGACTATTAAGTTTGTTATCGTACAGATCGGTTGAATATATACTAAAAGAAAATAGTACGCCGCTTACTTATAGCTTGATCTATCCAATTACTCGACGCCACAATAGTAAGCAAAACTATTACGTAAAATTGTAAAAGCTCTCTTTTACGACTTTGTTGATCTCGTTCTTTAGGACATAAAATAAGTTCACTTGTTTGTTATGTACGTTCTAGAAAGCATCGTTCTTAAAGATTAAATTGTGCTTTATTGCCAGAACCCATTTCATTTCCAAAAGTTTATTCTACTTCAATAATACGGTTAACTTTGTACTTTTACTTAATTCATTAGCTTAATAGCACTAACAGAGCATGTCTGACAGTTTACTGGTTGACTCCAGCAGATTAAGCATTTTATTTAGAAAGCGATCTTAACTTGAAATTGCGTTATCCATTTAAGAAAATAATTAAGTATACTTGGTTGTAGTTTACTAACGAGTCACATCAGTAATTATTTCGTTAGGATTATCACTACTAGAAGATGTCAGTATTCAAAACATAGATTATAATCTCAAGCACGACTCAATTTTAGGATCTTTTTTTTTCAGAAAAATCCCGTTTTAAGTTTTCAGGTTTTCATAAAATCAATTTTAGACCTTAGCGAATGAAATTTTACGTGTCCATGCTTTATACAAAGATCTTAATTAACATGTAGCAAAATAATTGAAAACAAATGTTTTTATGTATCACAATGTTAAATGGAAGAGATTTTTTTCCGTATAATGGAAAAATTAATATAATACCATTAAATAAATCAATCAATCAGCAGCCTGTGTTCGTCCTTAGGTGGACACAGTCCTCTCTAATGCACGTGTCGTTGGAGGTAAGGCCCAACGCTGGACTAGGGTTGGTGATGACATAGCGTAGCTTCTCACATCAGTGGCGCTGATTCACATCACTAGTCTGTAGCATTTTAGTTACGCTATTACAAACATCGCTTTAGTTCCGTTCTACGAGATAAATATTCTAAAATGATATTAAAGTCCATTTATCTTTTCCTTATTTGTAAGCCTCGTTTCCGAAATATTAAGCTATAAAGTGACCTAGAAAATTTTCTTTTCTAATTTTCCAACCAAGGGTTTGAAATTTTTAAAAAATACTACACATTATCATTTGATTATAATCTATTTCGCATGTACCGATACGCCCTTAACTGGTATTATGCATGAACTTATTTTTTGATATAAAAGAAACGTTGACTTCGGATTTGAATGAACGATATATATATATATATATATATATATATATATATATATATATATATATATATATATATATATATAATAAGACACGTTTTTCATTACACTTTGTATATATGTATATGTAATATATGTATAATCATATGTCAACATATACTATGATATAATTCAAAAATACTGTTAATACTGTCAAATGATAACAGCCTTCTTGAAATAATAAAAGGCGAAACCTTATCAACAGTCACGAATAAATATTTAGGAAAAAATATTTAGTATTTGATGGGCAGTACGAATATAAATCCTGAGTTCTTGACAATAGAGGGTACAGTTACAGGTAGACTGTGATAAATTGAGACGATATCCAATATTAGCGGTTGTTTCATTCGAATATTTTCTCTTAATTTGTCAACCAAAGGCGGATGAAGTTATAATTATTCTTTATTTATCTTAGTAAACAATAGTGAAGTGTCTTTTTAATAAAAATACTATTTTCTAAGTTTATAAACCAATACGCGATGATTCATATGGACAGGGTTCTGACCTCTGTATATCTTTCTTTGTGTTCCATGTAATATTACAGTGAAAACTCCATCTAAAAATGTTTATAATTTATTAGGTGACACGCAGTCAAAACGAAAATACAAAACAAAAAGTACAAAAGCAATCAAAATTACCAACAAAATGTATCAAAGCATATTGCCCCTAAGCTCGTTTTCCCCAAAAAATATTCAATATAAAGGCTTTTTTACTTTTAATGTTCACATATTTCTTGTATTCTAAATAATATTATAGTAGAAACTATTTTCCATCCAGACAAACATTATTAATGCCTATTCTTATACACTATGGGCGTTATCAGCACATTTAAAAATTTTAAACGACTATTGTGAGCCAAAACACCGGCATAAAGCCAAGAGAGCGAGAGAGTACATAATTGCCGAGAACGCTGTAGGCGCTAAGCGACTCGACTCGAGATTATTTCTTTTGAAGTTCTTTTGAGGCGGGCGGCGTCCTGTCTTAAAGACATTCTCCGCTTTTCATACGAAAATAGTTGGAAAGTGACGAAATTTATGCGCCCTACCGCGCCTCAAAAGGATGGGGCGACGCCGGCTACGATTTAGTATAATGTAGCGCCAGTCGTCGCGACGATCAGCCGTCAGCGGAAAATTGCGAGCGATCCGAGGCGTCGATAATGATTTTCGAGAGACGATTTCGCCTAGCAACGTTTTCCTGTTCGTGATTGAATTATTTCCGCGAGAGATGAAAAAAAAACAGGTAATATCTGATAACGATATTATCAGGTGGCATTTTACGATTCGCTATTTTGGCGAGCGCACTCGGAGGGGACGGGCGGACGTGGATCGGCGATGAGCGGCGGAGTGATCGGATGATTTTTTTTTACGAATGCGTGTTTGGAGGAGGCTTTGGTATTGATAATTTGATTTGGCCAAACCCAATTGGCCTAGTATATATGAGGGTTTATCTGTGTTTATAATAAAGAATCTTCTTATTCTAACATGAAGTAAAATGTGTATAAAAATTACAGATATCGACATACGCTTTATATGATGTTCTTTCAAGTAGTTTTAAGTAAAATCAATTGAAAGCCTAGAGATGTCGAAACGTAAATATTATTGTTAGGTATATATTATTGTTAATTACCGAACCCTTAATTAAAATTATATTTACAAAATTTTATAATATTTTTTATCAAAGAGAAACTGATTGAAGTTGGCTAGCAATGTGATATAATTTATGACATTAAATATTTATATATATATATATATATATATATATATATATATATATATATATTTATATATATATTTTTTTTTTCTTTGGAATTTTGTTATAAACTATTATATTCTTTACTCGGATCTGTCTATAATAATTACCTACTGTATTGTATAAGCAACGTAACAAAAAATATCGCGTATCATCATGAAATATTCGTAGTATTTGAGCAAAAGTTCACAGGTAATTACAGAAATTTAATTACCTGTGAACTTTTGCTCAAATAGTACGAATATTTAATTACAAAATTAAAATTTTCAGTGGAAAGTGTATCTGCAAAAGCGCTTATTGTAATATGTTTATTATAAATATGTATACGTTTTAATTCTTTTGGATTTCATAACTCGATAGGGAAAAATAGAAATCTCATAAGATCATTTAAAATAGAATTCTTGTAAGATCATTTAAAACAGAAACATTATAAGATCATTTAAAACGGAAACCTTATAAGATCATTTAAAACGGAAACCTTATAAGATTATTTAAAACGAAATCCTTATAAGATCCTTTATAATGTTGACATTATAAGATCATTTAAAACGGAAACTACAAAATCATTTAAAACGGAATCCTTATAAGATCCTTTATAATGTTGACATTATAAGATCATTTAAAACGGAAACTACAAAATCATTTAAAACGGAATCCTTATAAGATCCTTTATAATGTTGACATTATAAGATCATTTAAAACGGAAACTACAAAATCATTTAAAACGGAATCCTTATAATTTCATTCGCGTATCCGTTAGTGTGTCCGTATGATCGTCTACCGCAGACGTTTTTCTCAGAAAAGCTTTGACGTAGAAATTTGAAATTGGGGACAATAATAAAATATATTTAAATTCATAATAATAAATCGTATACTATATCTCAGTTAGCACTTAAAAATATTGATATAGTTATTTCGGAAGCGGCAAATGAAATGCTTGAAATTTTTTAAAAAATCTTTTATCACGTGTAATACTTATTGAATGAACGAATTATAATGACCTCACAACTATTCATTTTATGTTTGTGAGTATAATAGTTACAGAGATATTGCTAAAGTGAGTTACAGAGATAGAGATAGTTACAGAAATATTGCTAAAGTAAGTTACAGAGATAGAGATAGTTACAGAAATATTGCTAAAGTGAGTTACAGAGATAGAGATAGTTACAGAAATATTGCTAAAGTGAGTTACAGAGATAGATATAGTTACAGAAATATTGATAAAAATGTTAAAAAACATTTTTATAGAAACCGTTTTTCGTAGAAATTTGTGACATAATGGTAAAGCATATATTTCAATAGGTTGTACTCAAAAATATTCATGTGGAGATTTTTCTCTTCGTCTAATTTAAAATTTTTAAGAACTTCCAATTTTTAAAAATTTTCTTTCATGTATCGCACATGATATATAATGATTAGAAAAAGCAAGTTACGAAGATTCCAAAACTATTTGTCCCAAAAGTATATTTACGATAGAGATATTTTTGGAAATATTCACATAAAATAGGCCCCTTTACCCTTTCTGAAATTACTTTAGTCCAAATTATAAAAAAAGCAATGTTACTGGAAGTTTATCTAAAATTTTTCAGAAATCTTTCTAAATTGTGTAGTTTTTGGGGAAAATCACTATATTTTTATGGCTGTGAAAGATATACTAGGTAATTTATTGACACCGTGATAAACAATACTGACAATTATTAATAATTTATTAGAAATACTACGTATCCTTAAATATTTATATTGCGCAAGTGTGAATAGAATTCTCGTAGTACGTATTCTACTCGTATTTAATAAAGTTTTTGCAGATTTTTGATTTCAATAGTTCTTATATATCAATCTTCTATACCGAGATAGTATATTTTTGTTGATTTTAAATACCAACAGTTCTTCTTTACGGAATATCTTCTACAACGAGACAGTACATTTTGTAGATTTTTTAATACCAACAGTTTTTCTTTACGAAATATCTTGAACACCGAAAGAGTATATTTTGTAGATTTTTAATACTAACAGTTCTTCTTTATGGAATATATTCTATATCGAGACAGTTTATTTTGTAGATTTTTAATATCAACAGTTCTTCTTTACGGAATATCTTGTAGTCCGAGACAGTATATTTTGTAGATATTTAATACCAACTGTTCTTCTTTACGGAATATCTTCTACACCGCGACAGTATATTTTGTAGATTTTTAAAAACAATAGTTCTTTACGGAATATCTTCTTTACCGATACAATATATTATGTAGAGTTTTATACCCACAGTTCTTCTTTACGGAATATATTCTACAACGAGACAGTATATTTTGTAGATTTTTAATAACAACAGTTCTTTACGGAATATCTTCTTTGCTGAAACTGTATATTTTGTAGATTTTTATACCAACAGTTTTTCTTTACGGAAAACCTTCCACACCGAGACAGTATATTTTTTCCCTCTTATATTTTTTCTACAGTTTATGGTGTACTTAATAACACATGAATAAGAAATAATACAAATTGCAAATATTCTTCTATTTATTAGTATTACAATTAGCTGTTAAACATTTTGCCACGAATGTCGATATCGCTTTATATAAAGATAATTGAAATATAATATACAGTACTAGCCTTTAAATGTAATACCGTTTAACCATTATATTTTATTAATTACAAGCAAATAATCACGACTTTACAGTCAAAATACTCCAACCAACAATTGCGAAGTCGCTTAAATAAATCTTAAAATTTTGTGAAATAAGAAGCATTCCCTTGTAGCTGTCAATTTAACATGATTGATACTGAAGTAACTTTTTTGCGTGATTATTAAACATTGAATCGTAATAGGCGTCTGTGTCGCCCGGCGCGATGTCGTCTAGTAATATAATACAAAAGACATTACATACGCAAAGGACAATATACGAAGAAAGCTACAACGGAATAAAAAAACAACATGTTTTTTTAATAAGCAACCAAAAGAAAACGTAAATTAAAAATTATAGAATTTTAAACAAAAAATAACAACTAAGATTTATTTTTTATTCATGTTAAGCATCTATTTTTAAATGTATACCGAAATTTGAAAATTACAGAGACCTTTACCAATATTCAACATAATGAGTTCTAAATCTTATCTCAAGGAATATAATTAGTTTAATTAATGGCCTAATTACTCTCAATGTTAATCTTTTGTTACTCGGCATAATTAATATGGTTATGGTTGGTTTGGATTCCATTTCAGATTTCAGAAAGTGGACAAATGTATTAGTAAAGAACTTTTTCGTCGGTATCAATCTTTTTATCATCTTTGTCATGTGACGTTATTTAGATTTCAAGACCACAAAGATATAAAATTATATTTCAAGAAAACTTAGAAAAACGCGTTTTTGTAGCAATATTAACGAAAAAATTAAAAATGATCGTTAAATATACGTAGGTCCCTGATATTAATTGTCGTATGTTATATCCCATGCCTTTTTTACATTAAAGTTTTTTCCATCACTTTATTCTTAGCATAATAAAAAAAAATTAAGTTATATTGAGTTGTCGGACATCCTTTCACTTTTGATAAAAATCTTTATATTAAAAGATTATTTCTTATTTTTTAGTTCATATTGCTACAAAAGCGTGTTTTTTAATTTTGTTTATACTACAATTTTATTATCTAAATTTTATTTGGGAAATGATTATATTATTATCGGTTCTTGATATGTGTGCCACATTTTAAATAATCTTGTTGTCTAAAAGTATGTTACCATTTAATTTAGAAATTCCATTACATACATACATTTTAAATAATCCTGTCGTCTAGGGGTGGGTGACAACTTAATTTGGAAATTCCATTAGATTCATACATATTTATATTTTAAATAATTCTGACGTCTAAAAATGGGTGACAATTTAATTTAGAAATCCATTACATTCACAGATATATACATTATAAATAATTCTGTCGTCTGGAAGTGTGTGATAATCTAATTTAGAAATTCCATTACATTCACACATATATACATTTTAAATAATTCTTTCGTCTGGAAGTGGGTGACAATTTAATTTAGAAATTACATTGATACATACATACAAACATATATACAAGTGAAGCTAATATAAAGGTGTTAAAAAACTGGCCGACCAACTGAAAATAGAATTTGTGCGATTAGTATTCCCAAGTACAAATTACTACAAAAATACTGGTATTACATACAGATATTGAAGCTCGTATAAGTATTGTGTAACGCATGCCAAATCTTCTGGTATTATACAGATTTTGTATACATTATGTTGCTATGTTGACATTACAATAATTTAAAAAATAAAGAAGAAAATTTAAAAAAAATGCAATGTCTCCATGAGTTAATGGATATGCTAAAACTACTTTCACGGTAGGCAGCGAAACATATGTTTATTTTTTTCGCTCCCCGCTAATATTACCCTCTGAGCTGCCGACGTGATGCTCATATAAATTACCATCGATGGTGTCTCCAGTAAGACCACTATGCGCCGGCGAAACAGTCATCTATGATCGTTTATTATTTTTTGTAATCAATGCTAACTATTTTGACACTATAATTGCAAAAGTGATTTTCTTTTATGTGTCTCACTGTCACAGCTCAATTACGTAGACAATCTCTATGAAATGCTGTATGCAGTAGCCCATATCAGGGAGAACTCCACAAAAATTATTTATCTCGGGACAGAATTTATTCTATATCGGTAATTAAAAAAAACTCATCGTTATTGGAAAAAACCTGAATATAAGTAAGTACGTATATATTTACGAAACGAATGGATGATATCATCTCAAACTTACAAATAATTTTTAAATTACACCACCATTTTTTTCCTTTTCATGCGAACGAAGACACGAGTCAAAATTAATAGATATTAATAACTAATTGTTTCATAACAAAACATTATCTCGGTTAGTGCGATACTGATAAATATTAATAGGACTTTCATCAGCAATATTCTCGATTTTCAGGGGCGCAGCGATTTTCCAGAACATTTTTGGAAATTTTGTTTAAACAAACTATATTAAAAAGACCAAATTGTATATTTTTAAACTTGCATCCCAAGAAAACTTTCCCTTGAAACTGAAAAAAGGAATCGAATTATATCTCACTCCTCGAAGCTCTTACCAAAATAGAAATTGTAATTCTTGTATGGGAGGCCTGTAAACGGAAGTCTACTTCCTGCACATATGCAAAATTATATGCGAAATAATCTCTAACAATAATTATATCATATGATTTGTATATCATATGATTGATGCATTTTGTATGCGAAATAACCTCTAATAATGTATATGAAACGGTAAGTAAAAATGATATAATTTAAATGTAAAAAAATCTCCAACAAAAATAACATGAATTGTATAAAAAATAATCTTCAAAAAATGGCAGCCAAACAGATAAGCATTCATATGTGATATGGAACACTGAAAACGGAAAAAAATAATGGCTTAGAACGGAACACAAGCCAGATAATATGTATAAGTGTGTCGCTTATTAGTATATTTATCCTATTGCCTGAGGTCAAAAATATAATGCATACAAAAATCCTGAAAATAAACAAATTATGATTTAAAAATATTGAGAAATAATATGAAATTTCACTCTTATCTTTACCATACTAAATATAATGGTTAAAAAAAACAGTGAAATTATAATGAGAATCTAATTTTTAGCTTTTAATATTCCGTATGTGATAATTGCATTTTAACATTTTTGTTTTTATTTAAAGCGACTTTTCTAATACTGGTATTATAAAATTAATTCTTAGATTCATTTTATTACATTAACTACTAAACATATCAATATTAAATAGAATATTACTATCTACAGTACCGACTTGAATATGTAATGGCTCCGGTGAAATACGAAAATCTATTAGAATATTTTTCAAACGCCACAAAAAAAACTTTTTCAATAAACATGAGCTAACAAACAACAACGGTAATATTATTAAATCAAAAACTAAACTCTGCGCAAGCGGCAGCGACCAAGGCCGACAGTCGACGTTATTTAAAAACTTATTCCAAAACTAAATCACACGAACCAAATATTGACCATAAACAAGGGCAAAACTTGACAGCAAGGAACGCGCAGTCTGTCGCATGGCAGCCGCTGCGAATCGCGAATAAATTTCAACAGAAACCGAAGGAAACAACTCGGAAACAGAACGAAACAAGACACACAACAAGGAATACATACATATTTCGAATAGCCATTAAAATTCGGCACCGAAACTTCACTCACTATTAAATGGCGCGGTTTTCAGAGACAATGCGTACTTTTCAAATAGAAAACAATATTTTCACATTTATCCATAGAGGAGTTTGTAGAAAAAAGAAATTAATCACTCGTAAGTATTCAAATATTAACAAATACTCATATTCAAATACTACTTGTTATTTATCAGTTGTTTGAAAAGATTAGCCTTCATACAGATAATTAAGTTTCATCGTGGTCTAGTAAGCCATAATTACTTTACAAGGCGATAAGCGATAAAGATTTTACATAATTAGTTTAGAATATCTCTTTGTTGCTAACAAGGTAAGTATTCAAAACAAAAATACAAGAAACTTTATAGAATTTATAAATTATTCTATTAATTTGGTATTTATATATTTAACAGCAGCAATTGCTGTAAACAATTTAGCATTATTTAGTATTATTAAAATAACCATTGCATTTAGCAATGAATAAAACGGAAACATGTCATTTTGAGTGAACCTAATCTAAAGGTGGGTCTTTTCAGGTATATATTAATACAACTTTGGGTTAACAGCTTTATTTTAAACTATTCAACAAACTTACGTTCTGTCCGTTTTTATACTGAACATATTCAACATTGAATTATTTGAATAATATGTACGTCAAGTATTTGCTATACAAAGTTATATTGAGTACCTCAATATAAAGGTTAAAAATGTTAAGAGCTCATTCAACTTTATTAAACAGCAAGTATGGGAACAAACTTAGGTAATTTTATGAAATACTTTTTTTAGGAAAGTCTTTATCTTAGACATCTATAGGAACTCCTAAAGAAGCTATGTCATAAAATAGATATACTTGTCGCTAGAACTTTGTTCATATATTTCGACACTTCACCGGTCGACATATTTAAAATTTGTAACTCCTGCATTGTGCACAAAGATTAAAAACGAAAAATCTTGTGATTCCTATCATAGGATACAAAAGATTTAAAACCAATACGTAATTATAAGCAAGCGTATAAAAATATAAATATAATTTACCATCTAAATACACAAAGATAAATACATAGGCCGTGCGGAACTTTGGTTAAATGATTTCGCGTTTCGAAACCGCGGGAGCACATAAATTGTAGTCCGGAGAGTATTTGACAGGCCAAAGCTGTAGGGTAATACGTCGAGGGTCATAAAAGGTTTTAATGGCATTTTTGAAGTTTGTTTTCGTAACGTTGTTTATTTTATGTATTTAACGTTCATATTTTATATTACAATTAGGCTGGAAGAGCGCGGAGCGAATGCGGTGCGCTGCGTTAAAAATGGTAATAAAAGTAGATAATAAATTTTGAGTGACGACATTGCGCGGGCTGTTTGGCTTTTATTCGTTTTTTTGATTGCGATCTGTTTTAAATTGCACCTGCATTTCAATATGTGTATTGTTTCTGTAATAAGGAGAGCTTAATTGAAATATAATCTATATACTTCGAAACAAAACAGCTTCCGAATTAATTCCATCATAAGGCAAATTTTAGTAATCTAAATTTTACAATAACTTTTGCTGAATTCGTAAGCATAACTGTAATATTTTAAAGTTCAACAATAAACTTCCTTTCTTGATGGGCTATTAGCAAAGATAGCTGGTGGGCTATTATCAAAGATCTTTTTTAATGCTCATATGAAGATGTGGTAATAAAACGAAACTTAGGTCGTGGTAAAGAACTTATAGAAAGTACAGATATTACTACATCACGTAGTCTCATTTAATTGTTTATAATGAATTTCTACAAAATTAATTGTTTACAATGAATTTCTACAAAACGCCTTCTTCACACTTCTCTCCTAACGAATCTTCAAAATTTCACGACTTTTAAATCTTAGTTAAATCTATATGTACACGTGGAAATATTGGACTGTAACACGACTCATGAAGTTGTACTTTTTGGATTACACAGATTTTGTTTCAATCACCATTTCATCAATCTTTGGGGCCGGAAAAACATCATTCAAATGCAATAATATTTTTTTTTCTGAAGCTTCTAGATTTTAAAATACCTCCTCCATAATCGATGTAGCTTGAATTATAGGATTAGGTTAGTTTAACAGCTAAAACTATATTTTCTCGACCTAATTCTTCCAAGGAAGAGTAAATTGGTATTAAAAATACAGGGGTAATTTATTTTTTACATCTATACATATAAGAAAATCTTAAAAAAACTCAGTCTCCGCATTGAATATTTTTAAGTTAAACTAGTGCATCGTGTTAATAAAAAGTAAACTGAATAACAATTTTAGAATTTTTGCCTGTCTTTTTGTCGGTTTGTCTATTTGTCTATGCGCACTTATCTCAACAGCACTTATACGTGCTAATCTCAAGAACGGTTGAACCGATTTGATAGCGGTATTTAATGATGTATTTAGATTAGCTTGGGCTAACATTTAGATATTTCATAATAGTAAAACATCAACAAAAATATTGTGTAACAGAGTACAGGTTATTATTTATTTGTGCTGAGTGTATATAATTATAGTACAAGCTGCAAAAAATATTCTATGTTAAATGATCCCGCTTAAATCAACATTACTCTAATAATTAACAATAGTCGTTCAAAACAAAGACACCGGCTTGTTGTCAACTTGCGTGCGATTGAACATTACGTATATTTCATAGTCATTTCTCAGTTTATTTTAACCGAGAATTTAATGACTGAGATTTTGGTTCCCGACCGATAAGACTCACGTCGTCGATAAAGAAATAAATAAGTATAACATCAACAAAAATATAGTGTGACGCAGTATTTACGGGTTTTTATTCAAGGTAATATAACGGTTTTATTGGATTTACCAAGATTAATTAGAACACAGTCTCATAAAGATTTATTAGTATTCAGCTTCGCATAAAACCACAAATTAACGTATATCTTTAAGAATCAGATACACTCTTCAATAAATAACTCTTTTAAAGCATCAAACTTATTTATAATGCAATTTTGAATTTTTGTTTTTTTTTTTAATATTCCAAGATTGTAAAATAATTGCCTGGCTGACCGCCAAATATGCATGGTTGGTCCCCCGTTGCTTTTTGGTCAATTAAGGCATTTGATGGTAATGAATATTTCATAAGGTGCGGGTTGGCGTAAAAGGAAACGCGCAACAGCACGGAGGGGTTAAGGTCCTGTTAAGTTAAAAAAATTTTGGACAGTAAGTCACATACCATTTTGTGGTGTTTTGCAAGTTGTTTTTTGTTCATTCTTTAATTATTAAAATAATCTGGGTAACTTTTTATTTGAAGCCCTTCATTTTTTATGACAAAATATATCAGAATATGTCGTTTCATTATACAAGTACTATTTTCTTTTTTGCGTGCCCGAGTAGGAAAAAACATGTAAGGAATCAAACACGAGTCTGTCAGAATTAATAGCTTCTAAACCTAGTAATTAAAAAAACAAAAATATGGAATATTTCTAAATTATATGGGATGGCCACTGAAAGGAGACGCCTTTTTTGTAATACACAAAAGAAAAAAAATTTAAAAAGTTTCTCTTGTAAAGTAGATAATAACAAAAAGTTTTTAAGTTTCCCTGATCGCAAGAAAATTATGGGAAAATAAATAGTATTTTAAAATTGTTATACCACAGTTTTCATCGTTTTCACTAACAATTTTATTAACCACATCATGATAAAAGCAAGAATTTTGAAAATGTATAACTTGTTAAATATTAAATATAAAGAATACGAGTAAAAGGACAAAATCTTACTATCTAAAATAATTTTTGGTTTTAAATGTATTTATAATTTTACCAGCAGTT
The DNA here is from genome assembly GCA_039881145.1 of Druceiella hillmani. Classification (NCBI taxonomy): domain Eukaryota; kingdom Metazoa; phylum Arthropoda; class Insecta; order Lepidoptera; family Hepialidae; genus Druceiella; species Druceiella hillmani. The sequence goes on along the minus strand of JAYKKI010000017.1, from coordinate 35,446,871 downwards.
GACTGTCATTACGTTGGGGTAAGAGTGGCTACGTGCGTCTGTGAGCATTTAGTATTGTATCTCAGCAACGGATGATTCGATTTTTATGAGTTTTTTTTTCATTTTACAGTGTCTACACTGCCAAAGAAGGCCTTTTACTATACATGATCATGAATCGGTTCAAAAATACGAAAACTTTAGACTTTCTTTGATGTTTCTGATGGAAACTGAGCAACAGTAAAATATATCTTGAGACAATAAATTGAATAATTACATAAAGAAAGAACTGCATAAATACATAAAATTCTAATACACATGCAAACGTATTGAGACTAAATATTGAAATTTCATATTTGTGAATTAGAATTTATAATGCAATAACTGCTATTTAGTTATGTTTTCGAATCAGATCTGTGTGTCATTTAGTAAAGTCAGGTGCAAAATTCCCTTAAACACGTTTATTGCTTCACAACATAAATAGTAAAATTGAAGATATGTAAGCCACACTTCTTATTATAGCGATCGGTATCGTTTCAAAGTATCGCAAAAATAACGTTCATCTAAATCTAGATTAAGTTTGTAAATAGACTCAGTTGGCCTAGTACTTTCAAAATGTCAGTCCAAAGGCTGCAAAATTGCTAAAAGTTAGTTTTTAAGATTCATCTTTAAAAAAATCGTTAAAAACTTTTGTTTATTAGAACTTTGAAAAACGGAAAACGTCTTAACTTATTCCAACTTATGCGTCCGTTATACCTAAAAGATCTTCGCACAACGGTACCTCATATTGATAAATATTTAATTTAGAGACAGTGCATTTAATTCTAAATTTTATTACATTCATTAAATATCTCGCTATTTAATTCCGTCCATAATTTGGATGGCATCCGTAACAACGCCATCTACACCAGATAATAATGTGATGTAGATATCGTTATATAACAAAAAAAGATAACAGCTATCATGTTTCACTGTGTGACTTTTATAAAAAAAATTCAAACATTTATCAATCAAGAAGGTTCCGTATTTTATTTTAATTTTTCTATTTTTCAACAATTTTTCTTTCGCAAATTAAAGTATTAATTAAACAGTGGATTTTGGATAACTTAAATTCATAATGTTTGTTTCTCATATATCATTTTCTATGATCGTTTTCTGAAAACTTTATGAAATCCATCTTTTCGGTATTTACCACAGGCTCTAATTTAACTTACATTAGAAAAAAACATATATAAAAGCTTATGTATATTATAAAAACTTAGGTGTACCTGGTGCAAAACATAAGAGTTTCATTCATACCACACCGATTATTATTTAATAATAAATATCCGCAATTTTATTGCAAGCCTATGCAATTAATCTCGCGCAGCTATTAAAAAAAGCGATTCAAAACTTCGATAAATTTATTAATAAACAATTTATTAATTTAAACCCTGATAACATATGGTGGGAATTTTATGTAATGTACATCCCTTATTAAAAGATAATTTTTAGCATTTACAGTGAACATAAATGCTAAAAAATTATGCCCACGCACGAAAAACTGAACCCGCTGCTGTTAATTTCATTTTTAATATTAATGGAAAATGTTCCATTTAACATGCCAAATTCATTATTGCACAGTGTTTTAGTACAGACTGTCATTGCATAACTTACGCGCCGCACTGCACCGCAGCGAATGGCAGGTTCGGAAAATTATGTAATTGAAAATCCTTTAAAACGAAAACAGTTTTTTATTTTTTTTCTAATACCACGCCGTTGAAGCCGCGGGCATAATCGGTATGATATATATGTAGAGATATGAAAAGCCAGCAATGAAATAATTTCAATTCAATATTGACTAAACCATTTTGTTCTGAACAGAAGTTAGCCTTAATTATACGTAATTAATGATTTTATACTCTTTATTATATACTTAATTACTTAATATTACGTTTCACATTAAACATACGTTTATTTAAAACACATGAACTAATTCAGCTGAGTTAAAGCATCGAAAATTATATATATATATATAAATAAAAATATTAACTTTACTTTAATAATATAAAATATATTGTTGAAATTAATTTTTAATTATTTTACAAAATAAAGAAGTATATTAGGACGTAAATTTAGAAGTTATCGAAATATTAAATTTAGTTAGATTGACTGGTCACCAATAGATGCCGCTACGTATATTCTCATCGCGTTAATGATATACTATCATAGCGTTAATTACATTGGTGCGTGGCTTCGTCACGCATCAGTCTATAAATAAAATAATGGATATTTTTTCGGTTATGTATTAACTATTGTAGGTTGCCTAAACTACTTTAATTCGGGAAAGGGATAGATTTTGTATTCGAAATTTAATGAAGGAAAAGTTAGTAATATATATTTGGAAAATGTAAAAAAACGTATCGTTGTGGTAAAGATTTCCAGTTATATTTCATGAAGAAACTATTCTCCACCTCTTTTTCATTATACTCGTCCGTATTGTATTCCAAAGAACACTGTTACCCGAGTCACGAAGAAGTAGCGAAGAAAAGAAAACTTGCAGCGCAAGACACCAACTGAATTCTGTATAAATAAGCCTGACTTGTCTCCAACTAAAATAACAAATCTCATTGTGAGCTTTTTGCATTACGAAAGCAGAGGAGCTTATTATTTTCATAACGCGGCGGACATTACGAAGTTTTCACAGATAGCGCGCGCGGAGTAGAGCCGTACTTCCGGTGAGAGTACCACGGGCATATTTCACAGACGGCGGCGCGCCGATAATGAATTGCTCGGCAACTTGTTACGTCGGGTTAGGTTAGAACAATTACTTTGTTATTTTAACTAAACGTAGTGGAAGATGGAGAGAAAAAATTAGTTTCATTGCAAAGGGAAAACGATAAAAATACATCCGTAGAGTGAGATATAAAATTTGTGATATTTTTTTATTCAACTGTAAGTTCAGTCGATTGATACTATTCTTCTAGCTGTTGAGTTAATAGCTACTGAATAGTTAAGAGCTAAAGTGACGTAGTATCCTGTCGGAATATTGATTGATTACGAGGGCTGAGAATATGTTTAATATGTATTGCAATCGACGAGTCATTTGGAAGAAACATATATTTGAAAGTAAATATGAAAATAAACTAAACATACTTTCTTAGTATTACATAAGCTGACGATAGTATTTATGTAGGTTAATACTAAAGTCATTAGTGAAAGTTTACTCCGACATAGCAAAAAGCCTCAGCTTTTGTCACTAACGAAAGACAGAGTTATAAAAGGCCATCCGATTTCGTTGAGTGAATATTATTTCATACCTATTATTCCTCTGTATTATTAACTTACTCATTACTACGTTGTTAAGTGCACACTGTAATTATGTAGTACTACTTAATTCCGATTAACGATTTGGCCGGTTTCAAATAATTTTGGTTATGACAATTGTACCATTTTGTATTTCGCTGATAAACGGCTGAAAATCGTACGTTATCCATTTCTTAAAAAATAAATACATTATTACATTTACAATGGCAGGTAATTTTGCATGAGTAACCAAAAGTTTTCATTTATCTCTTATGGCACTGTGAATATATTACTTAGCGATACTTATGTTTCTTGGAGGCTTCTATCGGTATACCTTCTTGTAACTCAAATAGAATATAATGGCATTCTACCAGTTTTGAACCCATAAAATTATCTATAGCGTCTTAACAGCCTATAAAAAAGTCCTAAATATAACAATTGAAATCTTAATCAAGACCACAATACGATTTTTAAAACTTTTCATTTATTCATCCTATACATACAGAAGCTTTCAAGTACTACTAACGTTTATTTATCCTTGAACATTTTCTAGCTTTAAAATACATAATGTAAACATTAATAAAAAATTGGAAGTTACTCAAAAGTTCTGAGCGTATGATAGGGTCGTTATTTCCCATAATGAAACAAATTTATTGACAAATTTTATTCTTTATTGAATGACAAAAACAAAAAGAAAAAATTACCGACTATAATATCTAATACGAACTTAATTTTTTTGCTCTATGGAATACCATTTATAAGAAAAACACTTGGCAACTTTTTTGTTGAACATTTGAGAGATAACAAATTTTGCAGGTATATTTTTCGTGGAAATAGTATGTCCAAAAAATATTAAAGAATGTTTTTCACAATTTTATTTTTTTATAACTTTAGTTCATGAAACAGTCTTCTGTTTTAAAGACTATGAAAGAGAATGCAAATAAGTTTATAAATTTCATGAAAATTTCAGTGGAAAATATCACGGACTCCAAATTAATATGTAAGCTTTAAGCAATTGGGTAGTGAAAATAAAATCTTTTCGTAGGTTCAGTAATAAGTCTACATTTAGCCGGAAAATTTCAATAGAGCTTTTAGAAAATTAAAAACATTCCCTAATATATTTCAACAACATAGTTCCCTATAGTTTATATTCTAATAATACTTCATAAATAAAATCGAACTAAGTTATATTATACTTAAGTATTTTTTAAGTTTTTGGTTGACGTAAACGATATACTTATATTGTTATTATAAATTTCCTAAACAAATAGAGCTAGATAAATTTTCCCATCTCTATTTAGCGTATGATATAATAAACTTCAGCAAAACAGATTCCTATAGCTTGTATTCTAAAAGCATTTCATAAATAAATGTTAATAAGCGAAAGAAGTTATGTTGCTCTTAAGTGTTTTTTAAGTTATTGTTTAATGTAAACGGTAGTCTTGCATTGATATTGTTTTCCTGAATAAATGGGGCTAGGAAAAGTTTCCCATCTCTTTGTAGTTCATATCAACAACATAGCTTCACATAGTTTGTGTTATAACAATACTTCATAAATAAAAGCGAACGAAGTATTATTATTCTTATGTACTTTTTAAGATATTATTTGACATAAACGATATTCTTATATTGCTATTATACATTTCCTAAATAAATAGAGCTAGAACAAGTTTCCCGTCTCGGTTTCGAGTATGAGATAATGCACTCCAACAAAACAGCTGTCTATAGTTTGTATTCTAAAAGCACTCAATAAATAAAATTAAAAAGCGAATGAACTTATGTTGCTCTTATGTGTTTCTGAAGTTATCGTTTGATGTAAATAGTATTCTTGCATTTATATTATTGTCCTGAACAAATAGTGCTAGGACAACTTTCTCATCCCAACATCGCGTACGACATAACGCATTACAATAACATATCTTCTGTAATTTATATCCTAAACCTTAACTTAATTTATATCCTGTCACTTATTACTGTAAATTATATTCTAAATAAAACTTATGTACTTTATTATACTTCATAAATAAAAGTTGCTAAGCAAATGAAGTTATATTACTATTAGCTGTTTTTAAAGTTATGGTTTGATGTAAACGTTACGTTTGCATTGATATTATAAATTTATTATCTCGATATTACCTAATATATTTGAAGAACACAATTTCTAGGGGTAGGTTTCTAGGGTTTGAAATCTAAAATGTTTTAAAAATAAAAATACCCAAGCAACCGAAAATTACGAGAATCGTAAATGATTCTATACTCTTGCTCTGATATACTTACAAAATATATGTTTTTGTACTTTATCATAAAATACGGTATCCTTATAAAGACTTCCAAACCGATCCCCTTGAATATTAATCTACAAATATTACTGTCAATTCGCCCACTTAGAAATATTCAAAAGCTCCTCGAAACGAATGACAGTACCGTCGCTACCACGCGACCCGACCGCGACCAAGTTTCGCGGGCACGCGATCGTATTTCAATTCTTGTAGCGCAAAACCGCAGCAGGCGACCGGCCCGACCGCAAGTTCGGTAAATCTACTCCCATTCGTCGGCGGTGCGGTCGCTCCGTCATTTTTATTAAGCTTGCAAAATATTTCCCAAAACATAAAAGCTCTTAGCCGCGCGCGGTCTGGCGCTCGTCCAATGACAAATTCAAATGTTCAGTCTAATACGATTTTAATGTCGTATCCGAGTCCGGGACCCTCGCTGTCAGCTTGGGTCATAATTATTCAATATGTTTGAAGGCAATTATGGAAGTTTTCGTTATAATCTCAAAGGGAAAACTTTATATCAACTGCGACTTATCTTCCTCTTTGTAACGATTCAATTAATCTTCAATAAAATTACTTCCTTTAGGTTGAATAACTCTTATTATTTAAACTTCACAAACGAGGATATAAAATTGGAATGATTAAAGGCACAGGGTTCATTTTGCGCGATTATATTTGTCTAGAACGATTCCATAATTCGGGTGAATAATTCTTGATAAGTTGGAATTCTACTTAGCGATTTGGTATTGTTATAGATTTACATATTATGTACATTTATGTACTGAAAAACACAAAAAGATTGCTTAATTACTTTAATTACTTAAACATAGATATAGATTTTTTAAATGTTTTTATTATATGACTTTCATTTTAAAATTGGTCATGGATCTTTTTTTTAAAGTTGTTGGTGTTTATTATTTACTTAATATTACGATTTCCCTTATCTATTCTCTTATACTTGCAATGATAACTTAATACACGACACTACCGTATTGAGACGATGTATTTTATAGTTACTTCTTATTTAAGTATATTTCAACCGATACTCTTTAAGGAAAAACATATTTTATAGTGGAGGACACGAGGTGTGGACACGAGCGAATTAGCAACAAATACATGTTCTCCGAATGTATGAAAATGTCTTAAAATATTTTATTTAATTAAGAAAATATTTTAAAACATTTTTGTACAAAATATTTCTATATCCAACCGTAAAATAATAGCTCTTTTTCTATTCGATCCAGAGTCGACATCGATCACAATTTAACAAATCGGTTCTGATTTGTATTCATTGAGTTTGTTTGGCAGTTATTGTACCAATTCGAGGAAGTTTGGTTGCTATATGGTTGATACAGCAATATTTATAAGTTTCATCTTTACTCTGCGTTTAATAATAAATTTCCTAGCAACGCGTTTGGGGAAAATTGTAATCAAAATTACATTATTCTTCGCTGATAATTTGAGACCAAAATATTTTCAGTCGCATTTTATTATAGCGTAAAATAGTCCTTTTCCCTCTTGACATCAGTAACACAATAAATAAAACGAAAGAACGAGATCATTTGACCCATCGAAACCGACTCGGAAGGCAGATGCAGGATATGTTTTACGGCCGACGCGTCACGTCATGTCCCTTCCGCGTCTCCTTTCCTGTCCGCATTGTTTGTGCGCCAAAATCGAATCATGGGACTGAGCGCGGGCAAGGGAGCATGGAATATTGAGGTATGGAGATGGAACGTTCACACAGGAAATTTTCAAAGCGACAAATTTCATAGTTCAATTGCAAAATTACAATAAAAACATGAAAAGTTTAATTTTTAAAGGTATTTATTAGATTTAGAATATTCACCACTTTAAGATTTCTAGAAATTGAAATTGAAGAAAATTACGAAAAAAAATTAAAAAACTACGCCTGAAAAAGTTTGCATCGGAAGTAAATCTTCGGGGGACGGGGTTAATATTATTATATTGAAGTTTCCCACTTTATTAAAGCGAACAATCTTTGACACGTAAGATATTTCTTCATTTATCATAACCACGGACGGAAACTAGTATGTAGTTTCCGTCCGTGGCAACTTTAGCGAAGAGTACATTTTCGATTAAGGAGCAAAGATCAAAGATTGATTCAAAAAAATTGACAAGTTGGTGATTGAAAAATTCTGAACAAGTGATCATAATTAGATGGCGCATTATAGAGCAAATGAGGTGAATATTATGGTAAAATCCAGCCCAATTACTGTATTATTCATGAGCGTATTTTCTGATCTAGTGTCGAAACCAAAAATTGATCCTATTAAATATTCTATTTAGTTACTGATCCTAAATTTCTACGTACACGATAAATTGTTCTGGAAGTAACTGCCAATGAATAACAATCTTAATATTCAAACAGCAGCTCAGCATTTCAGCTCGTATTCGGTGTAAATTTAGGTACGGACTTATTTCTCCCGCACTGGGATGTATAATTAATGTATGTAACACACTTCACATTCTCAGTTACGAATTGCTTCAGTCTATCAAAGTAACGTTGTAAAGTCAACAATATTTAAGGCAAACTTATTTCATAATGCAGAAGAGCTCGTAATTGATGCAGATTTAAATTAATTTTATGCGATGTGGTAGACTGCAAGACTTAGCACTAACTGTCATTAAAGGAGTGACCATCGGCATATTACTAAACTTTATAATAAAATATTATGGAACTGTCGAACTTCTTTCTATAAAATAACCGAACTAAACCAATAAAAAAGACGGTGTGATCGAATCGTTCAACATGCGTGCACTCAGAGGGAGAACCGATACAGCGCTACACGAGTGAAGAGCGGCTGCGTTGCGCGCGTCGTCTTTGTATTGACGACGACGTTTACCCGATGAGACGAGGTATTGCAAAAATTGTAGATACAACGCTGTGCAAAAACAGAATCGGATTTAAGTTTTGAAAGATTTATATTTGGATTTTCAGGGAATCATCTTAAGGTATTTTGACGTCACAACGTCTTATAACGACATATGGGAGAATCAGGTACGGGTATGAAAACTGACAAAGGTATTACGTCGTTTTTATGTTGACGACGACGTTTACCTGAAGAGACGAAGTATTGCAAAAATTTTAAATACAATACTGTGCAAAAATAGAATGGGACTTAAGTATTGAAATAATTGTATTTGGATTTTCAGGGAATCATCCCAAGGTATTTTGATGTCACAACGTCTTATAACGAGGTATGGGAGAATCAGGTACGGGTATGAAAACTGACAAAGGTATTACGTCGTTTTTGTGTTGACGACGACGTTTACCTGAAGATACGAGGTATTGCAAAAATTGTAAATACAATACTGTGCAAAAACAGAATGGGACTTAAGTATTGAAATAATTGTATTTGGATTTTCAGGGAATCATCCTCAGGTATTTTGATGTCACAACGTCTTATAACGAGGTATGGGAGAATCATGCACCGGTACGAAAACTGACATAGGTGTTACATCTGAGGTGATGGAAGGGGGGGGGGGGTAGGTGGACAGCGCGAAGAATGTTTTCAAGCACATCTCAGTTCACTGTTGCTCTCTGTGTAAGTTAGTGCGTTGTATGATTGCACTAATTCTTGTACAATGTCAGTGAGTGAGATAAAAGAAATAAATACCCAAACCATAGCATTAGATATGTAATTCTATTTGCTATGCGTGTTAAAATTTGAAAAATATGTAAAAAATAAATTTCAATATGAGGTGATCCGAGGAGACTTCGGATCATTCATACACAAATCTCTGCCATGTCATCAAGAAAAAACCACGCCCCATTTTACATTTATTTCATTTAAATCTTAGATAATTAAGTGACCCATTTATATGAGCATATTTCTAGGAGAATATTGCGTGGAGGAAGTAAAGAGGATGGCTTAAAAATTGCTCTTAATTAAGGATTTCTTTAATATAGAATGAAAGTAATGACACCATGCATGCGAAATGTTGAAATGTAATAGTTTTGCCAATATATTTTCATTGCTAGTATCTTTGAAGGAAAAATGTATAATAAAAACTGGTTTCGGACTAATAAATCAGTTCTTTCCTTTAGGATAAATAGAGTTTGAAAATATAATACTATTTTGTCTTTCTCGTTCCCGTTTGCTTTTTCAAATGTAAAAAGAAAATGGTCCATCTTGGTTGGTTGGTTGGTGTCGTGATCCATCTGAATGTCCATTTGGATTCTAAAAATAAGAGTACACGAAAGGAATCATGTCAAGTTGAACGATACCATTCTCTTAAATTTTTATTTCGAGGCTTTTTGGATACTTAATGGTTTAGTCATTTATGAGTTACTCTATTTACCAGTGTTTTATAGACTAATTTACCAATGTTTCATAGATCTGATTTTCACCGCTGACTTCCATCTCTTCCCATTTTCTAGTCCTTTAGCTCAAAAAGCCATATATCGAAAACGCTTTCATTTGTAATTTATACATAATATAATATTTTTATCTTTATCCTCGCCCACAATGGGTTAACGAGAATATTGCAATAAAGTTTTAATTGATCAATTTTCCTTAAGATATAATGGATCGACAGTCTTCGCAGTTGTTCGCGGGTTATTCTCCCGAATGTATGTGTGTATGTATAAAAGAGATGACAAGTAATTATCAACATTATTTTAAATTTTCTGGAAAAAGTCATCTTTTAAATTTTATTTTTCAGGCAAGAAATAATGTCTTTCTTTGTCTGACACGTATTATACGTTTTTATTCCATTATATCTAAAATATCAGGTTTTTATCAGAAAGACAACAAAAAAATGAAGTTTAGTTTTGTCACTCACTGTACAAGGAATATGCGGATGCATGTGCGTACGACACAAAGACATTCCGAAATAACAAGATCGCTGCTCGAATGTGTTCCGCGGCAGGCGTAAGCGGTATTCGTGTATTGTGCAATAACTGTTTGCGCGGCTTTGAGAGGCGGGGATCCGCAAAAGCCTGCACTGTTTCTTCAGTATGCGGGTAACGTTTTTCTCTTTATTTATTTGCTTATTTAAACTTACATAGAAACGGCGTATTCGTTGCAGTCTGTGTGTCATGTCAGTCAGGTTTGAATGTTAATTGATGAAGAATTTAATTTAGTGATTCCTTATTTTCGTGCGCCAAAAAAATTAAGCATTTAAATATTGGAGTTTACTCCTTAAGAATCGATTTTCATATACAGCACCCGGTAGGAAGTTTTATGAGGAGTAAAATTAGAAGTTCAGATAGTGCGAAGTTCAGAGCATTAAAACAAGTGTAACTGTTAGTTTCTGATCGTACAAGTTCAGAGCATTAAAAAGTGTAGCCGTTAGATGGCCTTTCCGCGTTATATTTCTGCGAAACTTTTGAATGAGGTATCCATATGTTTATTTGAAATTTTCTTATGGCGTAATCGCAATGACGGAGTGTGACACACATACTTTACTATAGTTCGGTTATATCAAGATGTAATCATTAAATGTCATTATGTGTGAATAATTGGTGTCTTCTATCCTACAAAATTGAAGCCTCTTTTAATTTTAACTTCTTAATCTGACATTACTAAATGTTTTTAATTTTGTTGTATAAATTTGATTTTGTTCATTTGTGTTTTACTTAAAAATAATTACATTGTCAGCATTTTTTTATTAAAGAACTTTCCATCTACATTTAATGATATTTATATTTAAACACAGTGTTACCTATTTTATATATTCCAAGACAATTATAATTAAGGAGTAAACGCACAATTTCTTTACTTTTTTTTGTTTTTCTTTATCGGGGCTTTACTATGGTATACACTCATATATTGTTCAATCTCGTATAAATACGAGCAACAATTATTTGAGTTACAATTAAATATCCTATTTAGAGGCTTTACTCATGATTTGACGAAATGCGCTCTTTTCAGCAACGAATTTAAAATGTTCAAAATATCTCTTTAATATCTTTAAGATACATTTCTTTACTAAAATAAACATGTTTATTTTGGATATATTATACCAAAAGAGTAGTACTGATTGTAAGAAATTTCGGTATTTTTTAACTAGCTCGATATAGTTCTTACGGAACAACGCTGCCTGAATGCGGCATAGAAAAAAGTAATGTGATTTACATATTACATATATTGTCTTTAATTTTAGAGTTGAGAATATTTGTGGAATGAAAGACTGCAAAAAATACGAATACAAAACATCCAAGGACAAAATTGACAAAATTATAGGTTATTTTATCAACGGTAAAATATTATATATATATATATATATATATATATATATATATATATATATATATATATATATATTATTTATTATTTATATTTTGCTTTCCTTATAAGTCTTCTGTGTTACGGAACCGTAAACATCAGTAGTGTTTCAAAAACCAAAGAAAAGAAAAATAAACATTAAAAAAAATAATGTGTGGAAAAAGGCACAACGCTGAAATTCACTGTAGTTATTCAAATGAAACCTATTTTTTCAACAAATCCTATTTTTCACTAAAAATATATATCAAAAACTATTATCGATGGTAATACACTTCGTCCTTTTTTAAAATTGTCGAACTGTAGTTTATACACATTTTTACGACGCAATCAGGTATGTATTGACAGTTTTCACGATAAACGCGTTCACGAGAATCAAAATGACAACAGAAATAACGCAATTTAGCACCGTTTTTAGTGGGACATATTTTGATTACTACGAGCCTGTCCTTACGAAGTTATACAACACTATGAGTAAAACTTAAAATAAACTTTCCATGAAAATTTGTTTGAGTAAGACATATTATGTAGTTTTTGATATAAGATATTTTCAGAATTGACCGTAGCAATAACTTTAATTTTCAGTGTCTGAGAAATACAAATTTATAAGCTTTTCGACTCGCACTTGGCCACTTTTTGTACTTAGTATTACTGCCTTGGCATTGCTGACCATATATTCAATAGGAAATTTTCTAGTAGTCCAGTGGTTAATAGATTTAAATCTCGGATTACAACGTTAGATTGAAATTATGCACTGTCACCACACAGAAAATGGTTGCGATTGTTATAAATAGCGTCAAGTTACCACAACAACATTTCTTTATTTAATTCGGTAAAGATAGCATAAAAAATCTAAATAATTTTTTTATACAGGCTGTGGTCACATCACAGTGATAAATATAAAACACAATAACAAATAGGGGTTAGTTTGGAATCCTAACAACAATAAAATACTATAAAATAATGTTTGGTGTCGTAATTAAAGTTACGTTACTTTAAATATTGCGATATATTCAAATATTTTACAAATAATCAAGAGTCAACCTGGCGTTTTATCAGATCTTCATTAATTTTAACTCATTTATCGTCACTAACGAACAGAGGTCAATAAACTACTAAATAGATCTAATAAACTATTTCTATTAAATTTATTGTCCTTTAAATTTTCTCTAATAGAAGCATTAATAAAAATATTATTAATCAAGTAGTATTCATGTTATAGCTTTGGAACTTAAACAAGTATTTCATTTCAGAAAATAATTCGACTTACAGAACCTAATCTATTAGTAGATTACCCTAATCTATTAGTAGATTATCAAAGCAAATCTTTCTCTGTAAAAATATTCGATAGAGAATATTAAAATTTCAATTCAGTAAATAAGCTTCAAATAGAATTAGTCAAACGTGAATAAAAAGTCAATACCAAATTTCAAACAAAGCTGTTGATATTTTTCAGCCATAGTCTATCAATAGAAAATTTAATGAATTAGTGTTTTTTAAAACTATATTAATATTATATTAATACTGTAAGATCAACTGACATTGTTGTTCACCATAATACAAAATCGTAAATTATCTTATACCCATGATAGATATCAACAACATTCGGACAAAAGCCGACCAAATACTTAAACATATACTATTCAATACTTGAATACACTATTGAGCCGTAAAAAGTTCGCAGAAACGAGCTTTAAGCACGCAAACTGGACAATACGGCGGAGGCATGCAAACGACCCACGTTGGGCGGGTGGCCTCCGCCCTACGGGTTCGCGACGTGTCTGGAAACACAAGCTCCGCTGGGACATCGCACCGGGCATAACCTTCCGCGCTACGCCCCATCGTAATAAGCTCCACGCCCCCCACCCTGACAGACGACGTGCCAGTCCTTACATGGGGTCATAAACTCGCTAGCTTGATAATTCACAATTGCTACCTGGGTAGTTTGATGATCGTTGTCTGAGCGAACCGCAGTAGATTGAAGTTTACGAGCAAGCGGATTGTGCGTGTGTACGAAGTCGAGTCGAGTCAGTTAGCCGCAAATATTCTTGTCAACTTACCGCAAATATACCTCGCTCTGGTTTGCCGATAAACAGCAGCAATGAAACGTGAATCGATTATCTCGTTACTGGCATCAGCATTCACGTACAAGACAGAAACGAATCGTAGCTTAGAAATAACATACAAAGCATGTATATACACATACATACATATAGATATACACACATTATATATATATATATATATATATATATATATATATATATGTATATAAGCACGCATCTCAGAAACGCAACCGAAAGTTATCGGTGAAGAACTTCCTAAAGAAAATTTAGAAAAATTTAAAAATTGCATTCGAGATAACGGCTTTGAACCGAAATGCACTCTATCACCCACAGGCGAACGGATTTAGGAGCTCGAAGAATCCTTTTTTCGAGCGAGATTACCCCTCATGAGCGACATTAATCCTTACTCCTATGTGATTCGTGCTAATCCACTAACATTTCCTTTTAAAACGGCCTTTTTGCCTTACTTTCATTAACCCCCTCGTGAAGGCTAAGGCAATATTTTCTTCATTTTGACGAAAATACTAAAATCATTATAGGCTCTAAAGACGAAAATGATGTCACTAACAAGGTGGCAGTACAAAAGACAGACTTTATTATACACGGTGTCCGGGAACAGATGTCGAACAAAGAAAGACGCTATTAGTTGGTAGTTGAAATAAAATGTAAAATACGCCTTTTTTCTAATTGAGTGCAAAAAAAAGTATTACACATAACTCTTTTAAACACATCCAATACTTGCCCGGAACGTGGTGCTTATCCGGGCAGCAAGATATTTTTGCAGCTGTTCGCGGGTATTCCCCTGAGCGGCGCTGAATTGTGCGCAAGCATCGTGTGTATGAAAAAGATGACAAATAATTATGAATATTATTTTAAATTTTCAGAAAAATTCATCTTTTAAATTTTGTTTTAACGACAATCAACTATTTTTCAGTCAAAGGATAACGTCTTTCTTTGTCCAAAACTTATTCCTGGACACCGTGTATGTTTTAATACTTCAATTTCATCCATAAATTAAAATCATTTAGAAATATTGCCTCCTGGACCTTATTACATGTCGAGCCTTATTTGACGCAGTTGCCTTAAAGTAAACATATAAACATTAATACAGAAAAGAAAAAGTTTAAAGTCGGAACTCCAAATCAACATCAAAGTTAAAATTTCTCATAGTAACAGAAATCAATTTTCAATATAATTTTGATTAGAATATCGCAATTACGTAGCGATTTCCAATTAAATATAGACTTGAAAATTAATTGAAAGTATTTCCATGAAATATTCCATGTTTCATTAAATTACCTACAGTTCATTAGCGAAAATTATATTAAACAAAATAGTTAATCAAATGAAGTCGTATCTGAAACAAGGTTAAAAGACTATCGCCTTCTTCACGCATTTCCACGCCTCATAAAACGTGCAAATTATTATACAAGAAAAGCGGAAGCTGAAAAGGTTATTGCAACACACGCGCTGTAAAAAAATTTGATCCGACGGCGTTCAACAAATCCGAATCCAAGATCAAACCGAAGCGAGCAACAAAGCGAAGGGCACGTACAAAAAGCGACACACTAAGTGTCGAAAGAAGAGCGAGGCCGACTGACCGTAAGCTGACCGTAACCGGCCGCGCTTCCTTTGTTTTTGTCTGTTTCGCGGTCGACCGCTGGTTCGCCTCTCCTTGTTCATTTACAGAATGTCCATTGTGCGCGTCAAGCGAGGCAGGTAATTCACTACAGCCGCACTAAGCTACGTAACGCTCCGCTCCTGTGGGAGCGGCGCGCGCCCGTTGCAAATGGAAATTTAGTGCACGAGCTACCATCCTGTTGATTTAAGCAGTCGTTACACTGGGATAACAGTTTTCGGAAATGTGATTCGGATGTATGTTTTGGTGCAATAATACGTTTATATTACTTGGTTCGTGCTATTTTTAGGTTTCGCTGAAAGTGTCCCTTATTTAATGATTTCACCCAATGATAAATATTTAGAAATAATTGCCAAAAAGATCCGTCTAAAATATCGAAAATTTAATACACGAGCAAACAATGAAAATGCCAGACAGACCAGGAAATATTAAAGAAATGTAAATGGTATAAATCTTATATCCTTTAAATTAACTCCTAACAATCAAAGAAAAATTATACGAGAGAAAAATGAGAAACTATTAAATCTCGTCATAATGTTTACAAAGAAAAAAAATTAAGGGACGTTCCATTAAAACGCTCATTGACGAATTTTATCCATTTAATTTCCAAAAGGTTCTATTATCGTTATATCTTTAATAATATATTCGATTATGTATCTGAATATAAGAAAAAATAAAATAATTACCGTTTCAATTTTGATACTATGGGTTGTTTTTTCAAAATTTATACAATTGTGAAAAATATATATTTTTTGTGGCATAACATTTATGTAATTTTTTGTTTATAAATAAATGTTTTCCAATACACATGTATATACACATGTTATAACCCAAAACTAATTGAAACTTGAGATGGTGGAAACACTGCATTAAATTCATTTGATGAAGAATATTATATAATATAAAAACAAAACGAAACTCTAGTCTGGCTTGCGCATCAAAGATTTCGTATCTCGTTTGAAGTGAAATTACTTTAATTACGGTAAATTATCAATTATATGGTTTTTATAGTTCAATAAATATTTAATAAGTTCTACTATATTTAAGTGTACCCCCACATACAATATATTATCGTGAATATTTCAAAAACTATACATCTAGTATCATCGTTATAATTTTTCTACAACTTTTGTATAGGCTTCTAAAAACTCTGTTTCTTTCATCCGGGAAATTATAAAAAAATTACTTAATTTAATAAAAATTCCATGTAAACATTTTTGAATATTCTTTATTCTGATATGTGCGATTTAATTTGCCTTTAAAAAAATCAAGTTTCCACGTTAAGCAGTTTTTCTAAGTTGATCTTATATGATTTCCGTCTTACCTTTTAAGAAACGGAAACTTAAGAAAACACTTAACATTTAGCAGAAAACATATTAATGATTAAAAATTCATTGTACATTAGACTTTACATTAAATTATTATCTTTTAAATTCCAAAAATGATCGCCACATCATTACCTACTAGTTTTTATAAATGATCACCACATCATTACCTACTAGTCCCCTAAATAATCGCCACATAATTACCTACTAGTTTTCATTGATCACCCACATCATTACCTACTAGTCCCCTAAATGATCGCCACATCATTAACTACTAGTTTTCATGAAATGATCACCCACATCATAACCTACTAGTCCCATAAATGATCGCCACATGATTACCTACTAGTTTTCATAAAATTATCACATCATTACTTACTAGTCCCCTAAATGACCGTCACATCATTACCTACTAGTATTCATGAAATATTCCCTAAATAAAGTCGACGGCTACTAACCAGGTCACGACTTGTATAATCCACGACTATTAATTATATTACCTCGCTAGTTATTTAACAGAATGACTTGTGAAGTGAAATTCTTTTTATTGACTTATACAACCTGATACAAGTATTTGCTGCTTCAATAACGCACCTCCAGTGTTTTCTATTTAGAGAAGTTTTTCTTCATCTCCTATTTGTAGTATGTACTGTCCTTTATCGGTTTTCCAGAAAAAAAATTAAATTTTAATGCGGAGCCATTAAAAGCCAGGATAATTATGATATGTCAAATAGCCTATCGATGTTTTGGAACAGGTGTATATTAATTACGACATATGCATTGATACTAGCAACATATATCGATAACATTCTAGTATCAACGAACGAGTTGAGCGTAGCTTCGTTAGTCTATAATAGAATTATCATTTACGTAAACAGATTCATCTCAGTTAGATTAAAATGTGTTCCATCCAGGCGAAGTAACGTTGTTTATACTGTTCTCGATATTAGTGACTATTCAGGACTTTCCAGATAGGTCTTATTCGTTCTATACTTATATGTTATGTCGATTTTTATATATTTTCTATTTTTGTCTTAATCTTTAAAGACCATTGTCCTGGCAGATTTCATCAATATTTCTGCTAACTTATATAATATATATATATATATATATATATATATATATATATATATATGTGTGTGTGTGTGTGTGTGTGTGCGTGTGTATTTCTGATCAGTCATTTACTGTCCATACATTTCTCATCTTTAAATTGTTATTAAATTCTTCGCCAGCGCGTTTTCACTTTCTTGTCGATATCTGCAATTTTAAAACCAAATTTAATTTTTTACTTTAAGACTGTTGTGGTCATCTTAGTGTATTGCATTACTTCTATAACCAGTTTTTTTTTAATTCTATAAACCAAGAAAACAATCTTTCATATTTTACTAATTCATTCGTCACTTTTAATTACCTTTACTATGCATATGAACAACAATTTTACTCACAATTTAAATCTATTAATATTTCCACGAAAATATTCGAAATAATACACAATTAAACATTGTATGTTATTTTTTTTTCAATTCATGTTGTATATTTTTGCTCGTACGCTATAACGTTATAAAAAAAAAATAACGTTTAAATTGGTTTTTACCTGAGATTTGAACATAAAAATGTGGTAGCTAGTACGTATAGAAGAAAAATGCAGAAAGCCGTTTGTGCAAGGTAAACTATAAAATATAACAGGGCAAAGACCCCGTAATGAGCAACGTAAAAATGTAGAAAATTTGCATATTTTTTTCTAAATACGAGCCAAACTGCCAGTCAAACTACTTGCCATAAAAGATTGAAAGAACCTACATTCAAATACCGAGCATCAACCCGGCACGGAGTGTTCTGTGCACATAAAGTCGAGTTGCGAATATTTTATGCATTCGAATTCATGTGAACTTACCTTCTGATAATATATTTTTGCTTTGATGAATATCTGTAACATTGTTTTATGAGCCGAAGCGGTGGACCGCTTGTACGGCGTCCGCCTCGAGAATCGTAAAAGCTTAACAACCTTTGATCTGAATGCTTTATCTTATTGATGAATATGTAACTAAAATTGATATAGATTAACATAATAAATGTATACCAATGCAGTAATGAAACGTGAATTTTTTTCTGTTAATTTTTAGAGATCGGTATCAGAATTTAAAAAAGGACACTTACAGATCCATCTTGAAGGCCATCTTTTGGTTACGGAAATTTTTCTTTGAGACCGCTTGATAAAGAAAGTTGAAAGGCATGATAGTATTAGTCATGTTACAGTAGTAATTGACAAAAAGTGAATTAGCATTTTATATACTTCATTGTACTGTTTGATACACAGAATAATTTCGTTATCACACACGAAAGCTTAGTTCGAGTTCGAAACATTTTTTATTTGTATTGTCATCAAACTGATGAATGTAGAAGAAAGAAAAAGGGGCTTACAATGGAAATGATACTGGAGTAGCAACAATATTATCGAAGTCTGTGTGTATTTATGTACGTATGTAAGCATATATGAATGTATATATGTGCGCGTTTAAAAGCTTGTAAAATCTGAACGGAGGATCCAATTGACTACGATTTTTTTTCACTTGATGATGTTCAACAAAACAGATAAAATAATAATTTTCCGAGCTCGGAAACTCATTCCGCCCTGAGTATTGACACCGAAAAAATTAAACAGATATCCTACAAAAACTAACTAAAAACTAATAGGATCGAATCGGCCACATCACATGTTATTTGTATTAGTCTATAGATGATACCTATTATTTTTGGTTATAATGGGAAAAAAATTATTTTATTTTATGCCATAGAAAGTTACTGCAAGGCCGCGCGCGTGCGATAGAAAAAGACGACTGCTGCCTTAATACCGTTACTATAGTTATATTGTTTGAACTCATATTCTAAAGGGTATTATTTTATGTTATAACTCGGATAAGTCTTTTTTATTGACAACCATGTTTGTGACGTAATACGTTTTGGGTGATTGTATTAAATTGTGAACTCCGCAATGTTATTAGGGCGATTCCCACATTGTCTCCATTTGACGAAAGTTTTGTTTGGTGGAATTTTTGTTACCATGCTCGTTTTCTAAGGAAATTACTAGAAATTTTGGAAATATTGCGACCACTCCTCATAATCATCACAAAAAAATGAAAATATTAACGTTAAGTTCTATGTTGATAAATATTAGTAGCACCCTTCAGCTGGTACCCGTTTTTATCACAAGCACTTTAATTGTTTAAATATAAATTACAACAGAAATATAAGTGATGGTGAAAAAATAAAGAGTTATATAAATTAATAGTATTAACTAAAATACATAAAAAAAGATTGCAAACCACTTTTTTTTGCTTTATTTGTAAAACTTACAACGTTAACATAACATGGTTTACGTATCACTGCAGACCCAAAGGTTACGTGCGCATGATACGCGGCTGAAATGGATTTCACATGCTTGGAATCCTGTTTACAAAACGAAATAATATACTAACTAGCGTGACCCGTGCGAAGTCTTCGCATTATTTATTCCATTATGAAGCTCAGATGACAGATCAAACAAATATTTTACTAAAATTGACATATAGAGGCGCAAGTATCAAAAGCATTGAGCTAAAGCGCTACTTTATTTATACGTGAGTGGATTTGAAATTAAACAAAAATTTTACCGACCGTCAATCTTATTGACGTTGAGCCGTGAGATGGCAGCATTGCTGTTTTGTGTATATAATTTTAATAATTAATTAATTTGCAAAAACAATAGGAATAATAATTTGTTTATTTGTGGATGCCGGTAGAGCAAGCAATTATCTATAAAATGATATATAATTTATGTGGATTAGTTGTGAGGTTTTTTCTAAAAAGGGAGAGTAACATCTTAATCTTAGCGTATTAATATATATGATGATGATGATGATGATGATGATGATGATTATGAATATTAGATTTGTATTTGTTTTTTTAACTTTCGGTCACCGTTGGCAAAAATCAAAGAAATGAGACTTTACTTTAAGAGTATCAATTTATCGTAGGTTAAAAAGGAGGCGAAAAGCAACCACAAACATTTTAATTAACTTTCACGGTCATATGGATAAATGTAAAACATTATCACTAAAATAAACCGCCAAAAAATTTACCTTCAAATTTTACAATAACTATCAGAAACAAAAACAAATATCAAAAGAATGACTGCTATGAATGTAATTAAATAAATAAACGCGAATTAAGGTATGATAATCTTCTTTAATGTAGCGAAAAAAAATGTAGGAAACGTTTATTTTATTATAATTGTTTTTATTTTCAGGACACCGACGTTTACAATTTCTATAAATAATGGAAATTTGCAATTAAATGAAGCTACGTGATGTAGCATTATTTCTACTTTCTTTAAGTTCGTTACCACGACCTAGGTTTCGTTGTATTACAAGATCTTCAGGTGGGCTATTAGCAAAGATTAACTCTTAGGAACTTCGAACAGAATTTGTCACGAGCTAGGTTTCATTGTATTACAACATCTTGATTGAGTTCCTAAGAGTTAGTCTTTGCTAATAGCCCACCTGAAGATCTAGGTCGTAGTAAAGAACTTACAGAAAGTAGAAATAATACTACATCACGTAGTTTCATTTAATTGTTAGTAATGAATTTCTACAAAATTAAAGCCAAATATATTCAATAATGGAAATTTACTCTAACAATCTATAGAAAAATGTTAATATACACCGCCTAATTCTTTCATATAATCATAAATTTATAAAATGACTTATTAAGATAAACCATAAATGCTAATACGCATGCAGATAAAACATTAATTGCCATTTTAATCACTAGGAGAGTAGCTCGATTTTATCCACGAGTTGCAATGAATAATCCATAAATGCTATCCAAGTGTTAATAGAATTGAAATTCCAGAGCAATCCAAATAGTTTCGTTATTTTTTGTGAATATCTACTTTTAATTTAGTTATTTTTTGTGAATATCTACTTTTTTTGAAGTTAGTTTCTTAAAATATGTTTTATTTTAGAATTTTTAGTGATTAATAGTGTTAATCATCACACTTTACCTAACAATTATTTTTTTTTCTTAGTTCTTAATTATTAAAAGTAACGGGTAAAAGCTGATATATAGATAATTTCTTCTTTATTATAATAACACATGGAAGCGAAGTGATAGCAGTAGTTGTAAATGGTTAGCTGTTAGCCGCCAAGGGGTTCTATTCTCTGTACCACGGTCGACTTACTACCATCGTGTAAGGAATTGGATTGTTCATATCTAACTTATCATCAGATCCTGACCTGGCCGATGGTGTTATTATTTTACCATGTAACAACTACCAGTATCAAATATCTTGAATCACATTTGATTTGACCCGTTAAACAGTTCCATTGTTCAACTCCAAAACTCATCATCAGACCCTGACCTGGGTGATGATGTAGTTATTTTGAAAAGTAACAACTATCAGTATCAAATATCTAGAATCATTGTTGATTAACTATTTTCCGTTAAGGGGTTCCATTATTCGTATCCAGAACTCATTATTGGACCCTGTCCTGGCGATGGTGCAGTTATTTTGCAAAGTAATAACTAATAGTAGCAAATATCCTGAATCATAATTGAGTAACAACTATTCGTTTAGGAGTTTCATTCTTCATTTCCGGACCTCAACATCAGATCATCGTTATATTTATATAGAACTACGTCGCTAGTATACTCTTTTAAATCAAAAAGAATCATGAAATCGGCTTAGAAATCTCCCTGAAATCGGTGTATACATATTAAATAAAATACGCCTCGACCATATAACCTCCTCCATTTTTGAAGTCGGTTTAAAATTCAGACGAGACGTCCGCGACTGCCGTCGGTCGCACAAAACGCGGCGAAGAGGTACAATGCCAAAAGAAATGATTATCTGAATACAGGTAATTAACAGCCTACGCAGACCGAGAGTTAGCCGAGTACAATACGGGATGCAAGGAAGCGGGCAACGGATAACTAAATGAAAGGGCAGTTTGTCGGTTCGTAGGTGAATGCGTCGCGAGGACAAAGACGCGTGGAACGGGCGAGCAACGAGAAGCGAACCAGTTTCCTCTGCGACTTAATTTATGTGTGAAACAAAAGAATTGTCGCAAGGAGAGGCCATATAAATGAGCGCGCCGGCGCCGTAGTCCTTTTTCGTATTCTTCCTCGTCGCGGATAATTTTATGCATTTGTAGAAGCAAAGTTTATTAGGTAATTTTAAGACTTAAATATCTTGATAACTTAACACAAGTTTACCTTTCGAATAAAATTATATTTTCTATCACTTTTTGATGCTGGAGTTTATGTTGAGACATTAATATTGAGCGTGTTCTTGCTTTAAATCAGTTTTATGCTGGTTGTTCAGAGGTCGTGACGTCAGTTTAACCCTGTATATGTGGTGAAATATATTTAAAATATGCATGGGTATATACAGTACACATACCATTTTAGACAGTCGATATAAAATTTCAATGTTCTGTTTTATTTGGAGTTTTATAATATAAATAACTGTTGGGACCATAAAACACTACTAATCGTTGCATAGCTCACTCCCCCCCCCCCTCAACCGAGCCTCCGCCTTTATGCGCGCATTTTACTTCAGTTTTTCATGTGACTTTTTCTGATAATATTTTTCCTAGAAAAATAACTGATGTTATATCACTTAGCTTGCTTAATATTAATGATATAGATAGTTTGAAGAAAATTGTTAGATCAATTTTTGAGAACGTCGAATATTTTTGTATGAAGTTTAGGGTTACAAAGAAGAAAATTAGGCTGAAAATATTTATAAAACCTGTCAAGTACGAGTTAAACTCACACTATAAGTTTTTAAACACATTTAGGTTGTTCCAAACATTTAAGGATACATAGTATTTCTGATTAAACTATTCACAAATATCGATTTTTCACAATGCTTATTGCTTATTTTTCACAATGCTTATTGCTTATTTTAGCTTCCACAAGCGTAAAACAGGGAATACTTCGAAAATTATTAGATCTAGAACTATAGTTTTCCCGCATACTTCTGGTCTCTTTTTTTCCAACCCAGTTTATTTTTTAAATCTTGGGTCAGTAAATTTAGAAACAAGAAGGGAATACCCTATTTTCGCATATCTTCTTAAAAACACAATTTAATATTAGGAAAAACATTTAATATTAGGAAAAATATTTTCATTTTTCTCATAACAAACCCTTTAAAATTATACCTACGTCACATGATTAAAATTTAAAAAAAACGTTTATGTACTTTATTTACACCTTTAATTTTTATATCGAAATTTCAAAAAAAGCTAGTGAGAGCAAAAAATTAGCTAGTGTAACGTCTGTGAATTAATAAGATGTGTAACATTGCCATATTCAAGTTTTTATGTCACATCTTTGATAAGCGTAAATACACGGAGTACATTTCAAAAATTATGACATTTAGGATCGCCGATATAGTTTTCCTACAACCGTTGCACGAGCTTCTAAAAAGCTATATTTCTTGATAATTTGAGGTTATGTAGTTTCGGAAACAAGATCGGGAACTTATATTTTAATATACCTCTAAAGACATTATACCTCAAGTTTCTACGTCGCATAGTTACTGACAAAATGCCGGAACAACCAGATTGACTGACAGACAGACAGGTGAATGATCTCAAAAGGTTTCCATTTTTCAGTTTAACTTTAACAACTTCTAAATACAAAATCTCATAGAATTTTTTCTAATGATTTGGGCAACAGACAATTTGACTAACATATAGACACGCCTATAGAAACCAATTTATAATTTCGAGTTTTATGCACATCAACAATGTTTCAGAATCGTTGTAATTTCAACTTCCACTTTTGGGACGAACACAATACTTTCTCGTCTCCTTACGTTGCTCAAAAATAAAACAATTCAAATATTGACCTAACGAAAGTCGAATTGAAACTGCTACTACTTGGTCCAGTACCTTTTCTTCAATTTGAAAACTTACAGCATAAATAGTACGGTATTTAAACTATACACAAAATTTAATTTATCTGACGTGAAATATTCAGTAAATTACGTCTAACAAATTCTCGAGCCCATTCTCGTTTTCGGGCCAGAATTTTTTACATAATACGCAAAGTACTGAATTATGAAGCGCGATCTCATTTTTTGCTCCGTTAGATATAACCGTAAGTATTACTGTATCATTTAAGTAAAGTCGGCTTTCGGAGTAACGAGTAAGTAATAGGGTGCTTTATTTCGTGGTATCACTTATATATTTGAACATTTCTCGGAAATAGCTCGAGAAATAGGTTAGGAAATTATTTTTCGTAAATATTCATAAAAGTCAAATTTTATACTTAAATTCTCATATATAATTAAACTGGTTTAATCCTTAATATCGTCTTTAGGATTCCGTAACTCAAAAGGAAAAACGGAACCCTTATAAGATTACCCAGGTTTCCAATTGTCCGTCTGTTACAGCCGTTTTCTCAGAAACAGCCTAAAATAGAAAATTGAAATTTGATAAGCTTATTAAAAATAAAACGTACTAAACCCGTACATACATATAGCCAACTTTCAAAAATATTTATTTGGAAATTTCAGGCTACAGTAATCATATCTCAATGGCTAATATTTAATAAAATTTATATGGACATTTCAGGTTTAAAATGAATTCTACGAAATTTTTTTTTTAAATTCGTTATATAGTGGACATTTAGAAGAGCTAGTTACAAGGGTTTAAAATATATATATTTTTCTTATTTTAGGTAGTCTCTCTTAGGAGGTATATTCAAAAATATGCAAAAAATATACTGGTCATATTAATGCCCTAAATTGAGTGTATTAATTTAAAAGGAACACAGTGTTATTATGTCTAATACTGAATGATTCATTGCATTTATTTCATATAATCTTGCAGATACATGTGGATGGCAGGAATTTCGTGAAATTCCTAGAAATTGAAAATTAGTTGCGAGATTGAAAACCCTATGTTGGAGTAATTGTTACCGCTTTATTTGATATACCAAAAGTTGGCAGAAGTCCATTAGACTGGAAAAACATTTCAGGAATTGTAAACAGGTTTACCTAATGAGAAATATACGAACATTTTAATATCTAATGTAAATTTTTGTCTGATCTCATTAAAATTTTTTTTTAAATTTTTCTGTAATCGAAATGCATTTTTCCGTTATTTGACACCTACTCTTTATTACAACTAGTCTAGTGTAATAACATACCACTAAAAACGTTATAGCGTTTTATCAAATATGTAGATTTATTAAAAAAAGTAAATAAGCGGATGACGTCATCCATTATTTCGTAATATTCCTACGAATTTCACGATATTTTTACGAAGGAATAACCAATGCGTATACCCGTCTTATTCCCGAAACTATTGAACTTAAAATTATGAAAAATAAGGTTTTTAGAAGCGTATGCAACTACCATTGGAAAACTATGATGATGAATCTAGTAATAACTTAACAGATATTGACGAAAATATATATTTACTCTACCGAAGTATATTAAGTATTAATAAATATTAGTGCTAAAAAGTCCATATTACTCATCATTAAATTTATACTAGGGTTCCCTTGATGTTTCACTCGGCCGATTTTTAAACGTACTGTTGATTGGAAGGAAATTACAGTGTCGCAATATTATAGAGTCTGTGTTGGATATGTCCTGATTCATTTATTTTTTGAATGAATATCATTTTAAATAAAGGAAAAGGTAAAAATTTATTACATCAATAATCGAAGAACTTCGCATTGGAATACCTAATTTAATGCATTGAGATCTTTAGGGCCAAACCTTTTAACGAAATAGCTTTACTCGTCCGTTTGTTCGTGGTATGAATTAAGGTAATATTTGAAAAGTATGTGTTACGAAATTAGGTTGAATATTGAAAAAGCTTTAGCAATTGCTAAAATAGTCTGCTGATTTATAGGTGTAGTCCTAGATGGAGAGATTTATTTCTTTGTTTTAGGTTCTCGACAACATGTGAGCAACGGTTTTAATATACGCGTCTCTCCATTTATTGACATATTTTAGTACTAAATTTTCATTACTGAGTGAAAATAACGAATTTCATTCTCCAGAAATAATGTCGCTACTAGAGAGATTATGAAATACGCCTGTACTTTGCATGAAAATCTGCCCAACCATTTCGGTGAGATTGAGTAACAAACATTGAAATTTTCAAACATACTAATTCGCGAGAAAAAGCGCAGATGGATAAACCGCCATATGAATAAAAAACATGGTAAATTCTCTGCTTTATTTCAAAGAAAAAATTATTTCACAATTAAAGGTTTAAAATTTCTTCAAATATATTAATCTTACCCAATCATTACTTCATTTTTCAACGCCACACAGTGAACAGCGATCGTTCACTCCTTGCCCAAAATATTTTCTTCCACCTTTGATAACACCATTTCGAGGACGATAATATCTTCCCACGTTCCATTTTAATCTCTTAATTTATTTTGTATTCCTCAAGGTCTTCTAAGACATACTTTTACATATTACATTTAACCAATTTATTCCACTTCCTTTTATCTCCCGTTAATGCCCTCTACAACTGCAAAAACATGTCCTTTTATATTATAATGTATAAAAGTAACCTTTCCAGTTTATTCAACAGCTAGTCCGTTAGACGTCTAACTTACCCATTGGAAATTGATATTAACAATGTAGATAAACTGCAATATTCACTCTACGGCGAGTCTCCGAATCGATTCAGACGCAAGGTTAAGCTCGAGTGTCTATAAGGGAGAGATGGAATTCACTTACGCCAATCCCAGACGAATAAAAGATAGCTATCACACGTGCCGCCCGCCTCCACACTTTCAAACGCTTGAAATAATAATTGCCTTACCTTATCCAACCTGCGGGGAATATTACAGACGATTCTCACTCGGCGTTCGTATCGAACGTTCGGTCTTTGTGCTGTGCCGTAGCGCGGGGCAGTAAAATGTAATGTTTTCGCGAGCCCGGGGGCGGGAACCTATGATGAGGTTATGGAGATAATATTACGTTTAGGGCGGCATCTGACACGGCCGTGGATTACATATACAGTATTGTAGGAGTAATCTGCATATCAAGGATATTGGCTCACAATTGCTGCTAATATTTTTTTTTGCTTATCTTAAACGTTGATCATTTCGTCCCATTTTAATTATTTTTGTTATTACTATTGATAAGTAACTGTAACAGTTACATTTAATAAAATAAAATATTAAAATATTCTTATGTTGGTACGTATAAAATAATACGGCAATAGTAAATATCTATTACGTAAGACCAAAAGCTCATCACTGCAATTAGGTACTTATGAACATTTAAAGGTACCTAAGTACCTTTAATGTTTATATTGTTATTAAAAAATATCATTTATTAATGTTATTTCCATTAAACTATTTACAAAATGAATATAGTTTTTCACCATGTCAATATATTAACTGGTATATTTTTCACAGCGATAAAACATAGTAAATTTCTTAAAAACTATTAGTTTTGAAAGTCAAGTTTGACAATTATTTCAATAGTGGACATTTAATTGATTGGGGCAATTATCTTATGTTTAAAACTCTATCTCTCAGAACTATAACTAAGGCAATATAGAAGGCATTGCGGTAGTTCTGAACAATAAAGTCTTATAACTTATAAAATGCAATACACAAGTAATAGAAATTAATAAATTTATGTTAATAAAATAGGTGCTAATTCTCTTCCATTTCAATATTTATCTGTTTTAAATTGTAATGATTTTTAAATACACTTGTTATCTACATATACATTTATTACGCACTAAAATGTTAGACAAATTTCAACACAAGGTTTTTAGGTTGAAGAGAGATTGCTCATTGCTCATCACAAAGCTACAATGCTACGTTAACATAATAGATGAATAAATCACTTGATAAAATTACAAAAAAGTACTGTTTATAAAATAGTGTCAATAAAACAGTTTTAGTAGCACTGACACTTGCAAAACTTAGGAATGCTCAAATCAGAACTGAAATTGATATAGAAGAAATTTTTAAAAATATTTTCAGAGATTGTTTTTGGCAATTTCAATGTCATATGATAATGAACGTCTTGTATAAAAAAATTGCTATAAAACATATATAAAGTCCAGTAGGACACAAAATGGGCAGAAAGTTCGACCGACCTTTTTTGTGGAGTTATTGTCCATCACACACTTCGCTACCGATATATCACCTTAACTGACAATAATTCAAATTAGAGTTACCTCTTTAAAAAAATCCACGCTAAAGTGATTATTTTAACTCCTACGTAATTATTTTAACTCTTCATAACATTAAGATAATTAATTATTATCTAACACCACATCTACTGGCTTACTTAAATCGCTACCTCCCGCACGAAACATAAATTTAAATTTAATTCATAACGGGAAAGCAATTTATCATCTCCACATTACCTAGCATTACTGAAAACACTACCTTCAGAATGAAACAGGCTTTACATTTTAGCTCGTAATTATACACAAAATACACTCTAGTGATATTTTAAGTCAATCCGTCAAGTCCATGTCAACAAACGTTACTTAATATAACATTCTCGATTAACACTAATTATACACTAGCTCGTAATGAAATACAAAATGTACTCCTGCTCGTAAAGATAAGGCGATCTCTCAACAATACATCAACTAGCATTACATACGACACTAAGTTCCAAATGTAAAGGACAGCTCTGACAGGATTTTAGCTTGTAATGAAACACAGAATATACTCCAATTCGTCACGATACTAAGGCAACCTGTCAACTCTATATCAACTAGCATTACTTTAAACACGTTGCTAACTAAATAAGGTATACTCTACATCATAATAAAGCAATATCAACATATATTCGGGTGGAGGCATCCGCTAAGAATGTATCCCTGATAAGCAACAAGTATTGATCGACTCTCCACCATTAAAGCTTTAAAGCGATAAGCAACGGGCCTGATGATTAAAAGACTGCGTCGATTTGTTGAATAGAGTCGCAACAAGTGTCGCCAGCTATCCCTCGTGTAAATCTCCGCCCACGGGTCTGGCAGGTGCCCGCCGTACCTTGGTGCTGATTTAACCGCGTCCGCGAACAGAAATACCGATATAAATGTAATTGAGTAGAGTTCGTGATAAATGAGGCGTCTGAGCGTTAAGTACACGGCTGCGCTCCAAGTTGAACCTTTATAGAGTAGAGGGTGTTGAAGAAGTTAGAGATCACTTGATAATTTTTATTTTGTTGAACGTACACGTGGTAATTCTAAATCGGGAAACGAACTCCGTCTTAAGCGAAAACGTTACTTAACCATAGCGCTGCTCTATTAATATAAAACAGGCGCTAACAAAACATTGCACGATTAGTTCGTCATAATAGCAATAAAGGTCAAATTTAAGAATGAAAAACCACCACAGCGTTTTCTAAAAACAATTTCCGATAGATTAACAATAATTAGAGCTTAATAAATTTTTCTTTAATTAATGAAAAATTTGTAATTTTCAAAAAAGTAGAAAATTATTAGAGAAAATTATTAATAAAATAAATTTTTTTAGACATTATCTTATTATATTAGTTATCAATAACCATTAAACATTACAAAGTATCAATGATATTGCAAGTTCATAGTTAAAATTATATTTTTCCAATCGGAATTTACTAAAGTATCTTCGGGATACAGGGTATAAATGTTTAAACATAAACATTAGATAACCCTTATGTAAACATAAGGATTATCTAATTACTACCTTTTATACAAAACACAACAGAAATGAAAATATTTAGGCGAAACTATTCCAATATTGAATTTCTTTTTACAAATAATCCTATAATAAATTCAAATGTTATCGGTCAATTAGTTATCTAAATATAAAAATAGGAAAGTTTTTAAGTGTTACAGAAACAAAATTACAGAAACTAAAAACTAGACTTATTTAGGTTAGATTTACCTGAACTAGTTTTGTCACATGACTTGAATTAGCATTACTTTATTTGAATAAACAAAAACTGATGTGAATACGTAAGAAACATGACTGGTCCATAGAATTACAAAAAAAAACCCTAAATGGGTTGTACTAGATGGTCTATAGTTAAAAATGTAAACAATACTATATAAGCCTTGCCCATATATTAAGCTCACAAAACATAACAGATCGTGTGCAGGCAAACGTATTAGCGTCAGTTGATGCCAGCAATTATCGCAAGCATTCGTGTGTTAACAGATAATTTTTTGGAAAAAAACATAGTTCCTAGGGCCTTATGACTTTATAATTATTTAATTTACTTACTTCTAAATGATTTACCGCGTCCGCGAACAGAAATACCGATATAAATGTAATTGGGTAGAGTTCGTGATAAATACAAATAAAAGAGTAATATCACAATTTCAACAAATATAATTCGAGAAATCAGAATTATACATATATATACATTTATATATGTATATATATATATATATATATATATATATATATATATATATATATGTATATATATATATATATATATATATATATATATAATATTTTTTTAACAATACCAAAATCCGTGGGCACAGTGTGATGAAGTTGGTGTTACCATTATAATATAATATTATTCCAAATAAGACATATTTCAATTAATTTAAATAAACGAGCATTAATGGAGTAGTCACTAAAATATACTGTCATTTTGAGTTAATTATAGTGAATTAATTAAGTCAACAATCTATAAGGGAATTAATTAACAAAATATAGAGTCAAACAAATTTAGAACAAAACAATTCAAATTAATAAATAAATCAAATTGAATTATTGTAAATATAACCATAGCAATAGACTAAACATAACTTTGTTCAAAATATAAGAATCATTCTGCAAGTGCAAAAACACCACTCGCACGCGCATTCGTTGAATTTATTAAATGAAAAGTAATCATGCAGAAACAATGGCGCGTTTCCAATATTTACAAAATGGTATCGTCGTCCTCTGCAATATGTAACAGAGAAATAGAAACAATAACATACCCCTATGTGTGAAAGAGACGAATATCTTTACATATGTACAGATGTTCACCTCTTTCACGCACGGGACATGCATTATTTCTATTTCTGTAAGTAGTGACGTACACTTAGATACAGTATTTTCAAACTATTTTTATCATTTAAAAATCAATGGGTGTAAACTTCTGTAGCCAATAAATTTATATTTCATACCTAGATAGTAACAACTCTAGAATTCGAAACAGAACTTAAAATGATTCTTATAAAGTAAAAATCAAAAGTTGTACAGTAGCAATTGCGCAGTATCGTTCTACGTAGAACTACGCCGCTGCTTCATTCGATATAATTAATTTATTAAATTAGAAATAAATAGCGTTAACTTCTAACGGATCGTTTATTAATTATACAATTGCATATCGGTTGGTTGATTTGAGTTTCTGCCAAATCATTCATTTTAATGACATTCCATTTCCATAACAATCGATATATTAATACATATAATTTCTAATAGGCTGATTCCTAATACCTACAGAGTAAATATGAATCGTTATTGTATAATATAATTTATCATTTTACTATTTCTCGCCCTTAAATAAAATAAAATGAGAATTTTCTCTAATAATATTTTTAAAGATATAACTTCTATCCGAATATTAAATTCAAAACAAAATAACCACGTTGTAAAAAAGTTAACATGCCGTGCGATTGTGAAGGTGACAGCTCTTTATTACCGCGGCGCCAAAATATATCTTGAAAGCCTGCTGATGCAAGAGAGCATGAAAAGGCATTCATTATCTAACGAGACATAACAATAACAAAAAGTAATCATAACCCGCTGCGAGCTATCTCCGTTTACATATTACAGACAAGGACAAACGGCCATTCATTTTTTGGCGACGCGGCGTTCGCAATCACAAGACCCGAGTACGCCTCTGGTTAAAAAATAAATACAGTATCTATGTATTTAACGAACATGAATTGAATGTTAAAAAAAGAAATGATCAATTGCCCTTTTAATGTTCCGATTTTATTAAATGCTCAAAAAGCATTTCATCGATTTAATCCAGAGCCGTCAAAATATTCATTATATTTAATATTACTTGCATCTAAGGTGTAGAACTGTGACATTTTGAAGATTTTTCTAGAATAATTGTAAAGCGAAACATACCAGTAGAACTAAGAATGTTCCTTTATTTGATCATTTTTTACTAAATCAGCTACAAAATCCTAAAATATATAAACATCGATTTATTCAAATATTTATACATGCACACTTACATCGGCAAAGAGTATTAATTTAAATATTATATCAAAGTGTCTAGTGTTAGATTAAACCCATTATCTGTCATTATACATTTATATTAGGAACGCACATAACAAGTGTTTCCCTTTTTACAGCAAGTACAGAAAGTTAACAATCACAAGAGAAACCGAAATCAACCTCATCTATAAGCTACGGACCACTAATAGAGCTGACCGAATTATTGATTAAATTATACTGCAATAACAAACCGGACAACAAAATCGCATTAAAAATTCATAGAATCTTCGGCCGCGAGAAAGATTCTATGGAGCCGATATTACACGCCCATAAAGCAAGAGATAAAATGTAAGAGCTTTTAGAGTGGCTAATAAAGTGCTTGCTCCGGAGCTTTACCGGAGTGTACCCTCTGCTCCGACACGGGGGTAACACTAGCAATTAGCGAATCTTACGGGAGGGAAGCCCGTCGTGAGCGTAGCGTAACCTAATAAGATCGTAATTAACCCTCATTAGTTCGAGCCACCTGCGACTGGCCGACCAGAGGCGGCCGCGGTCTTTGGGCGGACGGATTTTTAGATCTTTGCGGAAGCGCGCCGGAGGAAGAGGCGGGCGCAATCGATTGAGTGGAAGGGTTATAATTAAGTTACTCGGTGTAACGTTTTGTATAAAAAGATTCTAGGCGAATATCCTCTATTGTTATCTTAATCGTCTGTGCAAATTTTCATAAGCGGTTAATGATTCGATATTAATGGCATTCGCATTAGAAGATTATTAATATTATTCTCCAAAATGTATTTAACAAAGTTGGCTTCATCCACTTTTACACAACCATTTATAATTTCGCAACAATAATCTTAAAAAAATGGTATCACTTAGAATAGATATTAGTGATTGCTTAATGAGAAAACAGATCATTATTTACAGGATTAAAATAGACAGAAAAATAAATACTCGCGTTAACAAACAAAAATTGTTAAATAAATTATGCACTTCATTTATAAAATCTTAAATATTATTAAATTTCCATTTAATACTTAAATCTTGAATTATGAAATTTGCCATTGTTAGTTACAGATTTTTTTCTTTATAATGAAGAATTATTAATAGAAGAAGAAATATTAATTATAAGGAAAGAATTATTTAAAAAATATTTATTATAGACCAATATCTCTGTTATGGTTTCGTGTAGAAACATTTTATCCACAGCAAACATTTCTAGACTTAAGATATCAGTTCTTCTCTGATGATCAATGAGAATCTTTGCTATATCTTTAATGATAAAATATTTGTCAAATTTTATAATTTAATATAACGTTCAGAAGTAATATTACAAGTTATAAAGAAATAAAGTACTTGGACCAAAAAACTCCCGTGGAGTATGTAAAAACTGTTAAACGTCAAGGGGGCAGCCTGTAACCACTTAAACTTCTTGAGTTCCATTAAATTTATCCATATTTGAGAAAGAAATAACAAATATCGACCTTACAGACCCACAGGGTTTTTGTGTCCATGGACGCCCTAAATAATATTATTAATTCATACGTAAGTTTTTTGTCATCCACTTTCTCTGCTTTCATGCCTCAACTACTCAAACAATGTCCACGAACCTGTCCGTACACTCGTATATAGTTTGTGTCATAGAGATGAACATTAGATGTAACATTTACCCAACAATTAAAATAATTTTTTTTTGTAATTAAAAAAATAATATAATTAAGGACAAGAGCTTGAAGCAAAGTAAGAACGTGAACATAACTATATAAATAAAAGTTACGGCATTGTCCTAATCCAGGCTAAATACTATCCTGAGTACATTAATTCTCATTATCGAAATGGCTACATTCTAAGCATACCTCCATTTTACTCCAATCAAGTCACACACTAAGTGGAAGAGTGAGTATTCCTCTAGAAACTATGTAATCTAAACGACTATTAATTATGTTAATAAATCTTAATAATGATTAATAATTAAATAGAATTAGAACCTCTAAGCGTGCCTCCATTTTACTCTAATCAAAACACATACAAAGTGGATGAATATTGGTCTAGAAATTATGTAATCTAGACGGCTATCAATTCAGTAAATAGCCCTTTTTATGCGATAAATAATTAAATGAAAATAGTATTAGAATATAACATTTAAAAAATAAGCGTTCAACAATATTATATACGTAAAAAAATAGATCAATAGAAAGAATTTAAAAATAATTGTTGATCATTAGGTTTTAATTTTCGTTAATACCTTGTTTTACCCTAATTTTCATTAATAATTGACCAATAATATTTAACTGACTTTGTCTTAATTATATAATAATAAACATGTTTCTTATCAGTAATACTTTCGTAGTTCATTACAAATATCTGAAAAATATTGAAATTTAAATATTCTCAAAAAAAAACAAACTAAATAAAGACGTTCGTCGACTGGTGCAAACACGAATATTTAAGATCTTCGATCGCCCAAAACACACGAAAAAAGAACCCCTTTGAGCGCCTTGTTGTTCAGGGCTGGGTAGAGCGCCAAAAGTGACGCAGTCAATCTATGAGTAGATGAACAGACTTTGTAAAATTATTGAAAGCTTTCCATGATTGAGAGTCCCTGCAACGCAACTATTAGAGTCAAGAAGAGATGTATTGTGAAAAAAGTTACATACTCCAATTACCGTAACTACTTTGACAAAAATGTAATAACGAGAAAAATGTATATTTAAACAATTGAACAAGGAAATAAAAAAATCTTATAATTATTATACAATTCTTGCATAACAATCATAAGATTAATGTTTTAATTGTTAATTTCATTATACGAAAATACAAAATCCATGGCCATAACCAATGTGACAAAAATGTACAATTGAACAGAATGAATATTTAAACAATTGAACAAGGAAATTTAACAAAAAAATAATTATCATGTTACAAATCAGGAATTCATTGCTTATATTTAATTTAATTTCATTATTTGATAATATTTAAGCATTATTTTGTAGTTCTCGTTCCATAACTGTAACTTTTCCGCTAGTTATGAGCTACGACATACAGAAAACACTATTTAACCACAACGATTTTTTTTCTGTACTACGTAACTGTAGAAACACTAAATTGCATTAAAAAAGTGACAAAAAAAAGAAAATTCGGTCTGTTATAAAAATTAAAACATAAATCTAAAAATATATTGAAAGGGTCCTTTTAAACGCTTACTTTAATCAGCTAACCAATTTGTTACCTATATTATCTAAAGTTAAAAAAGTGGCAATCCTCATTTAAAGTTTTATTTAAAAATATTATTAAATTAATATATTTAATTTAACTTTATTAAGCCAACATTTATATTTACTTGCATCGCCATATATTCAAAAATTTCAACATAACTAACAGAAAACGTGTAAATTTACTATTCCCTGTTGATTCATCCAAACCTGTTTTTATTAAGCAAATTAAAGACACGTTTTATAATGAGGCAAAGAACTAATGTCACTTAGTACTAATACCCTAATCATACCAAATATAACAAAACACATCCCTTAATAGTATAAATGTGTCCATGTGCAAGTTGCTTCAACCACTTTCATATAATTGATGAAACTAGTACCATTAACAATTCAGGTTTAATCTAATTACTATGTTGTAAGTACTATTTCCTTTCTCATAAAGAAGTGATGTTACGAAAGTGTATTTTTGGAAATATTCTGTGATCCATCCATATTAAATATAAACATGTAAGGAATTTTAAAACAAGCTCTCAACCCTTTCCCCAAAACCCTTTGAGGGGAACATTTAAAACAAATGTTGATTTAAAAACAACAAATTTCAAATGGACGTTTCACAAAGTTTCAAGGATTACTAAGTTGAACTACTTGCGATTTCACATCTGACACTAAAACAATACAGTATTATAGTAAGCTCTCCTGCCGGACACCGGAGGCTATGACGCGAACGGATGTAGAAGAGCTTTCGCGCTTTACATATATAATTACATATCTATTTCCATTGTCCTGCATTTAAGCCACCATTTAAACCTTTAGCTTCATCTTGCGACGTTTGTACTTAGCGAATTATTTCGCTCGACCTGACGCCTACTCCCCCATCCCGGGTAGCGGTTTCTTCCCGCAGCCC
Source organism: Druceiella hillmani (assembly GCA_039881145.1). Lineage (NCBI taxonomy): Eukaryota > Metazoa > Arthropoda > Insecta > Lepidoptera > Hepialidae > Druceiella > Druceiella hillmani. The sequence goes on along the minus strand of JAYKKI010000017.1, from coordinate 35,409,722 downwards.
CATGACGGGCGTCGCTCGGCTGGAAAATGGATAAATTAGTAGTGGAGGCTGTAAAATTTTAGAGGGCTCCAGTTTTTGACAGCGGGTGCGGTCCTTTGTTTCGGCTCTGAGTCATCTGTTTACGGAGCCCCTCCTCCCGCATCAAATGGACCATTTTCCGTGTGATGTAGTCTGTTCATGTGCAATCCAAATGTGTGAATTGCGAGTAGGTTTTGGTTGCTAATATAATATATTTAATATATTTTTATCCCTACATCTTTATCTAGTATTCTTGTATTGTTAAATTATTTTTGGACATTTTAATTTTATAAAATTTAAACCTCTCAAAAATATAATAGAAACAGAATGAATAGGGTCGTTTTTGGGACGACCTGGTGTTTTTAGTTCAAATATATACCTAATTTAGGTTACAAGATCTCACATGCTAACGTCTACAGAATAATTCAAATTAATTCTATTTGTTAAATCAGAAAAGAATACAATAAATTTGTAAAATTAACAAAACTGCACTAAATATATATATATATATATATATATATATATATATATATATATATATATATATAAACATTTACAGAGGGAAATCAAACTTAACATTAAATTTTTTGTTTAGATTTTATTTGAATTTATTACAGTTATGAAAAGAAAATTTATCTGATCACATGCACTCAGTTTATTGAATTATATACTATTAGCTTTAATCTGTAGCTTCGCATGCATGGGAAATGATCTTGTGAAAGAATCGGACCTTAGTTTTGGAAATTGCTAAGTGGTTTGAAATGCACAGCATCGAAGAAATGGCGTGAAAAGAAAAAAAACTATGTTCTACAGCAGTCGTCAGCTAACACGTTACCGAGACGTATCATTAGATACTAATCTTTATTTATATTCACACTCTTATTGCTAACAGTATTAATCTTTAATTAAGAAAAAAGTCATGTTTTTGGATAAATATCTTCTCCTGTACTTATATACTAGATACAGCCTATACGTACTCGAAATTTCAAGGAGATTTGTTAAATAAACTCGCTTTTGCCTTTATAATATATTAATAAGACAGTATGACTAAAATAACTACATGACATAGATAAGCATATTAAATTTTTACTTACAACTATGGTTGTGAAACTCGTACATTACGTGCATTTTTAAAGATGTATTAACGCCCGGACACATTATGTATTATTGTGAAACATGTCGCAATTTATCTATTCACTAAGTGGTTAAGAAACAGCTAAGGAATATTGTTTTGCATATTCCTATTGATACGGCAAGAATTAATCTGGTATAAGGATCGACTTTAGTGGAGTATGGCGTAAAGTGTGGCCAGCTTTTCTTTACCGCCCGGACACATTATGTATTATTGCGAAACATGTCGCAATTTATCTATTCACTAAGTGGTTAAGAAACAGCTAAGGAATATTGTTTTGCATATTCCTATTGATACGGCAAGAATTAATCTGGTATAAGGATCGACTTTAGTGGAGTATGGCGTAAAGTGTGGCCAGCTTTTCTTTACCGCCCGGACACATGATGTATTATTGTGAAACATATCGCAATTTATCTATTCACTAAGTGGTTAAGAAACAGCTAAGGAATATTGTTTTGCATATTCCTATTGATACGGCAAAAATTAATCTGGTATAAGGATCGACTTTAGTGGAGTATGGCGTAAAGTGTGGCCAGCTTTTCTTTACGGCCCGGACACATGATGAATTATTGTGAAACATATCGCAATTTATATAATCTTAAATTCCTTGTGCGGTTAAGAAACAGCACAAGGAATACTGCTTCATATACACGTATTGATAAGCCCGGTATAATCTCGTATAATGGTCCACTTTCGTGGAATATGGCGTAAAGTGTGGTCAGCTTTCTATCATCGTAAGAACACATTCCACGTACCTCGTGTGCTGCTTCAGAAGCATCTATAACCTGTTGGTAGGTAATTTATCATTTCAAAATATGATGTAATGCAAGCAAGAATCCAATTTTAATTTGCTTTAGCTATATGCCATTTGTCCTATGTGTAAATTACATCATTCCATGAACGACGGCAAGTAAAGGAAGATATTTCGTTTAATTTTCAAAGTGTTACATATATAAATAATAGTTACTGGATATGAATGTATCCTAACTAACGTAAATGCGAAAGTTTGAACGGATCTATGGATATTTATTAATATTTTCTAAACGGATCCACAAAAAATGTTATGTAAACCTAGCCTGAATAATATACAGATTAATTTAATGCATTTTCTGAGGCATAGCATCCATCTTTTATTATTTTCATTAGTTTCTTAGTTGATCATATAATCAGCTGTGTAAAGAAAATGTTCAATATTTAATTTTAGCCCATATTCACTCATACAGTGTTTCCCGATTTTCCAAATCTGAGCATGACTCCCATGGTACTAAAACTTCAAATATTCTCCCTTTTATAACTCGGTTACGATTGTTACCATTGAATGTGAACGATTTTTGAACAAAGTAGAACAGAGGTATATTATATCCCAGATTAACAGGCGAACGAGTCTCTTCGGTCAGAACTAGTGAAAATTATTTATATGCCTAATTTCTATTTTTCCAAACTTTCGATTCTTCTTCTAAACTTGCAACCTATTGTATTAAACGATTTTAATTAAGTTCAATGAAGTAAAGTGGCACTATCGCAGTAGTATTTACTACTACTGTGCTGATGTATTATAACATTTTTTCGCAACAAATTAAGCTTTCAGAAATTTTAAAAAATCACGCCACCAATTAATTAAATGATTTAATTTTATGAGAAATTTCCCTCCACGTAATTTTTATTACAAATTCCACCACAAAAACAATAAAAAAAATAATTACTACATCAATTCACAGCGACAGCATCTCACAGTTACAGCGAAATATCAAAGTTCACTAACAAACGAATGCGGAACCTACACAAAACGCGAACGTTAAATATAAAGTTGTAAATTTACGACAGCGCGAGTAATAAACTCAGAGGCGTATTATTTATTATGTTTACACATTTATGCAGAATGCCTCGTAACGAAATAACCATACTTTCCAATAAACCAGCGCATTCATTAAAATGTCACACGTCAATTCCGTCTCAAAGGTCGAAAGCTCACAATGAGACAATTAGGTACGTTCGGCGTAAACGAAGCCCAGTGAGCGATGCGAGACCAATTCGTTCATTAAATTGCAACGAACAATCGACTTATTAAATATGTTATAACTTCTGCAATGCGCTTCGAAACTTTGATTCGATTCCTCGATGGCAATAAACGGCATAACTCAATAAGAAATTGCGTGTTGCTCGTTAATAAATTTTATTCCCATTTCACGGAGTTTGAATTAAAAAGTCCATCTGATTTATGAAGAGCCATCTTACCTGTTACTCGAAAATAAATTTGTCATTTAGTGAATTATTTGTTTCAATATACTCTCTTGAATTCTTATACTACATTAGCTTTCTGTATACAGCTTTGCTGGAGTGGTTTTTATAAAAAAGACGGCAGAAGTCGTTTCCGATAATATTAATTAATTATATAAATTTTCCAATACAGCATCTATATGTTAATAATGTTAAATGTATTAATATATATTAGGCCATCTATTGACATTAAAAGTTTATTATTAAACAAAAAACATCGCGTTTTATCCTACAGAAATTATGTTATTTCTCGGTTTAAAAGTAATCAATACGTTAATTTGAATCAGTATACCTGTCCATAATATGTTTTATGATATTCTTTCCTACCGTTTTGGCGTAATTAAATAACAAACATAGAAATACTACTCTCGCAACATTCTCTTCTATTATCACTTCTCTCCACTTATCACGAATTTATTCCACAAGAGCAACTCACAACCAAATCATACGTTAGAATATTCCCTCGTTGGTCTAAATAAGTAACAATTTTCTCACATTTTTACATTGAATTCTATCCGCAACAAGTTTACAATATTCCATCATATTATATACTACTCTCGAAACATTCTCTCTTATTACCATTGCGGCACTCGAGCATTTTTTAAGTTACGAATTTATACTAGAAGAGTAACTCATATCCAATACTACATTACAATGTTCGCTCATTCATCTAAATAAAATAAAATTTCCTCACATTTTTATATTGTTTTCTATTCGCAACATGTTTATAAGATTAAATCATATCATATACTATTCTCGAAACATTCTGTCTTAGTATCATCGCGGCACTCAAGCGTTTTTAAGATACGAATTTACATGACAAGTGTAACTCTTATCCAATACTACATTAGAATATACCCTCATTCATCTAAATATATTAATATTGTCTCACATTTTTACATTGAATTCTATTCGCAACATGTTTATAAGATTAGATCATATAATGTACTATTCTCGAAACATTATTTGTTATTTCATTGAGGCACTCAAGAGTTTTTTAAGACACGAATTTATACTACAAGAGTAACTCGTATCCGGTACTACATTAGAATATTCCCTCATACATCTAATTAAATTAAAATTTGCTCACATTTTTACACTGAATTCTATTCGCAACATGTTAATAAGATTAGATCATATAATGCACTATTCTAGAAAAATTTTTTCTTATTATTATTACGACATTCAAGCGTTTTTTAAAGATACGTATTTATACTACAAGAGTAACTCATATCCAATACCACGTTAGAATATTCCCTCATTCATCTAAATATATTAAAATTTTCTCACATTTTGTAAATTGAATTCTATTCGCAACATCTTTATAAGGTTAGATCATATGATCAAGCGTAATTTAAGATACGAATTTATACTACAAGAGTAACTCATATTCAATACCACGTACAAAATGTTATTCCATAATGTGATGCAAAATTATACCTTTACCCGATTCCATGATGTTGTGTGCCATTCAAGAAATTTTTGTAACTACCGCTGTCAACTCGACTTTATTCAAGAAACAATTTTATACCACAAGAGCAACTCACACCCAAATCCTACGTTAGAATATTCCTCGTACATATATATATATATATTTCAATTTTCTCACAACTTTATATTGTCTTCTATTCGCAATATATTTACGAGATTCTCAAAATTTTTAGTATTGCAATACTCGACTGCTTTTAAGAAACGAATTTATCCCAGAATAGTAATTCGCGTCAAATTTCTACTCGTACGTTAGAATATTCTATCAAGCTATGTGCTAATCTCGAAACATTCTCTCTGATTATCGCTATGCCGCTCAACTGCTTTAAAGATATGACTTTATCCCATAAGAGCAACTCACATTCAATTCCGCGTGCATTAACAATCCCATTCCACATCCACGCGACAGAATAATTATATTTACGGACTGGCATATAAAGACACGCAACTCAAACCGTCCACCGCGAAGCCACAACCTATTCAATAAACACGACACACGCGCCTCATAAATAGCGACAGACCACGCTGCGCGCACGCAAACCATCGTTTACAATTAACACAGGGACCGCGCAACGTTAAGGGACATACAATGCAACAATGTGCATACAAAATCAATCTCGCCAAGGGCGGCAGTGTGTGGAGGGACTATCGCAAGCTCCGGCTCACGCAGTCATGCCGCCCAGACAGATATGATCCGCATTCGAAAGAGCACGCCCGTCCGATCGAGCAGACTGTTCATTCTCCAATCAAGCGGCTGTCATCGGCTTAATTGGGAAAGAACACGTAATTGGACGATAGCGGCCCCGATAATTATCTCGAATCGAAGGAACGCGCCGTTCCTAGCGAAGGGCCAGACCGGGCGACGCGGCCGCGCCCGCGCCGAGTGCGCACACTTGTCTAAATTAATTAGTGGAGCGTTTTGTCAGTTTTAAAGTTGTTTGTGTCGGTTAATACCTTCGATACGGTGCTCGAAAGAAAGTCAGCTTCATTAGACGTCGGGATGTCTTTTGAAGTGTAAACTTCATTTGGTTCAATTTTGTTTAAAATTTTTATAGTGGGGAATTGCGAATTTGTAAATTGCTAGTTTGCGAAACGCATATCATCGAGTATACCCGAAACGCGTCGGGACCGTGATGCGTTTCGGGTATACTCGATGATATGCGTTTCGGGTATACCGAGTACGGCCGAACGAGGGGACCGTCGAACGACCGAGTATAACATTGTTTGCGGTCGGGAAAAACTAAGAGTTCGTTTCACGCAGCGTGAGACGCCTCGCGTATATTCAACGACGAGTCGAGTATATCCGAATGAAAGAGTAGTCAAGCGTGTGATATAAAACATTTCATGCTCCTTTTCTCCTGTATGTATCTATGTAATTGAATAATATTTATAAATTAATTGAATCTATTTGTATGCATTAATATATCATATTTATTATGACTATATTTAGTGTCAATGTGGATAAAATTGGCCAGTCGGACGTACACTGATTTGTATTCACATCTACCATGTAGTCTAATTTCTCCTTGATATGTATTTTTAAGTTATATCAGTTTTAAACGGAAAAGGGTGAGATTATGACGATGAATCTAAATTGTTACTCGTTTTTTTATAATTGTTTGCTGTTTAAAATAAATTAAAACAGTAACCTTGACAAGGTTCAATTATGTGTTGCAAAATTTATTATTTATTTGCTACTACAATATGAACCAAAAGTAATAAAATAAGAGTCGCATTCACGTACTAAGAATTTTAGATATACGCCTAAATATAACTTAGGATGTTATTAGGAATTTCTGATATACACCTAAATATAACTTAGAATTTCTGATAAACGCCTAAATATAACTTAGGATGTTATTAGATATAACTTAGGATAAATATAACTTAGGATGTTATTAGATATACGCCTAAATATAACTTAGAATTTCTGATATACGCCTAAATATAACTTAGGATGTTATTAGGAATTTTTTAATTACATAACTACAAACATGATCCTTGCAAATTAAATTTCGTATCAAAATGCCTACCAAAATAATACTAACGCCGTTATGATTATATATTTTTTACACAGTATTTCAGTTAAACTATTTATAAATATTAATAGAAGTACATGTTTTAACTTTACATGTTTAAAACTAATTGTGAATGGGTTGTTCTCGTAGTTAGCAGTTTTTTTTTATACAAAACCCGTAGACGATTTGAAAATACATAAACGGACATTATTTTTTTTTATTTAAATTTTAATATAATTTACATCGTACCATCATCTCGTATATTGGTTCTCATAAAGTTAACAGACATTAACATAAATAAAACCAATAGCTGTCCCGTTTGCAAATATATAATGTTCAACAGAAAATGCTTTAAATATAAAAATGTTCGGAATATGTAATTTACATAATTTGATGGGTATGAGATGAATGACTTCGACCGCGGTCACTTGTATTATTGCTAATAAAAACCACTACCAGATAGAGAAATACATATGTCAAAAGTTAATGGCTTCATAAAGAATAGACGAAAAAAAATTATTTTACGTGACGAATAACAAGTGATACTAAGAGACAACGGATATATCCTTACAAATTTAATTCGTTATATATAAATGCATTTCTAGCTATATAATCTTCTTTTAGTATTTTACAAAGTGTGATCCCTATGAAATCGAAGTATTTATAATCCCGTTTACATACATTGTATTACGACATCTTCAGGTGGGCTATTAGTAAAGAATGAATTTCTACAAAATTAACGCCAAATATATTCCATACCCGTTTAAATAGTTAAGATAACTTAACTATTTGTAAACAAAATAGTAAAAACAAATAATTTTTTAAATATGATAAATACATATAGTCCTACAGAATTGTTTTCTTTTCATTTCATTGGCGACTGGAGTGAATGGAAAAATAATTCATCCTTCTAGGTGTACGATATAAATCATATTAAATGTTTATGAAAACAATTATTATTTATATCAGTCATACATGTAAACAATTATTTGCTACGTATTAGAATATTAGCCGTTACATACAGAATTTCCCGCAATAAACCAAATTTATGAAAACCAGTTTAGAATGTTGAGACAAAATATTTACGTTAGTTCATATTTTATTTCATTGAAAGGACAAAAACTAATATTATATATTAGCCCGCAAGTTTTTGACTAATATATGACTGTTTAATTTATACTAAAATATGACTACCCCAATTAGTAATTATTACATTATCGTGTATCCCAGTTCGCATAACTGATTTGATTACATTTGATTGTTAACAAATGATATGTTTTCCTATATCTTAAATTTTTATTGTGAGATATACGTACGTAATTCATTTTTTAATTGATATTTAAAAAATATTCTTTTTGAAGAAGTTTTTCTACCTATATGACGGTAAAAACCAAAAAGACACCATAATAATCCTTCAACATATGTTGCAACACAATCTATTTGTACTCAAATATTTTTGTCTATGATTAGTCAATGAATTTGAAGTAATTGTTGTGTTATTAGATAACAAAAACAAACTTTAGCATATATAATATTAGTAAGAATAATTAATTTTATACAAAATGAACATACTATATAATTATCCATTCCACAAACAACACAACATGCATTTTCTTCATTGTCAACTGCTTCCCCTTATGGTGCAATGAGCAAGACAGACATTTAAGCAGGAGCTGAAGTAGAGTTGTTAGCTGGTTAGAGTTATTTTGTTGTTGATAAAGAAATTGATTCAAGTTCTGGTAGATCCTCTCAATTTAAAGCCTTTTTAGTGAGTAAAAAATAAATGAACATTATAATTAAATTTCATTACCTATAAATGTTAATATTGAATATATTTGACGTTAATTTTGTAGAAATTTGAAAGAAACTACGCGATGTAATATTATCTCTACTTTATTTAAATTCTTTACCATGACCTAAGTTTCGTTATATTACAACATCTTCAGGTAGGCAATTAGCAAAGATTAATATAATATTTGCTAATTGCCCACCTGAAGATGTTGTAATACAACGAAAAGATAGAAATCTTTGCTAATTGCCCACCTGAAGATGTAATACAACGAAAAAAAAAGTGATACAACGAAAAGATAGAAATCTTTGCTAATTACCCACCTGAAGATGTTGTAATACAACGAAACCTAGGCCGTGGCATAGAATTGAAATAAATTAGAAATAATACTACATCACTTAGTTTCAATTAATTGTATGGAAATGTTAACTTCCATTAAAAACACCATTTTTAATATCTTTTTAAGTATTTCTTTTGTTAACTCGTTTAGAATAAATAATTTATGTTTTTATGACCATTTATGTATTACTTAGTATGAATATAATAACGTCTGTTTCGTTAAATAAATACTTTTAATGTCGAAGAAATAATATTTTGTAAATTCACTATTACAGTTACGGGATTTGATCATATCACTTCATTTGTTTAGAGAAATTCCAATATCAAATCTCCATTTTAACATCTCTCGGGAAATGTTTTTCTCACTTAGTGATTTGAGTTAATTTCATCAAACTATGTATACAATGCAATCATAATGTCTATAAAATGTTCCTGGAAATACAGTCAATATACGCCTAAATATAACTTAGATTATTACTTCCATATTTATCTATCTCACATTTGCCAATACAAATACTAACCGTCTGCTACTGTGAAGCGAGTATTTAGTTTGATGAGCAGATCAGCTGATGGCTTGAAGCTTTTTTTAAGCAAGTATAATATTAACTTAGCAACTAATAAACCCACCATACCACATCATCATTATCAGCTATATGGTAAGCAAGCAGAATACTTCTAGTTCTTCCCCAAAGTTGCCAGAATAGTTCCAGTTATTTTTCTATTCCAATTTGAGAGCATGATGGTAGGTCAGCCAAATAACAGAAATATAATCTGTAACCGATTTCAACAAGACTTTTTATTTTCTAAATTTAATATGGATTATTGGAGAGACCACAATTTCAGTCCTTGAATCTTTAGAACCAATTTTTGACTGTATCTTAGGAGAATACAGTTCCATGCGTCTGACTTCATTGTTTGATCTTATATTATTGACGTATGTCGATAATATTTCATCTATTTATTTAAAAGGAAAATAATTAAAAGTATAGTAAAATCATATTACGATAACTACAAAAACCATCTAAAAAAGCGTTCAGGTCAATGCAATTTATTATATATAAAAGGTTAATATATTTTATTATATATAAAAGATAAACATAAAGGAAAATACTTGCGAGAATTAAAAGGCGCGATTTCAACCCTCAAAATCTTTCAACTAAATGTAAGCTCAACGATCACTGATTATAAAAGGCTCTGCCGCCTAGGCAAATCAGGCGGGGGAAGTAAAAATCCCCGCCACCGAGCTAGGCCAATCGCGCCACCGACGACGACCGCACTCACTCATTTATTAAGGGTTGTATATAGGTGTACGTTCACATAGAACTCGGCAAAGCTAAGCTGTTCGATTTGATTAATATTCCTATTATATTATATCCGGAAATAATGGCGGAGCGTGGTATTAAGGTATTTATATGAAATTATTGAAATTCGAAACGTGAAAGTAAATACAGTGCTTTATCAGGAAAAATCCTTTTTAATTGTTTTACAGCACATTTGTGATATTAACATAATTAAATTTAGTTGTAATATATTTTGAGGTTATATATTATATTATTCAGTATGAGCTAAATAATTAAATATAATTATTTGGAAATACCAATTAGTAATTAAATTTCTTAACTGTTTTCGCAATTTTTATTATTTAACGAGCGTGGATATAGAATATATAAAGTTGGAAACCTTGCAATATTTTTTTAAATAAATGCCTATATTGTTTTAGTACTATGAAAGTTTCCTATTAAAATTAAAACATAACAAGTTGTTGCGACACATTCACACACACACATACTCACACACGCACACACGTATGTGTGTATGTGAGTGTGTTTGTGTGTACACACACGTATATATATATATATATATATATATATATATATATATATATATATATATATTTATATAATTTTCCATGTTTGCTGAAACAGATCATGTGACTAAATTTGTTTATTGTGTAACGTAATGTTAAGTAATTAAGTACATAATAAAGAATATAAAATCATTAAATACGTATAAATAAGGCCAACTTCTGTTCCGAACAAAATGATTTAGTCATTATTCTATTAAGATTATTTCATTGCTGGCTTTTCATATCTTTATATATACGAGTACATCATACGGATCTTTGCCCGTGGGTTCAACCGCGTGGTATTAGAAAAAAAGTATTTTTTTTTAAAGGGATAGGTATAGGTTTCAATCAGACCGGTTATTTAGTTATGAAGAAATTATTATTTTGAACATAATTTTCCGAACCTAACATTCGTAGCGGTGCAGTGCGGCGCGCTAGTTATGCAAAGGTAGTCTGTATTAAAACACTGTGCAATAATAAATTTGGCATGTTAAATTGAACATTTTCCATTAATTTTAAAAATGAAATGAAAAGCAGCGCGATCACTTTTCGTGCGTGGGCATAATGTTTTAGCATTTATATTCATTGTACATTATACACATTTTAATTGAAATTCATTATGTCATTTAAACGCGAAAGGGAGACAAAATTAACAGACAACGTTACATTTTTATTATATTACTAGGAATTAATAGCCACATTTTTCCTTCAAATATAAGGACGACATCACAATGAAAATAACGAAAGATCGACTAGCAACATTTGGAGTTCATATACAACTAGTTGATGCCAACGCGACTTTATGGAATTCTGTATGAGAAAATATATAATAAATTTTTTCTTAGAACTCTGTGAGCATAGCGTTTACTCAAAAAGTTAATAGATGGCTTTGGCAATACCATATCGTAATATATATATGAGCACAAAGTTTATTAAATGTGCTATTAGATGGCGTTGACAGTACTAATATCGTAATATTCACCCAGTCAGGGTACAATTTTATTTCTCTAATATTAACATAAAAAGTAGCTTATATGTTGCTTAAGGATATAAACTACTACCATACCAAACTTTCATCAAAATCCGTGCAATGAATTTTGCGTGAGTGAAGAACAAATTAACACACAGATAGACAAACAAAAATGGTTGAAACAGGTTTTCTAGCTTCTAATATCATTGTATATGCTAAATTAGCACCATTTAAAAATTTTTAAATATTTTCCATGTATAGAATCGACTCTGTCATAATTTTACTATATATATACAGATAAGACTGAAAAAAGTAAATGTGGAAGAACTGAATAGAGAATCGGTAACATGGATAACCAAGAAACAAAATTACAAGAGAATGTATTCGTATTCTCTATGACAGGTGATAACTTGCAAGAAACTGTAGAAAGGCCGTTGCATGGCCGTCTATCATGACTGCAATATACAGGTAGAATTTTGTTTTACCAAGTCCCAAAACAAAACTCAAGTAAGGTTAGGACAAAATTTTACGATTTACTGGGCCAATATACTACCGTGAATCGGCCCTTTTCAACTCGGAGAGGGAGCAGTGCGAACGCGGCTCACAATATTAACATTCGCTTCGAGGGGGACCTCACAGGAGGTGACTCATAAACGAATTCAGTGAGCGCTTAATCGATTAGCTGGCAGCTAATTAGATCAGCGAGCTAGAAAAATGAACGCGCAGACCGGACCTCCGCACTGTTACTGGATATTGAAAAAGAGGCGGGGGTTGACTTGTATGCGAAATGACGAAGGTTTGCGGTTTAATATTGTTAGGTGGAATTTATTTTGCAGCTAAGGATACAATGTTTCCTTACAATAGCCCTAGGAAAGCAAGTCAAAATTATTTAGCACACTTCGCAATATACCAATATTAGATTTTGTAGATACAATATTCAACATATGTGAAAAATAATTTGTATTTCTTTATCTAAAAATACTGGTAAAAATATTAATCATTCAATAATTTATTTCATTATGAAAGCATTTTATTTTATCACTGGATATTGAAAAAGAGACGGGGTTTGATTATTTTGCGAAATGACAAAGGTTTGCCGTTCAATATTGTTGGGTGGAATTTATTTTTCAGCTAAGGATACAATGTTTCCCTACAAGAGCACTAGGAAAGCAAGTCAAAATTATTTTTCACACTTCACAATATACCAATATTTTATTTTGTAAATACAATATGCAACATATGTAAAAAGTAATTTGTATATCTTTATCTAAAAATACTGGTAAAAAATATTAGTCATTCAATAATTTATTTCATTATGAAAGCATTTAGCTTTTCCAAACAGTGTCAGTTTGTTTTAGTCAGAATTACATTATACCATAACTCAGTTGCTTTAAAAACATTTTCCAACGTTAAGTTTAATTGCGAAAATTTAAATAGCATTACGTAAATAAACTTTCATGAAATCATTCAACACGTTTAAACAGTTGCAGTTGGTTTCTGTCTTCGTCAGAAATGCGCAACGCAGTTGCTATTTCTAAAGTTATTATAAATATTTGACCATGTTTATTTACATGGCATTCAGAAATAATTTTAAGTATTCAAACAGTACTACTAGTTGATCATAATATTACGTCTAATTGCACTGGATTTTCAGACAAATAAAACGTAAACTTTTAGGAATATAAATAATTATATTGAGCCACACAAGAAATTTTAATAACAGCTTATTTAATGATATTATGCTGCATAAGTTAGTTACTTGCTTACAAGCGTATATGAAGTTTGAAAGTTCATAATTAAATTACTAATAAAATCATAATTAAATTACTGATAGAATAATCCTTCCTCTTTTGTTAATTTATAGCGTTTTTGATGTTAAAGTTCTTTTGCCACAGTAGTCTGCTCGTAAGAATATATGCTTGAAAGTATAAATAATAACGAAAAATAAAGGATATTACTAGTGACGGATAGAGTTTCCTTTTACAATAAGTATAGAGTTTCGTCTTACACTCAGTTTCCTCTTACAGTGCATCAGAGAATGGCAGATCACCTAGCTTGTTTCAACTTCCGTCATGCTCTCAGTCATAATGAAGTATATTTTTATATTAATAATATGAAAACAATTCTTGTAAACAATTTTGTTAGATTTAGAATATATGGCAATTTCAGAATAGTAACATAAAGATATGTTTATGCTATAAAGTGCACGACGGCCACGCATCCATTGTTTTCATGAAATGTTTACAGAAAAGTTCAAAACAATTATTTTATATTCAAATATATAAATCTATTAGTATATTATTAAAATTAGTTTCCTGAATTACCGTTCAGAAGTTTCCAAAAGCAAAGGTCCAAAGCTATTACTGCACTTACCTGAAACAAAAAAAAAATAGATATTAGTTATCGAGAGGTTTTTAAAAGCAGTTTTTTTATCGAAATACGAATGTTTGGTCAGCCTAAAATAAAACGGTCTTCACGATCTTTTTTTTTTAATTTGCATTATGTATTTTAAAGAAATATTTATATACAAGTATGTTTCTTTACTGACTTCGTTCACATTGCAAATTCGATAATATATATATATATATATTTATATATATATATATATATATATATATATATATATATATATATATATATATAAGATCGGAGTTATAATCGAGATTGAGTTTTTATTAAAATTTGTTTATAAATTTTTATTATGTCATAAATTCCCGCAAAGCCATTAAAGATTATTTTAAAAACTTACAAAAAGATCAGATTAAAAGAATGTTTGAAATGACTAAGTCTCCGAATGAAATTAGAACAAAAATAAAACCAAACAAAAAACATAGGAGAAAGAAGTTTGAAGAAGCTCGTAAAATGAAACATTCGGAGCCTGTAAATTTGCCAAGTTTTTCGTAGACATTAGTCACTACGAATACGCTACGTCAAGACATCGTCTGAAGCACAGCAAAACCATCGCAAAGGCGAACAATATCGCAAACTTAAATCCCACGTAAAAAGCTCTACGACAAAAGTAGCTCAAGCAGATCCTCTAGCGTAGCTCGGGATATTGGCCAGAACATCAGCTTCCTTATCTTTCAAAGAAATGAGAAGTGGTATACTGGAGCAACAAATCAAGCCCGCAGTGGGTGAGTACAAATAAATGTAAAACTTGCTGTTACGCCGCTGCTATAAATTGCCAACTTTTATTTAAACTGGCTGTACATATTTCCGGGCACAGTACAGGAAGTAACTTTGTGTATCTTGGACGGTAAATGAAAACTTTGCTCTTAGTTGAAAACCATTATAAAGGAAGTTGTTAATAAGTAAAGACACTTAAACCTTTTTGGAACGGGTTTTATTAATCTTTTCTGAGTTAAATGAGTTAATACATAAAACTATTGCATGCAGTTTTATAAAATACAATTTAAAAAAATAATCAAAACATATCAAGTATTATTAATGCTATCGAAAATTTAAAAGCAAAATACGACAGGAAATCATTATTATGATAAAAATAAATACTTTTTGAATTAAGAAATACTGGTTGCAGTTTTTTTATTTATATATCATGAAATATAATCATTAGGAATAATTGTAAACCTAATTATAACTTAAAAGAAAACCCCGTGCAGGGAACATAGATATAATATTGGTGAAATGTATGTTTCTTTGTTCTAGTTATTAGTAAATTTTACATAGATATCATTTTTTGTGTTAATAAGAAAAAACTGCGGAAAAAAACTGGTATGAGAGAGTCAATTTCATATCAATTACAAATAAAAACAAAAGAATGAAAAACTGTTAGTAATTATTAAGAAATTCGAAAGCAAATTAATGATAAAAGTTAAATTAAGATCAAATATCGAAACAAAAGTAGATTAAAAATAAGTCTTATTTTTAATCTACTTTTGTTTCTAAAAATTATATTATTAAGATAATTTACATAAGGAATAATAAATTACACCAAGAAAGTTAAAAGTTGGTTTAAATATTTTAATTTAAAAATTGATGAACGGTATTCCATTAAAATTGCTAATTAAATTTTCATCAATTGTCTATTGATTTTATTTTTACAATGGTGACTTTATAAAAATTAGTTTTTTGCTTTCTGATATTAGGTATTGAAAAATAAAAGAGCAAACCGTATATATATTTATACCGCGTCGAAGATAGCTTTTCATCAAGAAACAGCTTCCTATTTAAATGCAATGAGCAGTTACAACAATATGTCGTCATAACGGTATATTCTATCGCCATATTAAATCAACAAGATTATGTTGATTTAATATGGTTATTGTCTCAGAAACACTGTACACGAACTTATTTTAATTCTACCTTACCTATTAGCTACTAAGTTGGCATTGGTTCTTTGGCAAAATTACCAAAACGAAACACTAATTGAATCACTTCGGTGTCCGTCCGTCTGTCAATCACGGGCGATGTCGATTTTGTCGGAAACTATTCGATTTAAAATTTGGCAATTTAGCACAGAGATAAAATATAAGGGCCCAGTTATAAAAGTGAAGTATATAAACTTCAATTTTCATTCTAGGGTTAATTTTAGTGAGCAAATTGAGAAAGACAAAAAATTCTTTCAAGGTTATCTTGTGTATAGTGCCAAATGTAAACTTATCGAAACATGAATTCTAAAATACGCACCATGTATTGTTTTTATGAATTTCTTTAAACATCTTTCGAGAAAAATGCGCAAGAATTGCCGTCTTATCACCAAAAGGATTGCCAATAAAAATATGCGATCCTTTTCTTGATAAAGTATTTATAAATTGAACAAAAATTATCACGATTTAACAATTCTAATAAAATATAAATAATTCTAACGGTGCAAGGAACAACATTTTTCTTGCAAGTTTTTCAAAATTTTTAGTTTAGCTCAGTTGTATCGCTTCGGTTGACGACGAGTAGCATGGCAGACGTTCGCCTATTAAGCATATAGACGGTATGCGTTATTATTAATATTTTTGTAGAAGGGGAAGCTTGCACTTGACCGATTACCTTAATTACTTTATAATGTATCTGTTAATAATGTGACTGCTTGTTTATTTTCGTCTCATTCCTAAACTGTAACATATTCCTGTTCATTTACGTCATTTCTGACATCTTACGTCATGTATTCGTCACGTATTTATCTCATTATCACATCACATATCTTAAATCATGACTAAGCAACTAATTTAAAAATCACTGAATTATGTTCATTTCATTATTTGGTGATGATGTCAGATATGTCGAAAAGAAAACTAAACGCGAACCCGGTAATATACGGGGAGTACTTTTATTATTAGCTTTTTAAAACTTTTAAGTTAAACATAACATTCACAAATTACCGTAAAGAATATTTACAATAATATAATAGCAATTTCTTACTAACTTTAAATGAAAAACCATTCCACCTAAGAAAATACCACCATTTAAAATTTTCATTGCAAACTTCCCGTTCAAACTTCTTTCTCAAAAAGGTTGTTGTGTCTTTCTATCCCTTAAAAAATATGTGCTTATTTATTATAAAGCAAGAATGAGATTATTCATTGGTACAAAATAATTTATTAATATATTTTTTACATCTTTTCCATATATTGCCTTGTTTTATTGCATAGTACTTATGGCAATAATATTCATTTAATGACGATCTGCTTCTGCGTCCGTTTCCCCAAAATTCCACTGACTCAGCACCGCAATTTATCCTGGGACAACAAATTTAATGACCGATTATTTATCTCAATAGAAAGCCGGACTTGTGGTGCATCAAATACATTAATTTATTCATTTTATGGTCTGCGCGATATAAGCGAATCAGAGGTACCTTTTTCCTCGTTTAGTCATCGGGTGAACGAGGATAAGTTTTAATATGTGAATAAATTAGTGGGAATTACTAAACCGTTAAGTAGGGTAACCGCTTTATCAGACGAAAGATAACATCGTAGCCAAGTCATTCAAATTCGACGAAACGATGACATCTAACTTTTATCAAAGTCAGCAAGTGGCGCGTTTGCTATTGGTTAAAATTGGATCTTAATTTTTATTAAAGATAATGAAGTCGTAAAATGTGAACTGTAGTTTTAAAGCAATTTTTTTAGTTTTGTTTCGAAATGAAATCACATCCAGTTGGGAAAAATATTTTCAGAGCGTAGCAAGCTTAGTTCTCTTGTTTAGACTGACAGAATTTCTATTAAATTGTATAATCCATTTTATGTGAAAAGTACAGCTGCAATTTAATATCCTCACTCGACATTTACTGGTCTTTAGAGGAATCGAGTAAAAGAGTTATCACGTTTTTGGCATTTCAGTATATATTTTAGTATTAAGTATACGTTCACAAAAAACATACCAAGTTTCTCAAAAATGATAAAGGAGACTGGCAAAGGTCCATATAGTGTTGGAGTCAGATGATACAAGAATAAAAATAACAGTTACATCGAGAAAATTAAAAAAATGAGCTCCTTATAAATTTTATCAAAATCGTCAATCAGACAAAAGAGAACTTTTATATTTTTTATGAAAAGTTAGGTTATTTTTCATAACAGATTGTAAATGTTGCAAATGTAATTTTTACGGAATTCTTTGAACTAGCGAGATAAAACAAAGTACAGATTATATTTCGTTATATCCTCCATCCACAAATGTGCCATATTAATCTATGATGCTCACAGACACGACAAGATCGTCGAAAAAAGTTACGTAAACCTCGATAAGAGGGAAAAAGCCATTCATTTTGACAACAGTAGAACCATTGTCAATGTTGGTTAAAAATTTATTTTTAATTAATTTAGGCAATGGCTACACGTTTAAGAAAGCATGAGGCATTGATTATTTTTTGTAATCATTTCTAAAAATTTATTATGTATTCTGGTAAATTTTTTTGTTATTTTTATTTCCAATTAAAGATTTATTCCAAATTAAAAGAAGATTTCTGATGCTTTTTTGTTTCTTATTATGGTTACAAATTGTAATTTTATTTTTTCCTCTTCCCTGTCCATTACTCAATTGTTTTGGTTTTTTATATTACAAAAATACCAACTTTTTTAAAAATATTGTTTTATTTCTGTAACGTTTGGGCCCATTTTTGCCGGTTTCCTTTGCAGAATTTGTGGCGAAAGCGCCTGATCGGAATGGCTTGGTTTTAGTGCCCTTTTTGTAACAATATATAGGTTAAATAATCCATTACAACGCGCAAGTTGTTCCTTTACTCCAAACTTATATGATGAATTTGCCGTATTTATAGTGGAAGCAATCTGAATCGATTTCTTTCAGTGCCCTTTTTGTAGCACTACAATAAACTGTTGAAAACAAAGTTGACTAAAGAATCACAACGCGCAGGTTGCTTCTCTTAACTTACATAATGAATTTACAGCATTTGTAGCAATAATGCTTGATCTGAATCACTTCATTTCAGTGCTCTGTTTGTAGCAATAACTACAATAAACCGTTGAAAACAAAGTTAACTAAAGAATCACAACGCGCAGTTCGCTTCTCTCAACTTACATAATGAATTTACAGCATTTGTAGCAAAAATGCATGAACTAAATCTGTTTGTTTCAGTATTCTTTTTATGGCACTACAATAAACCGTTGAAAATAAATTTGGCTAAAGAATCAACAACAAACATATAATTTGTGTTAGCGTATCATTTAATTATACTTCAATCCCGGTTTTATCGACTTTTATTTGATCTGGTGGGCAAGAACTCGGGCACTTATAATTTGATGAAAAATAAAGTTTTATTTTCACAATCGTTGTAACTTACGTTACAGATTTCTTGCATTAAATGTTTTTACAGCAAATTTTGCTGAAGCAAAACAAAGGTACTAATAAATTTAACGATCATTACATTTATGATTTTTAATCAAATATCCGGTTTCTTTTGTTTCATGATAAGCAAAATGGAAAAAGTTTTATTCATCAATCAACAAGAAATGGAGAAGCATAAGGGATTTTATGCTGCTCTAGCTCTTTATGAATAAAATTATATATGTCGCTTATATTATAATCAAAGTTTTTGTGAGGACCGTCGTAGTGGTGATTCCCCTCAATAGAACTTGTATTCGAATCAAAACAAAATTTAGTCCCACTCGTTTCAAATTAAATTTTAATTTTTTTTAGAAATTGTTACGAAAAATAAAAAATGACGAAAAGGAAAAATATAAAACCGTGGTTTTTGTTTTTTTATCCTTATGGAATATTTGTGTTATGTTATATTTGTAATTCCATTTCAAATATTAAATGCTATTATTACAACATCATCTATTGCTATATAAATTTTTTTCCTGGTGAATTTTTATATATTATTTTCTTGCATCCTTGTTTATAAAAGTCACCATTTCTATATTTTTTTTATTTTATATAACTATTTTATTATTACACAAACATTTACTAAGCATATGTTTTATGTTACTTTTTAGTTGACTATTGAATTCAGTGATTGTGAACTGAAAATGTCGACTAATTACTATATATATAGTTTTAGCAACAGAATAAAGTTAAAACTCATAAGAAATAATTGACCTCAATTCTCTCAATAATAACAGAAATCAGAGTCATTATTATACACTTTCAATTTTAAAACTCAAAGCGGCAATTTCAATATACTGATATAAATGCATAGCTGTAATTTTTATTCAATAATAGCAACATTAAAAAAAATTATATCATCTTTACCTCGGAGGAGGCTTTTAACCGAAGGGGGTCCGTATAAAATTAATTTCTACTTATAGTGTACCAACATCACAATACAGAATATTAATGTAAATAATTATTTGAAATTCAATTCTAATTATGCTAAACTTATTTTTAAACTATGTTAAATCGTTTCTAATTATATTAATATCTATTTATAATTTTGTTTGTTGAATATAAAGGAATTATGGCATTGTACATTTTTGCATGGAATTTATTTAATTAATTTAATTGAATAAAGCTTAAACAAAAAAAACATTTAAGGATACATAGTACTTCTATTAAATTACTGATAAATATTAATTTTTAACAACTCAAATCTACAATTAAATAAAACTACGTGATGTCGAATTATTTCTACTTTCTTTAAGTTCTTTACCACCACTAGGTTTCGTTGTATTACAAGATCTACATACCTAGGTCGCCGGAATCCTAGGTCGTGGTAAAGAACTTAAAGAAAGTAGATATAATATTACATCACGTAGTTTCATTTAATAGTAAATAATGAATTTCAACAAAATTAACGCCACATATATTCAAAACTCAAATTTTACTGTCTTTCCCAGGCGTAAAAACTTGGTGCATATTTCAATAATGTTATCTATCGCCAGGTAAACACGTAAATATATTATATCTTTCACAGACAATAAATACACATACATTTTGAAATACAAAATTGGTTGACCATCATTTAGTCCACTATTACTCGTATACTAGTAGAGCCTATTTAGCAGTGGTAATTTTCCTTTTAATTTCGTTATATATACAACTGTTATAAATATTTTCAGTTATTCTAAAATAATGGTTTAGCTGGTAAACACTTAAAGCTTAATATTTCGTAAATGGATCGAAAAAAGTATTCATAACACACCGTCACTATTTTTGAAGACGACGACGAAGATACTGTATACAGTGGAGTAAGCGAAAAAAGATTCAACCCATATAGAGGAGGTACCTTCAAAATTTTCATAACTTTGTAAGCGTCAGAACTATGTATAAACATGCAAAAATTGCAGCTTTATAGCATTAACATTCTGCCTATAAAACGGCTGTGACGTACAAATGGATAGACAGGCAAATAGAAGGCCAGGGCGAAACTATAAAAGTTCCTAGTTTAGGTACGAAACCTTAAAAATAATTATATTTTTAACTAGATAACAATATGTCTCCATCGTGCTTTGTGCATAGATAAATAAAGCGTTACGTACATATGCAATATTAACTTTAGTTTAATCCATTAGATTTTGTTTGTTGGTGGGTCCGTATTTACTTAGTGTATGTTAAATAAGTATCTTTATTTGAAATTTACGTCAACTTTTTAAGAATTTACTAATTCAGTAAGCTCATTACAATATGAAAATAAATTAAAAATACACAGTTCCAAAAAAGGCTCCTTATAGAGCTTTCGAAAGCTCTGCCGGTACAAAGGAAGCGCGCGACAGGTCGCATACGGGCGCGCCGCTCGTCCGAGCGAGGCCTCCTTGCCCGCACACGTCGCGTCGCCGACAGCTGCGACCGGCGAATTGTATCGGACGTTATTATCGCGAAACGTTGAGTGAATTTTGTCGTCGCTTCCGCATCGCCGCTCTCTGTACACGCATGCTTGCACGTCCAATGTAGAAAAGCAATTTTTTTTTCCATAACTTGCTAACTTTTTGTTTTGTATTTTAAATCAAGATTTATCTTCATCAGCTTTGTTACACGTTACGAATTATAATTAGGTTTTATGTAAATTTTATTGTTTCTGAATGAATTTATTTTGTTGCATTATTTCTTCGGTGTTTAAAAAAAAGTAATAAATGCAAAACGAGCTTAGTATCAAATATACAATCCGGTCACATATGTTTCTTGAAATTCCAAAAAGTTCGCTGCGAAATTTTTCTCCCACATAATCGCTAGTACTAATACTTTCGTATTCATGTTAACTTTGAATTTATTTTACAATCGTGTTCATAATAATTTCCAAACATCAGAAGAATGTTTGACTTTTTTTATAAATCCTCAAAATTGCTGTTACTTTCCAGTTAATAAATGTACTTTTCACTCTTTTCTTTAAAGTTCAAGAATTTAAGAAAGTCGGAATAATACTACATCACGTAGTTTCATTTAATTGTGAATAATTAATTTCTACAAAATTAACGCCAAATATATTCAATACTTTTCACTCCTCAAAAGTTTCTAATTATGTCACTATTTATGCAAATAAGCAAAATATCCACATCATATCCAAAATCTACAATATTTACGTTAAAGCTCCACTCATAGCATGTAAACAAATACTCTCAAACTGAATCAACCATCTTTTATTTTCAAATTACGAAAAAGTGGACACAGACTGTAACAGCAAGAGTTTAATTTTAACACAAAACCGACAACGTATAATTTAACAAGTTTCATTCCATATTCGCATTTACTTCCCAGTCGTAAAAATTAAACACATAGTAAATCTTGAAAAAAAAACGCTGCATTCACGAGTGCAGTATAAAAATCACTATAGCAACATCATATAATTTGCGCTCGCAGTGAAATGGTAATCTGATCTCATGTTCGGTCCGTAGAGATGCAAAAAAAAGGCATAAAATGCAAATCTGTTTTAAAAAAGCAATAAACACGAGAGCGACCAGGCCCGTGGCGATAAAATGTTTTGTGATGGCAAGGGAAGTACGTCGATTTTTTTTTAAATACACAAATGGCGACTTTGTCACAGAATTTTAACTTTTGCTCACTTTTAATTTACTTCCCGTAAGATTGCTGGGACTATTCGCAGTGTGGAAGTCTGTTTCCGTTGTGGAAGTTCCGTTGTGGAAGTCTCTAACCGAAAAAATAATATCATTGAGAAAACGCATAGTTAATGCGTTGAAATGTTGTAAAGAAGAAAAAACTATGGCCACGGGGTTACAAAATACATAGAAACACTTAAAATTTCAGTCCTTAGAAATCGGTCACATACAGGTCTTGTTTACCAGAGAGCTTCTTGGTTCTAAGTTTATACAATATTACAGCCCGCGGGTATGTACTTCATTATCGGCTAGCGCATCAACCTCTAGTTTAAGTGTTGTAGAAGTAATTAGTTATATTCAAGCTATAAGGGAATCAACCGCTAGTTTAAGAATTGTAGAAATAATTAGTTATATTCTAGCTATAGGAGTATCAACCTCTAGTTTAAGAGTTGTAGACGTAATTAGTTATATTCAAGCTATAGGAGAATCAACCGCTAGTTTAAGAATTGTAGAAATAATTAGTTATATTCTAGCTACAGGAGTGTCAATCTCTAGTTTTAGAGTTGTAGAAGTAATTAATTATATTCTAGCTATAGGAGTATCAACCTCTAGTTTAAGAGTTGTAGAAGTAATTAGTTATATTCTAGCTATAACAGTATCAACCTCTAGTTTAAGAGTTGTAGAAGTAATTAGTTATATTCTAGTTATAGGAGTAATTATAAGTTGGGTAATTTTACGAAGTAATTGACTCTCAATATAGATAAATGGTACCATTTTTTAACATGTCAATTATGATATAAATTTGTTTTAGAGGTATAATATGCGAATATCTATTGGTCTTTACGTATATACCTAAGTACGTATGCATGTTTGATAACACGTTATAAGTCGCAATTGTTGATCGATTTTCGTGATTCTTTTTGTAAAAATAAAACCATTTTCATTTTCACCACGATTTATCAAATAGTTTATTTTTGACCAATGTTCTTCAAAACTCCTTTTTTTCCGGTTCGATAAGGGTTCTCGGTCTCCGTTTTGTGCGGATTTTCTTTCCCTTTCTCTCTGGTTCCTGCTATTTTCAAATTTAAATATTTCAATTTTTTTATTGGGTATATGAATAAAGAAAAAATGTGTGGTGTAAACTTTTTGTTTAAAAATAATTTTAGTCTTCAAGTGGAGAAAAAATTAAAATGAAAGAATGATAATAACTTAGAGTGTAAAAAAAGTTTCGACAACATTCACGCAATTGCCCTTAATTTAATAAATATATCTAAGAAACCGTTCTTTCAACCTAATTTACCTCTATTTTGATAATAGAAAATCTAACCGAAATGCTATACAACTCAAACACAAATAGCGACCGATCCTTACATTGCCTCTCATCACAGTCATAGAATCCAAGGCACAAAATGTATCTCGCTTCACTTCACCAGCAGAAAGTAAATAAATGATAATATCACCCAGCATTGATATCACTGTATACGTAATGGGAAAGTTGTGTCACATATCAGTTCAAGTCTTCACGTGAGTGTCGCGACTTAGAACTACGTGAGACGCGTATCCACACAACGCAGTGGGCGGACGTAAACATCGGGTCTGAGCCGTAACGGTCTATTCGATTGAGATTTTATTCGTTGATGTGGAAAACTATTAAAGCGACACGTATCAACAAGTACACGGGTTGAAATTCAAGTGTAGATAGTATGTCTTTATTGATGATATGTCCATGTTGTCTGCGAGCTTATAGGTTGGGAAGGTAATAACATTGTAAACCAATATTAGAGATAGGACATATAATATAATATATAGCTTTATATTGTAAAAGGTTTTACTTTAAAATGTATTTAAAATAACACTTAAATACATTTTTCGCAGTAAATTATATGTATCTGTTTATTCGCTACAATCTAACAAAAAATTGTCAGTGTATAGCTCCAACTTATTCAATACAGAAAACGAACATGTTGTTAACAATTTATCATCACAAATTTATGGTAGATTGCTACACCTTGTAAACTGTGAAACGTTTGAAGTGTTATTTAAAATAGTGTCTAAAAACAATTTTCACTGTAAATTACATGTAACTGTTTATTCGCTACAGTCGAATAAAGAAAAACAGCCAAGTGTAACCTGAACTTATTTAATACAGAAAACGAACATATCTTTGAATGTTAATAGAAACAGATGACGATTTTCTTTAAATTTTATAGCAGTATGAAGTTAAGGAAAGCTTCATCTGATAATTTGAAAATGTTTTCTCCTTTCTAGATACATATTTACTTTCTAGATACATATTTATCTTCTAATCGGGGTACGCTATCTCCCCAAGGGATTTGACCGAATTTTTGTTGCTGAGTCAAGATGGCAGTTACTTCGTATAACTATACCCGTAGGGCAAAATCAGACCCTTTTTAGGTTAGATTTCTTCTAATGACTCTTATTTAATAACAATTGCCAAGACCAACAGTTTGACGTATCTTCTGAAACACGGAGGAGCTCATACGTATATTAGTATTAAGGTGTGTGATTGACTACAAATCCATCTAGACTTTTCTTTCTACTTTTCTCTTCTTCTCTTTATTTTTTAGATATTACAAAAATATGAAGTCCAAGTATTGGATGTTAATTTTTTGCAAACTCTAAAATACATTTGTGCGATAACAACATACAAAATCTTATGCATATTTCCTGTTTCTTTTCATTGATTTTCTCTCAGGCATGTTAACTCTCCCCTTGCTACTACTTAAAATATACTTCGCTCTTCTTTTTTCTGATGGAATTGATATTTCTGATGAATTAAATGAAAACAATTTAATTCTATGAATTACATTTTTTAATTACTTATCCTTACTATTAAATACGTTTGTCCTTTGGACAAAATAACTTCATGAACTTATGCAGTAAACAACTTTTAATAATTAACCGTAATTCCAATCTTTCAACCTGATAATTTTAATTGAATCAAACTACGAGTTGTTTAACCGTTAGAGTGCCGACGAGCGCGATGTCGCTAGCGAAATTAGTTGCTGTTAAGCGCGCGGGGACGTCGCTCGCACGCATCGTTGATTTTTTATCTTTCTACGTGTTACATAAAGTTAAAATTATAATATTATTAGTAATTACAATATAAAAAGGATCCAGGAAAAATAAATGTTTAACCCATAATATCGGAATACGAAAATAATTCGAGTGAAAATGATCGTTTTTCAAGTTATGAAGAAAGTGATAGTGGGAGTAATTTGGCGTAATGCAAATTTTGAGTGATAGTGATAATAGCGACGATAACAATTATTTTGCTCATATGGAGGATGTACCGGACTGCGAAAATACGATGGGATCTAGATTTCAGTTTTTGTTATAATTTTTGTTCACAATATATATTTCCATAATTTTCTTTGTATTTTATTATCCCTGTACAAGTTTTTATTAAGGAAACACCGAAAAAATTATTAAAATTGGATAATTTTTGGAAGAGATACAGCTTCTTTTTCGAGACAAGGGTAAATGACATCAAAAACAAAAGATTTCTTTGGCATTTTTAAATACATATGAGTAAAAAACCATGGCACTAAAACGGTTAAAACAAACGGAAATATATTCTTATACAAAAGAAAATAAAAGCAACTTATTTGGTTATACTTATCTTACTAAAGTGCGAAGAATTTCTCCGTAATGTTTTGTAGCGGTATGTTGTTAAATACATAAATCAATGGTTAAAAAGATATCGCACAGTCGTACTTGGACAAATGCCAAAGTTTAGTTAAAATTCTTCTCATCACATCACATCATCACATCTTCTAGTGTTACGGGATTTTAAAAATCTATTTCATTTATGTAAAAACATTACAGAAAAAATATATCGAGAACATGATGTAATTGAAATATGTACACATGACATAATATAATTGAAATATGTACACATGACATAATATAATTGAAATATGTACACATGACATAATATAATTGAAATATTTTTAAATCTGAATACGTGTTATAACACGTATTCAGACCTAAAAACCTTCTACAAGATTATTGTAACTACAGTCATTACACTGTTAACTTTTACCTATACGTTTAAATCAGGTCTTTCCAACCAGTGGGGCGAGCCTCCCTAGAGGAGCGTAAAGAGATCATAAGGTGAGCCCAATGTATTCGGGCATTCTAAAGAAAAAGTAATATGAAGTCTTAAATCTACTCATTAATTCATTCGTTCGTTGTTCAAGTTTTAACAAGTCTCAACTTGCAACACCCCACTCGCGCACCATCCACCGCACCTGGGCGCGTCTTTAGCTATCAGATCGGTATGGCCACGACAAGTGAAGAAAGCAACCGCGCGCGGGTACCATATACTGCCGTTCGTTTATTAATTTCACAAATTCATTAATATTTCTCCATGAAAGATGACCTCTACCTAGTGACATTGGAGCAATTTTGGATAAAATGATTTCTTCTTAATTCAAAGTTGCCTCTCATTTGTGAATAATTGTGGCGTTTTTTCAACATTGGTTCAAATAAAAACTAAGGAGCAAAATAATTTTGCAATAGATGGTGACGTGATGATAGCTCTGGCAAAAACTGAACTTGAAATCGACCAATTGGTTCAGAACATGCAGACAAACATCGCATTATTACAATTTTGTTATTTAGTTTACTTTTAATTATTTTAGGTGTGAGCAACAAAGTCATTTTTTATTTGGTCATACTTGTAATTGAAGAATAAATGTCGTGAAAATGTTTTTTTTATTGTAACAATGAACATATTTATTATAATCCACACAAAAAAAGTTGGGAAACTTTGGTTTAAATGAAACTTTACTACATTTATAAACAGATAATTGTAAGGATTGTCTATACATTTTAACGCATCTATATTGCTTTGATAAATAGTTGACCGTGAAGTAGTTAGTGAATTATGTAAGTTATATTCTACATAATCTTATTTATTTCTAAATAATATTAGGTCCGTTTGTCACCACATTCTATTATTTTACTCCACTTCCGTTTAATGACTTTTCATTAATCGTAGGCGTTCGCCTCATGTACAAAATGATTCCTATAAAATCTTCTCATTATTTTAGTTTTTAAATCCAATTGTTTTCAGTAAAATTACGAATCGAGTTTCGATATATAATATCGAAGGTATTATTGAAAATTCTATTTAAATTAAAATACATATAGTCATAATTCTTGTTTCCTTTATTATTTATTAACTCGCAGTTTAAGAAAACTGGCTCATCTACTAATTATCAAAAATAATGCGCCAGGGTACGTAGGGGTACGTAGGGGTTGACTGAAGTGACCGTAATAATTACTACTTCGGTAAACATTAGATGGAATATTCGCATTGTTTGAAAAAGTATATAAAGTACGAAATAAACGTTAAGAAATACGAAAAAAATTGTTAATAAATAATAAACAGATATATAAATATTATTCATAACTCTTTTTGATTATTTTATTACAACAAACTCTGCTTTGTGACTTACAAATAATCTACACACATAATAAAATCGTACAAAAAACTGAATCTATACATTGAATAATTTTAAGTATTACGTAATGCTACCTACTAAAGACACGTTACAAGCCTAAAACAACAGGTTACAGAATTTTTGTCTGTTTATCTGTGCGCAATTTCGTTGTGTACGCTAATCTCAGCAACGACTGAACCAATTGATTTACGATTTTCAGTGACGTATTTAGATTAGCTTGGGCTAACATTCGGGATGGTTTCTTTTCAATTGGTTCACAAATACAGAATATACGTTAATTTTTAGTTAGTCGTGCTACGTTAGTCGTGCACGCTGATTCCTGAACCAATGGAACCGATTTAGTTGCTAACGCCATATATTAGCGTCTTTAGTAACCTTTATGTTCATAGAGTTCTGGGAGTAAAAAGAAAAAAAATACACAAAAAATACGTAATAAATTTTCTTACCCTGAATTCCACGCAGACAAACTCACGGACCCAACTAATAATAAACATAAATACAAGAAAACATAGAAATGTGGAAATTGGCAATAATTTTCCGCAAATGCTATTGTAATAAGAGTGGTATAATAAATATCTATTTCAAGTATATAAATAAATAGATAGAGAACATAATTAGGTTGACAGCTAAAAAACTTGCTACTTTTTCAGCAATTTGTGGAAAGTCATAGAAATTTTTCGAACACTGGTAAGGTATATAAAAAGCGCAGCGTTCGGTGTTCTGTTCAGTTAACAATTGAGTTTCGGTGAGTAAAGAACAAACAAAATACCAAAATTTCATGAACAGAATTTAGCGTATTCAAGCTTAATGAATTTTCTTAATAGCGAAAAATCAACAAGCAATATGTACAAAATAATGGGTGTACTTTCCTATCACACAGCCAAGCTTTGTTTCCAAAAATTCAAAGGAAATTTTGATTTTTCCGATAATCCTAATCCAGAACTTTATAAAATAGACAAAAATGCTTGTAAGAAATAACATATTAAATTATTAGCCATATATATCCCCCTCGTAGATTTTCACACTTTCTGCAATATTTTCATACATTATTTTCATGTATCTTGTAATGATTTAAAAGCTTAATTCAAAAATGCATTCAACGCACTTAAATTCTCTTCACTTATATATTTATTGGTCATTAGTCACACAATGCAATAAGTTATTATATATTTTACATCCATTTGGATATTATAAACTGTACGATGGCGAAAATTTCACGTCAATCGGATGAAAATAGCTTGCGCTAAACTCTTTATATGAATAAATAAACTTTCCTCCAATTGGTGACAAAAAATTTTCAGAAATTACTTTTTTAGAATCACAAATTCTAAAGGCCTTCTTCGACGGTCAAAACTGTTCGCCAAGCCTTTACCTGCTTGATAATTATGCTTGATGTGGCTTCTTGCAGATTTGAACAGGGAGCGATCGATAAGACAGCCGCTGTCGCCGCTCGTGTGGAGTAAAACTATAAATTTTCATTAAACATTGTCCAGCATGTAGTTATCAAGCATATCAAATAATATTAATATTTAAACGATCAAAATTCTTATCAAGCACTAGAAATTCACGTGCATGACAAGCAGTTTTGACCGCCTACACCTTAAAAAGTTATGGACAGACGTGAGCAAAAAGAGAGTATCATTTTAAAATTTCCACTTTCACCTTTAAGGGCAGTACAATTAATTCAATAATTACATAACTGAACAAAAAGCTTAATCTCAGTCAAGCTTTAAATACAGATTATCCTTATGTTTGCCATAGGCGACCCCGCTGCGACGCCAGAAACGAACGCGATAGCCAAAAGTAAACGAAGAGCGTAGTGACGCTAATCTATAATTTATCATGCACGAAGCAAACCGAAAACGCTTGCTCCACCTATCTCCTTCGCTATTTGCATAAAATAAAGGATTGCTTTAATTAAACGAGAACTGTTGTAATTATTTTTCGTGTAATCTACGCGTAGCCATGACTCTTTATGCTAATTTAGGCTTACGCCTAAATAAATTACAAAAATAACAACATTATGTCGTTTAATGAACGGCCTCACGGGAATTATTAAATGCAGCCAGTCATAAGTCATAAATTCCCGACGTTTTATTGGTCCGCTCTGAATTTAATGCCCGCTCCTTAGCGGCGCGAGCAACATTGAGAATTATTGTAGTAAAGTAAACGATTAAAAATTATCAAGCGAGTAGGCTAAGGCGATCGTAAACGAGCGAAACACGTAACGGCTTACTTTAAGAGTTCCCTTATCTAAAATATTGTTGCCCCTAAATTTTGGTTGATATTTATTTACTGATAATATTTTTATCGTAATCCGTTTCCCGAGCCGGATTGCCTTGCTAAGGTCGTTTTCAGGGCATTAAGACGATATACGAGCGAGGAATAACTCTATTGATACGATACGTTAAGCAGACTGTGATAATCCATGTATTAGCATTATTCAACGGGCTTTTGACAGTGATACTAGATTAAAACTAAGTCATAAATTTTTAAAACATTTCACAATGATTTAGTTTTAGGTTTTTATTACACTCTATAAAGGAGACTGGGACAAGTTCAGAAAGTATTGGGTCCAGGTGTTACCTGAATAAAAAATACACCCTTAAATAGAGAAGATGAAAAAAACAAGCTCGTTAAAAACTTAACTAAATCGTCAATGAGACAAATGTGAAATATAGTATGTTTTTATGAAGTCAGGTTATTTTTCATAAGAGTTTTTTAATTTTATTTCTTCTGAATTCTTTGAACAGGACTGTCGAAAAAATTCACTTAAAACATGAAAACAGCAAATAAGACGTTCCTTTTGACTTTAACAGAGCCATTGCCAATGTTAACTAAACATTTTTTAAAATTTATTTATACATTGGAAATACGTTAAAAAAGCAAGTGCTATTGATTATTTTTTGTACTCGTCTGAAAGACAGTCATTACGTATTTAATTAGAATTTATTTTTTTTATTACCCTTAACAATTTTTAATATTTTTGTTTTCTATCATGATCATAAACTGTTTCTAATTTTTTTCTCTTTTCTGATTGTCAATTGTTGTTTTTAATCCTTGAATTAGCCTAGTAACTAGTAGTAATGAGCTTATAATCAGTATATTATAGCAAGCAGGCCTTAATAATTAGCCAACAAACAGCAGCTGGACAGCACTATGTGTAAATTTTTTTGGTTCAGTACCAAAAAGGTGAAAAACTAATATTTAAATGATAGTTATATATTATATATAATGATAGTCAGTTGTCTGCCCATCTAACTGTGTATGTTTCACGGTTATTTTTTTCAGTCACCACAAATATGATCGACTACAAAACTAGCATAGTTAGTTAGGTTGTTGGCCTACACCTAGTGTTGTGGCTACACTGCCATTACAATGGTGGTGTGTACGTACAATAAATATATTTGAATGTGTTTGGAATAGACTATTTGCAAGTTTCTGACACAAATTATATTTTATTAGGTTTTGTCTGTTTCTTAGTCCTTTTTCGGTAACAAAATAGATTTTTAAAGGGGTTTAACATTGTATGATTGACGTTAATCACTTGAATATGCACCTAATAAAATTAAATAAAATTTCTTAATAATTATGTGTTATAATATTCATCCATGTTCATACGACTGGAATTATAATAAATTCCAACGACGTAAGCCGGGAGAAGTAGGTTGCTATGGAAACCGGAAAAATGAAAGATTAAAATTTTCACTTGACTGAAATGATAACGCAGCCAGGTAAAAAGTCTTTCAATCAAAGTCCGCCATTCATATATGTGTAATTTTAAATTTAGAAACAGCTTTCTTCTATTTTTCTTTTTATACGTGAGATCAATATTGATTAATATTGTATATTTTGGCAATCTATTCAATGAGTAAGAAGATGCATTAAGGCAATCTATTCAATGAGTAAGAAGATGCATTAAGGCAATCTATTCAATGAGTAAGAAGATGCATTAAGGCAATCTATTCAATGAGTAAGAAGATGCATTTGGATTGATTACTTTTAAATGTGTTATTATTATTCAAAGCCGTTTGCGGCAAGCTATTTTCTAACCGCGAAGCATGATTCACAAACGGACAACCAAGTTGTACCTTTCTGATACGACATTCTTCAATTGAGTAGTTCTAATCCGCCAAATACAAACAGATTATAATATTGTCACTCTTTTTTATATTTATTATCATTATTATCCTTTTTCAGACTACATGGCGATTGAAAAAAAATATATTCACGTTTCTATCATAATTATAAAAAACTGTACATTTATTACGTGTTTTTTTTTCTATCCAATAAAAATATATGTCACTTGGTACGTAATAAAAATATTTTTCTTAATTTACCTAAATTAATTTATAGCTATTATAATAGCAGTATAATTTCATGAAGACAATTCATCTTAAATTTGCTCTTTACGCAAAGATTAACTAAATCATTAAATAATTTAAAATTACAAATTGTGACATGATTTTTCATATATTTCTGTACAACATGTAGATAAAATATTCACTTGCTTATAGCTACAAATTGCATTTGTTTTGTCACCTGTTATTTGATAATATAGCCAAATTAGCCTTTTCCAATATAGCGTCTTTAAAGTTACTTCGCCAATTCGGTACATTTAGTAGTTGATACTACGAATCGCTGCGACTAGGTAACGTCATAATGTTATTACTCATCGATTTATATGGGAAAAACCAATGTAAATTATTAATGTATAAGATTAACTTAATATAATAAATATAAAATATAAATTTTATTCAGGTATAAAAAATAAAATATATATGCTAACCTCAACCTGCTACAAAAGTTCTGCAAAAGTCCCTTGCCACGTAGCAAATTAATAATTTACAATTAAACATTTCAAGTGCAGTCAACTCGTGACGTTGCATTGCTGAAAATGTCGAACGCAACTGTTGCAATACGTAATTAATCACGAATTGCAATAAATCGTAAAAGGTTTATTGCAGAGGATATTTTAATCTCTTTATCACGTTCTGGGTGTGACTGAGTGCAGAAAATTAATGAGGTTTTAAAATTGCATCAATTACCGAAGTTGGCGTAGATAACATCGCGCAAATAATTTCACAGTGATAGAGAAGTTATTTTATTTTGACATTAAAACATTATGAAACAAGCAGAGCTTTACACAAGATTTAAAGGTGATTCAAATTAAAATAAAGTAATTTGAAAATTAAATAATACACCGAGGAATCGACACAAAAAAGCAACGAAAAAGCCACTGTTAACTAATCGATTAATATTGAATATATTTGGCGTTAATTTTGTAGAAATTCATTATTCACAATTAAATGAAACTACGTGATGTAGTATTATTTCTACTTTCTTTAATTTCTTTACCACGACCTAGGTTTCGTTGTATTACATCTTCAGGTGGGATATTTTACATATAGCAAATATTTTTGCTAATGTCCCTGATGTAATGTAATGTAAAGACTTTGCTAATATCCCACGTGAAGATGTTGTAATACAACGAAACCTAGGTCGTGGTAAAGAAATTAAAGAAAGTAGAAATAATAATACATCACGTAGTTTCATTTAATTGTAATCGATTAATATTTACTCACTGATGCAAAATTCTATTTATACAAGTAGTTCCAAAGTAGTTAAAAGAAAGTGTTATTGAAGTAAAGTATGAAAAACGTTACGATAAGGATTGGATTCATCTGGACATAATCAGATTAGATGATAGAAGTAATTATACAAGTAATCTTTTTTGGTACAATTATTGGTAGTTTTACGACTGATTAATTTTACAAGTAATCAATTTTTAATTTTTAATATAGTTTTACTTTGTCGAATAATTTTTTACTAAATTTAATATAATTAAAATTTTCCTTGGAAAAATGAAATGCGTCTTCATCCGTTGGTATGATCTATATACGTATAAGGGCACGCTACCAGGCGCAATTTATGCTCGATTTGATGATTTTTTTTTCTATTGATTGGATAACTATCAGAATAGAATCCTATTGACTGTCGCAATGAATTGTCTAAAAATGTAATTTCTATAAACAAATTTCTAAAAAAACTTTTTTTATCACGACAAAAAAAACCTGGTAACTGTAACTTATTTTTATCGACAATTAAATCAAACGTAATTCGCTGTACACAGATGCGTCTCATTAAAATCCAACTTATCCAAAATTGAACGTCAGCTTTACCGCAAACCGCCAATCACGACTACGCTACAAGAGAAACTAGCAGTTCAGCTAGCAGTTCGTCGTGAGACTTTTATAGAAGAAGGCGGAAATATAAATTGACACATGTCTGTCTGCATAGGAGTGAAGTGTTAATTTGCGGTTGCTTCTGATTGGCGTGCCGTTGCTCAATAAACTGGGTCACACGAGTTGGAGAGATCCGGTGTTAAACTTAGCAATTTTCGTTTCGTGAAATATTAAGTAGTTCAACACTCACCTAATTTCTTTATGAAAAGTGGAAAATTTCAAACATAATACGACCAGAGGAAAATTTTTCACAATACCTGAATAGTCCTTAATTACTTTTTACATACTAAATACAATTATCTATACATAACTATAATTTCATGATTTGGCTATCAGAAATTTTTGCCTCATATACTTTCTTAAAGATTAAAGTAATAATTTTTTTTTATCATTTCGAAACTCTTAAATGATTTATTATTTTCACGGAGGATCTCGATTATAAACTATTTTGTGATCAGTCTCAAAAATTAACACGATTTTAAATTTTTATTCCTCTGAAATTGAAAGTATAGGAATTTACATATCTTGTAGTGATGTGAAATAAATATTTCCAAGTAGATAAGACTAATTAAAATAGAAAAACAAGGAAATCGCTAGGACTATAGGGATTTCGTTTTTACCTGTTCAGGTATATAAAGACTGAACGTTGAGAAGAATGAGGTGAAAGAGTTACATGATAAAAATATGCCTAACCCATTTCGTGATCAAAATTTACGTCAGGGGAATTTATCCCAAGGTAAGAAATTTATTCTAGATTACCAACACACTGTATATTGGGGAATTATGTGATATGGAAAATTGTGCATGAAAGTAATAAAAGCAATGCTTAATTATAATTTAATTATTAAATTAATCGACGTGATAAACTTGTCGGTTATTCATATTCTGAATTCTGTTACGTACACTTTTTTAGATATTCTGCAATTATTTCAGTTTAATCACATTAAATTTGCAACAAACCATTAAAAGTTATTATGAAAATTTAATCATGTGTGGGAAATTAAATATTATTCAAAATTGCGATAGACGATGGAATTAATAAAAGTAATACATCGCTATATTTCAATTAAAAGATTAATCAATACGGCATATATATCGATCGTATGCATTCTTAATTCTATTACATAAATTGTTTTGAACATTCTGCAATGATATCATTTAATTGAATAAAATGAAGAAATGAAATATGATTATGACAATTGAAACAAGAAAGTCAATATAGTTTGACCATATTGACGATATGTACAGAGAATGCTGGCTAACAAAGAAACAATAAGGGAAGTATGTAAAAAGTAATTAAGGACTATTCAGGTATTGTGAAAAATTTTCCTCTGGTCGTATTATGTATGAAATTTTCCACTTTTCATAAAGAAATTAGGTGAGTGTTGAACTACTGAATATTTCACGAAACGAAATCATTGCTAAGTTTAACATCGGATCTCTCCAACTCAAGATATATATATATATATATATATATATATATATATATACATATATGTATTTCATTGCACTTATTTTTTCTGTATAAATTCTTTTAGGTACTTTGGATTTTAAATGCTTTTTTTTAAGGTTATAGGTGGATCTAGGATGTATTCGGTTACATTTTGAGATAAATTTCTATCATGTAGATAATTTCTGTACAGTATATATTTTGACCATAATTATCTTTTAAACTTATTCATTGGCAGCCCTCTTCAGAACTCTTAAACTGAAAATGCCAGTCTAGTCGATATCTAGATATTTTAAACTTACAAACACCTGTTACTCATGCAGCGCTTCAAGCAAATTCAATACCAAAGGGCCACCTTAAATATTCCAAACAGCCTAAACAAAAGTTGAACTAAATTGAAACATTCCAATGGGCGTCAGACGGGCGGGCCGCGTTATCGACGACTCGATCTATGTGCCCCGTGAACTCGGAGGCAGCCTCCAGTAAATCACGGCTTAAGTCATCAATCTGGATATCCCGCCCGGCCCGACGGGCTTCAGCGCCATTTTTCACTGCCACTTAAATCAAACATTTAATAATTCTAACGGCCAGCCAAGTCTGACTCGGTTGGCCGGGCCTTTTTGACTCGTTTGTGAAACCTTCCGACCGTTCCGCTAACCCAGGTCCTCCCTTCGCCATTAGGGTCCGAGAAAGGCGGGGATGGGAATTTCAAGGGATGTCAAATGATTGCAAAAAATCGGTATGTCGATGGTTTGGAAATTATATTTTTTCTAATTATTTTTCTTGCCACAAATTACCCCATTAAGATTATCGATATATATAGCGAAAATACATATTTTTAATTTTGCACTTAAATAGACCTTAAACATATTAAGGGGCCTTTATAATTTTACCAAGCTAGTCAGGTATTTTATTTCACTTTGCAATATTTCATATTGTACATATTTATATAAAATTACAGGTACAAAAAATGTCAACTAAACTAACATTATCAAATTAAAATAAACAGTACTCAAGTACTCATCTTACTAGTAATCAACAAGGCGTTACTATTTCCCAGTACTAAGTGAAGTAAATAATTTTCAATTAAAAAAAAAATCAAAAGTACATATATATACATATACATATATATATATATATATATATATATATATATATATATATATATATATAAATTTAGCCGGTAGTGCAACGTAAGGTCAATAAAAACAACTTTATTACTAGAGTCTTTATAACAATTTAAAATCAGAAAGTGCAAGATAACGCGACGTCCCATTTCCTTATGAAATAAAGAATTTAAGAAAACAAGACTTTGTTACTTGCAATCTGCTACAACTCTAACAGGAAATATTCAACTTCATGACGAGTCATAAGAAACAATAAAACCGACCAGCATATACGAGGTTCATTTAAACTGGCCATAAAATAAAGTTTACGAAAATAAATAAATGTTTATTATATCGGTACAATTTTTCAAATAAATTATGTAGACACATCCCTAAAAGTCTCTATAAAGGCCTAATAAATAATTCTGTATAAAGGCCTAACAAATAATTCATAAGAAACAATTCTCTTAATAACAAAACCGACCAGCATATACGAGGTTCATTTAAACTGACCGTAAAATAAAGTTTACGAAAATAAATAAATGTTTATTATATCGGCACAATATTTTTAAATAAATGATGTAGACACATCCCTAAAAGTCTATATAAAGGCCTAACAAAATGATATGTAAGGTAAAAGCTTAGGAAGATGTATCTGAGCGGCACTCGCGTGACGTCAATCGATACCATTCGTCGTAGTGTTGAATAGGAAAAAATGGGATTAAGATGGAGAGTCGTGTTTATTTATTGTGGAAGCTTTTGAAAAGAAACCAGCTTTGTAGCCGTTAGTTAAGTTGTATTTTCCTACAGACGGAATCGAATTTATATATAGAGTACTGTATATTTTCTGTAGCTACAATTCGGAGTTTTTTACTTTTGTGATGTAATTTTATATTTGTTGTGATAACAATAATATGTAGAGCTTATGGTGATTGTAGTTTTCCAAAATATCAACGGGAAAAATTCAATCCTTATCCAAAATTGATAATATGTAGCTTATGGTAATTCAAGTTTTCCAAAATATCAATGCGAAAAATTCAATCTTTATTCAAAATTTAATAAAAATATGCACATGTCTTTCATTTAAAATTCACTTAGCGAAGAAAATCAACCAGAAAGTTGGTAACATATGTTGTCACTAAATTAAAAAATGTCAACATTTATTTAAAATCTGTTTAGAATATCAACTCTAAATATTTTACTTGTTGTTCATCACCAGTTCTACTCAAAAAAATATGCAAAGAAGCAGATATTTAACAAAAAATTGAAGCTCTGTTCATCTTTTTTTTCAGAAATAAGCATACATACGTTCTAGTGTATGTAGTAATCTAATCGTTTTGAAAATTTACAAGATATGTATTTATATGTCATCTAAATTTAATAATCATTTCTAACTTATGAACCTTAAAAGTTTAAATGTAAACTATATAATTTATATTTAGTTCCGGTCAACATCAAATATTAAAATACCGTATAGAACATTAATTTTCCGTTAATTTTGAAAAAAAATGTCTAAAAAGCATAAAATGTTCTTGTAACTTGCATGTTTACTAGCCGTTAATATTATTTTCCGTTTATTAATAACTCTAGACCACGTCACATCGAAAAATAATTCAATTTTTACATCAAATATGAAGAAAATATTCTATTACAATATACGTTGGTAGCTTCTACGCTTCTACGATCGACCAGTAAATACAAATTCAGAAAAAAATTCGACATCCTTTTTTTTTGACCTTCACTCTTTCCTTTCAAGCTCGTAGTTTCCTTTTTAACCATTATTTTCAAAAAAGTTTTTCAATAAAAAAAAGGTGTTTTGTAGATAACATTTCAATGCTCACAAGTTATTATCAAATTTAATAATGTAAACAATTCTGCATTTAACGAATGACAGTATGCAGCAATCTGCAGTTTTGAAATGTACACCATGTTATTTTATAGATCATAATCATTTATTAAACCAAATAGACAATTCGAATTGGAATATGATAAACTAGTTCATTTAAATTTTTCAGAGTTTATAAATCAAAAATTAATGCACGACTGACGCCTGTATGCACCACACATGGTGAGGACTCTCAGTCGGAGTTACTATTAATTAAAACCCTATTTTGCATGGATACTTTAGGAATTGGACGGTACAATAAGGTGCGGTCGGTAAAGCAGACTCTTGTTTCGACCCGACTGACAGTTAAAGTGAAACAGAAATCCCTTTTTAACCGTCAGTAATTCCGACTAATAGACTTGACTATGTGTGGTGCATATGGGCGTGAATGTTGTGCACAATAGTGTTGAACAATGATACTAGGATTAATTATGATCAGATATCAACTGAGTTCTATAAAATAAAATGATCATGCACATGCAGGTCTTAATCCGGATATAATTAAATCAGAAATAATTAAATCAAACATTATCGGTTCGTGTCCTGATTTAGGATTTAAATTTGCAGGTATTAACGAACAGCATTTGAACTATAAGTTTTTTTTAAATAACAGGGTGTAAAATTATGTCATAGTAAAAATTTACAGATAGTATAGAAAAAGTTTTCTATAAAGTCTTCAATTTATACATGGGTACATGAAAAAATAAACAATTATTTAATCTTAATCATAATTAACTCCTATTAAATCTTCGACAATTTCGAACAGTTATAGAGCGGTAAATAAGTTATTGTTTATAAATATTGTTACAATTCGTCCATTCGTCTTGCATTTCTATTAAGTTTTAAAGCCGATGTTAATTAAAAACTAGGACATAACGTAAAACTATGACACAACGTATAATGTAAAACTATGATATAGTAGAAACTGATTGTCTGGTAGTATAGAGAAAATTTTTTTATAAAGTCTTCAATCTTATTTATACATGTATTACACGAAAAAATTAAAAAGATATTGGAACTTAAGTATAATTAAAACCTATTAATTATTCACAGTTATGTATAACTATCTGTCAATGAGTTATTGTTTTTAAATATTTTTACAAATTGTCCTAAAATTCGCCTCTTCGTCTTGCATAACTGTTAAGTTTTAACGCCACATGAAGCACAATTATAAATTTGTGAATAAGTTATTGTTTTTAAATATTTTTACAAATTGTCCTGAAATTTGCATCTTCATCTTAGATATCTGTTAAGTGTTAACGCCGTATGACGCTCAATTATAAATTTGTGAATAAGTTATTGTTTTTAAATATTATTACAAATTATCTTAAAATTTGCCTCTTCGTCTTATATATGTGTTATGTGGTAAAGCCGTATGATGCGCAATTATAAATTTGTGAATAAGTTATTGTCTTGAAATATTTTTACAATTTGTCCTAAAATTTGCCTCTTCGTCTTACATATCTGTTAAGTGTTAATGCCGTATGTAGCCAAATCATTAATTGTAGCGTTATTTCATAAATCTGACTAAAAAGGCTACCATTTGTCTTATTAAAATGTATCAATAACATCTGTGATTCCACCGTAATTAGTGCTTCATGCCTTACATATACCTGCACATACTAACATACCTACTTATTTGCTTCATGCCTTTGTATGCTTTTCTATTCATTCATTTCATGCTTTTGTACATGTTTATGTACTTACTTATACACCTACCTACCTAGAAATATTTTAAATGCCTTATGCCTTCCTACATACCTGTACGTACTTACCTACTACCCCACTAATATCCTAGTTGCTTCATGCCTTTGGAGATTAGAATAATTTTACTCATCAATAATAAATTTATTTATGTCGATGTAAAATAGAAAAATTATGACAAGCGCACACATGACGTACGGCTCGAATTCAAATGCATATCTTCATTTATCAGAACTTAAACCGCAATTTATGCGACCAAAACCGCGATTTTCGTCCTCGAGAACACGTAAACAATAACTCTGCATACGACCGCCCAATAAATTACGAAATATACTTCGGCACCCGCCCTAGAACTAAAATGGTTAAACTTAACACGATAAATTCCGAACAAGCAACTTGCAAGTCCACCGTCGAACAATAAAAGTGGTTAAGGTAAGATTAACGGGGGCAAGAAACCGCCGAGCGAGAAGAAAGGTCGCAGCGACGAGAGAAAGGAAATGAAAAGAATGATTTTTAAAATGGAAGTGGGGGGAGGCGCGATCGCAAGCTGTCGCTCCGATTGGCTCCTCTCATTAATCACGTGGCGAATGTGTTCTAGATAGCCATTCATGATTTTCTTTTACTATATCGATCTGTCGTTGTTTGGAGACACATTTATAGCTACTATACATATTAGAAGTATTCGTAAGTAAGTACTGATCAGAATCTTTTCAGCGAATTACTGAACTTGCACAAGTTAACTGCTGATTGTGGCTATCGAGATCGAATGAAGAGATCGAGATAGAGAAAGA
Source organism: Druceiella hillmani (assembly GCA_039881145.1). Lineage (NCBI taxonomy): Eukaryota > Metazoa > Arthropoda > Insecta > Lepidoptera > Hepialidae > Druceiella > Druceiella hillmani. The sequence continues at coordinate 35,367,773 of JAYKKI010000017.1, read as the reverse complement.
GTGGAGATCGATCTTCATATAGTACGGTTAATGTAAAATCAGCTTCATGACGATGATAAATACTCCTGTAAGAAACTGAAATTTTTGAAATCTGTCAGATAATATCCCAATTTCGTCTCCAGTTTAAAAAGATATGCAATGTTAAAAAATACATGTTTCAAATTGCAAAACAAGATTGTAGAAATACCTACACTTCAACAATTTTTTTGCATAAAGTTTTTATGAAAAAAGTTATACCAGAGTACTGATATGGCAGTAAAAGACCACAGTTACTGTCTTGTTTAGATGACTAAACCCAGCGATCAAAGACAACATTACGTCAAAATGTATGCCAATATTTAAAGTATTAATTTAGATCAACAAATAAATTATTAAAAATAGATTTTGCGTTTCGATATTTATAAACATATAAGAAACTATCAAATACACAATTAAATGAAACTACGTGATGTATTATAATTTCTACTTTCTTCAAGTTCTTTACCACGACCTAGGTTTCGTTGTATTATAACATCTTAAGGTGGGCTATTAGCAAAGACTTTGCTAATAGCCCACCTGAAGATGTAATACAACGAAACCTAGGTTGTGGTAAAGAACTTAAAGAAAGTAGAAATAATAATACATCACGTAGTTTCATTTAATTGTGATTAATGCATTTCTACTAAATTAACACCAAATATATTCAATATTTGAAAACTATGGAATGTTAAACACTATTTTTATTAAAACAGATATTGCCAAGTTAGTTTCTATAATTAACTATATATTCCGAGGTATATTGCAGGTATCAGCATATCGTTGTAGCTACGTAAGTTATAATAATAATTTAAACTGCAATTAGAGAAGAGAAGCTTTCAAAAAGTTTTCAATAACTTTTTTTTTAACACAAATAATAGGTTTAAAGATGACAAAATAACAATCGTCGATCTTGCGGTCGTAAGTAATATGTCGGTAATACTATTACGTCGTCTATTTTACCATAAAAGCTGCGGCTAAGGCGATTATAATATAACTAGCGTGACCCGTGCGAAGTCTTCGCATTATTTATTCTATTTTAATAAAATTGACATATAGAGGCGCAAGTATCAAAAGCATTGAGCTAAAGCGCCACTTTATTTATACGTGAGTGGATTTGAAATTAAACAAAAATTTTACCGACCGTCAATCATATTGACGTTGAGCCGTTAGATAGCAGCATTGCTGTTTTGTGTATATAATTTTAATAATTAATGAATTTGCAAAAACAATAGCAATAATAAATTTTTTAGTTGTGGATGCCGGTAGAGCAAGCAATTATCTATAAAATGATATATAATTTATGTGGATTAGTTGTGAGGTTTTTTCTAAAAAGGGAGTGTAACATCTTAACCTTAGCGTATTAATATATATATGATGATGATGATGATAGACAATATATTATAATCGCTTTAGCCGCAAGTTTCACTAAATCACTATAAGAACGAAGTTCCTTCCGAAACTTTGCTTAAGAAAGCAGTAATAGCGAGATCGTCTATTACTCCATTACTCACCAACATATATCAGTGTAGCTATATAGAAGAAGAAATTTTAAAATTTCTATCATAAGTTTATAATTTTAGCATAAACAGCAAAATTTAAACATGACAAAACATCAATCGCCAGTATTGCCGTCGAAGCTTATATGTCAATAATATTGTTGGGTTATCTATTTCGCTACGTAAGCACTAATCGCTTTCGCCGCGGGTTTCCCTAAATCACAATGACAAAGAATTTCCGTTCGAAACTTTGCTTAAGAGAGCGCTAATAATGGAAGCGTCTATTACTCTATTACCTACTCATAGAATAAACAAGAACTAACTCGGACGCAGAGCCATGAATAATCATAAACAAAACACACTTCTAAACGGCACAAAACTTAATGCAACAATTTATTATTCATTCATCGCTAGACATCGCCGCGTATAATAAAAACGATACTGACCCTGGTATGGCATTAAGATTAACGCCGGCCTTAATAATTCAATAAACTGAACCCAATGATCATTATACGATATTCATTAAAGCAAAAAGATGCGGCATGGTATAATTTCCATTGCAATTAAGATGAGTGAAGATAAGCACCGGCTGCCAGGCAACGGGCGTTTGGAGGCTGGTAGGCACGTCGGCTGTCAGGAGAGCGAAATGGAGCCGGTCATTGGATCGGTACACATACGTAATGGTGCGTTCGCCTTGATAATTACGACCTGCGACGTATTATTAGATGACGCTCAGTAAATGTAATGTGTACAGCGGAGTACTAAATCTAGACTCTCGATAACGTTGAGAGTAAACATAAAGTTCAATGATTATAAACTGTTAAGAGAATAACATTTTTAAAACTCTACTTCTTATGACACATTAATGAACTATAAAATTTGTTTGAAATGAAATTACCAGACGAGATTGAATGCGAGAATTGCACGTGAAATGAATTTAAAAATTATTTATAAAGTAACTATATAAATAATCATCATCATCATCATATATATTAATACGCTAAGGTTAAGATGTTACTCTCCTTTTTTAGAAAAAACCTCAACTAATCCACATAAATTATATATCATTTTAGAGATAATTGCTTGCTCTACCGGCATCCACAACTAAAAAATTTATTATTGCTATTGTTTTTGCAAATTAATTAATTATTAAAATTATATACACAAAACAGCAATGCTGCCATCTAACGGCTCAAGGTCAATATGATTGACGGTCGGTAAAATTTTTGTTTAATTTCAAATCCACTCACGTATAAATAAAGTGGCGCTTTAGCTCAATGCTTTTGATACTTGCGCCTCTATATGTCAATTTTAGTAAAATATTTGTTTGATCTGTCATCTGAGCTTCATAATGGAATAAATAATGCGAAGACTTCGCACGGGTCACGCTAGTTAACTATAAATATATAAATAACTAACTATATAAGTAAACATTTCGATAGATGAGAGGGTTAATGAAATCAACAGAGTTAATTATTTTCTAGTTAAGGAATAAATAATATTATTGAATATATTTGGCGTTAATTTTGTAGAAATTCATTAATCACAATTAAATGAAACTACGTGATGCAGTATTATTTCTACTTTATTTAAATTCTTTACCACGACCAAAGATCTTTGCTAATTGCCCACCTGAAGATCTAATAAAACGAAACCTAGGTCAACTTTAAAAAAACGTGAAACATGTGGCAGAGCAATTTTCAGTACACATTAAGCTAGTTCCATACCTGTTGACAATTGCGTATATTATTTTCTATTCTTTCTTTTCCTATATTTCTTTATCCAAAATATAGATTACATACAATTTTTTTTATTAAACACTGTAGATTTAATTTGAACCAAATTTTTGCATCTCATTTAGCAAACCGTAGTAGCATTTTTCTCCGAAAATACTTGCTAGAAGTTACTTTTAACAAAAAAAGTTTTCAGATTAAATAATTATAATTATATTTCTAAATTCAAATAATAATAATGATCTGCTTCATAACTACAAGCAATAATCGACATTTCAGCCACGTAAGAAAATAGAAAAATCTTTGAACAAAACTATAACTATATCGTTGCCTTTCAGCATATTATCTCATGTTATTAGAATACTCTTTTATTTTTTTTATTGGCTTTAATTTTATTTTTAAATCCCTTAAAAGAGTTTACAAATAAGGTTAAATATAGTTTTCCCCACTACTACGTTAAAATTAAGAAACAATTATAAGATAATTAAAGAGGCCACTAATGTAAAAACATCAATGTAAAAAAATATTTTAAACAATCTTCCCCCAAATCAGTGTACACAAAAATGTTAATTTCTCTCTATCTGCTACTAACAAGTTAACACGTATAATATCCTTTTTTGGTGGTTTAAGTATTGTTAAACCTAAAATATAACTAACTAATGTTGTTGTTATATAAACTAAGTAAACTATATAAACTAAGTTTGTCAGCATATAACAACCATAAACATAATATATAACTGACTGTACTGTGTGATTCGAGTCAATCTGATGGCTTTGTTGTGACCGCTAATGTAAGGAGCGAGATATCAAAATTGATTAAACAAGGAACTAGCCTTGAAATGGGTTGATTGGCACATCAATAGAAATTGACTTTCGACAGCTTATCAGAATTAAATTAATTTATGTAAATTTAAAACACACTACGATTTTAAGTCAATTAATGGCTAATTATAAATTAAATATCTAAAAAAACGCCCGAAATTTAATGTTACGAAATTTATATTAATATTATTTCCATTATCAGACATAACTGTTGAACTTTTTACAATAAGACATAGAAATAATTACTTTATTAAATCACCATGCTCACTAGTCTTTAATTTACCAGTTTATATATCTTATCCTTCCACAATTATCTAGAAAAGCCTGTAAGCTTGCTGGTCCCTATATTTCTTTAATAAATGAAGAGCTGCTATCTTACTGACCACAATTTAACATTTCGGATAACGATTGCTTTAAAAGTTTTTACATTTATCTATGGGAATGTTTTCTTAAGCAACAGGTTGTAAATTTACCCCTGAAGAGATGATAAACCAGAATATCTTCTAGGTGCAATCAGCAAACTGCCATCATTAAGTGGCTTGCTATGGTACGAGAGTTGATACAGCATGATAGAGCTGCCGTGGCAATACTGATAAACGAATAGAACATTGAAATTTGAATAGGAAATACCAACCGAGTTGTTTTGCGACGAGTTTAATTGCAAAGTTGATCCGGGAATTAGATGAAGGAAAAGTGGTTATGTAGATAACATAAGGTACAAAATTGAATGATTAAAAGCATTAGTGTAAAAGATAAAAATTGTACAATTAATTATTATAGTACATTGGTCCATGTTTCTAAACGTAATATTTGAAATTATAGCATTGCAATACACTGAAGTCAATGATACATTTTTTTCATATATTCATGTAGAGTCATAAAGAGTAAAATATCAAAAAACCTGTTGTTGTTGTGGTTTTTGCATTACTCCCTTTACTTGTACTGTGAGACCTATTATTATACCGATTTTCGAGATAGTAGGTCGACCGGAAGTACCATATAGGTTTTGATTATCAGTGAACAAGGCTTTTGTAAGAATAAAAAAATACGCTTTAAAGGGCCACATCTTTTTGTTGCGTGAACCAAAAAACTTCAAATTTGTCAGCAATATAAGGCTATAGGCCTCAGTACACAATAATTTCAACTTGATATCTCAAGCCATTTTTGAATAAAAAGACTTTAACAGACAGACGGGCGGACGGAACAGCCGAGTGATTCCACTCGTGTAATGTTCCGTTTTTTTTTTGTTATGAGGAATGAAACACTAATAGATTATGCATTATTTTTACCTTGAAATATTTTGCAAGACACAAAAATACCTGTAGTTTATGTGATTAGCAGAACAAAATAATCTCTTTCAATAAATAAAAATTATTAAGTAAGAGTTAAAATTGTATTAAAATTCATTGAAAATTGAGACTAAATAACAATGTTTTAATGAGAAAAAAGACTTTGATAGACAGACGGGCGAACGGAAAGACAACCAAAGTGGTCCCACTCGTGTAATGTTCCGTTTTTTTTTATTTTGAGGAATGAAACACTAATAGATTGCACATTATTTTTAACCTTGAAATATTTTGCAAGATACAAAAATATCTGTAGTTTATTTGATTAGCAGAACAAAATAATCTCTTTCAAAAAAAATTAGGTAAGCATTAAAATTGTATTAAAATTCATTGAAAACTGAGAAAAAATAACAATGTTTTAACGACATTACTTTAATTCTACTTTATCAATAATTACGAAGCGTTTACTGAAAGACACACAAAGTATATAGATTGGAATATTATATAATTATTACCGAAAATTCAGCGGTTAGCGTTTCGATGAGTGATAAAATATGTATTGTATTGCTGTAACGATTACTCGCTTTCTCTAATTATTACAAAAACACTAAAGTTATCTTAAAAAAAATTTACTACAATAGTATGTCGTAAAGAAACTATTGGTCGTATGTTTGTTTGTTACAATTTCTGAAGAACACTACTAAACAAAGTTTAATTAAATTTATATTAAATCCTGTTTTCTAGATCTTTATTAAACTTTAAATTAAGAATAATATATAACTCAATTACCAGTGAGTATATTGAAAATAGAAAGTCCACCTTTCTAGGTGGACCTTCTATTTTCAATATACCGACTTTGTATTAAAAGAACGTATAGCACTATTTTTTTACGGAAATAAAGGATTGGTTTCGTAACGGGTTAACACTATGTTATCTATGAAGTACTATTAAAAATAATTGACAAACTTCGGTAAATGCATTCAGTAATATCATACGGTCACTGGACATTTAGGCTGAACTAGTTAGATAATTTCGCGACTTACTTCTCCAAATCATTACTTGCCAGAAGCAAATATTTAGGTCAACTTATAAAAATTGACAAGCTTAAAGCTTTGATATTGCCATTTAATACATGATTATAACTTTATATATATATATATATATATATATATATATATATATATATATATATATATATATATGCGTTTTTCTTTATGGCTTTTTATATAAATATGGCGAATCAAATATATATCCTTCCTTTATAATCTTATCTTCAGCAAAACTCATAATTAAAATGTACTGTTTCATTTTAATCTGAGTTGTTACTTTAAAATTTTAAATATTCGGATTACGAAGTATGGGTGGTTTTTAGCTCACAAATTTAAATTTTCTATAAATTAATATGGTTACCCCATTTCTTATGTTAATAATCGACTCTTTTCGCTCGTGTGAATCTGGTTTCAGTGAATACCTACAATACGAGGTAAATTTGGCACGGTCAAAATTCAATAAAACGTTGTTTACTTAAATTAAAATCTGGCCACCGTTATGGAAATTTTATTTAACAAATTAATCTGTTCGTAGTACGACATGCTAAGCTGGAAAAGTTAGACTAACAGCCCTCGCAATCATTTTAACCTCTTACTATATTCTCTCATAACAATTTAACCAATAATGTGATTTTTTGAACCGACAAAGTGAGTAAACTTACGTTGACTCAAATTAATGAAATCTTCCATAAAAACCACGTAAGATTTTTTTGCATTTTATCAGTTATGTATATTAATATAGATGTATGTGTGTGCAAGTGTGTGAAACATATGTGTGTGTGTGTATATATATATATATATATATATATATATATATATATATATATATATATATGTAAGTCATTTTTGTTCAGTAATATTATCGCTATATATCTTTCATTTACCAATTATAATTAATTGACCCACTTTATCGATTAACTTAAAACCGATATACGAGTAATTTATTGAAAATTATAGTATGGTAAATAAACTACAATAAAGTTCTGTTTCAAAAATTTCTTACTTTTTAAGTAATCTGAATCAAAATAATTGTGAAAGCTACATAATCGGATGGAATAGATTACGGTATTAAATAAATGTTATTGCGTATTATGTACCCGATATTTTATTTTGGAAATCATATATTGTTGTTAATATTAACTTAAATATAAAAACAATAAAAAAATAAAAATAGTCGACGACAATTTAAAAACATTGATATGTTTTCACTTCTTTTTCAAAAAGCATCAATATTTTCATTGAGTCCTGTACCGTTAAGTACATCGTATTAGGTTCGCACATTAACGTTTACACTTTTCAATAATAAAATTTGAAAAGAATTTATTGAAACAAATCAACTCGCAGTTATCGGAAATTAAACAGTTATTATAGTAACAATCACGACACGAACTGTCAAATACACATTATCACCATTGCAACGACTATAACACGATGGACATCGTATTCGTATCGTATTGTGCGCGCACGGCTTTATACCTTCTTTTGACGAATTTTCTTCCACACAATATTTTCAACATCATTCGACATACTTGTCATGGAATGGAGTCTCAAATATTCTTTAACTATGATTTACCGCCAAGGATCTTTCGGATATATATATATATATATATATATATATATATATACATATATATATATATACATATATATATATATATATATATATACATATATATATATATATACATATATATATATATATATATATATTTATATTTATATATATGCGCAAGTTAATAACAAAAAATATTAAATAAAATATTATTGTTTTCATGTTACCAAAGCATTCAAATGTATCTTTAAAACAATGATTCGTAACAATTAATAATTTTTTGCGTAAACTTAATATTAAAAGATTTTCATTAAAAATACTTTTTACTTTGAAACTGAATTATTCAATTAACAAAATTTAATTTCACATAGAAAGATAAATTTTATAGCTACGCCATATTTTTCAATTTATGTAATTTCAGTACGATCAAAACAGTCTTCAGTAACTATTTTCTTTGTGGAAAAAAAATTTGTTAAATTATAATCGCCTTAAGGAAAATCTTGAGGTAATTCTATTGAACCAATTCAGTGTATTAAAGGAAACAAGTTAGGTATCGACCGAAAGGTGCGTTTTTTCTTGGATTCCAAGTATTTAGATTTATCAGACGATATAAATCCATGCGTATGGAACGATATTGCCTTTATATTTGGATTTAAAAAGCACTCAAACGCTCGTTTTGAATCTTTTTCTTATTAGCTTCACAATATATGATAATAGTTTAAGTTCAACTGTCAAATTAATAAAATAATTAAATCCAAGAAAATAAAGAATAACAGGCGGCGGACGCACGTAGCGTATATTAATTCGCGGTACAGAGATGTGAGGACGTGTGTAAAAATAGTTATAGTCGTGACCGGACCGTTACGGAGAAAATTCATTTCCCGTGGAGCTTTCAAAAATTGCTTGACTAACGCTTTTGCCTTATTTTTCCTTTAACGAGGTGACTTTTTCCCCGCGTTCAGATGGTTCGCGTCCATTACTTTTATATTCCATTTCACGATAGGGCCTCGGGGCGCGCGAGAAGGACTCGCCGTGAGAGGGATCGGGTCGATGGGTTTGCCGCGATACAGCAATGTGCTTATGGGAAACTCGTCCTTCATATCGTTGATGGTGGAAAGTAATAAATTCGAATGACAGCTGCGAATTATATTGATGCTTTTTGACTTGTAAATATATGTATATATATAAGACCAGCATGCAGTACATGTCTGACAGACTTTAGCTACTTACGATATCTATAGTTATCAATATCTATAGATATCGTAAAATATACATATTTTACTCGTATTATATTTGAATTGTGAAACGGAAATAATTTATAAATGACTTTATATTTCTTAACAACACTGTTCAAGTTGGCATTATCATTCAGGCATCTCAAAGGTCAGGTAGTCTTAAATAAATTCCCGGATCGAGATATGAACTGAGCCAATTCTCTTTGACTTGATATTTTCTCATTAATTGAAAGAGGCTAACAATTTTTAGTGCTTTTCAGAAGAACTTCCAATTAAACGATTTTTTGACAGCTCAATCCGAGCCGCTTTTAATTAACTTTTTAAAACTTCTAATTTATCAATATAATTTTCCAATAACATTTTCAACGTTTCTCAACATTCGATCTTGAATTCAATTCGAAAGAAAAGTCTTCTAATCAGGATTCTAAATAGGATGTCAACCATCCCATTACTTTTCATAATGAAATCAAAGTTTTTTCTTCCTATCTTGCCCTTCCAACAAATTATCTGTTCAATTTTCCAGTTAATAATTATTATTTATTTTTAAATGAATCTTTTTCTGCCGTGGTAGCATAAGTTCTTGTGGTGAGAATTAAGATCGTAACGAAAAGTGTAACACATGTAACGGACAAAGCCAGCCAGTAAACTCAGGTTGTTTAAATTTTTGTTAAAAACTCATTGCTCAAAATAATAAACTTCCATCGCAAAAGGAGAGGAACGGCGACAGGGTGTGAAGGATTAGGTTATGGATATGTTTTAACAATTACATTTTCTGGTTTTTATAACACGATTTATATCATATTTTCCTTTGTACCCTTCAGAAATGTTTCACTATTCATTATCATATACGTATTATCATGTACATTTCATTATTAACGGACATAGGTGGCATATCCTTTTTTTAAATTTAAAAAGAATATGCGGCGTTATATTGACCTGATAACGTCTATAAGTTCAATTTGGTAGCCAGGTGAAAATTTTGGATGCAACGAAATTATGCTGAATTTCGTGATGTGATAACCCTGTGAATATTTGACAGATAGGAAATTACGGATTCAATGCAGAAAGCTTACTCATCTTAAGATTCTAGCTAGTTAGGTTGCTTCAACAATTGCATATTTTGCAGGTGGTTTACCTTGTGGTGGTCGAGGTGTCCATAAAAAACCCTTAAGTGGTTTTAGTAAGACCTCATATAATATTGGCTTTAATAACAATAATCAAAATTGTATGACTGCAAAACTGAATATACACATTTTACAGAAATATTTGTCTATACGAGACAAAAATATGACTATCAAGCAAAGAATACGTCAATCAAAAGATACGTCAAGGAAAGACCCGATCAAGAAGAACCAGAAAAGCGCCCAAGCCATAAAGACTTTAATAAGAAGAATAAAAATTTTGCGACTGTAAAGTCAAAAAATTATATTTTTCCCATTAATTGTATTTTCATCCTATATAGGGATATCGACCTACATAAGACGAAAATACGTCTAGAAACGAAGGAATGTTCCACAAACCTTCTCAGTATTGATAAAGACGTACTGTCTTTTATCGAAAAAAAAAAGAATTTAATTTCTTTGATTAAATTCTTACAAAGATGCAAAGAAATGGGAGAATATGACGTTTTCACGTAAAATCCTGTGACTCCGACACCACTGTGCCCTTTTTACTTGTTTAGCTATTTTTTATTTACTACACCATTATAAAATTATTGAATGAAAGTTGACTTATAAGCTCTCATAGTAATTTTTATGCACTATTATTTCACGAAATACTATTTCTGTAAAATTAATTACTTAGACTAAATGACATTTGCCTCTGTTTGTTAGAGTATAATAGGTCTTAGTCTCAATAAAGTACAGATGTAAGAGGAGATTAGTAAAAGTCCATATAGTATTGGGTTGAGCACTGTGTTATAAGAATGAATAGACATTCTTAAATAATGAAAATGAAAGAACAAACCCCTTAAAACTTTAATTTAATCGTAGATTAGAGAAATAAGAAATCTTGTATTTTTTTATGAAAAGTCTGGTTATTTTCCAAGATAGTTTATAAATACTATTTCTATGGAACTCTTCGAACCAGTAAGTTGAAACAAAGAATAGATTATATCCCGTTGTATCCTACTTACAAACATGTAAAACACTAACCCAAGAAACACGCAGATCGTCCAATAAAACCATATAAAAATAAACCACGTAAACATGCACAAAAACAATCATTTTGACAACGTAGAACGATTGTCAATGAAAGAAAATAGTTTATTTCTAATTAATTTAGGCAATGGCGATACATTAACAAAAAAAAGGTATCCATATTGATAATTTTCTTATAATCGTTTCTAAAAAATTATAATATACTTTGTTACATTTTCATTTTTATTTATTATCTACGATTCTTGATATTTTAAAAATATTTATTTGTGCGTTTCTGAAGATAACTTTTTTATAATGTTTACAAATTCTATTTAATTTTTTGGGCATCTCTTGATTGTCACTCGGTGAATTGTTTTAGTTTTAAAAAAAACTGCAAACCTATGAAACTAGTGTCCCTAATTCTGCAATGTTAGCCCCATTTTCGCCGATCTCCGTTGCAATTTTGTTAAGTCTTACTTTACTCCCAATACAGGTGCAGTTTCAATGACATACAATAATCATTACTTTCTAAAAGGTTAAGAGGATAAGATGCGTCCAACATATTTCCTTTGTTACAAGAGCGTCCAGATCACTACATAGAATTATATTAATGGAAATGTTTGAATTCCTTCATTATTTTATAAGACACAATGGTTTACATCTAAGGCCTCTAAGGTATTAGCATGCCGTTGAAATTGTCAATGCATATCCAAATAAAAGTATTCAAAAGTCTTATTTTACTCTAAATACAGGTACAGTTTCAATGACACAATAATTATTACTTTCTCAAAGGTTAAGAGGATGAGATGCGTCCAACAAATTTGCTTTGTTACAAGAGCGTTGAGATCACTACATAGAATTATATTAATGGAAATGTTTGAATTCCTTCAGTATTTTATAAGACACAATGTTTTACATCTAAGGCCTCTAAGGTCCTAATGTATTAGCATGTTGTTGAAATTGTCTATGCATATTATCCACATATGAGATAACCCTCACGAGGGGTTTCCCAGTTCTGTATTGAGACACCAAATTGTATAGAAACTATACTGTAAGAGACAGTGACAGAGAAACCTATTAGCATATACGAATACACATACGTGATCTGTATATAACAGATCATTCAATATTTTTTAAACTTTATATTAGGAAATTCTAATATAAAGTCTTGTTTCCCAGTCATTTCCACATATACGCAAAATTAATTAAGTGCGTCAGTTGAGGACAATCTTAAAAGCGACTCGTTAAAACAGCGCTCGACTTGAATCAGTCGATGCCATAAATAAATAAATCTCGCATCGAAAGCGCGTAAAGCGCGATATTTACGACGTCGACGAATATCCCGGGACAAGTGTCGTTTGTCAGGATTAGGTGACTCGCGGGAGCGGCCTGAAATAGAGCGATCCCCAACTAATAAGTCGACACTTCTCATTTCTGATCGTTAAAATACTCGGATATATTTGGGTTCGTATAGTCAGCGGTCACCATCTGTCAGAATTGCTAAGTTTAATTTGCGGCTGATTTCGATGTTCGATTTCCGTTTCCGTTTTGTATGTGAAAAGCCGTCAATTTCCAAATCAATTTGTTTTGACGTAGGGTATTAGCCTAGTTTAAAAAAAATAGGTGCGACACTCTATTCGTGAGTGTCACGAAAATCGTTGATCACCAAAACTGTAATAATCTGGAAAATATTAATAGTTGATATATGAACTAAATTGCGTTCAATAAAGTATTAAACAAAGCTTCAGAGGTTTATTGACTTTGCCCCAATTTCATTGGTTGATGTAAGCGTAACGCAAATTTGTGATATGAAAATATGAACAGTGACGTATGTTCATTCAGCCTAGCTTCAGCTTCCGTTACGCGAGCATGATATTAGAGGTAATATTAACTTTTTTTCTTTTTTACACTTTATCAAATAGATGTATAAAATAACAAAAACAAAACCTGGATATTTAATGCTAATTTAGACAGCATCCTTTGAACTGTATATATTCAATATGGATTGTCGATACTGGATACCAACGGATTCAGTGAGAGTACGAAAATATGAACAGCGACGTATGTTCATTCAGCCTAGCTGCAGCTTCCGTTACGCGAGCATGATATTAGAGGTAATATTAAATTTTTTTCTTTTTACGCTTTGTCAAAAAGATGTATAAAATAAAAAAATAAAATGATAATTCAGACATCATGCTTTGAACTGTATATATTCAATACGGATTGTCGACACTGGATAACAATGGATTCAGCGGGAGTACAAAAATGTTGACAGCGACGTATATTCATTGAGTCTAGCTTCAGCTTCCGTTACGCGAGCACGATATTAGAGGAAATATTAACTTTTTTTATTTTTACGCTTTATCAAATAAATGTATAAAATAAAACCTGGATATTTAATGCTAATTTAGACATCATCCCTTGAATTTAATATATTCAACACGGATTGTCGATACTGGATGACAATGGATTCAGCGAGAGCGCTTCGATGTTGAGGCCACGGGTCGCAAAAGTGAACAAGTGCCCGATTTTGAAGTTTTCTATCTCTTCAAACTAGCAGCTATGATTTAGCAATGCTCCGTCTGAGTTTTTAATTGTTTTTAAGTTCCTTATCTGAAAAACATAATTTTTAATTTCAACAGAAACTCTTTGCCTATTTCAATAAGTGTTAATATGATACCAGCATATAATATGTAGATTTGCAATGAATATTCGGTATTAAGCATATTCGGCCATATTGTAAATATTTGAAATATTTGTTTTACATATTATTTGTATATTGTTTACAGATCTCTGACGAATTTTTTGAACAATTGTATAATTCTAAAGTGCAAATCGTCCTACGGTCGTTGTGTTTTTCCATAACTCAAAATAGTTTTTTTTTAAATTAAGCTTTTAACTAAATATAGAAACCGTATGTTAACTTTCGGTATTTTTTAAATATTGCAGTAAAAGTATTGAAAGTATAATTTACATACACATGAACAGATTTTAATGCAACTGGATAAATTTACATACAAAATGATCACAAATTATCGACTTCTGCCCAAACATGTAGGGAATTAATAACCAGCCTTAGGGCATAGAAAGGATGGTACTGAACAGAAATGAACTTACTCAAAAATCAACTCTCGCTTAACATAATATAATATTATTATATTCCCCTTCGAACTAAATTTTTATTTTGGCGACATCTTCTTAGCAAAATCTAAAGAAGAAAACTCAATGAATTTGATTATTGATTTTAAGACAATAAGCATACATCTACATGCACATATTTATTAACGCGTAATATTATCTGAATTTAGGTATATACACCATTATCTCAGTTTTTCTTTAGAAAATAATCTCATATTAAATGCCGGTTAAAAAGTGGTTTGAAACATTTGAAAATGTCGATAGATATTGCTTAAATACTCTGTAACAGATGAAAAGGCTCATGATTGAAACAACTTAGCCTACTTCTTCATTATAACTATATAATCTATACTAAATATGGAGCAAATCATTTTTGAAATTAATGAAATCCTTCTCTGCTTCTAATAAAATTTGCCTTATATTGTAAATTTTATGTTTATATACAACCTAACTTAGGATGATATTTCTTTATTATTTGGTAAAGTATAAATATTACAGTTTTTTCAAACAAATACACTTAAAAGACTAGTGTTTTTTGGATATTAAAACTTCGAACAACAATTTAAATCAATGGCATCTAAGCAGAACTTCTTACATTTTATTAAATTTTACATATATTTGGCTTTAATTTTGTAGAAATTCATTATTCACAATTAAATAAAACTACGTGATGTAGTATTATTTCTACTTTATTTAAATTCTTTACTTACAACCTAGATTTCGTTGACATCTTCAGACATCTTCAGACAGGCTTGTGAGCTATTAGCAACGACAGATATTTAAATAATCTAGTAGGAGATATTTAAATAGAGTAGAAATAATACTCTATCAGGTAGTTTCATTCAATTGTAAATTGAGAATTTCTTACGTTAATTTTTTGTTGAAAAAGAAATAAAACGACAAACTTAGTATAATATTTGTTTAAGTAAAAGCATTATAAACGTTATGAGGAAAACGAAAAATATAATTTTTGCATTTAACTAAGAATATAAGCACCTATCTTTCGAACCACCACCCGGCGCGTCCAAGCATCCTATATCTACAAGCACTTTACCAAGATTTCTTTAACAAGAAAGTTCTAAGCAGAGCGATGAAGACCTGTTGATTTACGAACCGTCCAACAAAAAAGCAATTTGTAACTACGGTTAGACCTCCGACTAAATTTAAAAGTATTTATCTTATTGCTCGAGTCGTCTTCAGCAAAATTACCGATGAGCTGACGGCAGAGAGTAGATATCGAGGAAAAGTTTTTCGATTAAAATCGTTTGAGCATTTTGTCGGTAATTAGTTTAGCGGTCTCTACTCTACGCCGGATATACGATAATGCAACGTTTTGTAGAGCTAACGACTTCCGTCAACGCCTAGAAATTTTTTTACAAATATCCTTCGATAGTATTACCGGAAGACAGCGTGATTTAAGTAATCGTATTATACGGTGGAATCAGAGAGTGGATGTAGTGTCTTAGAATTAATTTAAAAAAAAAAGAAAATTTACAATTTGGATCTTGGGCTAGACGTGAGAGAGGAAAATTTCCAGAGACTATTTTCATGTAAAATTTAGTGGTCTATGACAATTCACGTGACAGTTCAATTTCATGTGATATATTCAATCTAAATGTTATGTTCAATTTCATGTGACATATTCAATGAACATAGTTTAAACATGTTCAATTTCATGTGACATATTCAATGAACATGGCTTAAACCTGTTCAATTTCATCTGACGGTTTTAGTAGAAAATCGACGATAACTTACAGACTCACGGATAAATTTAAATTTAAGGCTTCCTTTTGTACAATTTTGGTACTAGATACTGTATAAGCTCGCAATTTGAGGGATTGTTATGTTCACTAAACATTGGGACTGGATTGTGTTGGGTGCAGCTCTGCAAGACTTTCTGTAAATCATCATTAATAGCATTTAAATTTATATACAGTGGTAAAATATTTGTAAATAATAAATAGATCGGTAATAATAAAATATATTGTGGCTTTATAGTCATTTTATTTATTGACACGCTCTTGATATCATGATAGTCATTTTATTTATTGACACGCTCTTGAATAAAATATATTGTGGCTTTATAGTCATTTTATTTATTGACACGCTCTTGATATCATGCTTTGATGATCAAACGGATGTATGTTAACAGTAGTGAAAGTTTTATACTTTTAATTAATCGTCATCAGGGTTAACTTAGATTCTTTTCCTTTAAAAAGGCATGAAAATACAGTAACGATACATATTTCTATCTAAGTTATAGGTTTGGAACTTATCGATAACTTAGCTGTTATACAGGATTGTTTCAGTATGTTATGCGAAGATATGTCCATAATTGTTTGAATGTAAATGTAATCGAAAATGATATTTTTAGACGGAAGAAATGTCGAAAAATAAAAAGAATTGACTTATAAAACTAATCAAATAATAACAACTATTTAACACCAATTCATAAGAGCTGTTATCTAATTTCAGAGAAGGAAAGTATAATGCTCGTTAGAGCTGATCAAATAATGTTATCTTGAGCATTATTATTTATATAGACGCATATTAATTATATTGATATTAAGATATGATACAAAATAGGAATTACATAAGACATTAAAAAAAATAAATTATTAAAAGAAATTAAAAAACAAAATCAACTTTTTATCCACATTCAGCGAAAATTCATTTTTATTTAAGTTTTAAATTTAAATACCAAATTTAACAAATCCAATAGTTTCACACTTAGAATGTATTTCCTTTAGGACGGTTGTTATAAAGGTTTTATACGTGCTTTATGGATGAAATCTGTCTAAAGTCTTTTTCTTATTTATTGCATCAAGTTTAAGGAAAATTCCAAACTTTCGCACGATTGCTTGATACTTCGGTATAATGACTTATTGTGTCTAGTACCTCCGATCTAGTTACTAAGTTTGAGAATAATTGGAGACCCATACATCTGACAATTTCTTTGGACTATATAACTTCTGAAACAATAACCTAAATTTAAGCGAACCCGATACAGAAACATCATACAAAAACACTTCGAGTAAAGATATCGAATTATAACTTTGGAAACTTGGGATTTAAGTAAAAAGTTCCACATTTTCCATCGAAATGTGTCAGAGGAGATAACCAAAGTAATGAGCAGGCGCGTTAAGTTATCTGATGCGAGTTTTCACGAGGGAGCCATAAATCGAGTTATCCTTTGTATTAGATATCGATTCAAAAATTGAACGATAAATATAATGAAAGAAAAGTATTTTTCACAACACTCCGGCACCTAGGTACACGTATTGTTTGACCTGAATTAGTCAAAACAATTTACATTTTCTGTGTTCGTTCTGGTTATATCGGAATAATAACGCGTGCCCTATGAATTTTCTTTCTTCCAAACGCGTATGGGCCTTGAGTGGATAGCTATACATAATGTTAATCTATAAAATTTGTTTAATTATTTTTTAAGTATTTGACTTTTTTTTACCACGTATATGTGCCATTCGCAAAAGAGATAAGCAAATGAAGAAAATCTACAAGAGACAATTTCATTGTTTTTGGTTAAAGCCTCACACTATTATTTATATGCGTAGGTATGCGTGCAGTGTATTTGTTACACGAGCATCACATGTCAAATGACATCATCGCTCAAAAACTTTTAACAGATCTTAAAATTACACTAAATTGTGTTATACGAGCTTCAGTCATTCGAAATACTGTGAATAATAAAAAACGTAACAGCAAACATTTCAACATATCGCCCATTGAGAGTTATATAGTTAGGCCAATTGAGAGTTATATTTTAATACAAAATATAATAATATAAAATAGAGTGTAACTTGGACGCCAATAGTTCCACATCTTTAAAATGTATGTTAATGTCATCCTAATCATAAATAAATAATGCATAGTTCTACTCAAATACATAAGACAATAGGAGTTAAGTTGGATTTCTTAGTAATAGATCTCATCGCTATATTTTTCGAAACTAATTCTGTAATAAGTGGGTGAGTTTTCATAATTTTAAGGCCAAAAGCTTTGAACATAGAAGGATGGGGAAGCGGGGGATGTAATTTTTTTCATTTTACTGATATTTCTTACACGATGTCATATAAAATAAAAAAACAAACTCAATTGTTTTTTATATATTGTTTCAAAATATAAGAAAAACGGACGATGCCACATTTGGTGGAGAGAAAAAAATATTTTTTGTCGCATTTTGGACGCCCTTAGAAATAATTTTAAAAAAGAATTTACTATTTTAGATCTGTGAAAAAGAAATATTCCCAGAGACTATACCAACTTCAGGTGACACTTTTAGTAGTCTATGACAATTCATGTGACAGTTCAGTTTCATGTGACATGTCCTATGAACATGGTTTAAACATGTTTAATTTCATGTGACGCGTTTAGCAGGAAATCAACAGTAAGCTTGTAATTGGAAGATTATTATGTTTTATGTTTTTTTACGAGTCGAACTTGCACACCAAGAAAATTACCTTACTTTTAAGAAAATTACCTTAAATGCCATTAGCAAAGCCGCTATTCTAGTCATTATTCTCAAAATACAAAAATAATAGTCAAAAGAAAAAGATAGGTCATTTCATCATTACCATAAATGGAAACTCAAGCATTTGAAATGAAACCTCTTCATTATGGATAATTTATTTATAACTAATTAAACTTACGTTAATAAGTGTATGACATAAGTCATTATTATTAATATTGTGATGTAAATTACTCACAAGGTGCTGTAATTAATTATGAAGAATATTTAAACATACAATGATCTAATACACATAAATACATATAAATAGCTGTATATATGATAAATCTGTAGAATCGGTATATCTATACATAGAAAATATTTACGGAAACATTATTTAAGTACAGTGGCATAACAGAAAGACGGACAATCAGATGAACGAAATTAATAGTATCCTGGAGTTCAGGACCTTTGTCTCTATGAAACGCCAACAAACATAGTACAAAGTTAATGTTTGTGACTTAGTTTGTATTGGATACGTATGATAAATGATCTGAGTATAATTGAAACTTACTTTCTTAACCATTTAAAAGTAACGTGACGTCTGTGGCAAGAAATGAATACACGGGCGAGCAATACGACCCTCGAGGTCAAGAAACCTGAGGTCTTTATGGAGTTGGCTTCAAAACTCAAAAAGAGGCTAGTGGCTACTTTAGAAATGGATTGTGGGCTTTTTGGTTATTTGCTTATCACATGATGTCAATGTACAAAGAATTTACATTACAAGAAGTTGTAGTTACTATCATAAGACAGAATAATAATACAGACAATTGTACATTTAAATCACAATTTCAGCATACATAGTCCATTATCAAAGTTATCGAATCACCTACAAATCTTAACATTTTCTTGCTAAATCTTAAATATAAATATATAAAGTGAACGTAATCTATTATCAGAGATTGCACGGTAATAATAAAGTGAATATTATAATGAACAAGTAATTCAAAGTAAATGTGTAAAACCGAATCAAAAACCAACCTCGGCATAAGGCTAATAAGATTTCCATACCGAAAAAAAAGGAAAAAGTTCACGAGAGTAAGCCTTCATCCCGACGCGGGGAACCGCATCTGCCCGCCATTAGGCGCGGCAAAGCAAAGATGGCATTTTGTCGAAGTCGTTACTCGGCACATGATAAATGAAGGAAATAATTGGACGAAGAAAAAAGGAGAAGTTACGGTAGAAAGAGAGAAATATGATTAATTGTAAAGGGAGCCGACGGGACGGGGGTTAACAAAGCGGAAATAAAGGTTCGAACTGATGACGCTTGGCTTCGACGTGGTAATTAGCTTTTCCCTCTGCGTCTACGTCACGTGACTGGCCGCGCCATTTACGTACGGCTCTGTTACGCTGCTACGTTAACCTACGGTGTAGTTCTCCCTGATATTCGCGGTTCGCTGATTCGTAATTGCAACGTCTCGGACTAACGTATGCATCGTTTAATTGGATGTTTTTGGTTCATTATTTCAAAAATAATTAGCGGAAAATAAAAACTGCGTAAAATGTTTATAATAAGAGCCTTTTCCTCTATTTGATACATTAAAATCATAACAAATTGTTAAGTTAAGAATATTTGCATTAGGAAATCGAAACCTTTATATCGACAATTTAAAAATATCGATTTTTGATCACTAAAAAGGAAAGTTGTGTATTATTATGAACTAAATTAAAATATTGTGGTGGAATTTAAATACGTATTGAGTATTATTTTATCTCATTATATCTATACATAAAACTAATCTTAAAATTATGATTAGAGTTTTTATGCATTTATACCACTATACTTTTTGCAATTGAAGGGATACTCCTTCGCTATATGCAGATGTAAAAGGAAAAATATGTGAAAAAACTGAATAAGCGATAATGTGAGTAAGTACATAGTACAGAAGTTAAACATGTAGGACTATTCCATTTCGTATCCCTTCAATTGCAGAAGACATAATGGTATAAATACATAAAAACTCTAATCACAATTTTCAGTTTAATTATTTTATTACAGTGCTTAATGCATAAAAACAATCAAATACATACTTTTAAATTAAACTTACTTTTAATAGGTAAGAACTGAGTCAAAACCGGTTTATTAATTAAATACCTGAATACACGGAAACAAAAGCACGAGCTTGAACATTGTACACATTACGGGCAAGAGCTTGAATGTGATAAACATATATAAATACATATTATAAAACAAAAGCTCTCGACACATCTGTTTGCTTGTACGTATGTCCAAACAATAAAGTCTGTGACAGCTTATAAGCATTCATTAAATAAATCTACAATAAACATTTTACTGCTTAAAAACCATAATATATCAAAACAGTTTTCCAAATTTTATTCTGCAAAACAATTTCAATACTTATCAAACTAAATTTTATAATTATTTTTCTCAACTTACATAAAGGAAAATTTACCAAACATTCCTTTTATGCCATAGTTGTCTAAGTTTAGAAGTCATGACAACGTTTTCAAATAAGCAAACTTATATGTCTTATGTCTTTGCCTATCTGTGCAAAGTCAAGGTGAATCGCAGTATAACACAGCTGTCACATTAAAATTTAAATTAACAAACATTCAGTTAGCAAAGAAAAAGTTTAGCTGAATTATTTCGCATATAATTTGATAGTGTAAGATGGTAATAAATAAACTTATCTGTTTAATATTCTCGTCTTATAATTTTGTCTACACGTACTCTATAACATCGAAGCTTACTCTTATACTCAGCAAGAGTAAATACTTTTAAAACTAATATCAAAAACTTACTACTTAAGATTCCATTCTAATTAGCATAAAAACAAATTACCGTGTTTTGAAAATACATACTGTCTCAGTAGGAGCGCACATCGCACATTCTGTCAAACTTTTGACTTGACACTGAAAACTTGAAAAGCATTTTCACGTTAATATAGTGGTTACAGTTTTTACAAAACTTATTTTCAACGCCCGAGCTAACTTAATATTTACATTCAAAATTTTAGATCAATGCGTTATGTAATTTTGGCCTTACATATTATGTTATATTGTTTTTGACAGAAAATTTGGATTGGTTTCATTACAACTTGCTTTTTTTAAATTAATACCACTTTAACTTGGTACGTAAAACGAACGTGGTGCTGTGACAACTGATTATCACAAGCGTCAGTCACAATGTCATCATGGTGCTGACACGAGAGCGCTGACGCTTATCTGCTGTCCATGCCGATTTATAATCGTTTTTAATAAAACTCGTTTCTTTGAAGATAAGGCGTTCATGGAAATACAAAGGAGAAAAAATAATATATTTAATTCTAGAAAATTAAATTATAGTATCCCCTCAATTATTTCCATAGAATTAAAATAAAATGAACTGGACTTAAAGGATGAAAGATTCCATATGAGATTTACAATTTCATGTGATGCAATTTAGTGCCAAGTGTAAATTACTTAAGGAGTTTTTCCTTTTTTTATATTTACATGTTTCATTCAAAATTTATAAAATTGCGTCAAACGTAATCAAAGAATCAGTAATACATGGTATAATGAGTGATTCTCAAACGGTTCTACTTTTTATTTCGAAGTACAGATACAAAAAATACTATTGTGTAAATTAGGAGTATCAAAATATAAATGCTCCCACTTTTCGGAGATATGGAGAAAAAATTTGACAACGGACTCTTATCTTGAGGAAATGATGATAAACAGTTTGTCCAATTTGCACTAGTCATATTATGACAAATTACCTGTTAATATTTTAGGACAATTAATAAAATTAATAAATAAATTTATCATACTGAGGGAAAAAAATCTTCCCTGTTCGTTAAATTTCACCAAATAAATCAGAATAGAAGTATTAGGTGCAAAACATTTCCTACATTAGACAGCTAACTAATAAAGCTAATGAAGGAATCGTTAAAATTAGCCAGACGAACCAAAAAATTAAAAAGTATCAGATGTAAAATATATCGCAAATTAGATAATATACATACTCCGTACCTGAGTTGTTCCAAGAAATATATTAATGATTTCATTGTATTTATTCTTTTTTTTTAGTTTCCGTCAAATGTAAAGTAAAATTAAAAATATTGTCTTATGCGCCATTATCAAAAAATAAAAATACAATAGTAATGCCATTGTAAAGCAAAACTATGATCCCTGGGGATTTAGTAGCATTTTAACGCAATACATTTCATATTCATGGTACTATCTATACATTGGTACAAGAAACTTTTTATCTTAACAATACTTCCAGTGACACGACTATGATATAATTAAAATATTTACAAAAAATAAAATTAAAACAAATGAAAATGTTTAAGTCTTAAGCACTGTTGTATTAAATTACCCACGATACGTCACGCTTTTAAGCATTGTTGTTATTAAATTACCCACATCCGCCGCGTCTTTTAAACACTGTTATATTAAATTACTCATGATACATCACGTCTTTAAGTACTGTAGTATTAAATTGCCCACGATAAAAGGTTTGCAAA
The DNA here is from genome assembly GCA_039881145.1 of Druceiella hillmani. Classification (NCBI taxonomy): domain Eukaryota; kingdom Metazoa; phylum Arthropoda; class Insecta; order Lepidoptera; family Hepialidae; genus Druceiella; species Druceiella hillmani. The sequence goes on along the minus strand of JAYKKI010000017.1, from coordinate 35,344,309 downwards.
TACAGAGTTCTGCTAACCGATGGCAGAACATTTATCAAGATGAAATCATAATTACAATTGATCGTTAAATGGGAAGGGACTATTTTTCCAGCAGAGATAAAATGAGACATCAGTCAAAAGGTAATATCGACTTTATAATATTATTATTATACACATGCGAATGTCGTAAACTTATCTCTAACATTCAATACTATACTACTATCCTATAAACTACTTGCTGTTTAAGATCTCGCCGAGCACCGCGTAACTCGCTCGTCTAAACAAATTGCTTCAATCGAATACTTTAGCGCTCGATCTTAACAAAATACCAATGTCCACTTGCGTGCCTGCAACGGCTCCATTAATATCCATTCCACATCGATACACAGCATCGCAAGGCAACTCACCTGAAACAAGAAGAAACAGAATGCCCGTTAGAAGATTCCTATCGAGTCGATCGGTATTTCGATCGCGAGTTTCAGATTCAGCGGTGACATTAACAGAGCGTTGTCGCTAAGCGCCTGCCAGCGGTTGAATGGGGCGTGATAATATAATGAATGAAGCTTTTTTTGGGACAATGAGTTCAATTTGTTAAATTCTTTAGGAGGAAAGGAATTAAAAGCTCGCTTGACTTGCATCGCGATAAGACGAGATGCGATCGAGGATAATTCAGGACGAGCGGCCATTAGTGGGGCAGCACGTTATAACGTTCTTGGTGGAAAAAAGACCAGTATCTCGAAGCAAGCCGAGAATAAGTCGTGAACGTGACGGTGAGCAGTGTAAGCTAATTTACGCATAAGCAAAGTCACTTAACATGAAAAGGGTGGTACAATATGCTACCTCCCGTAATATCGGGATTAGGGGAAGAATGCAATCTGAGACTTAAAGCTTTAGTAACGAATACCTGTCTTATTTATTTTATGAATTGATGTATTATTTTAAACTGACTTAAATGCATATAAACGTGTATGTAAGAGGACAGAACTCGCACTATGAGGTTTCCGTATAATTTTAGGCACTTATAAACATTTAAAGGTAGATAGTACTTCTAATTAAGTATACTATTTACAAATATTACTTTTACTTAAATATGTTTCTACTATATCTTTTACAGGCATAAAAATAAACTAATTTAAAAAAATATATAAATCCACACAGAATTAGAAACATTTCTGCCATGATTTCTAATACAAACCTCCCATTACACCGACTTTTAAGATTGTAGTTCGACCGGAAATACCCTATTTTTCGATGATGAGCGAGTTAATTTATTTTAACAATTAAAAAATACGCTTTAAAGGGCCATATATTTTAGTTGCGTAAGCCAAATAATTTGCAATATAAGGCCATAAGGTCTCAGTATATTCTTTTCAATTTGATAGCAATATAAGGCTACATGAGACGTGAGACCTCCCATTATGCCGACTTTCAAAATTGTAGTTCGACCGGAAATACCCTATAGGTTTTGATAATAACTGAATTAGTTTATTTTAAGAATAAAAAATATGGCTTAAAGGGCCATATTGTTTTTGTTGCGTAAGACAAATAATTTGCAGTTTTTACTGCAACATAAGGCTATAAGATTTAAGTATACGATTTCAATTTGATATCTCAAGTTGTTTCTGTGAAAAAAAGTCTTGACAGACAGAAGAACGGGACCATAAAAGCAATAAACTGTGTTAACCTGATAACTTTTGAAGAAAAATTATTATAACGTGTATTAACGTAAAGGCTTTTCTATGATGCTCATTTGGTTCCAATTCGATCACATGTAATCACATATTTTTACTACGAACGCGAATTTATTTTTAACGCGAACAGATTTTGAAAAACTTAGAACAATGATAAATTATAGCCCGACTTGTTACATGACAGTAGTCTACGCGACTGAGTTCGTGGAAAAAAATTTTATAAAACTTAGTCGATAGGAATATTTAATTCAACACATAATAAGTTTCAAATCGCAATAGAAAAGGACTGTTTAGTCCAAGCGAGATAAGTCGAATGAAGAAATTACCGATCTTATAAAACTTTGTCGAAAAGAATATTTAGTTAACACATAATTCGGTTTAAATCGTGATAGAAAATACTGTAGTCCAAGCGAGAAAAGTCCCGTGTAGAAATTCTCGATCTTATAAAACTTTGTGGAAAGGAATATTTAATTGACACAAAATTCGGTCTAAATCGCAATATAAAATGGACTGTAGTCCACAAGAGTGAAGTCGCAGGAAGAAATTAGCGATTTTATAAAACTTTGTTGAAAGGAATATTTAATTAACTCATAAATCGGCTTAAATCACAATAGAATATAATGTATATAAATACTTTTCATCGCCTGAATCATCGCATTCAATTTGAATTTTGTATTCCTTATGAATGAAACTTTTGTCAAAATTCATAAATTAAACGACAAATTCATTCGGTGCCAATCATATATCCCTTAAAACTGGGATTTCTGTGGACATCATATTTACGAGGCAAACTTTTATGAGTGTATTTCTGGGACAAATGAAAATAATTTATTGTAAAAATTATAAAATTTTAATAAACTCGCTTAAACACTTTTTCTTTACGAATATTTATTATTTTATTAATTCCTCTCCAACCCCAATATGCGTATACGAATAGTAATATTAAAAACTCATTAATTGTAAAAACAACTCATCCCAAACCTCAATGGGACCTAGATCCGATTCGAAAAGCTTTTTTGGCGGAACGTAACGATTTATCAGACAAATAATTAATTATTTTCCATTTCCGTCGGCGAGCGGAGAGCCGCGATCGCTCTCGTCCGGATGATCCCGAAAGCGGAAGACTTAAAATGATTTCACAAGTGCCCACGTCCAAATTCAATTTACCACAAATGCAATCAATCGCGAAAAACCGAAGCGATATTCAAATTGAAAAACATAACGAATATCTACATTGAAAAATGAGAGACGGCCGAATGGAATAAATGGAGGTGTGCTGCCGTCCTGATGACGCTCGATGTTATTTGAGAACGAGACAGAAGAATGATAGCGCGGATCAATCATTACGGGGCTGTATGAAAGAGATGAGTCTGTGTTAGCCACTTTCGTTTAATAGTATTTCCCGTAAACGAAGATCAAAATCTATACGTAGTATAAAAAAGTGTGTACATCCCTACTAAAATAGTAAAAGTGAAACATTGCCAGTTTATTTTAAGTTTCAATGTAATATTGCATATAGATGATCGTACTAAAATATAGGTTATATATAATAACACTATCACTTCAAAGGACAGAGCAGTTAATGCAAAGGCAGAAATATATTATCCCCGCTCACAATAAACTGCGCTACTAAAACTATTGATAAAGTTCACGACGATGTACACCTGTTGTTACTAGGTATAAAACAATAAGTATTTTAATTATAAATAAAAGTATTATTGCTAGACCTCATATTCATACATGTTTATTGTGAAAAATTTGGATCGTCATGTAAATAAATTTTGCCGTTCGCAAATAGATATATTTAACTACAAAAGTGTCGTTGGTCTATATACTTAACACTTATATTTTAAAAGTTATAAAGGTAATCATTTACTCTGCTGTTTTTACGCAGTACCTTTGTATTTGGACAAGCAGGGGATTCTGGCGGATGGAGCATTTGCTCGTGTGCAAGAAATGAACAAAAAAAGGAGATCTATTTAAATGCCACTCGAGTGAAGCGACACGCTAAAGGCAGTTAAAAGTATTTTTTCAAAATTAGTTTAAGTTATATTTTCTGAAAAATCAATTACATTGGTACGCGCAACATTTGAAGATTACTAAATAGATTTCGATAAAATTTCGATAAAATTTAATATAATTATATATAATTAATATTATTATATTAAAAAGCTTGAGAAAATTTATAATATATGGTTGAACAATTTTAGAATAATGTAAACTTATTTATACCTGTATCAATTAATACATACTAAGTCATTTTAAACAAACCTTTCACTACTGTTTTACTAGAAGATGGTGTCTATGGAAAAATACTGAAACTAAAGGGTGTGATATGTTATTATAATATAATGACTAAGAAGAAAGTTTCAATAAATTAGGAAACCTGAATTTATTAAACACTTGTAATGTTTGAAGATTTCACTCAGTTCTTCCAAACGGATACTATATCCATTGTTCATATTCAATTTTACAATTCAATCAGTACTCGAAATACCGCAAACACCACCATAAATGGCTTATTTACTAATTGATTATTTGATTAATTCTTTTATCCACAATTAAATGAAACTATGTGATGTAGTATTATTTCTACTTCCTTTACGTTCTTTACCACGACCTAGGTTTCGTTGTATTACATCTTCAGGTGGGCTATTGCCCACTTAAAGAAAGTAGAAATAATACTACATCACGTAGTTTCATTTAATTGTGAATAATGTATTTCTACAAAATTAACGCCAAATATATTCAATAATTATTTTATTTCAAAAATCATAATATCAAGATACAATTTGGGAGAAATTAAACAATTTTAGACTAATTTTAGAATCGTCTAGTTTAGATAGGTTTAAATTTAACATTCAGAGAAGGACGACAACATGAAATTATAATATACATATTTTTAATTAATAACATACACTTTAATGACATCATATTAAAAATAGCAAATACAGTATTAGTTAACTACCCAATTATATCCGCAATCAATAAACAATTGAGAAATAAAAACATTCTAGTCTATTAACTATCATGATACCATTAATCATCAAATATGGATCGCATTGTAAATGATAACTAAATAAACAAAAAACCCGCTTAAATCCAAATGTGCAAAGGCACTAATAAAAAGCTGATTATACTAACATCAATTAATTTTGTATTTGTATCAAAAATATCAAGAAATATTTTATGGAAAAGCTCGAATATTTACAATAGAAAAATAAAAATAAGACTAATAAAGTAGCAACGTTATGAATCGATAACATTATAAAAAGAGTTTTAATTAAGTTAGTAGAGATAATTGCAAACTATAAATTATTTTAAAATTAATGTTGACATGAAGGTCATAAATTTGGAAGTTTATAGTGTATTCGTAATGATAGTAAACATTTTAATGTTAGACTTCTTAATTAATTACGTGAAAAATTGTACTACAGGATTTCAATTACTTCGTATTAAGAGTTGAACCAAGAGTTATCTATGGATTCTAGGATTGTATATAAGTAAACGCAGAAAATCGACCGATGAGCCATTCGCGGGGACAAGTTAGATGTTTCTTTTTTTCAATTTGGCTATTAATTTTACACTGTACATTATATCCAACTGAGTATTGATAGAAAGGCGGACAATTAAAATTTTATTTATAAATCATACGTCTCCTACTACTAACATCATATTAACTTTTCTTCTAACGTTTCTTCTAAGATTTTTATTTCATCAGTTTATTTTTCTAAGAACTTAGTTAATATATGGGTAATGGTATATTAAATCGTATATAAGCGAATGTAATTACTATTCCATAGTATAAACGACATCTTTTGGATAATCGTGGATTTGGAATTTACCATTTCAAAGATTTTCAGAATTTGTTACAATTTTTTTATTTAGTTGCAGCAAACATGGAAGTAAAGAAACATATTTCGTTCGAAATCGCCGAAAATTTACCAAAAAAAATGTGGGCCGCATGGAACGCCGTGCAGATGTGAACAATCTAATTTATTTTCAGTATCATTTTTACTATCACTGTAACTTACATTTTAAATTAATTAACGCTTCTAACGTTTTAAAACAATTTAATGCAATACACCGATATTAACGAGTAAAGTTGTAAATGTTAGTAAATAAGAAACAATGCTGATACACTAACACACACGTAAAGTAGCGCAAGTGTAGTGTACTAGAGAGGCAAGCGTTAAGCCGGAAAGGCCAGCAAGACGAGAAGCTTAGAGTTAAAACGTTCCGAGAAACGTTAAGAGTTAAAAGGCGCCATTAAATGTTTCACACCAAAAACTTAGGAGGATTTTATGTCGTAAAATATAAATTATTTGTATTTTAATAAGGAATAAATAGAATATTCGCTCCCTGAAAGAGTACAAACATCTTGATTAAACTCGCAATATTCTAATAATAAATGAAGAACTGTGAGCACATACGTGTCAACACGCTACAGTAATATACGTTACGATAATACATACTCGCTACGATAATACATACATGCTACGGTAGTATATATTCTACGCACGAGACAATAATACATATTTACCTTAATTATAATTTATAATACGAATTGTAATATAACGTGCCGCTACAAACACTCCGTTGACAACGACGAACAATTTGGAGCACAAATAAAGAAAGCCTACGACAAAATTTCCCTCACACTTTTAGCATTAATAATACAGGCTAAAAATTTGCGCAAATAAGGTAAAGTGTCAAGTCTTCCTGTAGTTTGTACGCTGTCAATATTGTTACAAAAAAAACGAGTATCAACCTCCGCGAAGGCGAGACTTCCTAACTTCAATAGTCGCGACGTGGCCCGCGATGATTTGACAGCGAGATTCTATTACGTCGAGCCGACTACTATAACACTGCCAAGCCCTTTTCACACGATCGAAAAATAACAGGCAGACTTTTGTGGGACTTCAAAACGCACGATATATGTAAGTTTAAACAAAAGTATACAATATAAGCAGATGCAGTTTTAATGATTTGGAACAAAGATCCTTTAAATAGTTCATTAAAAGAAAAGCCAAAGTGCCAAAAATCTAATAATCGATTATAAAATGTTTTGTTTTCGAAAATATATTAGTAACTCTACTAAGATAGTGATAACTAATATACTATGTTATGTATCATGTACTGTCACTAGTTTAATATAAATTGTATAAGGTACCAAAGGGCTATTACATCATTCACTGTGCAAGCGCAAGATTCCACATACAGTCGTGATTTGTGATAAGTGCTATCATATCACATATTAGCACTTATTGATATAGAATACAAAAAGAAAATTTCAATTAATACTGATTTATAGGAAAATGTAATTGGTGTATTACAAAAATATAATACTTTAAAAATGCCTTACAATTTTAATTAAAACTAATTTTAATTGCAGCTTACAGTCCAACTTTGCTTGTTTTGTTGATTGATAAATCCAATTTGCCTAGTTTCCTGACTAAATTTGATGTTTAGAATATGAATTAAGTTAAAATGAGAATTCTAGACACGATTTATATTCTAGAGGGTAACTATTCGTTACTTTGTTCAGTATGCAAATAACTGGAAATTTACAATTGTATTTAATGTGTACGGAATTATAACTAAATACGAAATACGGACAAATATAATTTATGTATTGTAGAACAGTTTTAATTATTTCATTACGTGGAAAAATAATTTTTCTGAAACCAATTATAATAAAAAATAAAAGGAATTGTATATATTCGCCTGTATCAATGTGCGGGTAATTCACGAGCGCATTAAAAAAGCCAAAATTAAAATTTCTGTTGACTACGTTTACCAAACAACGAGATATATTTTTATACAATTTATTTATGAACTATCGTGATTATTTTTAACATTTTTAGATTTTAAAATATTTTTGTTATTTTGTATGTCGGTAATATTATTATTATAGTTATTTTTATTCGTCATACGCAAAAGTAATTATTAATGTAATTTTTTTTAAACTCGTATTCTTTATAAATAATTATGTAAATTATTATTTATTTTATTCAACAACTGTTGGTATTACATATTATTAAATTATTTTTATGTTAGTTTTTAATCTATCTACCATTATTGTTAAATGATCACCACTATTTTATATGGGATTATTATTACCATGATTTTTAATCAATCTTTATATGTATCAATACTCAATGTTGATTAATGTCTGAATGTGGGAATGTTACGATACAAGTGTGTTTAGTATAAAACTTATACATTGTTACAACGTCATGACTTGTATTTGTTTTTTCCCCGTATGAGATAAATAAATAACAAATTCTAAATTCTAATTACTCGCACAAGAATATAATATCTGAACAGTTATGTAGCCGCACTGTATTTCCAAATACCGTAATTAATATTTTTTATTTTGTTTTTATTAAAAAAAAATGCATGCGACATTTATTAAATATTTTATTATTTTCTATTTATGAGTTTTTGAATATTATCGCTATATCTTTAATTTAATAATAATTATATTTTTTGTCTCACACCGATATTTTACTTTTTGCTGCAATTGAAAAAAAAAATTTTTAAATAAATAACTGTAACTGAATAATTGACTAACAAACAAATAAATCAAATTTATACATTTTTAAAATAAAAATAATGTACAACAAATATTTTATATATATAAAATAATTTCTTAAAAGCCGAATATTGCAAAGTGCACCGCAATAAATTTAAATACCATGAAATACACGTCAACAAAGGCGCCCGTGTAAAAGCGATCTAGCAAGTGTCGCTGAGGCAGCGTTGCCGGGATTATTTTTGACACAGAGCGAGCAAAATTATGTTTAGACGTCTGGCGAAGAAAGTAGCAAGTTGAGTGATTTATTCGAATGCGAGAACTTGGATTTCCGTGTATTATGGAAGACTCCGAAGTAAAGTTACACATTGCCAGCATTCACGTCACTTCAGTGACATTACCTTTCTTGATAGAAATGTTCCTGAGCTTACTGTCATAGTGTTATGACTAAGATTTTATTTATATACTGTAGTAATATGCCCGATTGGCTAATTTACAAAAAAATATATTCTAGACGGATAAAAATCAAAGCTAACAGTAGAACATATAGCAAGAAAAGATGAATTCAAATATCTAGTTGACTGTTAAAAGTTAAAAGTTGGATACGTTAAATAATGCAGTACTCCTTTAATTGCGATTCTGATTGATTCTGGGGGAATAAACAAGTGGTGATATATATTTCCTTTATATGTTTTGTTTATTTCTTTTTTTTTCATATTTCCCATGTCACTCCTTTTCATCTAAACATATCATTACGTCATCTATTACAATTAAAGTATTACATTTTAATATTTTGTTAAATAATAAGTTTATTAGCCCCGTGTTTAGTAGTTTTTTATTTGTATGCTGATGAATTTTGACGAAGGTTCCAGAGTGTTTCATTACAAGGTCTAAATATGGGGAAGTACACTCGGTTAATGACAGATAAGTAACTTCAATTGGCTGAAACAATTAGTGACTGGTGGTGAGAAGTGACTAATATACGTTAATCACATATGCAAAATTTAATGGTAAACCATGAAAAGCAAAAAGGTGTGTCAGTACCCAAGCTTGATCTGAATACCAGAAAGTTAATGCTAAGTTACTGGTAAAATATTAAGGATATTTTATTATAAGGTGTAAATACGCCGAAATTCATTCGGTTACTGACAGATAAGTAACTTCAATTGACTGAAGCACTTCGTGGCTGGTGGCGAGAAATGACTTATATACCTTAATTACACGTGCAAACTTTAATGGATTAGTGCAGGAAATAAATGTTCCATTACCCAAACCTGAACGGAATACCAGAAAGGTAATGCTAAGTTGCTGGTAGAATATTAAAGACATTTTGTTGTAAAGTGTAAATATCTGGAAGTGCACTCGATTAATAATAGGTATATAACTTCAATTGTCTAAAGCAATCAGTGTATGGTGATGAGAACTAACATATACGTTAATCGTACACGCAACGGGAAAAAGAAAGGTAATGCTAAACTGATTGTTACCGTTGAATATTAAGGACGTTATTAAATCTAATAAATAATTTCGAGTTACTTCCGGAGGAATAGTCGGTGTAGAGATTTAAGGAAAACAAGGCGTTGAACGTTTCTGGAACTGCTTCTGAGGTTTAAATGCAGGAGTGTTCTTTGGAAATTACTCTGCGAGTATTATTAGAAGCAGTATGTGTATTAATTTGCATATTTAAAATACGATACCAAATCAGATTTTTGAGTAGAAAGCCCTGCGCATTTATCAGAAATATATTTATGTTATCTTATCAATTTGCAAACTTAGAACCTGGTAAATTATGTGTGAGTAAATGAACGGCAGAATAAAATTGAACGTCTTCTAACAAGGAAGAATTTAGAGTTAAAGGATAAGGAAACAAAAGAGTTTAGAAAAAACGGACGTGGAATATAATCATAATTTAGGAGTTTAAAAATATAGTAAAAGTAAAGGTTTCTTTACATATAAGGTTAACCTTTAATAAAAAATAAGTTCAAGCGTTATAAGTACATTATAAAGAAGTATTAAACCGTTTGTTTATAAATTAGGTAACAAACTAAGCAAGTTAACAAAACCCAGTGTATTTTCTCTATTTGTTCTTAACTAACAGAACGATAAACTCATAAAAAATTACAGGATTGGGATTCGGTTCTTCTAGCGCATCCACCTTATTCACGCGATATTGTAGTGAACGATTTCCTCCAATAGCGAAGTGATTATTTGCTCAGAATTCTAAATAGTCATTTAAAAAATAGCCAATTTGACAGTATGGAAGACCTTCAAAAAAACCTTGTCAAATGTTATGAATTCAAGTAATTATATTTTTACGCTGAAGATATATTTTTATTGCCTACTGATGGTGGCAATTCATAAATAAAGATGATGCGTATATACTTTAAAAATATTTTAATAATTTTTTAATAGCAAGTCGGGATTAAGAAATTGTTAGACGACCCAATAATTTACTATTCACTCCTTCGTTCCGCCGATTAAAACCACATTCCCAATTTACAAAACTTCTTAAAAGTCTTATATCGATTATCAATTCCTATGACTATACAAAATTTCAACTATCTGTGTCAAAAATTGTCTGCACGAAAACAATTGTGACGGACAGACGATTGACGGGCGGACAACGAAGTAATCTTATAAGTCCTACGTTTTGCCAATTGTGGCACGAAAAACTATAAATAAACTTATGTTTAAAATATCTATCATAAAACGTTTCAGGATTTTTAATCAGAATAAAAAATGTATTACGATTAAATTGTAACAATGAGCAGTTTTTATAATACCTAGCCCTTAATTTTCATGCAGAATAAAAATAATAAAATTTGCAAGTAAGGATAAGAATAGATAAAACAAACAATAATGCTAATAAAAAAAATTTATAGTAATGAAAAAAATGGTGGACTTTATAACGAAAACTAATTTATTTTGAAGTTTTTTTTCTTGTTTAACGAATAATAATATAACATATTTTCATATCGTTAATATAATATATTTTCGGAGTTACGATCTCATTGATACGAGAACAATTCGAGATCATATCTTAGATCTTTTCGCTTATTTTTGGATCACCAAAACAGATTTAAGAGAGGCTAGTTTTGTTTTGTCCTCGTCGATTTTATTTATATATTTACAGGATTAAATATATACTAGCTACTTCCTTATTGCTACAATAATAATATCTCACATACATAAGTATTAGTACGATTCATATGCAAATACATTTTACTTAAACGACTGAAACTAATTAAGTAGTTATTACCATTAACATACGTGAAAATTTGCTTTCTTATACATTTCCGAATACCTTATATATTTTCTTTCCACTAAAAGATATAATAATTAATTTCTATAACTTTCAGTGCAACATAAAAAAGCGTAAATTAGGTTAAAGGAAATCTGATAACGCGTTTATGAATAAATGTATATGAAAGGAGATACGTTAAGAAGCAAGTTACATTACGTTTCGTATCAATTCGCTCAGCAAATTGTAAGAAATGAATTGATACTTGATTAATTCGAAGTTCAGCATAAACACGGACAGAGCTACGAGGAAAAACTTAATGATTGACAGTTAAAATTATAAAAACTATGAAGCAATATGTAACGTAGAACAGGTTGTAAGAACATAATTAGATCGACATAAAATTGTAAGTTTATGTATTTTAGCTGTCTTTTTAGTGCCTTATTTCAAGTGCCATAATACTGAGACAACAATTCTATCGCTTCATTGTACCCCTTTATAAATCATAATTATTGCACAGTATGACAGTTAATATAGGGGAAGTTTACAGGTGAGGAAGAGAAAAAGCGTATTGGAATATGAAATGATTAATGGGATTACAGATAAGGCGAGGAATTCAAGCGAGATACGATTTATGTATCGGAGCGAATTTCAAGTTTCGCAGTCGTGCGAATTTTAAATTGAAGTTTTTTTCACCTAAATTCGTTATTTTGCTCCTATAGTATTGTACACACACGATCATTACTGCAAAAAAGAAAAAAAATGTACGAAACAATAAACGAAAAATAAAAGTTGACGTATTCAGCTAATTTACGAAATCAATAGCAAGTGCCTCCATTTATTTTTCTATAGTTCTTTAAAATGAAAAGCAATGGGAAAAAATCAAAGAAAGCAAATTTTATCAAACAATTAATAAATAATATTAGGGAGTAAAAAATTATCAATCAAAAAGATCGAAAAATTAATGAATAATATTACGGAGTGATAACAACTTTAATTTAAAAAAAAATCCTATGAGAAAAAGAATGCAAGCGTTATGTACACCGCTAATCATGCTCAACCATGACTTAACTTCTAAAGGCACTTAACATTAATGTTAAAGCAGACAAGCTAGTAACTAGGCATGGTTAAAGTAGCCAAGAATAATAACTTAACCAAGAATAGAAATTAGCTTGCAAAAGTAGTACTAACGCTTACTTAACTTTTGTGATAAATTACATTATAAAATAGGGAATCTGGCATTTCTTCGCCTATATCCAGCATAGAGCTCTTGGATAAGATATTTCGTAGCAGGAAAAGATAATCGAAATATAACAATAAGTTAAACGCCAACAGTAGGACGGGCATTATTGGAGTCCTCATTATCGTGGTATCTCTTAATGAATGAGGAAAATTATGGATGAAGGTTTACAAATTACTTTCAGTATTGCCCTAACAGAAAATATCGAATTTCGACTAACCCGTAGTTATGAAATGCTAGAAATTCAAATGACATTAAATCAGCATACAGAAATAAATTTAATTAATTTAATAATAATCTAGAAATTGCTTAATGCAGTTCACTTGCTGTTCAATCCATAGTATTACGTCTATATAATTCTTTGGAAGCACTTTAATCTTTGAGACAAATTATTTTAATATTACATCTGAATTAATCAAACTATACACATACATTGGTAAAATAAGTTAATATTAGATTAATGATCATATAGGCAGAAACAGAGAAATGTCTTGTTGCATTTCATACGTCCATCTCCTATAATAAGAGTCGACAAATTGTTCCATTACTTTTTCATATACATCAAGATTATTTTTGATAGCTTCGTTTTGATTATCACTTTCACAAAAGCTAACTTAAAAATTAAGACTTGGCAAGATACATATTTTTACGCCAGGAATTATATTGCTATAATATTTTAATAAAGGACTATCAAAAGATATCGTTTTTATCGTAATAAATGGGTATTAATCAATGTATCATAAGGATTTTCTAATCTAAATTAAATTCAGATATATAGATTCAGGTGTAAAATGGATTAGAAAATTTAAAAGTGACAGAAGAAAATTAAAAGTTAGGGCTAACAATATCGACGAACTTTTTTATCAGAGATTGGTGTGAATAAACTTAATTTTAAATTTTAGGTACTCGTTGATAATTATTTGTGTTAGATATACTTAGTCATTATATGTAGTTTTTTCTATGAAATATATATATATATATATACATACATATAACTTTTTATTTATCTGAACCATGTTATTAATATATATTCATATCATGTATACTCATATCTTTCGTCAATTTCAAGTAAGCTGTCAGAGGAAAATTATTCCAATGAAAGTAATATATCAAAAATCTACAGCACAAAATGAAACTCTGCGTGTACGTCACTGATAAGTTTGAAAAAGCTACACAGCTTCTGTAACCATCAAACTTTATTCCGTCAAAAGAACTTAGATGAAGGGTACGAGAAAGTTTTTTTTTTAAATAATGGTATAAAACTGCCAAATAATAGATTGCGGATAACATAGATATAACATACGATCAAGATTGCGAAAAATAGAAGAAAAGAACGGTGAAGCAGAACTACAATTTTACGAAAGCATAATCATAAACTGTTTTTAATTTCTATTTCTTTTCCACAAATTTTCTGAAAAATAAATTTTATAAAATTACAAGATTTTACTCAATAGCCCTTTTGGTATTGCTAATTATTTTTTTAGCATTCTAATATAATTTAAGATCATAGACAGTTCAAAGAAAAAACTACCAAACATGATTTTGGTTAAAATTTTAAATGCAAATAGTGTTTAGATTTTAGAGGAATATGAGAGATCATTAGAATATTACTGTACCAAAACCGGTAAGTGCTCCATTTGTTACCAAATTTGAATTATAATACATATTTAATTCTATACTATTGTTTTTTTTGTTTTATTTGTTAAATCCTTTCAACCCATGTTCGTAAAAGATCCAATTCACTATATCCAAAATACCTATAGTTAAATAGGTATTTTAGATACACTGAAGTGGATATTTTAGGAACATAAGTTTTTCAAATATATTTTTTTTGAATTTCATATACTATATCAAATTTAAAGAATTATGTGTATAATTCTTTAAAGTATTATATCTTTTATGAAGTATAATTTCTGAAAGTCTGAATTTATCATATACTGGAATTATTACAAAATATTCTGAATTATAATTTCTTTTGACATGTTATAGAGAAAAATAAAATGGAGACTTTATAAATAGTAATTATAAACAGTAAAGTAACCAAATAAAAGGAGGAACGGGATTTGTGAGAATAAAGTGCGTATGCTTGGAGTTTTCCTGTAGGTGACGCTAAAATAGCTGAGTAACGCCTATGCGTTAGGTTCATTACACTTTAGCCGCCTGTAGCCTTTAGAATTTTCAGAAATAAATAGTCTTAGTAACATCAATTATTATTAACCGCAGTTATTTCTATATAAAAAGATCCTTTTTTTAATTGAAAAGATTTAGGTCTCGTTTTACTAGTAGTCGATAATTGATTACAAACGCCTATTTAAAACTTATTAGAGAGATCGCACGCAAACTTCTGTTTCGTATGTCTCGGATAAAGGTATCTAGCACATAAAGGTACAGATAAATTATCAGCCAGATTAAGTAGTGGATATTTTTTGGCAAGTCAGACAAAACTATTTGAAATTAGCAAGACAAATTTCCTGAATCACCACGTACCCTTTTTCATCTAACAACCAGAGTAGACACTAAATATTATACTGCATTTTAGTATACGTTAGAATACTGAAAAAATACTATTGATAAAAAAGGTATTATTTAACTAAAGTCAAGAATTACGTAGAATTCATTACTGCTCGCTCGGAGTGATCTGTCCCATTATACGATACAGATTTGGAGTTCGAAAAAATCACTTTTATTAAAATGCAGAAGGCAATCGACAACCGAAACTTGGAACTTTATTCCTAAAAATAGCAGACGGGAAACAGCCCCACGCATTCTCTCTCATACAATTCAATCCACGTAGAGGAATTTTGTCGTAAAATTACATTCGTCTAACATCCAATTCACTCGCATCCGAAATCAGAGGCGTATATCTCATATTGATGTATTACATCGAGAGTGCTACCTACTTATTTCCGAATTTTCAATATTTCCTTGTCAATGAAAAAATGCTCCTTTTGTGCGGTAGGGAATATGAATAAATTCAGCGCGTTATCAATATTTTACATATTTTAGCTCCAGATGTGAGAAGGCAGTACCTTTTGCCGTTTCCTTTTACGACTTACTTACGTTTACGGAATGAAGGCATTTTCTGCTATCGGGAAAAATAAAAGCCGCTTTCTGACAGTTCAGCTATTATTTAACTTAGATACATGACATATGTACATAGATAAATTTCCACGAGTTGGTAAAGATTAAAAGAAAGATAACATCGTTTAAGATGGAGTTAACACAAATACACCAGATGTGATTTTATGTTTAAATATGGCTTTACATAAAAGGTCACAAGCGGGAAATGTATAGTTTCGAGAGCTAATTAGCTTAAAAGTAAATAAGTTGTAAAATATAGAGAGTATATTAATTAACATTAATCTGCATATTCTTTTCTAGATTCAGGTAGTTCTACAATAGCTAAAAAGTAAAGAAATCAGAATAACAGCAGAAACTTACGTTTTGTGTTCTATAACTTCTCCTACCCCTTAAATCGTGTAAACTTCTTTATTTGTTTGTCCATTAGTTAGCGATAGTAGCCAAAGGTTAACAATATCATGATAGTTAGTAAGCCATATTGACCCACACGAAGCCAAATGCAGCTTGACGATTGAACGAGTACAAAAGACGTTCCAATATACGATATCTGTACATGAGGCAGTCAGATCATTTTTCTTTATTATTTCTTATCTAGGTTTCTATTCTTTGCATCTTGGAAGAGATTTAGGCCTTCTGAATTTATCTTCAAACTTAAGTAAAGAGTAAACTTCCATTTTTCATCTCTTATTTGCTATATGAAACTCCAGAACCGAATGAAAGATAGAGAATTCTGAAAGTCTGAATTTTAGCATGTAAGCAGACGAATATTTGATTATAACGTGTTATAAATTTGCTAAACGAATGTAGATGACTGAGTTTATGCATTACGTCTTGATTTAGTGAATATTACATATGTAACAACATTGAATTTGGCAGCGATAAATTTGTATCTGTTTTTCGCTTTGCTACATGATTGGATATATAAAACCAATAGAATTTTAAATTTGCATGTCTTTGGTTTTTAAATTGATGAAATCTGAAAACTATCCACTGTGACCACACTAATGAAGTGATAAATATAGTATTCGCTAAATCTAGACGAAAAGTTCCAACTCATTAGTCTGCTCATCTCTAGCAAAGCTCTAAAAGAACTTGGCTGCTTTTATATCCCCACTTTTTATGGCTAACTTTTTAAAGAGGAACTTGGTCCTATTTGCAGTTATAATCAATAGTTGAAAAATCAATGTACGAAAGTTAAGATTTTAAATCCTAAATAGATGAAAAAACATTGCATATTTCTAACACTACAATATTTGCACTGAAAGGAAAATCTATTACACTCATTCATTTTCAGGCCTCATGTACGTACATATACAAGTAAATGTATACACATATAATTCATTCATTTTAGTTACTATTCAAAGATTTGACGCCATTTCAAGTTAATTTGCTTATCTTTTTTCCTTTCGAGTTGAGTTGCGTTTCGCCTTCATTTTAATTTTAAAACACCCCCGCCCTTTATAAAAACCAGGTAATCAAAGCAAATAATCTACACAGAGGAATAAAGAATTACTCCGCCTTCGTATAAAATCAAATTAAAATGTATAACATTAGGAAGGTATCGCGCGAACGTGAGCGGGGAGGTAATGAATGCCCGTGGCTGTCCGAGGCATTTTCTTTTCCAACGTTGAAAAGTTCACGGAGTCGGCTCATCGGAAAACCCGTCCGCCACAAAAGTTTCTCGGTTAAATACTTTTATAAATGGATGCATACAGTCGATTACGAATGCTGCGATTGTTAGTCGAATTTTTGTTTTCTTGTTTTTTATGATAGAATTTCGGAATTAAAAAAATACTAGTCAAGGACGAATAGAACTCGTACTACTAGGATTATGTACACATAAGTAATATATACATTTAAGAATAAATAGCCATTTTCATTCCATTCAATTATATACAAATACTCATTTTCTACCATATCTTACAAAGGCGTGAAAAACCTGGTGCATATTTAAAAAATTATATGAACTAGGATAATTGCTACAGTTTTCTTGTAGCCTTCTAATCAAATGTTACCAAGTCCATTTGTCTTAATGGTTTTTGAGTCAGTAGTTTCGTATTTCATTTAATTGTGAATAATGAATTTCTACAAAATTAACGACAAATATATTCAATATATGAATATTTTAAATAAGTCAACTAATTCACAATTAAATGAAACTACGTGATGTAGTATTATTTCTACTTTCTTTAAGTCCTTTACCACGATCTAGGTTTCGTTGTATTACAACATCTTCAGATGGGCTATTAGCAAAGATTCTATAGACTTTGTTAATAGCCCAAAAGAACTTAAAGAAAGTAGAAATAATACTACATCACGTAGTTTCATTTAATTGTGGATAATGAATTTGTACAAAATTAACGCCAAATATATTCAAAAGTGAACTAATTCAAAATATGTGGGTTGATAAGATATATTACTTGATCAAATTTCAAGTTTCTATGTCGTATTATTTCCAACAAAATCGGTTGTGTATATGGAAAAACTTAAATGTATTTACCTACTATGTCTTTCGTAAAGCGTAAAATCGTGATGCATATTTCAAAAATTATGTTATTGTTTTCCTACAGCTTTTTTTTCATAATTTTAGGCTAAGTAGCTTCAGATATAAAGAGGAGAAACACATTTTTATGGATATAATACCTAATATTAAGAAAAAATAATGAAAAAAATGAATATGTTTAAAATCATTAAACAAGAATATTTCTGAGTTTCAGCTATCGTGCGGGTTGATATATTCAAGTTTCTAACGTAATCATTTAATGTTTTCACATCAAGTGGTTTCTGAGAAAAACGGCTTTCAAGAATGGATGGAGAGACACGTGAGTGGATGATATACGGGTTCCATTTTTCCTTTGAAGGTATGAAACCCGAAAAATGGATCTTTTTAGGATCACTTTATTGCTTCTCTTCCTGTTTGTCTGCCTGTCAAAATTTTCTTTCTGACTCTTTTCTTCTACAATAAAACATATTGCTTTTGAAATAGCACGTACTACTAATCATAGCACAAATAAAGAGAAAATTATTAATTTAGAATTCTGTATGAAATTATTGCCTGACAAATTGAATAATTTGGTTATTCAGTTTTTTGTACATTTGTAAAACACATACTGACTAAGCTTTACTGTAACGGTACCAAACCATCAATGTACTAGTTCTATTCGTTCATCTTCTTTGTGAAAAGGTTACGTACGTAAATTTTGAATTCAGTAAATTATTAATAAAAATTATCTAAATTATTGCATAATTTCTTGCAAAATGCCAGCAGGTAAATTTATTTAAAATGCTACTTAATTTTGTTAAGCTAAAATAAGATTTGAAAAGGAATCCAACACAACATTATATAGTTGGCAAGATAATATCTTATGCATATCTTTCAAATTCCTTCACTTAACAGGAAATACACAAATCTAAAAGCTATATCAATTCGGATGTGTAGGACATAGAGCGCTGGAAAAAAATCCTTGTTCGGATTTTTAATTATACTAATTTGGACAATAATTTGTATGGATCGAGACCCTCGAACGACCTCCTCACTAGTCAAATTTCAACCTCGTAGAAAATTTATAGACAATATTGAAGCATAAAATTATGCATAAGTGGTTCATGTTAAGTGAAACATTAAAAAATGTTTTAATTGAAGAGTGGAACAAGATTACTATGGCGCATTAGTATCAGTGGCTACCATGAATAGCTACTGTAATTGATACCATAGAATCCAGTCATATTTCAGTCAAAATTTGATTATAATTTAATAAAAATTTACGTTTAAAATTAAATGGAACTACGTGATGTAGTATTATTTCTACTATATTTAGATTCTGTACCACGACCTAGATTTCGTTATATTATAACATCTTCAGGTGGACAATTAGCAAAGATGAATCTGTTTCTTTGCTAATTGTCCACCTGAAGATATAATAATACCTAGGTCGTAGTATAGAATTTAAATAAAATTGTAATAATACTACATCACATAGTTTCATTTAATTGTGAATAATCAATTTGTACAAAACTGACGCTTTTCTATGACAAAAGTACTATATTAGAAAATAGGTAGCTAAAAGTAATAAAACGTTTAATTACCTATTTTAAATTATTATATAATGCACAAACATAATGTTATTTTACGGTAATAACATTTTGGGTAAGTGGCACATAATTTTAATTTTTACTTATAACTTTTATATGCAATGTTTTTTCACTATTTAGTATTCAAAACCTTATTGATTTTTCGAGTTTCGATTATAACTGCAAAAAGGACCAAGTTCCTTTTTAAAAAAATAGCCATAAAAGTGCAGAGATAAAAGCAGTCAAGTTCTTTTAGAGCTTTGCTAGAGACGAGCAGATGAATAAGTTGGAGCTTTGCGTCTAAATTTACTATATATATATGTCTAGAATACTATAAATGAACTATACGGTGTATATAACAAATGTTGCCCAGCGTGTAATAAGATCCACGACATGAAAAACACAATGTAAAACTTTATTTCGTCCAATATATAAAATGAATTAATATAATGGCAATGAAGCAGTCACTCGCGCTTTTCATCTTGCCTCTGAGGTCATATTCGCCTTCAGAACTCGTTGCGGTCACAACGTTCCATTATTTTAATCGAGAAATAAATGGATATTTTAATTATTACATTTTCTTGTTGACATTATTTATATTTTTTTTTATATTATTTACACATTCTTCCTTAATAACTAAGACATAATTTATTGTGTTGTAAAGACTTATTTTGTTAAAAATAACATTGTTTATGATACCATCTTAAGGCTGATACATCCCAATGAATTTGCGATTAAACTATAAGTCTCTTGAAATTCTTAAGTATTTTCATTTTTGTTATATTTCAATTTCTTGAATCAATAAAAACAAAGATAAGAAGAAAATTCACAATCTAAAGACTTTACTTAAGCGATCAAATGTAAGAAGATTATTTTGTATCATAACCCAAATTTTAAATTAATTTTATGTTAAATATCATTTTAGTTTCTACGTATACTTATATAATAAGCCAGAAAACGTTTTTTTTAAACATAAGTTTTAGAGTTACATATGGAAAATTCGGATTTTCATTTTTAGTTTCTTGATAAAATGCAGCTTATATATTTTACAAAATTTTTAATTCAAAATATATTGACATTTGATTAATATTTGACATAAAAATTAGGCAGGTCTTATTTATCGCACATAACTAACGATTAGCTTATTTTTATAAGGCTCGTTTATTTGACTAAAACATTGCAAAATGGACTTACTTAATATATAAATGTAGGAAAAATGAATTGTAATGTCCAAATGTTCCCTAACTAGGGTCTTTATATTTAAAACTAAAATAATTCTATGGAGGCATCTTGTTATCCGAGAGCCAAATACGAAACTGTAAACCTCGGCCATACTACATACATTGTACGAACAGGCGACATTGTAACTTTAAATAATACTAGAAATATTATTATTAAAAATAATATTATTATCAAATAATATTTAAATAATAATAATATCTCGCGAATTTTTGGTACAATAGAAAAGCAGTCTATAATATTTTCAGTTACGTTATTGAACTTTTAAACAAAAAAGCTTTTAAAATCTTTAGCATTGCAAGTAAAATCGAAAATTTAATACAACTTTATAATCTCCATATATGAAAAACAATAATTGATAAGATGATGAACTGAAATCACAATTAACACGACCAAAACAAAATAAAATTCTACTTTCATGTGTGTGAACTCGTATCTATACTACAATGTTACGCATTTCGTTTCATTATGTATGATTTAAAGTTAAATTACATATGCGTGTATATTAAAAATTTATCTAATTACTAATTAATCACAAAACTGTGAACCTTAATCGTCTTATTTATATTCAAATAATAACAGAAAATAATAACAATGAAAACATGCAATATAATTAATAAAAAGCTAAATAAATAATTGAAACATGATATAAACATATGTATGTTATATCGTACGCGACATTTTATCGTATTCCTTTGCAATAAAACCACATATGGAATAGAAATAACACGCATTGTGGGGCATTAGACATATATAAAAAATACTTTGTAGGAACCGGTAGAAATGAAATTTTAACTCTGGACCGTTATCTCTAACCGGTTAGCTATAGCAGTAACGCGTAAATATTCAAGTCCTTTGCCGGCTAATAAAACAGCTGCATTCGATTAAACTAAGGGTGTTACCGATATCTCCATCAATATCCGCAATCGTGGAGCATCCGCATAATTTTTAAGTTCCGCATCCATATCGATCGTTGCCAAGTTTTCGGATGCGGATATTGTGCACTTGGCGATATTATATGTTCGGTCGTTGATCATATGTCCTGCGCGGCTCGGTTTCATTCGCTAATAAGTTGTTAGTTTACTCATAAATCACAAATAGTATTTATGAATGAATATAGTGATAAAGCTATTTTGATGGAATGTTTCGTCCAATTTGAAATACAAACGTATGATAAAATATTTATTTAATGACACAGAAAATTATTTTTTTCAGAATTTTGTACTTTTTTAGTATTCATCTTTAAATTAAAGTAATAATTTACGTCATTCATTTAATATGTAAATAATGTACAAGTTTCGACAAAATTTAATTAAAAAAAAATTTAATTATACACTTTCTACAAACTATCAAAAAATTTAATAATACACTGATTTTATTTATGTTGAAGCTAATTCCGCATCCGCTTCTGCAGATGTGGAATTAGCTTCCACATCTATATCCACATTTGCAGATGCCATAAAAACCGACATCTACAACAATTCTAGATTAGACGTAGCGTTACAGTGTCATGCGTCCCATTAAGTCGAGCGGCGGTCTTTGAAGACGGAGTGAAGAGAACAGTTTGCATTTTTTTTTATTTTAGTGCATTTTATAGTTTCGTTAAGCAATATTATATATACGAAACTTCGCGCATCGTTAACATCTTTTTTACAGCACCACAACCTTGTGAACTATGAAAGGAAGCGAAAATAATATAATCGTTTAATGAAAGTATTTCTTGTCATTTTCGTCGAAGAAAACTATTAAATACCGGATTTGCAATAAGTGAAAATTATTCTTTGTCAAAATGGCTAATTATCGTATCGTACGAAACGTCGAATGGCAATTCCACAGTGGCATCCTTATGCCGTTTATAAGATAATTTATTGTATATATTTGGCGTTAATTTTGTAGAAATTCATTATTCACAATTAAATGAAACTACGTGATGTAGTGTTATTTCTACTTTCTTTAAGTTCTTTACCAAGACCTAGGTTTCGTTATATTACACCATTTTCAGGTGGGCTATTAGCAAAGATTTACCTAATAAGATCTTTGCTAATAGCCCACCTGAAGATGTTTTAATACAACGAAACCTAGGTCGTGATAAAGAAATTAAATAAAGTAGAAATAATACTACATCACGTAGTTTCATTTAATTGTGAAGATAATTTATGATTATTAAATATTTCTACGGTGTTATCTCAGATAATATTCGGTGAAATTAACATTAAAACTTTAACTAAAAACCATAAATGGAGCAGTTTATTTATTTTTATTATTTACACAAATAATTTTTTAAACGGTATATTCTTCAATAATGTTAACTTTTGTATATTTTTACAAATATCCTTCATATTCAATTACAAGTATGAGTGAGTAAAATTTACATCATATAATATGTATTAGTAATAAATATTGAGTAAAATTTACATCATGTAATATTTGTTAGTAATAAATATTGAGTAAAATTTACATCATATAATATGTATTAGTAATTAATATTGAGTAAAATTTACATAATATAATACGTATTATCAATAATTATCGTTTTCCATAAAGTTTAAAATCTATTTAATGTATGTAAGCACAATACAAAAATTTTACTTCAAACGTATAAGTTTCATATAAAAAATTATTTATGTGCCTACTTGTGTATCAGAAATAACACAAAGTTTAAAACAGCTCACATCAGCTAACGGCATCATAGAAAACGAGTTTTGTAAGAAACACCGAAGAAAATATGATTCTGCAAGGAATATAAAAGATGCAACGTTCGATCCAATTCTAGTCAGCGCAGACATTATAATGGTGGAGATTATACTGAAAGCAAATCAAGCGAATAAGACGAAATATGAATCGATACAGGGGACAGAATCATTAGGCCTGTTGCCAGCGCACACAAAATAAATGTGGGCCCGCCATAAAAAACAATATGGAGCCAAATTGCTTGAAAGATGCCACAATCATTACACAATGCGGAATCCGGCAATGAGCTAGCAATAGTTTCGGCAATAAAACCGCGGTACTGGGACAATTTACAATGTCGTCTTCTTGTTATTACGAGCTTTATTGAAAATGATAAACGGCTTCGGTATTCGTTAAGCGTAGCCGTTGGCGGTGTAATAAAACATAAAATTATACCGTAAATTATAATTTGCGAAGAGATAGTAACTTTCGCTGAATTTTGATCGCCGTTTTCACATTAACGTTATAAGTTATAGGTTGTTAGTTTTGTCGTTTATCAATATTAGACATCGCGATATTCAAAGTAGTTAAATTAAAATGGGCAAATATATTGTAATGTCTCGTAAATTTAGACGTATTTCACGATTATACAATATTTTATAAAACGTAACACTCGTTTATACATGATTATACAATATTTTATAAAACGTAACACTCGTATAGACAATTCGTAATAACTTCAATCGTTTAAAGTAAATGTTTTTAAACAAAAAATATTTAAATAAATAAACTGTTTTATTCGGTTTTTGGGTACAATCAAATTAAAAAAACGCTCGTTTATTGATAGTTCAAGAAAATGTGCAGTGCATTTATGAGTAATCTGAGAAAATTGCACAAAGTTTTTCCCATCAAAAATAATACGTACGTGCAATATTATACAGATACAAGATTTCTAACTTCAATATTGATATTTTTATTTAAAACAGTGTGACAATGAAATTACAGCTTTGTCCGTTATTAATAGAAATACTCCGGCACGATTGTACGTAAATTAATTAGATCGGTCATCAATTATTTATAAAGGAAGACGAATAAAAACGTACTTAAGATAGGATATAAAATAATAAAATGAGTTCAAAATAATAATTTTAGATCAATTACTCTTTTTACACCATTTTTGTTTAAACATTTTTAGGGTACCGTACCTCAAAAGGAAAAACGGTACCCTTATAGGATTTCTTCGTTTTCCATCTATCTATCTATCTGCCTATCTGTAGACCCTTTTTATCAGGAACACGTAAAGCTATCAAGTTGAAATTAATATCAAATACTTAGGTCTATGGTACCTTGGAGCTATAAAAAATCAAGCTTTAAAGTCAACGCAAGAAAAAAACCTAAAAGCACGGCCATTTACAGCGCATATTTTGACTCACAAATATATAGAAACCTATAGGGTACTTCCTGTTGACTTAGAATCGTAAAATTTGATAAGTAAGGTCTCACAGCACAAGTAAAGAAAAAAATTCAAAAATCGTTAATTTGTCAATCGTTAATTTAAAAGAAAAAACTCCAAAAATCGTTAATTTATACATATATCATAAAAAAATATTCTTTTGAATATGCCCCTGTGAAAGACATAGTAGGCATTACATTTTCATTCCAAAAAATTAAACTTTTGATAAGAATATTATATTCCATAACATTTTTATAAATGCCTAAATGTGTACAGAACCCTCATGGTGTAAGTTCCACTCGTGCTTGACAGGTTATTCATAAACCAAACGCTCAAAAAACCAAAAGGCTTGGCTTTGCTGAAATAAGAAGCCGAATGGTTTAATGAGTATGCGTTCCTGATGCAAGTGGAATGAGCTTAATCTAGGCAACTCAAGACGAAGTAACTTTAGTACATGATATTAAAATTTGTATACAAAATCCGTGGTTTAAAGGTAGATGATTCATAAGTAGTTAATACTTAAAATAAATATTGTCATTCCTATTGCTAATTATTATTTTTGCTTTAATTTTCATTTGAATGAAAAACTTAAAGAAGTACTTTGCTTCTTATCCTTCGGGGGAGGAAGGGGTATAAATTGACATTATTTCGTCAACAT
Organism: Druceiella hillmani; assembly: GCA_039881145.1. NCBI lineage: Eukaryota > Metazoa > Arthropoda > Insecta > Lepidoptera > Hepialidae > Druceiella > Druceiella hillmani. Next base: position 35,318,448 of record JAYKKI010000017.1, on the reverse strand, counting down.
AAACTCATTAAACTCGGATGCCACATTAAGCAGTATTAGGATTCTATGCACATAAATGAACTTCACAGAAAGTTCAACATTTAATACATGAAGCAACTTTAAATAAAATATCTAATGAAACAGCTTCGTAGTTTCTCCGGCCACTGTACACCACAAACGGCGGAGAATCCGCCAGCCTGGGCAGCGAATCAGCCGCCGACACGTCCGCAGGCTCCCAGCTCCAGCGTAAATATATTTTTTCCTGCTCGCTCCTCGTGCAAATATTTGTTCGCTGTCGATTTTTGTAGGCGAGCGTGCAAGACCGGAGCGGTTTACTTTACGGAGACGTCGACGCGTCCCGTATTTATGTTTGCATGTATTACAGCTCTCGCCCGATGTACTTTCACTTTGGCTGTGTACATTTTTTGAAAAGGATTTTCGATTTCACGTGCGATGTATCGCTATCTGCACGCGATGGTGCCACGAAAAACGATGTCGCTGTACAAGTTTAGCCGCAGGAAGTGAAGCGGTAGAGTTGTGACTTCATCTGTTCCTATCGTAACCAGTTAACGAAGTAAATAACACCTTGCTTGCACTCCTGCTAACGACATACTGCGTTAGGGGGTATATATATTAGTGATGACTTCTAATAAAAAAAATTAATTTCTTCGGAAACGAAGCAGATTCGCGATTCGAACGATAATTTGAAATGATTCAAACCATATATATATTTAATTATCTTCACCCCTTCCTAAAATTCTACGTCAAGCTGTTTCTAAGAAAAAAACCTATGACACGCGTCCACGTACCCACAAGAGGTCCATTTTTCCTTTTGAGATAAAGAATCCGAGAAATAAAAAAAATTATTTCAGGGATTATTTTTTTAATCCATCCCTTGGGTGGTGGATGGATTATGAAAATTATTTTAAAGTTGTAAAAATAATGCGTAATACAAATTTAAATTTTTCAAAATACAAATTTAAATTTGTATTTAATGACGATTCACCGATAGATGGCGGCAGGATAGCGTTATATCTGTCAATATAAGTTTCGTTTAAAAATAAATCATTTATCTGTCATCTACGATTTATTGACCTCACTTGTCACTTGTCATTGAGTCACAACAATTGCTACTCTTAATTACTATATTATTTGTAATTAAGAGCGAAAACGGTGTGAAAAATTTTAGCTTCGTTAGTACTTTCTATATTTTTTATATTTTTATTGTGCATAGTATTTTCAGTAGATCATTGCTTTGTTACAATAATTTTCAATATTAATCAGTCCTTACTCGATTTACTCGTACTTTTATAAGTAACTTTTCTCTATACTTTTCCTACTTTTTCCTTGATTAATTCAGACAGAAAACTGAAACCCGCCAAAGGCCACATGGGCGACAAGCAAACAGTCTCACCCGTACGTAAGTATGTTAAAACTTTGTATTCTTTATTGAAATTTCACATCCGCCAATATCTGCGAAACACTTGGCATCAGTTTTCCCATCCGCCCGTCACATCGTCTGCGCGCTAATGTTTTCTTTGCCCGGCACAAATAGTACGTCGGACGTAAGCTCGGGAAGCGGATCCGGAAGTAAAAGGATGGCGATGTGATGATTCCTTTGTGCTCGTTGCGATATATCGAATCGCTTTCTACTTCCGGTATTGTGTTTCAGCGATGCCTTCGACGTTAGTTCCGGTTTCAAATTTTAATGCAACGTATTTGTCTTATCGACGTCGCAAATAAATCTGAACGTTATGAAGCGCTTTTAGATTTACTGACATTATACTGCATATTTTCATCGACCATAGCGTCATGGACATATGTACAGTATATATTCATCGGCAAGTATCATACACATATATTTGCCTTGATATTAACATAGTAACAGTAGACTCGAATGTAAATAGACTATTTAACAGTAAACTCGAATGTAAATAGACTATTCTTAACAGTAAACTCGAATGTAAATAGACTATTCTTAATAGTAGACTCGAATGTAAATAGACTATTTAACAGTAGACACGAATGTGAATAGACTATTTAACAGTAAACTCGAATGTAAATAGACTATTCTTAACAGTAGACTCGAATGTAAATAGACTATTCTTATTAAAGTTACAAATTAACGTCCAAAATAAAATAGAGAACCTTTACGAAAATCATTAACTGAATCAGTGGAATGACCGCGTTCGTTGAATGAATTTAGTCGTTTCAATAATATTATTGTGATGTGAATATATTAAAATAAGTGTTTCACATATAAATTGTTAATTTGATTAAAAAATAAGAATTAAAAATAACTCTCGTTGCTGAAAGTTGTAGAATACATCTTAAAACAGATAATATTATTTCAGAGACAAATCGTTTGTGAAGTCATGTAAATGGAAGCTTGCCTAATTTTATAATGTAACTATAACCGGAAATCACGTTTAGATACAATCGTATGTACAAGGTACAACGATCAAAGATAGGTATATGATTTCTCAAAATTTAGGAAAATTTCTCAAATTTGAAAATTATGCAAACAGGTTCCCCAGAAGGTCTCTTATTTATAGTTAATAAAAAGCAATTGAATAATTTACAATATAGAGGCAAATTGCATAATTAATAGCAATAAAGAATAGTATATCTGTAACATATATGCTATATGATAACGGAACATAAGTATAAGAAAATTATTTTAATTTTAAATTAACTTGCACATTAAAGTAAAACTTGGTAAATTTGTTTTTTATTTTTTTGTTTAATTCAATGAATTGTACGATGTGACTAGTATTCCCGGCTTCCTGATTAATATGACTTATCAAAGTTCTTTATTAGATTCCTATCATAATAACGGCCACAAATTAAGAATAACAAAACTGAAAAATTGTTTTAATAGTGCAACAAACTGTTCCTAAAGAGATTTTACAACGTAATACAACGAAACCTAGGTCGTGGTAAAGAAATTAAAGAAAGTAGAAATAATACTACATCACGTAGTTTCTTTTAATTGTGCATATGAATATAGTTTAATAAATATTCAGTATTGATTAAATCAAAGCAACACAGCATTGTCAAGCACAAGCGTAAAACGCTAGAGAAAAGAGTTCGGATTAGCACACATCAAAACAAACGCTTTAATATAACAGAAAGCATGAGAGAAAGAGTCAGATTGCTTCTTTCCTTTGTTTAGTGGAATAGAATTATTAATTTATTATATAAACCTCAAAATATATAGTATTATGTTATAGAACTTTAGCTTACGAATATATTTTAATAAATATTCAGAATTGATTAAACAAAAGCAACACAGCATTGTCAAGCATAAGCACAAAGCGCTAGAGAAAAGAGCCCGGATTAGCGCACATCAAAACAAACGTAAAACAAAACAGTTCGATCATAACGTTGCAGCGTCGTGTCGCGTCGCGCCAAATTAATACCGCGACGCCAAAATTAACATTCTCGCCGCCGCCGCCATGAAATAAAACAAGACACACGTTCCAGCACTCGAAGCGACAACCCTAATACATTAGACTCCTGGAACATTGCCCAGCGTCGGCTCGTCAATGGGCTGCACAGTGAAATACCCCTCTCGCCTACAATCAATGTCGGCGTATTTAAAATTTACAATATTCGAGACAAGCGTAACTCTTTGGTACCGCCAGTGGACTTCATGTCGTTCGCTGACACGTTCGTTTATTTCCGTCTTCACCCGACCTCACTAACAGGTGCGGCCCAAGTATTAAATGCAGATTCCCAAACCACGATAAAGCGGCCAATTAGGACTCGTCTGACGTTTTCATTGGCGTTTTTAATGAATGTCACGGAGCGATTTATTGCGACGACATCCTCGGCGAGATATTTCGGTAAAAAGTTGTGCATTTTATACGAAAACGCGAAACTGGTGTCGTGTTCATCAGTTACATGGAGTGCAGCAAGATTCATTCCAACGCTTTCTGCGGTCGAGAGAAAAATTGCTATAGTGACGCCGATTAATGCACGATGGAATATACAATACTGAACTTTATTTCTCTTTCGCATGTGGAAGGCTACAGTCACTTTACTAATGGCCACAAGTATTCCGACTCGCATTTGAAATTCAAAACTTGTTCGCCTCGCAACGGCTATGTTATATCAATGGATGTATCCATTTACAGAATAAAATGACTATTCATTTTTTAGACTGTATAAATAAAAAATTGTCGATATTTTAATGGGAAGATAAATAGTATTGATAACAAGAATGGTGATAAATAAATCGTCCAGCATCCAATCTCAATAAAAGAATTCGTCAGTTTAGGAATGTGAAGTGTACTGACAATGAAATTGGTCACCGTATCCTATTTTATAGCTTCAAAATTTGGAACTGCGTGTCTATTTAGTTATATGGGGGAAGGAGTTAAAATTATTTCCAAATTACCATATTGCGAATGAAACTTTTTTTCCTATCGACAGATGAAATGCTAATTTATAATTCTATAGCATTCCACAGATATATAACGCTTACCGTATAATCCACCAATTTATGTAAGTGTTTTATATAATATACTGCTATCTATGAATTTTAATGAAATTTATGTTTGCATTTGAACGAGACACAAAATATGGTACTTTTAATTTTTTTTTTCTTAAAAGGATATTTTTTTTAATGATATGACGTTATTTCACATTTAATCGTAAGACTGCGTGAGTAAAGTTTATATGAGGTAATTATAATTAATATGATTATACTATATTTATTTCATCAATAACTTCTTCGATACATACATATATATATATATATATATATAGACACACTCTTATATATACACGTATATATGTACACACACACAACATAGCATAGAAAGCTTCGACGAAAATTATTAAATTTTCCCTACATAAATAATTCATAATAAAAAAGATTAATAATACGAACGCACAATTAAATAAAACTACGTAATGTAGTATTATTTCTACTTCCTTTAAGTTCTTTACCACGACTACGTCCACGATTATCTATTAGCGAAGATATCTTTGCTAATAGTCCACCTGAAGATATTGTAATACAACGAAACCTAGGTAAAGAACTTAAAGTAGAAATAATACTACATCACGTAGTTTCATTTCATTGTGAATAATGAATTTCTACAAAATTAGCGCCAAATATATTCAATACGAATGCAATAAAATTAAAAGTGATGTAACAAAAAAAGTTATGCTTTTATGATTAAGTAACTAACTATGCAAATGATAACATAATTTACAAATACAGTTAACATTTTCAAAGTACCTCTGGAATTCGTGCCTCTTCTTCTCTAACATACTTTAGTCATCCGCTGTTTTCAAATCGCAGTAGTTATCGCGACTCCCACGCGTCGACTCAAGAATTGTCAGAGTAGAGCCGGACAAATTTGTCCGTCTGCCGAAACGCATAAATAATTCATTCGGCAGCGAGTCCGGCGCACTATCGGCCAACAAATAGCCCACCGCGCCGCTGCAGGAGGCCGCAAGATTTGAATAAGCCGGTGGGCGAGGCCCGCTCCAGATCGCGACAGGATTTGGAGGACCGCTCTGCGCCCAGCGTGAGTCGCTCGCTTGTTTATTGGGCGTGTGATCCGAGCGGGATACGAGCACGGCTAGAGCAAATGCTCCGCGCAGCTGCCGACACACGCTGAGGTTTATTATGGATTTGTTTTCGACTTTGACTTCGTTCTTGCAACGGTGGAAGCAAATAGAGTATTTTTTATCTGGAAAATTTATTTGAAGCTTAACAATACCGTCACTATGCGTAGTCTATACTTAAGCATTTGTGATTTTATTAAGGGCATATATAAGAAGGAATCTTGGACCATTTTCACGTTTTGAAACTGTCCCCTAAAAATCGTTATGTGATTAATGTTAATTTTTTTTAGGATAGGTAATAAGGATCTGCATTCTAGAGATAAATTTACGTATTAAATTTTGTCTATATATAATTTGTTTCAATTGCTTTCAACGATTAAACTCTATCTAATGAATTGTAACAATTTCGAAATATGGTTGAATTTTGATTTTTTTAAAATATAAAATTTTCATAAATTAATTTTCCAAAGAGTGGCAAGCTTCAATTCTTCAAATTAAGTTTAATATTTTATGATTGAGTTTCATTTTTATTTTGTTTTTAACAACTAAACTCTGTCTAATAAAAATTGATTCATTGAGTTAATTTTGAACGACGATTGAATTTCGATCTCTTGAAAATATCACTTCAATACATACAGAGCGGCAAGCTCAAATTTTGAAATCGAATTTTATGATTCATTAGTATATTACCAATTTTGTTAACCTTACATTTTATTGTTCACACTATTATGTCTTGTCAATTTGTTGATTCAATCATGGTTGATAAGTACATTTGTGTAGGAATCTGTATTACATTTTCACACTATTATGTTCATACATTACATTTTCACACTATTATTACAATGTTCATACATTACATTTTCACACTATTATTACAATGTTCATACATTACATTTTCACACTATTATTAGGAATCTGTATTACATTTTCACACTATTATTTTCACACTATTATTTTATTGTTCACACTATTATGTCTTGTCAATTTGTTGATTCAATCATGGTTGATAAGTACATTTGTGTAGGAATCTGTATTACATTTTCACACTATTATGTTCATACATTACATTTTCACACTATTATTACAATGTTCATACATTACATTTTCACACTATTATTAGGAATCTGTATTACATTTTCACACTATTATTTTCACACTATTATTTTATTGTTCACACTATTATGTCTTGTCAATTTGTTGATTCAATCATGGTTGATAAGTACATTTGGGTAGGAATCTGTATTACATTTTCACACTATTATGTTCATACATTACATTTTCACACCATTATTACAATGTTCATACATTACATTTTCATACTATTATTAGGAATCTGTATTACATTTTCACACTATTATTTTCACACTATTATTTTATTGTTCACACTATTATGTCCTGTCAATTTGTTGATTCAATCATGGTTGATAAGTACATTTGGGTAGGAATCTGTATTACATTTTCACACTATTATGTTCATACATTACATTTTCACACTATTATTACAATGTTCATACATTACATTTTCACACTATTATTAGGAATCTGTATTACATTTTCACACTATTATTTTCACACTATTATTTTATTGTTCACACTATTATGTCTTGTCAATTTGTTGATTCATTTGTATTACATTTCACTGCGAATAGATAGTGGAAACTAACTGAGCATAAATAAATATTTGATTCTATTTTTAAGCAACATTCCGTAAATATCCCCAAAATGAAAACTTTAAATCTGTAAACCTTAAGCGTATATTTACTAAATATGTGCAAGTAGCCGAAATCGTGCTAAATTTTAAAGAATATTTTTCATGTCTCCTCAAAAGAAATTGAAATGTGGCTGAGTAGACGAAGAACAAATCCAAAATTGTATACCTCGAACCAAATTTACCTTTTCATTCTTTCTAAAACCTTATTTTTGATTATGTTTTTAAAATAACCAAATTGTGTATTGAATAGGATTTAGAACTATAATTGAACGCCGAAATTATTCCATAGATCACAAAATTTTCACTTTACAAACTATTGGCAAAACTATCATTTTATTCAACGCAGAATGGCGATTAAACGTTTAAATAGAATATGTTCTACGTCCATTTTAGAAACCCACACAAGATCGATGATATTATTTTAAAATAGCTGATTCAAAATAACATATCTTTTGCTTGAATTCATATTTAAATTAATTTTATAACGATTTAGTAATTTGTTGTAAAATTTAATACCAAAAAAACAAAATGACGGCCATATACATTATCCGATTTTATTGGAATATATCAGATCGTTTTAAATTTTCTAGATTTCACAAAATTATTTTTGATTTATCATTATTTCATAATATTATACTTCGCGTCTTTTGACTTTTATCAGTCATAACTTTCGATGTTTCTCCGCTGATAAACTTGTCCCAACATCTCGTACAAAAGTAGGTACTCCTAACTCCAACCATTAAACATTTAGATTTTTTTCATAAGCAGTAAACAAACTTTTGTCAAACAAGTTTAGTTATAAGTTTCGTAAAGTTCACATAAAAGTTATATATACGAATTTCTATTGCTACTTTAATTCTAATTAAATAAATAAATAAATTTTTCCTTTGTAAATTTCTTTTCTACCTATGGTTAACTAATAAATCTTAGGCTTTCATTTCATAAAAAGAAATATTGATAGTTATTTCAACAATACAATTCAGTGATACTTTAGTGAAATAAAATTGAAGTATTCACATAAATTGCAAAACTACTCAGGATACTTTCTATTTAACTTAAAATCTACAACACGCACTAAAAAAGGGCCAAATCAGCGACAAAAATTTAAAAAGAAAGACCAGATCAATCAATCACAAACCGAAACAAGATTAAGCCAGCCCCGCCACCGGTACAAAGTTAATCATGAAGTCTAATTCTTAATCAATTTTCATAACAAAACAATTTGATAATCCACTTATAACTTATGATATATTAACTCGGCGGCAGTGCGGTCCAATCTGTCGAGCCGTTAAGAAAACGTAATATTTTATGATTAATGTCAGTTAATTATATTAATTACGCTTGAAGGCGACATTGGGCGGTGCGGGTCGTTCATCACCCGCCCACAGTCGCCCGCGCCCAACAATAACGTATTTGTCAAATATAACAAGCGACGACGAATTTTTTCTCTACATATCGCTCGGAGAAACGTGTCAATGTCTCGTGTGTTTCTTATAATTGGTGCCGTGTTGGGGCGTGTTGGCTTTCTGATGGTGTCTTGTTTTGATTTGGTTTTTAGGTTAAATGGGCGTATTTTGATGATTTGAAAGATGAAATACTATACTATAAAATATTTTTTTCATATTTCGTTGGAATTATATGAATAAAATAACTTAATTGGCTTTGGATTACTGCCACCGCTTTTATTAAAAGAAAAAGTACACATGACATTATACACTCTTTAGGCAGTCACTGATAATGAATATATCTATTACAGAAGTCTGGGCAATTCTAAGCAAATATGAATATTACCTAGAAACTAATGAGATTTAAGATGTCTGTACATAGTTTTTAACGATACATTTTTGCTGAACGTCCAGTTAACTAATATTAAATGTCAGTATGCTAAGTACTCAAACATATACGTTTTTTGGTGTCAAAACAATTAAAAATATTTCATAAAATCTCAATTGTTTTGTTCATAATATGATATGGAATTACAATCTTTAATAGTCCAGATTCTAGATACGTTTCTGTAGTTTCCAAAGCATATCTCTGTGGCGATAGTAGTAAAGGACATTATATATTTTTGCTCGATTAAGTCCCTGGATGAAGTATAGGTCGTCAGGGCGAGTATATTGAATATTCAATAAGATTTTAATAATTCTGGGCTGAAGTAATCCATTTTTCATCCTTTGGAATCAAAATCGACCAGTATTTTTAAAATCGAAAATACAATATCGAAAGGTTAGAAAAAAAACAAAATATTATATGTAAAGAAATTATAAAAGGATATTATTGTAGTAATAAAAACCTGCCAGGGGCGAGTCTGGCTCGCGCATCGAGGGTAAGTCCCTGAAAGTTCCTGATATCCCTGAAGTGATATTATTTTGTTTATCACTCATCACAAATATGAACTTCCTTGCAATAAATGTTTAATACCACCTAATATAATTTACAGATATATTATTGTGAATATCTCAAAAACAGTGACATCTAAAATTGTCTATATAGTTTTTCTACAAATAACGCATTCTACAAATAACGCAAAAACAGTTTTCGAAGCCAGTAGAAAATTCTGTTTTTTCATAATTTTATTTATTTATATACTAACACACACACACATTTATCGATATATTACAGGCAATATATTCGTAACGATAAGAAATTAATGATTTAACAAAGTTTAAACTTTTAGATTAAACGTGTATACAAAAGAATACAAGAACTACATATGATAACAGCGGCATATTTCGATAAATTTCCTTTCACTTATCATAAATAAATTACACTCTGGTGCAACCATGAGCTGTTGAATACCGTGGGAAACTAGAAGGTTCCGATATAATTCGGTTCTAGAGTATGGTGTAGCAAAAATGTGATGATTGCGTGATTGCATGAAATTGTCAGGTACGAAGAACGAACGTTTACACACAGGACACAAACGTAAATAATCACAAAACACAATAATAAATATTAATAACATAACGTATGCGCGGTACCTCAGCTGTTCATACTATGTAGCGTCTGAGGCGTATTATCAACCACGCGCGCATGCGTGACACAATCTTTCACTCACACACATCTTGACAAATTCCATCGCTCTGTATCGTTGTGCGTACGTCGCTCTCTTTTGCTCCACTACCATAGCGTCAGAATACATAGGTCTCTTTCTCTCTAAGTCTTATGTTTCTTCTCTCTCATGTAACGAAATGTGTCTAAACGTGACGCGACCGTAAATTAAACAATTCTCGTTCACTTATTGATTATCGAATCGCCGTCTAAGAAGTTTCACTAAAAATATATTTTTATGATTCTTACAATTTTTCTAAAGATACCCCACACCACATATTGAATTAAAAAAAGTTTTCGTTTACTAGATTGTCCCATGCCCCCAAAATGCACATATAAATATTACTGAGTATCAGCAATTGGTATGTGTGGATCAATACGCTAAAACGGCTACGATATAAGGACAGACGGACAGGTGAATGATCTTATTAGAGTTCCTTTTTTTTCCTTTTGAGTATTTTTCTTTCCACGGAACCCTAAACATTTGCTTGCATCATGGGATATTGCGCGCATATTATAACTATAGCATAGTTCCTTCGAAGAACATATTAAACCGCCATCTAAGTACATTGATATTTTAATTATATTATAGTAATTTGATAGCTATTCAAATTAAAAAATAATTTAATTTAATTTTTTAATAATTTTTCATTTTCTACTTCCCATATTATGTTTACTAGCGCTTACGTCTTTTGAAGCTAGGTTTTTTACAATTTTAATAAGACTACTTATTTATATGTAAATCATAAATTGGTCCCAAATGATCCAGAATGAGAGGTATCTTTTTTATTACACATAGAAGTAATAAGTCATAACATTTTCTTGCGCAATTTTCAACTGCATCAAAACATATTTCTTTAAATTTAATTAAACACATTTTCCACCAACATACATAGAATGTCGTATAAGTTTATTCGCTGAAACGTCATAAATTGACTTTCCAACATCTTGGCTTTTTCCCAGCCGGCAGGTAAACACGCTCGCCACACGGCCCACTCAAGATCGAACATTATCCCGTGACCTGCGGGCAAGTTGTGGAGACATGCTCCGTCTCCAGTACCGATCGCCATTTGAATATTAAGAGACCAAGTTCGGTCACGCCCGACCGGCCGATACCGACTATCCGCTTGGCAGCGCTTCCGGAAGTAGTCCGCGTATAACTTCCGCTGTCTTATCGCTCACAAGACGCAGAGCCCACGAAGAAAAAAAAGAATAACTCTAATAAAACTTGCTATTGTGAGCTGGTTTTCTTCGATGTATTTGCTATTGAAAAGTTTATTTAAATATTTGAGAAGGGTTTGTTCAAAGTTTGTTAGATTCTCAGGTATAACAAACCATTTCCTTTATCTTGCTAAGTTCAGAAAATCAAGAGAATGTAGAACATTTTAATCTACTTTATAGCTTAAATAATATTTATATGTAAGATCTATTTGTTCCAATGATTCTAGAGAATAATCGTTAGTTAATACTTTCTAATATATCTATAGTCAATGTTTGCCAAAGTCAGATCACTGTCTGGCATATGGGAATAAAAGTTACGTCAAAATTTGCCTTTAAAAATTGTCTATTAGTCGAACGGTTAATTTTCGACTAATAGACAATTTATTATTTCGACTAATAAATAATTTAATTAATTACAGAATTTGGCATACGTTTGGTATATGGGTATACCTCCTATGCCGTATGGTATATGGGTATAGGTAAACCTCACGCATCAGCCACGACGATGTAATGGAAGCAGGTTTCGCAACCACATTCTCCAACGACGGTAGTATTAAAAAAAAACTTATAAACCGGAATGCACCTGTTATTAATATCTTAAATCTGTTTTCGAACTAATATCTTAACTGTATTATTTTTACAAGCAATCAAGACTTATTTATGGTAAACAACGCTTACTTTATTTACTTTTGCTCTTAGCAACAATCTATGACATTAAATTATTGGATCACATTAGCTTTTACGAGTATATCGCAGAACGCACCGCCAGGAAAGACAGTTTCCATTCTTTTTGGTTTTGGTTATTTATATATTTGTTTATGACAACATTATACATTATCTAGTATATGAAAACATTAATATTGGTAAAATTTGATAAATTAGAATGTATTATAAATTAAAATGTATTATACACATTTCAATAGTATTTTATATTTGCAAAAAAATTATTCAATAAACATAAAAAAGGGGAATATTTCGTTAGTTAAATTGTTCTCTTTATAAGTATTATTGTTGTTTATAATAACTGCAATATATAAAATATATTGTAGTTATTATAAACCACAATAAAACTTAAAAAAAAAACAATTTAACACACACACACACACACACATATATACACAAGTATATTGTGATATGTAATAACTATAATAGTTATGATATCTTTATTCTAGGAACGAACTTTACTTTTTATCTGATTGTAGTATAGTCCAAACTATGTTTGGCAGGTTATGCACATATCGATGTATTCATGTACATATGTGTATGTGAATCTCTGTTTTTCGTTATTTTAAATGTTTGATGTGTTCTGATAAATATAATTGTTTTTTCTTCTCTTGATTTAGAGTGTAGCATTTAAAAAAAAGTACTTTTTTGGCCAGTTATTATTTAAAAGGTATTATATATTTATAAGACAAAGGTAACATAATATACTTATAAAACTATATTAAACTATCATTTAATGTCCAACATAATCAAGTTACAAAGGATTTCCACCCGTAAACTACTCGTATATCGATGAAAGTGATCATAGTTTAGAAAGGGTTGTTTATTTTCCAATTAGTTTGTGTGTCGTCGCATTTAGTTTTTATATAATTTTTATTCAAAGATTTATTCAAGCAAAGACAAAGGTTTCATATCTACAAGTTTTTAATGTACATATTAATGTGTTTTTTTTTAATTTTGTTTTTTTCTTTTACATATATATTCCTGAAATACTATTCGTCTTATTTATAACTTACCGATATTAAATGGCCGTATAAAAAAAGTAACAAACGGTTTTACGTCACACAGAAAAAGTTTATTTTCTGCAACGATGATTTTATTTGAAATAAAGCGGTGCCATAATTGAAGTCTTGAACATAAATATCTTCATCAGGTCGTAAACTAGGCAGGCTTCGACAGCGAACTTCGGCTCGGTAAAATTGTGAAACGCAGCAAAACACAGCGATCGATATAAAGGGAAATGACTGCCAATAACCGTAAAGCCCAGGGCTCTTACTTTCATACCTACATAAATAGAAGTAGGCCTCTAGTGAAGTTAATTTCGTTTTATAGGCCGCCACTATCATATATATATACTATAGAAAATTTGTTTATATTTTACGTTCATATTTTCACTAAACACTTTGTTTATTAATGTTAGCATTACACCTTTACTTATTGCGGCGTTGTGAAGAGTCGGCTAAAAATAAATATTGTAATGTTCTATCGCGAAGTATATATATTTATCACAAGTACTTCAGGTTTAGTATCAATATTTCAGCCTGAAGGTGCCCTATCTTTTCCCAAATTACTTCTTCGCTGTGAAAGATTTCCAATGTCTAAATAGTTTCGTAACGTTTTCGCATTATATTTTATCACTTTTTCGTTTATGTATTTAAATCAGTCAGTCGCAATAATGGCATAGTAGAAAAAAATGTTACATCAAGACATTGAACATTTTTATCAAATTAATGAAAATAATAACCACGATAATTAGTTTATATGTTTATATGTACTATCTCGTTATCCGTTTTTTAGGACAAGTTGGAAAAATTTGTATATATGCGGGGTTTCCTTCACAATGTGTAATAAGGTCATAATTGAAATAAAAACTGGCTATGCAAGTTGGATTTGCGCTAGAAATGATCTGCACTCCATAATTTCAATTCACATTTACTTTGATACTATGGATACATATATACTTTTAAAGATGTTGGTACAGGATTAATTTATTTACGCTATATTTTAAAGTGAGAATATAATATATTGTAGGGAATGATATTTAGAAATTATAATTTAAAAAACCTAAAAAAAAAATTAAACACGATTCTGTAGCAATTTGAATTAATAAATAAAAAAATAATTTTTAAATATGAAGATTTTTATCAAGAGCGGAAGAATGCCTAAAAACTCGGTATAACCTAATTTGAATTAAGTTAAAATAAGATTAAAGCGATGAACAAAAAAAAATAAATTTGAATTTATAAAAACAGTGTGGGATGTTTGTTATAAAAATATAATTCGAGGGAAACCTACACTTTTTATACATTAAAGTTTATTTGTCAATCATTTTATTCTTGTGTTTTTATTATTTTTTTAAACTATAATTTTATTTTCTAAATTACTAATAATATAATTATTGTATCGTCATCGGTTCTTGAAAAGTGTGTCAAATAATTCAATAATTCGGACGTCTGGAAGTGGGTGAAAATTATTTTAATACATACAAGTGAATCCAATATAAAACGTGTTAAAAAAGAAGACGACAAAAGTCCATAAAGTATTGGGCCATATTTGAGACAAAACTCTATTATAGCTATTATCGTGACAATTGGGGTGTCACAAGAATAAATAATTATATACTTATACAGGGAAAAAGAAAAAATAATCCCCTGAAAATGTCTATTTATCTCTTCAATCAAAGAAAACCTTGCATTGCAGAAAGTCAAATTATTTTCTTCATCATATTCGGAAGACGTCCTCTGCTGAACGTGGGCCTCACCCATAGACTTTCCACTCTCTTTCCTCATATTTTTCATAATAATATGTAAATGCTATTTCTACACAAATATTTGAACCAACAAGATGAAAGAAAGTCCAGATTGTGTCGTTCTATATTCTCCATACACAGCTCATCCTCAATATATACCTCCATTATTCCATAACATGTATAGTCCATGAAACTCGCAGGACTGGGAGGGACATATAATATAACCCATGAAACTCGCAGGACTGGGAGGGACATACGATATAATTCATGAAACTCGCAAGACTGAGAGGGACATATAATATAATCCATGAAACTCGCAGAACTCAGAGGGACATATAATACGATCCATGAAACTCGCAGGACTTAGAGGGGCATGTAATATAACCCATGAAACTCGCAGGACTGAGAGGGACATATAATATAATTTATGACACTCGCAGGACTGAGAGGGACATCGAAAAAAGCTACTTAAAATTCTTAAAAGAGCGAAAAAATATTAATTTTGACAATACAAGTAGAATATAAATGTCAATTAATAGTTTATTTTTGTATATTTAGGCAATGACATTAAAGAAAGTGACACGTGTTGGTTATTTTTTGTAATATTAAATTTCTAAAAAGTTATTATATATCTAAGTACTTCGTTAAATTTTTATTCTCATTTGATATTGGATATCGTTAATATATTAGAAATATAATGCATTCCTGTTTATGAAAATATTTTTTTTTTCCTTTTGTTTAATACTTTGTGCTTATTGTCAAATGCTGAATAATAGGTTTTATGTTTTAAAAATACTAAAACTTTTTTAAAAACTATATTTCATTCCTCTAACGCCTGATCCGATTTCACATGTTTTTAAAACATAAAAGCCACGTTTTAAAAATACGACTTTCCTCAAAGCTTTCATTTCAATGGTTCTTTACACGCCTAGATAGAAAAAAGTTGTTTCCCACTGCTCCTGCATATATTTGCGCCCCTTTAAAATAAAATGGTACATAATTTTAAACTCTGATATAGGTTTATCGTTAAAAAATTACATTACTATATTTAAAAATGCACGCTACATTATAATAAAATTAAGGTTAAAACTTATTCTGTTAAGAGAGTTATAACTGTATAGAATATATATATATATATATATATATATATATATATATATATATATATATATATATATATATATATATATATATATATATATATATATATATATATATATATATATATATATATATATATATATATATATTCTCAATAGAATATTAAGAGAATAAGTTATAAACTTACTTAAAAGCTAGAAATCCCTTGTAGAGAGCTTTTTGTCAACAATAGGGTTCCGTTTATGGTCTTAACATACGGAATCCTGAAACCAATGATGATAAATAAAAAACGTAAAACAACCCAGTTAGCGAGACCACATTTAAAATTTATTTTAAGACGTAAACGAGAGATGCCATTTGTTTAATGATGATATTATAACTCAATAAAAATATTGTGATTTTTATCTAGATAAAGATACGAAAACATTCTCGTGTGAAAAGACCATGAGACATTGGTCAATGTCTGTCTTGAAAATTCCAATATTTTATTATACATTTTTAATCCTAAAAATGGCAGAGATAAGTTAATTAATCCGTTGAGATAATCATCTGCAACTTAATAAAATATTAAAAACTAACTGCTTAACCATAAAGATTGGTAAAGAAAACATTCTCGTGTGAAAAGACCATGGGTCATTGATATGTATGTCTTGAAAATTCCAATATTTTATTATATATTTTTAATCCTTAAAATGGCAACGAGATAAGTTAATTAATCCGTTGAGATAATCATCTGCAACTCAATAAAATATTAAAAACTAACTGTTTAGCAATAAAGATTGGTAACGATAAAAGTTTAAGGTCATCGACACGATCACTGGCATAAGGGATCGTTTCGATGTAACGACGAAGCCTTCCTAAATTCGTTGTGCGGACATAAAAAAGCACGGACGATAAAAGTTGAAATCAAAATGTTCCGACGCGATGCGACGGTTTCGGCTAACGGAACCGTTTACGTGAATGAGCGAGCGAGTGACGCTCGAGCTCGTTTAGTGGGTAAAGATGCGCCGGCTCTCAAAGTGTTTATTGAATAATGAAAGAGTATATTTATGTGATGTCAAAAGTGGTAATGTTTTAAAGTACAGCTATGAGTTTATATACATTTGTAGAGTGTATTTATAAGTATTTTTAGAGTTCCGTACTTCAAAATGGAAACAGAACACTCACGTGTCTGCAAATCCATCTGCCAGAGCCTATTTTCTCAGATACCGCTTAAAGTAGATCTTGAAATTTCCTGCACTAATGAGACCTAGTAACCTCAATATTTCTTGTTTCTGTGTTTATGAGACTAAAGTCCTAAACGGCTGCACTGATTTTTATGAAATTTTGTGTGCGTGATTAAGTTGATTCGAGAATGATTTAGCTTCACAATTTGATCCGGCAGCCAGTGCTGCGAACACGTTTTAGAATGTTTTTCAATTTTTGACATCGGGCAAAGCCACGGGCACAACTAGTATATATATATATATATATATATATATATATAGAATGTGTACATATATGTATACAAATTTTAGGCAACAAATGAAATATACGGAAAATAAATTTGAAATTACGCATGTTATAAGGGTTTCAAAAATGCCTTTTTCATAATTTTATGTAGGGGCCTAAGGATTTTCAGAAAAATATGCAAAAAATATGTTACTAAAACTACTAATTCTAAAATCATGAAAAAACAAGATTTATATAGGTCCATACAAAGGTTGCAGAAAAACTAAAAGAGTAATTCTAAATGTCATAGTTTTTTATATGTTCACGATACACTTACATATGTCTTCGTATTTGAAATATTTATTGCACCAGAAAGCCCATATTAGTGATGACTTACGATATATAAAGTAATTTCACTTCAAATTAATTATAAAACTCTCGAGCGCGAGTCAGACTTGCATATCACCGCTTTTTGTTCTGAAACGCTTTATTCCTTGTTCATAAACATTATCGATAAAGTTATATATCAAATGGAAAGAATTCATAATTTTTTTAGAAAATATATGGACTTTTCTCGTAAATGATAAATGTCAGATACTAAGCATCCCGTCTTTTTTATTTTTATAGACGGTGAGATAGAACTTTTTGGAGATAGATATCTATCTATCTATTATCCTAGGATGTTTAATACTAACTTACTCATTTCATTTGCAATAAACTGTAAGACTGGAAACGATATTACTGAGAAAAAAAATATCTACATACAGCACACAACAAAACATCGGATAAATTAGTTTCAGGTCACAAATTCGAAACAACATCACTCGTTGTGATAGATGTTGAATTTGTGAGTTGAAACTGATTTGTTGTGTTAATATCACTAGTCACAATATCAAATAGTTGACAGTCTATTGAATAACTGTTCTAGTATATCGCAAATTACTAAACAAAACAAAAACATTTTTCTAAGGCAAACATAATGAAATCCAGTACAGCACTCATCCCCGAAGTATGAGACGCCAAAATTAGCTCAATATTAAACGAAAAACTTTCAAGTATGAGTAGAACTCGTACTATGAAGGTTTCGAATACATCTAGGCATTTATAAATGGTACACAGTTTTTATAGTAAACTATTTACGAAGTTGTACATAGTTTAATATAAGTTTCAGAATGTAAATATATAATAAATGCGAGATAGAATTAGACGTCATTGATTTTTTAATTTTCCCTTCACTTGTGCTATAAGACTTCTTATCACACCGGCTTTCAAGATTGTAGATCAACTGGAAGTACCCTATCACTTTGATTATGATCAGCGATTTAGACTATGGTAAAAAATATTAAAAAATACGTTTTAAAGGGAAATATTTTTTGTAGTGTGAACCAAAACACAGCAATTAAAGCTATAGGCCTCAGTAAGCGATTTTAATATCAACTTGATATATCAAGCCGTTTCTGAGAGAAAAAAAGGCTTTGGGAGGCAGACGGACGGACAACCGAGTGACCCTGTAAGGATTCCATTGTTTTTTTTTTCATTTTAAAGAACGGAACCATAAAAACAGAAACCTAGAGCAGAACATGGCTAAGATTTAATAAGTAATAGATAATGATATACATCTACCAGCGGGAGAGCGTGGATATCCGCTTGAAAACCGAATGTTTGAGAACCAAGGCGAACAGCGTGGGCGAGGTTCGCTGGACGCCGCACACCCGCCGTGATATTGTTCACCGTTTCCGCTCCCCGAGAGCCAGAGATGCGACAATGTCCGGCGCGTCAAAGATGAAATATTGAAAAGAATTATCAAAAATGCATCTCTAGCGATTGGTTCCGTTGTCTAGATATTGCTCTCAAATTCGTTCGGCCATTGTCGATTCCGAGTTAACATGTGTACGTTGTTACATTGGGGAAATAGCTACTTATATTCATAATAACGATAAATTCGATCTAGTAGCGATGTTAATTTATTTTTTTTATTGTACTGCTATCACGATATGAGATCGAACGAAAGGGTATAATGGACTTGGGAAAAGCTGACTACTTTTATGGTGTCAAGTTTATTGTAGTCATATATTACGGATAATTTAAATAATAAGAAATATTTTATAAACGCGACTCACAACCTCGTTGTTAGCTACTACTAATTTGGTTTAATTAGATATATTCGACTGGAAGAAGACATGAAAATAATGAAAGAACATTCAAAACTCCTAATTGTAGTAAAGGTTATTATTTTATGTTATTAAACAAACTAGAAACTATGGATAACCGTATATATTGTAATCCATGAAAATACAAGATATTTGCGTGAAACGGCCATACTAGCCATTCCCCAGACACCCGTTAAAAATATTCAAGCATTCTGTCTCTCTAATTACTCAACTACTACAAGAAACAAAGCGATTACGGATAGGCAAGCTATCTCGTTCATCTCATAGTCACCCTTTTAGGAAAGAATGAAATAGAGAATGTTCCGTAATAGTTTCATATTCGTATAACGTCATAGTCTTGGACAAGCTAGTATTCCATAAGCTCGTATTTTGGGCTTGCTTCATAGAATAATTGTCGTCACCGTAGTGTGTCGTCACCGGGTTGGCATCACAAGGCATACGGCCTTTGATGGCGGGGCGAACCGCGGGGACTCGGATTCGTTTCCCGGCCCTTCGTCGAGCGGGCTTGACGGGTATAATGGTTGGCTGTAAGAGATTGTTCTCGTAGCAATAATATAACATCTCAATGTTTTGTATTGACGAATGCTGTTGGAAATCCCAAAATTACAAATATTTACGCTACGTACTCCCGACACGATAAGCAAGTATATAGTATGTGATGCGTACGACCTAGTATTTTGTAACATGTTTAGGTACCTATTATTTTTACATACTCGTAACATACGTACAACGTAAATACATTTTGATTTCATGCCTTAAAAAATAAATCACCTTAGAATGATTATCTTTAGGGTTCCTTAACTCAGAAAGAAAACCAGAACCCTTATATGATCACTCGCATGTCTATCACAACGGATTTTCTCAGAAAATACGCGATATAGAAACTTGATATATGCCACAGTGATACATCTTATTTAGTCACATATTTTGCATTAGCTAAATTTTTTAAAATATTCGTATAAGAATCAAAGAGGTGGTGAATAAAGAACTGATGTCTCAAACCTCTAGTATAACTGCATGAATGCAAAAATGACATTACATTTTAAAGTCCATTAAACTTCATATATACAAAATTAAATTGTATATGACTCTTTCTGTAGAGAAGGTACAAAAAAAGTTATTAGTAATTACTTATATATTTCCATACCAAGACCAGTCTCCGTAAGAAAGCACAGACTTAATGCACTTCATTCCTTTGCCAGATAATTCAAATAGAGTAAACATAGAAAGAATGAAGAAGTCCCTAATCCAAAAATTTCGATTTATATTTTCAAAAAAAGAAAACTTACAAGAAAACAAGAGTTCTCAAAATATCCTAATACTATTTCCTTACTTTCTTTTTTCATCTATTGCATGTAGCTTTAATACATTTAAATGAAATTTAATACAATTTTCTACTTATAAATAAATAACATACCCAGTAATCTTGCAGCAATTTGAGATTTATTAAATGCGTATGTGAAAGCGACATTCTAAGGGCAATTTTGTAAGCTATAAGAATTCAACATAGCATGCTACAAGTCATAGAGCGAATATTTTCATGTAGCTACTTCCCTTTTAGTCGCTACCAGGCAATTTTCCATTTCCTGAGCGTGCCAACGACCAATAGCGTTACGCAACCTTCATATCGATTTAAAATAATCAAATATAGACACCGTCACAAACTTAACCCATTCGTGACAGGAGCTGTTCGTTTATTTACCCCCTCAAAGGTAAAGAATTATTCTACCAGGTGTAACACTTACATAACAATACGTCATATGAATTGTATTAACGAAATTTTGGATGGACAAAGTTAGAATTTTTGTTTATATTGTTTTTTTTCTTATAGATAAGGTTTAAAGGCTTTGCTGGGATTGTAAAGGCTGTGATCATTTTGAAGTCATAAAATAATAAAATACAAAACGAAGGCAATACAAAAATTCCTATTTCGTAAATTTATATACATAATCTGCTAACATAGAAAAGCAAAAATTTCTATACGACTGTATTGGACGAAGTCCCAAGTATTCGAGCAATTTAGTATTAGTTCGATATGCCTTGTATAGTTCGGTAGTGCACTCAGTATCGTAACTCTTTAATTTCAAGTCCTATCGTAATATAATTTACCAAAAACACGTAAAATAATTAGTCCATTACATGACAATGAAATACAATTTTTTACAGGACATCATACCTAAAAATGAAAAACAGAACCCTCATAAGCTCACTTACGTGACCCTCCATTAACATAGAAACTTTAAATTTGACGTATCAGTAAAATATACTCACCCGTATACATCTCACTAATTGACACACAGAAACTATATATGAGGAAATTTTGATTGGGGCAAATAAAGTAAGGAAAATCTCTTTTTACCCTTATTGCATCGAGTGGTTTATCATTGCAATAACAAGTCATAAGAATTTCAGAATTTTATGCAATATAGTTCTTGGAATATTGTTGAATATGTGCACAAAAAACATGTCATTATCTCCGAAACCGTTTATTCAAAATAATGGTTATTAGAAATTTATCTAAAGTTTTAACAGTAAAGTATACTCACCCGTATATATCTCAATAATTTCAGAAACTATTTGTGAGGAAATTTTAGATGGGGTAAATAAAATAATGAACATTTATTTTTACCCTTATTGCATCGAGTGGTTTATCATTGCAATGACAAGTTATAAGAATTTCAGAATTTTATGCAATATAGTTCCAGAAATATTGTTGAATAAATGCATAAAAAATACGTCATTATCTCCGAAACGCTTTATTCAAAGTCATGAAAATAATGGTTACTAGAAATTTATCTAAAGTTTACCGAAAAATAAAGCGATGTTATTAATTTGTTTAGTTTTTGTGTTATTAAAGATAGTTTACAGCTAATCAGAGATTTACTAACGATTTCTTTATATCTTGCTTTTTACTAAATTACCAATAATAATAATTATTATTATTGGTAATTTAGTAAAAATATTATATGCCCCTAAATGTTTATATATGCATGCTTAAAAAACTCTGGAAGTATTAGTTCTGCACGTACTTTTTTTATTAAACACCCTTACATGAAATTTGGGGATGAAGAATAATTTTTAGCGGGTCGCATCGAGTAGGATATCCGCAGAAAAGGTCTTTCAAAATGGAATCAAAAATATTACATATATATTTTTTGTTACGTTAGCTTCTTCGCGAGATACGAGTCTTCAAATTTTGAAGTATCCCTCGCCTTTCCCGCCCCCTAATCTTACAGCTATAGACGTGACAAAACTGAAGAAAATCAGGGCAGCGATATTTAATAAACACAACAATGGAAACTTGCATCACTAAATTATGCAACGCGATATATTTACACAGTGGAAAATAATATTATTATGTGTAATATTTTAATGAATATAGTACCGCGCCGTAATCCTTGAAATTTTTATGGGTACATAAATATGTATAGAACCGTCCTTGCGTGAGTTCATTTCATTCTTAATAGGTTTATTTGGATTTTTTTTCTCTATTCAATTTTTTACTCTGACCCTTATGAAGGAAAACTATTTACTTCATTAATGAAAACTACCAAAAATCTAGGAGGTCTCAACCTTTATGATATAGAGGGGTGTTTATATAAGTAGAATATAGATCACTACCATGTAGTCCGATGTCATAATATCACAAATAGTATTTTTTAACCATTTTTCACCTTTTCTAACCCATTTATAATCGAGAACCTCATATGGAAAATTTTCAAAATTGATATTATGAATTTTCCGTAAGTCTACAAGAAAAAGGGAAATGGAATTTTATAGAACTTTTGAAGTCTAAAGTATTCAAGCAATTTACTATTATTTCGACTTGTATCGTTCAGAATCATAAGTCTTTGATTTCACGTTCAATTATATTAAATTTTTATAGAATTATTACTCTAATAGGTCAAAATAAAATGTAATTTTTATTATGACATCAAACCTAAAAACAAAACAAAAACAGAACTTTTATAAGATTACGTGTCCATCAGTCACATTCATTTCCCCCAGAAACCACTAGACGAACTTAAAATTCGATTTAGAAATAAAGCTCACACTAATAGTTAAAAATATTTATATACAAATTTAGTGGAAAATTAAGTACTCGAAGAACGTATTTAAAATTCCACATACAGTGTGTGATAATATAATGGTCTCAAAACTATTTTTTAATAGTTATAAATAATATATCTTCAGAGTTATATTAAAAAAAATTTAAAAGTTATATTTTTAGAAGTCTACGCTAAAGTTATAGGAAAACTGTAACGATAATTCCAGATGTCATAGTTTTAAAATATTCACGATAATATGAAAAATATTAGGTATTATTAAATAAATATTTATTACGCTGCGAAGCACATTTTAGTTAGGTACGGACTTAGAATGCGTAAAAATAAAACTATCGTTTCGTTACTAATAAAATTATCGTTTCGTTACTAATAAAATTATCGTTTCGTTACTAATAAAACTATTGTTTTATTACTAATAAAACTATTGTTTCGTTACTAATAAAACTATTGTTTTATTACTAATAAAACTATCGTTTCGTTACTAATAAAACTATCATTTCGTTACTAATAAAACTATCGTTTCGTTACTAAACTATGTTAAAAAGAAACAGATCGTCAACAGGTGCAGCTGTGAAGCGTTGACCTCGATATCTGCAAACTCAAACAGTCCTTCCGCGTGCGAGAAGTCAAACAAAATGTTTTTTTTTCATTATTGTTATATACATACCTTTTTTTAGCATTCCTTACTGGATGAGCGGCCCGCGGTCGCGTTGCGTTCGAAGCGCACATTCGGCCAGTTTATGTTTCGTTTCAAATTTTATTCCGGCAAAGTGAGCGCGAGGCGTAGCCGCCATTGCGTGCTAGTGTCGATAATAAATATTGTATTATTTAATAATTCCGACGCCGCCCGGGTGTCGGCGCCCGCGGATGGTTTGTTCTCGACAAGTCATCCGTTTGAAGTGAAATATGACTGCCCTAATGCGAATTGTTCATGTAAATGTTTTCGTATAACTTTGTTTTTCATTTTTGTTAGGAGTATTTTTTCAGCCTTCAGAGGTAAGTAGGTGCCTGCGTATCTACTGTGCGCAACTAAGCTTTAGTGCGGACGCTATTTTTAACGAATTCAAAGCGCCCGCGTTATAATTCAAGCGGTGAGCTGTCATATTTACTATTATATATTGTATATAGTGCACTACGGAAAATTTGTATACAGGTAAACCGTGAAAAGTAACAGCTGTAAAAATTTGGAAGCCACTTTCTATTTATCATTTGTTTCTAGGAAAAGTTTTATTCAATACATCCTGAACCATTGTAAAATTGGATATTTATAATGTTTCGATAGCCGATTCAATTTTCTTTGAAACAATAGTCAGTTTTTAAGTATTGTGTAATGAAATTGTTGCAGTATGTAACTTATATAAAACGTTATAGGGAGTGCTTATCAAATGTTAACTATTGCCGGGATTATTTGCCACAATTAAAAGAAATCATAATAGGTTTCTATTATTATAATTATACTTTTTATTCCATGTATATATTATGCGGAGAAAAAAGATCTTACAGTATTATTCTTTAGTACGCTTTACATTTTCTTAAGTACGCTTTACATTGTGTTATGAAATAGTGCAATATTTGCTATTAATAAAAGGTTATAGGGAGTGCTTATCCGTTTTTACGTATTCCGGGATTATTTGCCATGATTAAAATAAATTATAATAAGTTTCTATTATTATAATTATACTTTTTGGACTTTACTGCATAAGAATAGATTTTCATATATATGTATTTATTTATCATCTTTTATGTATAGTGCATATGGCGGACTTATGGCTACATGAGCAATCTCTTCCAATCAACCATAACAATTAGTATTGAAATTTAGACTGTAATTGACAGACTATAATTGACTGACAGAAATTGGTAGAGTTGGTAGTCTGTAAGAGATTTTACAGCGAAAATTCTTTACATTACATTAGACAAAAAAAATCTAAAAAATACAAGAGTACAAGTAGAACAAACTATTGACATGATTTAAGATGAGAAAGACAGGAAAGGACAAGGGCAAAAAGGTGAAGGTTTCAGGAGAGGCAGGATTTTTCACTCGATCTTTGAAAATATTTAGGGACGTGATTTTCCCAATGTCAGGATCCAGGTGATTCCAAATTTTTGCTGCTTGGACAGTGAAGGATTTTTCGTAAGCGGTAGAGGTATGTTTAGGGATAAGTAGGGCCAGGTATGAAGTTTTACGAGGAGTAAAATCACAAGGTCAGAGCGTACGAAGTTCAGAGTGTTATGACAAATGTATACGTTAGGTGTCCTCTCCGCGCAACATTTGTGCTCATCTTTAGAGTGAGACATCGATACGTTTATTTAGTATTTTTTTATGGCGTAATCACAATGACGGATTTGACCACTCGTATTAATAGAGAACACATAAAACCAGATTAAATTGTAATTATGTAAATCTAGATTAATATGAATTGTCGTATTTTGTCTTCGACGGTTCAATAGACGCATATTAAATTAGTATTGACTACTACCGGAAAATCAAAGATTAGCCGATCGGAGATTTATGTTTTGATTCAATACTTTCGCCTGCACAGTACGTAATGCGCATCAATCATAAGCTAATTTCAATCATATACTAAAGTTGTAAGCGTCGCTTCTTTTTGGCAGAAAGTATTTCGTTTAAATATAAAGATAATACAAGAACAGGAAACTACACGGAACCAGAGGAAAGGATATTGTTGCAGATATTGGTCCCTTACAAAGGTGTAACTGAAAATAAACGCATCGACGGAGCAAGCGCGAAGATGAAAAAAAAACGCTTGTGATGCTGTTGCCGAGAAATAAAATGCTAGTGATATTATTAATGAAAGGTTGAGTATGTCAATTGTACAAGTTGATGATGAAAATATAACACAGAATTTTTATTAGTTTGCACGAAAGCAATTTATTTTTTCATATTAATATACATTTTTTTTACATTCGAAGACAATCGTACTTAAGGAGTAAACTCCAGTCGCGCGTCGGAGCTGACACGCACAACTTTTTTATTCCATGTGTATATTATGTGGAAAAAAGATCCTACAGTTCTATCCATTCCTAGTTCTATCCATTTTTAAGCATACTTTACATTATGTGATAAAATAGTGAAGTATGGCTATGAATAACAGGTTAGACTGAGTACTTATCGGTTTTTAAGTATTCCGGGATTATTTATCATATAATACTAACTTTCGTACCATGTATATATTATGGGGGAAAAAAAGATCTTACAGTTTTACCCTTTTTTATGTACGCTTTGAATTATGTAATGAAATAGTGCAGTATGTGCTATGAATAAAACGTTATAGGGAGTGCTTATCCGTTTTTAAGTATTCCGGAATTATTTGCCACTATTAAAAGAAATTACAATAAGTTTCTATTATAGGGAGTGTTTATCCGTTTTTAAGTATTCCGGAATTATTTGGCACTATTAAAAGAAATTACAATAAGTTTCTATTATAGGGAGTGTTTATCCGTTTTTAAGTATTCCGGAATTATTTGCCACTATTAAAATAAATTACAATAAGTTTCTATTATAGGGAGTGTTTATCCGTTTTTAAGTATTCCGGAATTATTTGCCACTATTAAAAGAAATTACAATAAATTTCTATTATTATAACCATAATTTTCATTCCATGTATATATAATATGGAGAAAAAAGATCTTACAGTTTTATCCGCCTTTAAGTATGCTTTACATTGTGTAATGAAATTGTGCAGTATGTGCACGAGAGGTGAGAATAGCAATACACAGTTATGTATGCAATATCTTTGTCTCTCATTTTTTCAGTGGTATAAGTTATAAAGTTGTATTTGTAAATTAGTATATTTATTAAGATCAACAAACTAGATCACAGGTTAATCAATAGTTTATGTTTGTTGTTACGATACGATATTATTATGTGGTATTCCTTCGCTGTATAACATGTTAGTTGATAGTAAAGTCATCCTGATTTTTCTGGGATTTTCCAGTTTTGGGCAATTTTTATCTCTAATAATTTTCTAATCCGCATTCATAATACATTCTATGTATAATAATATTCTACCCAATTCGTTTTAAAAAAATTTAATAGAATCAATCTCTTTTTCCAGTTTTGGGCAATTTTTATCTATAGAATCAATCTCTTTTCGTTTTGTTTTACATATTATTAAAACCTTACACTACACGAATGTTTCAAGCATCGCGTCTAGGTGACGAGACTAAATTTTTTTGCTTATTAACTTCTAGATTATTGCGATAATTTTTTTATGTCCATGCTTTAGTTCGCTCATCCTTTCCCCGCTATTCTGTACATTCTCTCTAGTTTATTTCTAAATGTTAAGTAATTTTCTTCAACTACCCTCCTTCAAATCAACCAGGACAACAGAGGACTATTTAAAATCGTGTAACCTGAGTTATTTTTTTTCTCTAATCGTTAAAGCTCTTAATTAAAAACCTGCTACAAAAAACCATATATGGCAATTTTCAACTTTATTCTATTACAAAGACTTCCAGAAAATATGATTAATAAAATCTACATAAAATTCAAATTGATTATTACCCAATTTTACGGATAATTGGAAATAATTCCATGGAATATACAGTTCCAACACTACAATACTTTAAAGGAACATCGAATTTCATAAATAATATTAAAATTGGATAATAAATAGTATCCAACGACAGGTTCACTCGTAATCTTCTTTTATAATTATTTCAAAACAGCTTGACGAACTTCCAATCAATTTAAATGCTCACTCCTATAATGATAGCTTACGAGAACACCGGTTCAGCCTATATAATTACTAGAGTCCTTAATTGTCTGAAAGTGCAAATTATGAATGGTAATATTAGAAGTAGTCTTCTACTATAATAACATGTTTCTATCGAAGTAATTAACGTATTAAATCGCATCGCAATTATGCTCGGCAAAGAATTAATTACTTAGATTTTCGTAGACACACTCGTTATTACGCGAGAGAAAGAAATGTTTTAAATTATCCAGTAAGGCAGTGTAAACAATGTTGCAGTCTTAGTGGATAATGGAAAATATTGAAATCAGTTGGCTTTTTATAGATTCTACAATACGACTTATCTATTAGCTTTGAACTGATGACAAAATTACTATATGTACCATAAAACCACAAACTCATCATTAATAGATTTAACATAACCTTTAACCATTATTTTCGTACAATTATCTGCGAGCAAATGCGTGAGAATAGGTTCCTTGGTCGTTTTCTCATGATAGAAAATGAAGAAATTATTCAATATAATGTCAACAGATTAAAATGAAAGATAGAACCATATACTGTAAGAATTGATTCATACACAAAATTGGAAAAATAGAATTATTGACAAAAAAATTAAAGTTAATACTAAAAACAAAAAATGTGGTATGCAATTTATCACAATTAATATCAAGAACTCTACACCTTTTTACATTAAAGTTAATTGTTTTGTCAATAACTTTAATCTTATTTTAAGCTTATTCAAAAAATTAATTTGTGCCAAATTGTGAAGCATTCTTCCGCTCTGGACTAAAATCTTTACTCTTAATTTTTTTAAATTTAGACCACAATTTTATA
Source organism: Druceiella hillmani (assembly GCA_039881145.1). NCBI lineage: Eukaryota > Metazoa > Arthropoda > Insecta > Lepidoptera > Hepialidae > Druceiella > Druceiella hillmani. The sequence continues at coordinate 35,289,106 of JAYKKI010000017.1, read as the reverse complement.
TTTTGAACAATAAGTGGTGAAGTTATGTGTCATGAGGATTCTCGAGTCGTGTAGCATTTTATATGTGACAATGAACTTAAAATTATTTTGATAATTTTTTTTTATTATGAATTTATCTTAGTGAGAAGACCAGATCATAAGTACGAAATTATTGCGCGTGCAAAATTTTGAATAATTCGGACGACGGAAAGTGAGTGAAAAATTAATTGAAAATCCGTTAAGTTCCGTACATACAAACGATTCCATACATACATACAAGTGAAGCTAATAAAAGCACATTAAAAACTTTGAAAAACATAAACTTTCCGTGACTTTTAGAAATGAGAAGCGTTCACATTTTCACAAGTTCTTTCCAAAACTTCGGAATTTTAATTTTACACACAAAATTGCACAATATTTGATAATTTTTTTAACCATTAGGGAAAACCGTTACATTTCATACGTACAAACAATTCCGTACACACATACAAGTTAAACTAATAAAAGCGCATTAAAAACTTTGACCGGTGTGAAAAACTCGTACTGTAATTTCATGGTCGTTTCTATTTATGAGGAGCGTTCACATTCTCACTTACATTGACAAGTTCTTTCGAAAACTTTGGAATTTTAATTTTACACACAAAATTGCACAATATTTGATAATTTTTTTAACCATTAGGGAAAACCGTTACATTTCATACGTACAAACAATTCCGTACACACATACAAGTTAAACTAATAAAAGCGCATTAAAAACTTTGACCGGTGTGAAAAACTCGTACTGTAATTTCATGGTCGTTTCTATTTATGAGGAGCGTTCACATTCTCACTTACATTGACAAGTTCTTTCGAAAACTTTGGAATTTTAATTTTACACACAAAATTGCACAATCTTTGATAATTTTTTTAACCATTAGGGAAAACCGTTACATTTCATACGTACAAACAATTCCGTACACACATACAAGTTAAACTAATAAAAGCGCATTAAAAACTTTGACCGGTCTGAAAAACTCGTACTGTAATTTCATGGTCGTTTCTATTTATGAGGAGCGTTCACATTCTCACTTACATTGACAAGTTCTTTCGAAAACTTTGGAATTTTAATTTTACACACAAAATTGCACAATCTTTGATAATTTTTTTAACCATTAGGGAAAACCGTTACATTTCATACGTACAAACAATTCCGTACACACATACAAGTTAAACTAATAAAAGCGCATTAAAAACTTTGACCGGTCTGAAAAACTCGTACTGTAATTTCATGGCCGTTTCTATTTATGAGGAGCGTTCACATTCTCACTTACATTGACAAGTTCTTTCGAAAACTTCAGAATTTTAATTTTACACACAAAATTGCACAATCTTTGATAATTTTTTTAACCATTAGGGAAAACCGTTACATTTCATACGTACAAACAATTCCGTATATACATACAAGTGAAACTAATAAAAGCGCATTAAAAACTTTGACCGGTGTGAAAAACTCGTACTGTAATTTCATGGTCGTTTCTATTTATGAGGAGCGTTCACATTCTCACTTACATTGACAAGTTCTTTCGAAAACTTTGGAATTTTAATTTTACACACAAAATTGCACAATCTTTGATAATTTTTTTAACCATTAGGGAAAACCGTTACATTTCATACGTACAAACAATTCCGTATATACATACAAGTGAAACTAATAAAAGCGCATTAAAAACTTTGACCGGTGTGAAAAACTCGTACTGTAATTTCATGGTCGTTTCTATTTATGAGGAGCGTTCACATTCTCACTTACATTGACAAGTTCTTTCGAAAACTTTGGAATTTTAATTTTACACACAAAATTGCACAATCTTTGATAATTTTTTTAACCATTAGGGAAAACCGTTACATTTCATACGTACAAACAATTCCGTACACACATACAAGTTAAACTAATAAAAGCGCATTAAAAACTTTGACCGGTCTGAAAAACTCGTACTGTAATTTCATGGTCGTTTCTATTTATGAGGAGCGTTCACATTCTCACTTACATTGACAAGTTCTTTCGAAAACTTTGGAATTTTAATTTTACACACAAAATTGCACAATCTTTGATAATTTTTTTAACCATTAGGGAAAACCGTTACATTTCATACGTACAAACAATTCCGTACACACATACAAGTTAAACTAATAAAAGCGCATTAAAAACTTTGACCGGTGTGAAAAACTCGTACTGTAATTTCATGGTCGTTTCTATTTATGAGGAGCGTTCACATTCTCACTTACATTGACAAGTTCTTTCGAAAACTTCAGAATTTTAATTTTACACACAAAATTGCACAATCTTTGATAATTTTTTTAACCATTAGGGAAAACCGTTACATTTCATACGTACAAACAATTCCGTATATACATACAAGTGAAACTAATAAAAGCGCATTAAAAACTTTGACCGGTGTGAAAAACTCGTACTGTAATTTCATGGTCGTTTCTATTTATGAGGAGCGTTCACATTCTCACTTACATTGACAAGTTCTTTCGAAAACTTTGGAATTTTAATTTTACACACAAAATTGCACAATCTTTGATAATTTTTTTAACCATTAGGGAAAACCGTTACATTTCATACGTACAAACAATTCCGTACACACATACAAGTTAAACTAATAAAAGCGCATTAAAAACTTTGACCGGTCTGAAAAACTCGTACTGTAATTTCATGGCCGTTTCTATTTATGAGGAGCGTTCACATTCTCACTTACATTGACAAGTTCTTTCGAAAACTTCAGAATTTTAATTTTACACACAAAATTGCACAATCTTTGATAATTTTTTTAACCATTAGGGAAAACCGTTACATTTCATACGTACAAACAATTCCGTATATACATACAAGTGAAACTAATAAAAGCGCATTAAAAACTTTGACCGGTGTGAAAAACTCGTACTGTAATTTCATGGTCGTTTCTATTTATGAGGAGCGTTCACATTCTCACTTACATTGACAAGTTCTTTCGAAAACTTTGGAATTTTAATTTTACACACAAAATTGCACAATCTTTGATAATTTTTTTAACCATTAGGGAAAACCGTTACATTTCATACGTACAAACAATTCCGTACACACATACAAGTTAAACTAATAAAAGCGCATTAAAAACTTTGACCGGTCTGAAAAACTCGTACTGTAATTTCATGGCCGTTTCTATTTATGAGGAGCGTTCACATTCTCACTTACATTGACAAGTTCTTTCGAAAACTTCAGAATTTTAATTTTACACACAAAATTGCACAATCTTTGATAATTTTTTTAACCATTAGGGAAAACCGTTACATTTCATACGTACAAACAATTCCGTATATACATACAAGTGAAACTAATAAAAGCGCATTAAAAACTTTGACCGGTGTGAAAAACTCGTACTGTAATTTCATGGCCGTTTCTATTTATGAGGAGCGTTCACATTCTCACTTACATTGACAAGTTCTTTCGAAAACTTCAGAATTTTAATTTTACACACAAAATTGCACAATCTTTGATAATTTTTTTAACCATTAGGGAAAACCGTTACATTTCATACGTACAAACAATTCCGTATATACATACAAGTGAAACTAATAAAAGCGCATTAAAAACTTTGACCGGTGTGAAAAACTCGTACTGTAATTTCATGGTCGTTTCTATTTATGAGGAGCGTTCACATTCTCACTTACATTGACAAGTTCTTTCGAAAACTTCGGAATTTTAATTTTACACACGAAATTGCACAATCTTTGATAATTTTTTTAACCATTAGGGAAAACCGTTACATTTCATACGTACAAACAATTCCGTACACACATACAAGTTAAACTAACAAAAGCGCATTAAAAATTTTTGACCGGTCTGAAAAACTCGTACTGTAATTTCATAGCCGTTTCTATTTATGAGGAGCGTTCACATTCTCACTTACATTGACAAGTTCTTTCGAAAACTTCGGAATTTTAATTTTACAGACGAAATTGTATAATCTTTGGTTCTTATTTTTTAACCACTGATTTGTGAAGTAATTTTGATTTTCAGTTAATTAAACACTTTAACATATTTAACTATGTGTATACAATCCACGTCATTACAAAATAATTAGCGCGTCACGTCTCTATATTTTAGTTTTTCAGTTAAAAGCCGATGACTTTCGAAAAGATATATTGACCTTCTTACGGTTTCATTACACAAGGTTAACTATTTTTTATCTTAAATATAGCTACTATTTTTGAAAATTATTTTATGTCTATTTCAATTAGCAATGACTTTATTTGTCTATAGTGTTACTAAAATAGTATTGTGTATTTATTCCCTTTGGAATTTTGAATGTTTATATACCATCTTGTTTTGCTCAAAAAACCCCTATGTCAAGTACTAGTTGGTCTATAATCCATAAAAAGAAAATTAATATATTCAAAACTAAAAGTTACTGACATTACTGAGCAATCCAGTTTTTGGAGACGACTATATATCTAATACACGACTATATATTAAAACATGAATTTATGAATCTTAGAATTCAATTTCTATGAAAATTACAGTCATATGGTGGAGTAGGTAAATTTGATTAATAAGAAAATTTAAATAACTCTAACCTCTACATAGATACGATGATTCTTTCTTTTTGAAAATTAGCTCTAATTAATCAAATAAAATTTATATATTTTTTTAAATAGATTTTCTTCCATCGCACATTATTTTTCTTCCAGATTTATATTCAATCACTCAAAAATTACACATTTTTGAGATATTGAATATAATTTTTCGTTAACTTATATCTTTAATTATGTAAATTTATTTACTGTAGATATAATTCCATCATCAATACGAAGGTACATTCTGATATTTAGTATGGAGGATACACTATTATTAAACTAAAAACAAATGAATTAATTTTCTTTTTCATTGTATAAAGCACCTCAATTAAGTGCTCAAACGCAGAGCTAAAGATATTAAAAGTTTATCAAAAATTTATCATTTCCTCTCGCTGGCAGAAGGCTTTCGTCATAATGCTCGATTAAACGGAAACTTGCTATCTTCACGATGAACAAACTGCACACTGAGGAATCGTTAGATTTATTACTAACTCCCGGTTACCATAAAAGTGAAAATTAAACCAATTACGAAATGTCGACTTCCGCAAACTGACCAGGTAAACAGAAGTGGCGTCGTCCATTACAATTTTAAATGCCCGCTTAATCTTTAAGACGTCATAAGCGCTGTCATAATTTAAAAGAAACTCGACATAATTATTCCCCAACGTCCGACCGCAGCGCCCCGTCATCGCGCGGCCTGGCAGCGGGAAACAAAGTAAATCAGGGAAAGCACTTAGAATAGTAATTTGTGGAGCGTTCCCCGCCACCGTGCCGTATAATGATAATTGACCACTAAAACTCGGATCGGAAAGTTGGAGGGCGTCGTCATTAAAACTTTCCAGATTTCCAAGCGCAAACTATTTACTGTCGCAGACGATATAACGGACGGACGGACGGGATCGCCGCACCCCCCGCCAAAGTCGTTTAAAACTTGAAATTCTTTAAACGGTGCGTTAAACCGATCGCGGTCCAAACTTCGTGCCGCTGCGTCGAGTCTGAGGGATAGCGTGGCGTCGTCCTAGGGGCGGGCGGTATCGCAAACAACGCCGCCGGAAGGAGCGATTGTTCAGTGGTGAGCGCAAGCACAAAGAAATTCGGAAAACGAATTTTCTTGTATCCCCACCTGAGCGCCGACGCGATTTATGAATTAATTATCTTTTACGAGCCGACGCTTTCGTTGCTTAGATGTGCCCGAATAGCCCGTGCTTACCTGTAATAAAACTTAACCGAATTAGAATCGTTTCCGTAGTCGCACACAAGTACTTCAGAAGTAACCTTTGCTTTGTGAAATTGCGACGAGGTTTCGCAGGTACAAATTTGTGTTATTGGGTCGCTCTTTATTTAAGTTCTACTCAATATTAACCGGGCACTTCGAGTAATGCCCTGTTTCGAAATTTTAGTATGATTTTTTGTATGCATAACATTAAACTTATTAGATTTCTGCAAGTTTCTTTTCGATGTGTTTCTTAATAAATTCAGGCAATCAGCTTCTCAACTTTTACTCGCTTCGCTCGCACAAAAACCATGATATTCACAATTTTCATGATTGAAGATTGAATCTGACAAAATGACTTCTCCCCTCCTCGCTGCCGTTGTCGCGGCATCCATATCGTTCTATGTCTATCCGCGTACAAGGACATGCCTTACAAATATGGAGATAGTTCCGTAATCTGAGGATAAAAAGTCTGTATGAGTGAAAACAGCATATTTAGTAGTACTCAAGATATAAACGAACAGCAGACGCAATCTCTGTACGTCTGATACTGACGATATTATATATATATATATATATATATATATATATATATATATATATATATATATAATGTGTTTCTAATTCTTATCCTTGGATAATATGGTGAACAGTAAAACTATAGCATTGAGTTGCTCTGAAAAGAGATTTATTACATAAACAAATGTTTACACTTTTACAAAACAATTTATAACGTTAATTAATCACAAACTCACCTGAAAAGAGAAACAACATTTAAAGCTATTGCTTCACTAGTTCGTATCAATTAAGTATTAAAATATTATACTATATCATATTATAATTCATTGATCGTTCCTAAGAACATAACCTATTTTTCTATCGTGGCGTGGCGACATGTCCAAGTGACAGCTAGCACAGCTCATATGCAAACTTCATGCTGAATGAAGTGTCACTCACTTCGTTTACATATATATATATATATATATATATATATATATATATATATATATATATATAAATATATATATATATGTGTGTGTGTGTGTGTGTATGTATATATATACATATATACACACACACATACAAATGTAGTCATCGATTTATCAAAATATGAATATACAGGAATATTCTAAGTAAGCATTAAATATAGCATTAATGTAGACATGGCCCCACTTCCGTGTGAACAAAAAAATTAATGAAATATGCTTTATCGTTTAAAAGTAAGTTCTGAACCTGATATAAATGTAATTAGTCGCGTCAAACGGCACAACAAACATGGTCATCAGGAATCGAGCATCAGCTTTGACTCATCCCGTCGCCGATATATTTTTTTTTTCACGACACTGCTAAAGCCTTTAGCGAGGTAGGCGATAAATGCATTACTCCGTCTAACCTGTTTGTCCGATGCTGCAGCATTACAGTAGCGCAAACAGTATTTTAAAAGAAGTCGAACGGGTATAAACAAACAGATTAAGTGAAATGTACATATACCGGTATATAGACCGATCCTTTAACGTTTTTAAATAATGATCGATTTTCATTCCATAACATAGCTGATTAAAGTTAAAATTAAATAAAAAGTGCAATATATAGAGCTGTGAATTGAATTAAAAGAGCTTATAGAAATGTGAATTGGATAGAGAGGGCGAGTTACGGAATTGAGCATTGGAATGAAAGGGCGAGTTATAGAACTATGAATCGAATGGAAAGATCGAGTTATGGAACTACGAATTCAATTGAAAGGTTATAGAACTATGATTGAACAAAACTCAAGAGATCGACTATTTTCTTTCGTTATAGAGAGTTTTACAAAACAAAACAATTACATTTATTAAAAATTACAATATCTTAATTATATTGTCGAGCCTTTCTATAACCGAATAACAAATATTATAGTAATGAGAATAAATATTATTTCGATAATTCTGGATTGTTTCGTTATAGAGAAAGATTCTTTGGAGTATTAATGTCTACGTTTTAGGTAGATTTTCGTTTTAATATACTACTACTAACTGATAAAGAGTTCATAATATATTACTAAGAATATTTATATATATATATATATATATATATATATATATATATATATATATATATATATAAATACAATCACATGTCCGACACCGATAAAGTTAAAATGATGACAAACAAGTAAGTAAAAGTTTATTCAAAAATAATGTTAAAAGATTAATAGAGTTGTTAAGTATGTATGGTTGTATTGCAAAGTTTACTCGGTTTTTTTTATCTACAACTGATATACGCGATGAAGCATAGATGCAATGCGCGTTCAGATACATAAAAACAATATTTATAATCGGTACTGGCCACAAAACAAACATTTCTCTCAAATTAACTCCGGAACCCGGAAACTTCTCAAAAACCGCCGAATCGACAAAACCGACAAGATTTATGCCTCGACCCACCGCACACCAGCAAATTCCGATCTGATGCGCAGGAATGTGTAGCGGTGCGGGGTTCGCGGGCGCGGCCCCGCTACTAGACGAGAGCACATATTAAACAAGATTTGAATTGTTGAACGGTACCGCCTGTCACTCTCGGCGGATCGAGCTGAATTAATAGCCCGAGAGCGCGCCGTCTATTGGCGCATCAATCTGTCACGTGACGTTCGGTGCCGACCAATGAAATTGGCTACGTTGGTTCCGGTCTCCGGACGTGTGATTGAGGACCGCTATTCCAAAATTAAAACGAGAAATTGTATGTCAATATGCCCACGATTAAATACCGTCGACTGGCGTTAAATGCCTAAACTGATATGTTAATGACTTACGTCAGATTATGGCGTAGTATTGAACTAGTAAATATGTGGGAAGACGAGTGACAAACTCGAGCAATCATTTTTATCAATACATAGATAAATACTAATTTAAAATATATAGACAGCATGCTACACATGTAGCTATAATACTAACTTCATATATTCCTTAGTGACATTAATCTCTGACAAGTGAAGCCACAATGACATAAAATGCATTTGTAACGATAAAAGTAAGTAGGATTGTAATGATTCCAAATAAATTTATCTATTAGACATAGAGGATTATAACGTATATTATCAAACAGACTAGAAATATTATTAATTTAAATGATTAATGCTTTATGATCCCTACAATAAAATAAAACAATACAATTTTGTTACTGTATAACAATATATACAGTCCGTAACAAAGATCGCGACATTTACTCATAAATATAATTCTGTGTATAAAACTGAATATATTTGAAATATGTTCCCGTAAAAAATGCAAATTTTAATTAAAAGGAACTTTGGCAGTCCTTTTTCAAAAACGGTTGAGATTTTCGAATAGTTTCTTTTACAATTTTATTACTACATCACATCACATATATAGTCTGTATATATGATGTGATGTAGTAATAAAATTGTATTGTTTTACTTAATTATTGGGATCGTAAAGCATTATTCAGTGCAGACCGCGCACTCCCAAATCGCGACGCGAATGTGGCAATTACTTGAGTTTCTAATAACAGATTTTATATACCTAATAAAATTTAATATCCAAATCAGATTTTTTTTAAATATTTGTAAATGTAATACAAAATAAAATCATTATTTTTTTATTATAGGTATCAGAAATTCCAGAAGATATTTATGGATATTCTCAAATATATTATTTTATCGAAATCGCCCCAGTAATTTTGAGACTAAACTGCACGATTGACTCATACACACAAGAATGTTTCTGTGTGACGCACACAACATTCTTTATTTTCGTACTCCTTTCTATTTTAGCTCCTAGTGCTCCATAATCAATTTTCATTCAAATAGTAACTTAGATATCTTTGACTATTAAATTTTCTTTATACCTATTACCGATCGAAGGCAAAATGAGTGTTTTAGGTACAGTTGATTGAAAATACTTATTAAAAATGTCTAAGTACATTTAGAACGCACGTTCACTTTTACTTACGTATTTGTACCTAAAAATGCTTATAATTAAACAAAGACGTACTTTCTTGAAATAAGTTTGGAAAAAGACGTTGATTCATATTCCTAAATTGCATAGACGAATTTAAGGAGATTTTCTTCAACGTGTAGTTTATTCTTTCCAGATATTATCATATCCTGGAAAGTTTTTGTCTATAAAATATAACTATAGGTGTTGAGATTACAGAGCTATATTGATATTTTGAGACTTTAGTTTATTCCGCCCTGCGCGAATAAACTAAAGCTCATATTTATTTCAATTATATAAATAAAATGTATTCACCATACAGGTATAAAAAAATCAAAGTGTGTTCGTACTTATGAATATTTAATTGTAATATTTTTCGTACAATTCTACACTGCACAAGCAATTATATTTATTAGAAAGCTTTAGGAATGTCCAGTCAGGTGATATCCATACCGCATTTCATCATATCTTGATGTTTAATTTAAAAAATAGAAAATTCACTTCTTAAAACTCTCTGATAAGTTTAATTATTGCTGACTGGTGATGCTTTCATCAAACTAAATAAAGAACCTTCAAAAGACTCACATTGCCAAATTTAGTAACGAAAATCATATACGAATTTGTAAACTGATTAATTAATACACGCTGGTGGACATTTCTCACGGCACGCAATCGAAAACAAAGTCAATCGCTCAACAATTAACAACATCCAAAACGGGACAGCCAAAAATAAACAGTCACAATAAACATACGGCACGAGTAGCACTCGACCTCCCACGCCTTGCGCTTCGTCTCATCCATTACAATTAAAAATCGTCTGACCACGGACGAAACCCTTCGCCGTACGCGAGCATTGCCAGTTTCGTTCCATAAATTACGATACTCGTCCATCCGCGGCAGGCAGTCCGATCAATCGGCCTCATTACTGCCGAACAAGATAAGGAGCAGTCCGACTTGGGCGGCGTGCCGCATTAAGCCGTAACAGCCTCTGCGTTATCAATAAATTGCTGCCCGGATAGAAATCCCATTACGTTAAGTGCAAGCTACTTAGTGCATCCAGTTTCGTCGAGATGCAAGCGGAAGCCGACCGGTAGCGGGCAGGTGCAAATATTGACACGGGTGAAATGCGATTGGTTAGATGGGGGTTTATTCGAACACGGACGGAATCGATAAACTAGCACAGTAGACGAAACAACTTAAACATTTTGCGGTGTTGGAGGAGATTTTGTTAATATTCTTAACACCAGACATGAATTATCCGAAGCACAGGTCGAGGTTACAGTCACTGCCTGTCGGACAATGCAGTATACAAAAATTCTTAATAGTAATAAATATTAATATTGTCTAATTTAACTTAACAGAATAGAGAGAAAGAGATGGTTATAATTAATTCCCTAACAGTAATAACTTGAATGAAGGCGTAATCTTTGTGTGAGATTTTCTAATGATCTATCTAGTCACATAGTCACGCTGAGAATATTAATTCCGACTTTTATTTAAAACGTTAGTCAGTTTTAAATTGATCAAGTTGAAAATAACAACTTCGGTAAAGATTACATTATTTATTTTTCATAGTCACGCTGAGAATATTAATTCCGACTTTTATTTAAACGTTTAGTCAGTTTTAAATTGATCAAGTTGAAAATAACAACTTCGGTAAAGATTACATTATTTATTTTTCATAGTCACGCTGAGAATATTAATTCCGACTTTTATTTAAACGTTAGTCAGTTTTAAATTGATCAAGTTGAAAATAACAACTTCGGTAAAGATTACATTATTTCTTTTTCATAGTCACGCTGAGAATATTAATTCCGACTTTTATTTAAACGTTAGTCAGTTTTAAATTGATCAAGTCGAAAATAACAACTTCGGTAAAGAATACATTATTTATCTTTAAATGGAAAACTGATATAATTCATGAATAAAAAAGTAATTTATTTTCAAATTTTTACATGACACTCCCAAAATTATCATCATATGTTTCCTTTATGTTTATCTTTATGATAACGTCTAGCCCTTTGGACCCCAAGGCAATATCACAAAATACAGAACGAATTGACAGGGAACAATATCGATGTATCTATATAAACTTAATTATAAAAAAATTAATTTGAAATGTCGCAGCCAGGTAATTATTTTTTTTAGCAAATAAATATTCAAAACAATTTTAAGACATAGTACGGAGATGATTGTGTTCAAAGAATTCTTTGCAACCTTATTTCATATAGGTTTCCATCACAGAACATAAAACAAATCTCCCCCACCCGTGTTCATAAACAACATGGATGTATTAAATTCGTTCTCGTTTCAGCACGCTTTGTCGCATATTTTTATCCTGCTTCCGAAAAAATTGTAAAATGTTAGTGTTGTTCACACATTTAACGACCGCTCGCCACGATGTCGACATAAAGCAATAGTATAAATTAGCCGTTATATTTAAACATTTTTTAAGAAAACTTAAATTTTACGAAATTATGATGTTTAGGTATGTCTTAAAATATATATTAAATTATTGTCTATATGCAATGCACCCAACTGACTAATGGAAACGCGATAATTAGCTAATAAGGTTTCGTCAATTTTAGAGCATTACAATTAAAACTTTCGCTATGTATTTAACAATATGTGGGCGCTTTCTTTTAATTTTGGATTCATCTACATTTCTATAATGTACAAACGACTACATATTGAGTTTTATTAATGGAAATTAAACGATAAAACGCACGATAGTTCTAGTAAACAATGAAGCCATTCAGTTTAATAAAATGATAAAGATGACCTAAAGAGACATGGCGCATAATCTAAATGGATATAGCAGCAAAAATAAAAATAAATGACATAACACTTTACTAACATAATTTATCACAACTGGCAAATGTCTAAATGAAAAAAAAGTATTATGATAATTTCAATATCTATAATCTAAGAAATAAATTTATTACGATAACTTACATTTATATGACTGTAAATGATCCGTTTCGAACAAGATTAATAAAGTAATTTTGTATAAATCTCCTTTTTTCAAAATACCCGGACATATTTACATATCATAATTATTTTTGGATCTTTCCCTAAATTATGCTTAACATACAATTTTACATTATTTGTAAATATTGCGTCCATAATAGACATACATACAAACATTAATATATTATTTTTTAGTAAATAACTTCTTTGTATATTCAAAAGTTTTCTATTTTATTTATTATGTACCTAATGGATTGAATTTATTTAAACAGAATATAATAACTATACAAAGGAAACAAAAAAACAATATTTTACGATTACGGTGTTGTGTAAATAACGCAAAACCTTATAATTTGTCAGTATAATATAAAACAGAAATGACTGGTACCCAGACTGTACCAGTTCCGGGTACCAGTCAGTTCTGTTTTATATTATACTGCACGCTCTTATATGAGTTAGAAGTTTTTTATATGTTGAATTGAAATGTCTCGAATTGGGGTTACTATTTGAGCCACCATGTGAACGTATGTTACAAAATAACAATTCGATGCGATCTTGACTGCATTTTTAAAATAGCAAATACATAAGTAACTTACTTGTAATAAATTGTGAATATAAATGTTTCAGTAGATGAACACAACCTCTAAAATTAAAAAAAAACATTTTTCTAGGACTTTCAATTACAAGTTTTCCATCATCATACTTCAGTGAGTTTAATTATCCAGTACTTCCTTCCAAAAAGGCAGTATGATATTATAATTTTCGTAACATAGCGGTTTTTTAAAACCAAATCTACACATACTTTTTGAATTAAATATGTCAAAAAGATTATTAATTATGCACAAAAAATTTGCAGTGGGTTGACTTCCCTAAAATTGAAAGAAAATTAAATTCATTATCCCAAAATAATAGTCGTCACATAGCGGTTTCTTAAAACCAAATCTACACATACTTTTTTAATTAAATATGTCAAAAAGATTATTAATTATGCGCAAAAAATTTGCAGTGGGTTGACTTCCCTAAAATTGAAAGAAAATTAAATTCATTTTCCCAAAATAATAGTTCTCATCATACTTCAGTGAGTTTAATTATCCAGTACTTCCTTCCAAAAAGGCAGTATGATATTATAATTTTCGTCACATAGCGGTTTCTTAAAACCAAATCTACACATACTTTTTGAATTAAATATGTCAAAAAGATTATTAATTATGCGCAAAAAATTTGCAGTGGGTTGACTTCCCTAAAATTGAAAGAAAATTAAATTCATTTTTCCAAAATAATAGTGCGTCAGCTACACTATTGCGGAATAATTGACCAACCACCTCAACTTTCATTTTTTGATTTTGAAAGTTAATGTGTATTCAAAGAAGTTTATTGGCTAAGTGAAACTTTTTTGTTTCTTCTTACATTTTAACATTACATAGTGATAATCTCTAAGAAATATACAAAATTTTTACATCGATATACACTAAACTAGTGGCAAAAATATCGATGATCGCATCTCAGATGAGGTGGTGCTGCCCTACAATGAATTGTCGTTGAACATCGGCCGCATCTAAATAAATGTTAGGTTAATTTTCACACAACGAAATCAATTTCAAAATCGTCATATCTGTGGTAAAAATACCTCCTTTAGTAAGGTTTTGTGTACGGCTTTCATTTTTACACAATGCAATTGCACAGTAAGGCATATTTTTATTTCTTTGCGCAGATATAACGGAGCACTTTCTGACGTTTCGGCAAACAACAAACTAATGTAGGGCGAGATGCACTTACTTCGGAATAGGCGGAGAGCTGCTCACGTGTGGCGCGCTCGTCACGCCCACATGCCACTTCTATTTACTCTTTGTTCTGTGATTTCCATAGAAAGCTAAATGACAAAAACTGAACCCTTATAGTTACTCTATAGTTCTGCCAGATCCTTGTAATTTCTACATTTTTAGACCAGTCTACACTAAATTTTACAAGTTTAGTAATATACATAGTTTACATTATATTGTATAATATAGTATATAGTAAAGTGATACAAAAACTATTTTTTCGCAGTATCAATTAAGTGGGATATTATTTGACAAGTCTTTATTTATAAAATTAAGTTGAGGTTTAATTCACCATTTTTAATTTTTAAGCCCTATTTTAGAAAAGTTTGGATGTAACGAAAAACGTATCGATACTCCTCTAATTTTTAACTATGGATTTGAAAAATGTGAAAAATTCTAGATAATAGAATTTGCTTAGAAATTGCATAGACAATTTAAAGACATTTTGGCAGCTACCAAACGTTATGTTGCGCTTATTTCGATATGGACTTAATGGTTTTTTTCGAAATATTATACCATTCGAGATAAGAAAAGAAAGTCGGCTGCATAATATGATATGATAGAATTTAAATTAATTAAGACAGAAGATTCTTTTTTAATTTGGTAAATTGGTACTAAGTATTCACATATTCCACTTTCATTTAAGTTTTGTATATCAAAACATTTTCGTCAGCCTATTTTACATCACGATAATTGAATATAGAGAGAGGATGGGAATTCGGTACAAGTCAAACATTTAATTCAAATGTCACTGACCCTGCGAAGATATAAAGAACAAACGTACATGATAAATTATTGTGAGAAGCATTTTCCTTATCACTTACTTAGATATTGCCGACGCGTTTCAATTTTCGTACAATTGGATACCTTGGAGTGTCAACAGGCAAAGTAAACTCCTTACCTGAAACAAACAAAAGAACAACCAACGTAAATACACTTGTCAACATGCGAACTTCATTTTATTTTTGGAATACTCGATTGCCTGGAGAGAAGTTGAACAGTTCCACTTAACCGGTACGCAGCCCGCGGGCTCGGGACCAACATATCCCACACATACTCACGGTTTGTTGACATAATTGTTTATACCGGAATACAAGAACAATCTATTAACGAAATTCAAGTGGGCTCGCTGTTTTTGAAACGTCGAAATTGCTTTCTTAAATAAAATAGAAGGGGCAAAGCCACCACCTCCCCAAATTTAGATCAAAAGTACGGCTTAATGCGCGGTCGTTTCGTGCAGGAATAATATTTTTATTTTGTTACAACCCCCAGCCGGCCTCCGTGATGCCAGTGGAAATCTGTTTGTTTGCCGCGTTTAAATAAATACAGATTGACTGATGAAAATATTTACTCGGCATATCTTTATTTTTATTAGCGCAATTGACTTTCAGTTATAAGGGTGGAAACGTCACTGATTTTAAATGTGGACTGATTTTACTTATACTGAAGCACACACTGACGTAGTTAAAAAAACGTTCTAATTATACGATACAACCACTCGATAAGTCGTGACTAGACTTATCAAGTGTTTGTATCGTATTATTAAAAGTAGAATCTACGTTTTCTTTAACTTCAATCTATATATCACGATAGCTTGAATATATTAAGCATTATAGGATAATGAACATTCATAAAAGGATTTAATAAAATAGGCTGAGTTGCAGGCGCTAATAGCTTTAGACTTACGCTAAGGAAACGAGCTTAAACTTAACGTTTTTGCGTGCACTTGGCCAGTATAAATTGTATAATCAAACTGATAATTAGTTATTATAACTCATTAGTGAATTTCCGGAAATACAACCAGAAGTCGCGATATTAAATCATAGTCAAAATCAAAAGAAGGTATTTGGTATTTTATTAATTTTTAATCTTCGAATTATTTAGTTAATATACAGATAACTAGACTGTATTATTACTACCGCCTTTTGAAGTGCACAACTTGTAAATTGTTCATTTAGTTTAGTCTTATCCACAAAAATGTACAACAGGGAAATTGATATACAGAGTTTAGTCAAGCCTAAAGTTCTCTAAAATTCTCATATAGACTTTTTAAATAATAATTATTCCAAAATTCTCATAAAGACGTGTTAATAATACCACACATCGAGTCCTATACGGAAAAATATTTTGGAACTTCGTATTTAAATTATTTTCTTTTTATTTAATAAGTAGCCTAAAAAACACAAAGCGTTTTGCTGATTTAATTTACATACTGCGCCATCTACTGACATGCTGTAATAGTAAAAGTGTATTACTAAATAAAGAATACTAAGTTTCATTCTATAGGAATTATGTAATTTCTGGGATTAAAAAGAACCTTTGAAGTGAAATTTAATCACAAACCATGTCTATTTCGAGCATGATCGGAATATGTAACAGTTTAGACGTGATTGAATAACAGACATCCAAACTTCAGCATTTATGATATTAGTCGTATACTAGAACTTGCCTTATTTTATACGTTTACTTTTTTGGTACAATTGCTTTCAATCGAAGAAGTAAAGATTTGTATATTTACTACTTTTAATAGTCTACTCGTTACGGTGTATTTACTTTAAGGGTTATCTAAGCTTGATTTGATATTTACATTTTAATAAAAACAGGTATAGATTGCAGTAACTACTAAATACACACTAGCATTTATTTGGCCAGAAAGATCTCACCTAAAACTTTCGAGGAGACGTCAATCGCAGGTTTCCTCGACCGACCGACAAAAAGTCCACTCGACGCGTACGGTCGGCGAATGCCAATGTCTCAGCGCAGAAGGCCACCGCTGCCGCCGCAATGAATTATGTGGAGGCGCGGAACCCGCGGCCAGACATGACGCATTAAATATTAAGCGAGCCAGCGCAGTCTGAATTTCAGGAGAAAGCTCTTATCGCCCTACGGGGACTTGGAGGGGCTGTATTTTTTCTTTATTTATATGTAGTTCGAAATAGCTACAAAGCCTTCGAGGATTTGTAGTTGCAAGATGTACGATAAAACTGTTGAGAAGTACAACGATGCCACGGTGAGTTATCGGAATCCAACTTTGCCAATACCTTCATGTAACTTTTCATTTGGTATTATTGATTGGCAGTATATAACCTTTTTATATCGATATAAAATATTTCAGTGGCCAGTGCGTTATTTCTGTAAATACTGGCAAACTAAATATAACGAACAAAAACTGTTCTTATATGCAAGATTTTCCGGAAAAATATTATTCCCTCGCACATATTTCCTTCTGCTGATATCATGCTGATAGTACCTCATTTGTTTTCTTTTTATCATTTTCTTGTTCTATGTGATTTAACTATGGTTATATTTATTGGTCTTTAAGTTTTTTTGACACCATTTGTATTTTCAAAAATAAAGTTTTTTAGCATACTTTCAATTCAAAATGTTATCTTAAACTAAACAATTTAACATCTTTGTATTTTTATAATCACAATCGATCTAACAACGTTGTATTTTATCTTGATTTTTAATTTGTCAAGCAGAATTTTTGTTCATTTTGCCCGATTTTTTTATAGTGCTTTTAACATTTGTCTTCTTTTTATTCCAATTCAATTAACATAAAAGTAAAATATATCTTGGCTTAATAACTTGTTAGAAAAATATAAAATAACTCTTTATGTATTTATACACAAATAGGTCACAATCTTATATAGAATAAATTTCGAAAAAAAGGTTTAGGTTTCTTTTAATTTCACGAGAAATGAGGAGTTAAACATGGACGTCTTTTATTTTGATAAAAATCTAATAATTTTATGTATAAATTATGTCGTCACCGTGGTGGGTTGGGTTGAGCGCGTGACCGCGCACCGCGAGGACCCGGATTTGATTCCCGGCCGCTCATCGAAGCGGGACTGAAGAAGTCCAATCTTTCAAGGCTCTGGCATCCATTTTCCCATATGAGATATTCTTCATCTCATGTAGACACGACAACAATAACATGTATAAATTATAATAATAGGAATCACGAAAAAAAATTACAATTTTAGAAATACCTCAAATCGATGAATTGTTTTAGTTTATGGTTGTAACAAACACCTTCCAATTTTTATATACACATATAAGTATATTCATAGAAAAAAAAATCGAAACGGGTTAATTTAACTCGTAATAACTTTGCTCGTAAAGATATCTCTCCCTAGTGTTTCTAAGAAGATTGTAAATAGCACTACTGATGTAAATAGCTCACGTTCAGAGAAATGTATACATAACAAGTGGTCACAGAAACAACATATTCAACTTCCTGCAAGGATAAGCTAGGAATACCTATAATTCATGCCCTCTCGCTAAATTACTATAAATTTACCACATAATGGCATTACACGCTCACAAAGTATCGAAAGCAATAAAACTTAGGAAACAATGATACTCAAACCGAAGACCGACTAAAGGCAATAAACCGACTTTAACAACCGCACCGCAGACACGGACTAAGCGCAGTCACATTTCACGAAACGATGAATAAATACTTGAAGAGTCATAAAGGCAGATTCCGATTGAACGCACCGGTGACGCATTGCGGCGGGCGGGCGGACGCCGCACGCGGCCGTCGCGACGCGGTAAACGCATGTACATCTCGCCGCGCGACGCTTAGCCAAAAAATATGACTGACTTACAGCGAAACTCGACAATCAATTCGGCGCTCGTTACGACGGACGGAATGGGCCGTGAAATACAAATTGTCGATATAACATCGATTTGTACCATTTTATAAGCCATAATCCGTGCGATTTAATCCGAATCGAGGCGTATTCAATTTTTATTGTTGAATGATTTATTCGAGGCGCGGGCGCGAACATTGAAATAAAGGATGCTGCGACGATCCGGCGGCGCAGTAAGGAACGCGCGCTCGGAAGTCGTCCCGGGATGATATTATTCAATAAACGATTTATACAAGGCACATACGTTGACTTGCTTTCAGATCTTACAGATTTTATGCGAAGCGAATTTCTTTATTGCGTTCTGTTTCTTGTCTGCATTCGGTCAATACCGAAGTTCGTACGCTTATACGAGCAAGCAAAATGTGTATAAAACGTACGTTGTTATTTCAATTCGGATTATGCAGTTTACATTTATAAAATGCATTATTATATTATGGTGTATTTTAAATCTTCTTATCGCCTTTTCTTCTTTTTATGAGATTTAATAATGATTTGATCGATTCGCTTTTTCCGACATCAATCGAATGGATTTGCGTAATTTTGTGCCGCTAATCGATACGTATAGATTCGAAAGGAGCAGTATTGTGAACGCTAGTCTTTACCTTGCCGAAGCTAAAAAACAATTAAAACAACAAACCGTTAAATACACTAAACAATTTAAAACAGAGATAATGACAGAACTGCTCACCTTATCTGTAAAATATACAGAGTAAAAATTCAGACTAACGATTTGGGGTGACAATATTATTCTGAAGATTGGACGCGGGAAAAATGTACAAAAAATATTGTTTGATAGAAATAAGAGTTAAATGAAACTACTTGATGTAGTATTATTTCTAGTTTCTTTAAGTTCTTTACTACGATCTAGGTTTCGTTGTATTACATCTTCAGGTGGGGTTGTAATACAACAAAACCTAGGTCGTGGTAAAGAACTTACAGTAAGTAGAAATAATACCACAACACGTAGTTTCATTTAATTGTGAATATTGAATTTTTACAAAATTAACGCCAAATATATTCGAGAAATAACACATAAATGTCTTAAAATAAGCCTTTTTGTATCGATAATACAGATAGATAAATTTGATTTTAGAGTCGTATTGAGTTTTTTATTATACTCAAAGGATTAACCCAAACTTATCATTTGGACAAGGCGCATATTACACGACTAGTGAAGAAAATTACAATTCTCATAAGGAAACCAAAAGACAATCGACTGCTGTAATAAAATATAGAAGGCATGAAAACGTTTAAGATTTCACATACGTTCACGTTCAAGAACGTGAACGTGTGTGAACCAAACCAAAACGTGAAGGAAACCAAAAGACAATCGACTGCTATAATAAAACAGAGAAGGCACTTAAACGTTTTAGATTTCACGTACGTTCACATTCAAGAACGTGAACGTACGTGAACCAAACCAAAACATGAAGGAAACCAAATGACAATCGACTGCTGTAATAAAACAGAGAAGGCACGAAAACGTTTAAGACTTCACGTACGTTCACGTTCAAAAACGTCTGGGTCCTTACAGTTATAAAGACATAGAAAAGAATGTTTGATTTTCATATTTATACGGTGTAACCTTCATTTTGTTTACGCAATACTATTCTCCCATTGCGTATATCAATTTACAAACATAGGCCATATGGGTATGTCCCACGAATCGAAACATATTAGTGTTCTTGTGATTTAGCTAAGTCTGATAACAATTAAATCGATTCTGTTATTCGATAATGAAGTCGGATCCACTTCGCCAACTGTCTATAAAACCTGATTATATTAAAGCCCTTGATACCTCATCCTCCCTCTGATCCGGACCAAAGTCCTTTGACATCCGAAATTAATGCAAATTTAAACATATAATGGGGCCATAACTCTTTTAGTTGAGTTATTTCACCCGACCTTACATCACGATTAAATATATAATATACATTCAAAATTCAAGGTCAAGAAACTCGGTTATTAATAGTTTCCGCACGAATGCGGCTTACCACTCGAATACTGTGGGCGAGATTATGCGGAACGCGATCCGCATACGATTTAACTACCCATTGGCGCGACGGAAATACCGCACTGGCCGTAAAGTAAATTCTGAGTACAGAAACGGAGAACGAATAAACGTAGCAGACTGTTGCGTGTAAAATGTAAACCGCGTAATTTTACGTCTAATTCCCTATTGCCGTATTCAGCTGGAAAACAATTTGTAGTAAATTGTAGAACAAACCGCAGAATATATTGGCCGATAGACATCCGCTTCGCTGACGCGTCGTTGTGACAGTGTGACCTTGTTTTAAATAATTTTGAATTTGTTTTCTACCACGAAGGTTCTGATGGGTAGTACTAGATAGTTAGGATAGGTTTGGGACTAGAATTCAAAACTTAAATAATAATTTAAAACCATTATATTTTATTTTAATACCATTTATACCTTCTTTGGTATTATTACATTAAATCGACAATCTCTAAAGGTCCCTATAGACGTCTTATATCACAAAAAATATTACATCACATCCATCAGTAAGCTTGTTAGACTTAAGAAAGTAACTAATAAAAAAAATTAAACCAATCCGAAAAAATTAAGCTTCGAAAACAGACAAGTAATTGGCAAATATTTTCGAATTCGGTGCAATAAGCTTAACAGTAAACAAGGAAATATTTATATTTAGATACATAAGCACTCCCGTAGCCCTCTTAAAAAAATTAAAATTTAATATTTGTGGACAATACATGAATTTTTGTAAAAAATATTCTACCGGTTATCAGTAACAATAAACATTTATATATTTCTTCTTGTTTATTTTTCCCTCCCTGGGGCTTTTTGGAGGAGATTTAATATTTTATTTTAATAAATACTTTTTTCTACTGTTATTTGACGATTTATTACAAAAAATAGATTTATTATTTAAAACAATTGTCGATGGAAAAATAAAATTGTGAGCGTCTCAAATTAAATTTTAAATGAATTAAAATAAATTTTAAAATTATATCTAATTATTTTAATATTGCTACGTTTTGTGTCGCGGAACGCAAAATGGAAGACGGCAATAAAACTGTTTTAATAATAATTTACTTTACTCCAAATCAAAAACTGGATAACATAATTTATATTATAAAGCGGTCAATATCTCCATATACAACAGTCGGAGGAGAATATCTTGGCAGAGGAGAAGATACTTACCAATAGTTCTAAGTGGTAATTTTAACGTCAATTTTTCCCGAGAATATGCTCGTCCACTTATAGACTTTCTTCAAAAACATGTAAATTTAACAATCAGAAATTATCCTAAGATTTAAACAACACGACTCGGCACCACCGCCGATGATGTATTTATACGATATCTTGACGACGTTTATGTGTATCAATTTTTGAAGCTATTTAATTTGTAAGTACTAGTGATAAAAAATAATATTTTTTATTACTCTGTATGAGAAAATAAATTTTAAAATTTAATTATTTTATTAAATTTAGATTTGACCAACCATATTAATAATCACGCTCTAGACCTTTTACTTTTTTCCATTAATTATTTGCGTGCAATAAAGTTTTCTTGCATTGCGGCTATAGAAGTATAACTTCTAACGCGCGTACATAAAAGTACATGCACAATTTTTTTTTTGTTTATACATGTTTTTTTCTTTTCAACGGCACATATTTTGATTCAAAATTCAGTAAGTAAAGTAGGTTCGTAAACATTTTTACGGTCATGTGTTAGATCTTTTTTTAGAGAGAGATTTTTTTCAATTTAACCGCTGTGATTTTCTGGAAGAGATCAGTACATTAAAAAAGTATGAAATAAAAGAAATAAATCTCTTAAATAGGAGTAGAGCTCGCACTACGATGATATACGTTTGGGTCTAAATAAAAGTTTACACTTAAAACGAGTACAGTATTTTTATTAATTTATAGCAAATATGACCTTTTATTATGTAAATATATTGCCTAATTCATATTTCATAGCCGTGAAAAGCTTGCTTGTCCATATCTCCTTAACTTATTAATTTTGCATCAAAATATTTAGCAAACAAGAGTTAGAAAGAAGACACTACACAACACTCTGGCGACTCGTATCTCACGATGGAGATACCGTATTAGAAAATATTACTAAACATCAAGTGGAATATCATAAAGGTCTCTTTAATGACATTCTACTTGACGGGTTTTGTGAAAATAAAATTTCATCCCAAAGTTAAATGTATGGGGGGGGGGGTTAAAAAGAAAGTAAATATATATTTTTTACTTCTATGTGCAAATAAAGTCTTCTCGTAAAATCTCATTCCACTCGGTCTTAAATCAAAAGTGCTGTGAAATGATCGGGATGGGCTGATAGACATACAGACAGACATACAGACATGACAAGACATACAGATATGACAGACATACAGACATGACAAAATTAAAATGCACAATTAAATGAAACTACGTGATGTACTATTATTTCTACTTTCTTTAAGTTTTAATTAGCAAAGATTACAGTAATATCTTTGCTAATATCCCACCGGAAGATGTTGTAATACAACGAAACCTAGGTCGTGGTAAAGAACTTAAAGAAAGTAGAAATAATATATCACGTAGTTTCATTTAATTGTGAATAATGAATTTCTACAAAATTAATGCCAAATATATTCAAAATTAAAATGGTTCAGTTTTTGCCATATGGCTAAGGAACACCAAAAATAATTTAAGCCAGTGCAGCCAGACAGGATTAAAAACAGATGTTTCAGATATAATCTTCTTGTTTCTTGACATCAGCTAATACTCGTAATAAGAATTAAATTCTATAGCACAACATTGTTTTAAATAATTATATTCCAGATAAACTTTTAGGTCTATTAGAATAGAACCTTTATATATTCGAGTAATCAATATTTTATACATAAGTGATCAACTGTACAGATAAATGGATTGTTCCATTTTTATGGAACAATCCCATTTATCTGTACAGTTGATTACTTATGTATAAAATATTATTCTTATTGAAGGCAGTACAATGTATTATCATCAATACTTGATTATAGAATACTAATACTTGATGACAGAATTAATACACATTTATTTTTTTTATAATTTTATACTTTATTTTCAGATTATTATTAAGAGCTAAACTAGCTGACCCGTGCGAAGTCTTCGCACTATATCGCCATCTAGCGTGTTCCAAGTATACAATTTGGCTAAGATATTTGATGTGTCGCCCACAGATGGCGCTCATGCCAATTGTTATAAAAATTAATTTTTTTATTAACAAAAATATTTTTTTCGATTTTTTTTATATTTTTCGCCCAAAGTAGAAAACATAAGCTTTAAGTGGGTATTTTTTTTATTTTTTTTGGTGCAGTAGTTAAAGAGATCGAGCCGCTCGACCAAAAACACCTTTTAGAAATAATATATTCAGATAGATTATAGGTATCTTTATTAAAACTAAAGCTTTACCTCCACCAAGAGAAAATAATTTAACCTTCACAATTGGACTTATTGTTTCCAATTATCACATAGCGATTACAATCAGCCTTCAAAATATTGATTGACTATATGTTGTGATTTTTTGATAGACTCAACGTTAATTTTAATTTGGATGCGGGTCGTTAAGACTTTGTCGAGTAATGCGGGTTGAATGGGCGGTTATTACCGAGAGGTTAATAATGAGAGATGTCTGTAGCATCACTTGTAACATAGATATGCAATGCATGGACATGCAATGGACATTGAAAATTTATTTATATAAAGAAATGAATTTTGACATGATTTAGCCTCGTCGAGTATATTTCTAGAAAGATGGATGAATGTAAGTGAGGAATTTGACAGAAAAATAGACAAAATAGAAAAGAATAAGTTAAGCTACAAACGTAAGGAAATGAGTATTGTTTTCTATTATTGCTGCCTACCCTGCCTAGGCTGAAGCTAGCATAAACTTTATGAAAGAATAAGAGAAAAAAAGTACTGAAAATTAAAATAAATCTAATACGAAAACTCCTCAAAACAAATATTTAAGTAAGTTGACAGGTATGACCAATTTTTCTTTCACATATATTTTAAAAATTATGTACATATAATTTATACTGCGATTACATCAGGACATTCCTTTTGAGTAAAAATCTAAAACTAAGTAGATTTAATATAAATTTGTTTTTTTAATTCTGTGCTATAACGATATTACAAAAGTTCTCAGTGATAAGGTATATTCAACTAGATTTAGCAAAAATAATCGCTAGTAAATGTCAAAATTTAAGTTTACAAATCTCAGAGATTTCCATGGAATAAGTGGCAGGTTTAATTATTTTATTTTCACGTTTCCGATTTTGCAGATTACATCGTAACTTTTTAACAATACGTCTGAATATTTCAGAAGAAAATTCTCCGCGTTTTCTTTTTTTTTTATTTTAATTGACTTCAAATTAATAATTTAAACAAGAACCTTTACTTACTACCGACTTTTTAACAATTTCACATTTTCTTCGGATTCTTATTGACTTGATTTCGCAGCTTGCCAGAATTGTCATCATACGTCCAGTTCTTTGATCGTATCATTGCGAATTACAATTTTGAAGACGCTCAATAAAGGTTGCACATACAGAAGTTATATCTAATTCAAGATGGGTTATGAAGTCTTGATTTTATTACTATTCATGAATAATATAAACATAATATAAATGATAATGATTAATAGTTGTATATACTTCAATAAGCGTTAAAAATTTATTATCAAAAACTGAATGAAAATGCTAATTTATTTCATCCTTTCAAACCCATGCTGCTCGGAAATTTGAACAAACAGATGTATCTTCTTGAAGAAACAACACTTTCACAAAATAATACAAAAACCAATAGCTATTTGACAAGCTAACTGCTCTTTAGCAAAATTGGACAAAGCCATCGATAGTCGCCCCAAAATAAATAGCACAAATCCACCCACGCCACATTTGTTAATGGCACCAATTGCATACGAGACAACCCACCCGCGATCGATTACAAACAAAAGCAAAAACGACCTTTCAGAATTCGACACCTCTGAACGTTGACAACCGTCCGCACATAAATAATCGAATAGAGTTGCAACAAAGCGCATCTCTGCTTGCGGCTAGCGTCCCGGACGTGCCAGTTCACGCTCCGCTAAATAACCGTCCTACAATACGTAGGTACAAGCAATTGTCCTACGGGCACGTACTGCCTACGGCCATCTACCTCCAAATTCGAACTCGGATGCAATTTATTGGCGCGGCATTAGTTGGAGGCGTAAAATTGTCATACGGAGCATGGCTGATGTGTGGTGAAGCGAGATCCGGGCAGATGGACGGGAAGCCAGTGCGCCGCAGATGGCAGCTGCTAGAGTACATTGACATATGTATGTGAGGAGTACTTCATACGAGTACTTTCACGTGAATACATGTAACCGGTTGTGCATGTGTACGTGTACGTATTCGGCGCGTCGTGTCGCATCGCGGACCTGCCGCAGTGTAATCGCAAATTAACCGTAACATGTGGATCGAATGTATATATTATTCTCGGGGGTGTGCCCAGTACCATGCAGCTAAAATCATTAATGATTTGTGGGATTATATACAAATACGGTACACAGTTAAAAAACATTATTTCGGTTATAATTATTTCTGCAGTCGGTTTCGATGTCCGGGAATAGATGTCGGACAGTGAAAGACGCTATTCGTTGGCTATAAAGGAACGGAACACGCCCTCTTTCTAATTCAGTGCAGAAAACAATATTACACATAACTCTTTTTAACACATCCAGTACTTGCCCGGAGTGCGGTGTTTACCCGCAGTGGCGATGTCTTCGCAGCTGTTCGCGGGTTATTCCCCCGAGCGACGCTGAACTATGTACGCAAGTATCGTGTGTACGAAAGAGATGACAAATAATTACGAATGTTATTTTCAATTTTCTGAAAAAAAGTTATCTTTTCAATTTCACTTTAACGACAATCAACTATTTTTCAGTCAAGGAATAACGTCTTTCTTTGTCCAACACTTACTCCTGGACACCGTGTATACATATATATATATATATATATATATATATATATATATATATATATATATATACATACATTTACTTTCGTTTTTTTTAATTTTTATGATGTTTTTTACTAACCGATTGACTGCAAAAATAATTTATATTTTATTAAGCAGAAAAAAGAAGATACAAACAAAGAAGAGCAAAAATTTTCAATACTATGAAGTTCATATGCTATGAAGATTCTTCTTTAATCTTTTACCACGCTTTCAATGTTTCTGCTTCAACATGTGCCTTGTTAGAATGCTACCTCGGTACCACAACGAAAAAACCGCAATATTTAAAATATCGACGACTTATTCAGTCAATGATTCAATTTCATCCAAAATCAAATCGACAGAACTAATTAAACGCGAACAAAATCAATTATTTGATTTCGCTCAGAACTTATCCACTTATCGTTTCAGCAGATACAAGTACCAATATCAGATACCTTTTAAGCTTGATGAGACATTAATCTCATAATTCCAAAATGAAAGCTTTCATTACACGAAAGTAATCCTTAAGTAACACAGGCAGTACTTAACTTCGCTACAATAGGCTCGGACAGGCTCCTAAAGCTCGATTTGATTTATTCTATTTGGGACTTAAGCCATTATGACACGGGACGGACCCGTATCGATCACGTATAACAAACGACACATAATAGGTATTATTGGAGCATACTCAAGTAATCACCGTGCATACTAAAGTATATCACTGAATTAAATCTTAAACAATATGCGCAGTCACGTGCGAGCTGGCAAATTTCATTGTACAACACTTTGCTTGAAATCCGTTTTATATTTGCCCCCATCATACGCAAGGAT
The DNA here is from genome assembly GCA_039881145.1 of Druceiella hillmani. Lineage (NCBI taxonomy): Eukaryota > Metazoa > Arthropoda > Insecta > Lepidoptera > Hepialidae > Druceiella > Druceiella hillmani. Next base: position 35,261,105 of record JAYKKI010000017.1, on the reverse strand, counting down.
CGTTAACTGCGACGTAAGTCAACAATGTCCTTGGTTCGCTGATATTCAGCTGTTGCTGTGCAAAATTTGTAGTAATGTTAGCATGTTAAGGTTCAAAGCGCACACTTTGCGTTATGATTTTGAATGTAGTCGATTTTGTAAGTCGATAAATCCGCTTATCATTGAACTAAAGTGTTGTGACTTTACTAAAGTAATATATCGATTATTAACCATCTTAAAAATATTAATAATCATCAGTAATTAAAGCGATTTGTATATTTTGGAAAACTTTAGTAATGAATTGGTATTTCATAAAAAACGGGATTTTTTTTCTTTTCTTAATGATGAAATAGTCATTAGCCTCCTGTTTTTTTAGGGCATAACAACAATATTACAGAGATCGGTAAATTTGAGATTTAAGGTAACTATTTTAATGAGTTACCGCCTTTTGCAACATAAGGAAAAAAAACTCTATTTTTTAATTAAGTATGAAGTAATAAGCACAATTTATTCAAATTGATTCCACATAAAGTGTCAATACTAAAATCGCCCTTATAGTGGCAGGTTTAATTCTAACACCAAACCAATGAAAACCTTAGTAAAACTTTGTTCCGCTTATGTTAAAAACAAATAGAACGATGTAAATTCTAAATTTAGTAAAATAATTGTTTATAAAGAAATTCTTTCTATCCATTTTCCAGCTACTAAATTATTGAAAAAATAATTAATTTTACTATCAAAATATACTGACAACTAAATATTAAACAATAAGTTATTTAGTTTAGTTTAAGGATAGATAGTGTTGAAATATTAAGTTGGTAAATATCAAGAAAAGAAAAATAATACAGAGTTCTCGTGGAATCGAAACAGTCTAGTTAACTGCCACTTGTACAATGTCATCATTTTCATGAGAAAACTATTTAGGACAGTAAAAAAGTTTTCTTTTCCACACATAAGTCAATTACACAAAGTTTCCTTATTTTGGCGAACATCTAATGAAATACGACGCGTATTATCACCCCTTATTTTCGCAGTGCTAACATATCTAATGTAACACGATCTTTAGCCACTCGAGATTTTCATCCCTTATAAATTTGTTATAGAGTTGTACATATAACGACAAGCAGCGGTTTTGACATCAACTAATATCAAAGTTGAAATGGACACTACATTTAGCGGTATTCCAATAATTGTTTTACGCGTCCGCCTTAAGAGATTAATAAAATTATGGAGTTTATGTTGTGACGCTCTGTGTTAAAAATAGCATAGTACATTGATTTTAACCACGCTCGTGATTAGAATTCACTACCATAAAATATAACAAAAAATGGTTTATTCTTTTGTCTCGCTATGTGTCTTTTGTTAGGTCGTAATTTTCAAGTCTTAACTACGTGCTTACAAAATATAACCAAAAATGGTTTATTCTTTTGTCTCGCTGTATAGTGTTAGGTCGAAATTTTCAAGTCTTGACTACATGCTTACAGATGTGGGTTTTATAATTTGACCCATAGTGTATGAGTGTCATTAAAATTCAGTAAATTACGTCGTAAAATGTTATTTTCTTTTAAATTTCACACGTTTTTTCATAAATTCGATAGGTTTAGGAAAATTTTTATATGGTTCTTTATTTGCTTCTTTATTACTGTTTAAACTAAATATTAAATATTTTTTTATTTAATTATATAGTCTATATTATCAATATATCTATCAACTTATATACGCACGGTGTCTCAAGCAGCGCAGTCACGGAATCTTTGCTACGAAATTATATTCCTTTATATATACTTGATTCTTATGTTTTTTATACTCCCCTCATGGAGGAAATTTATCATATATACTACAGTAGTAAATAAAGATAGCAAGTTTTTCATAGATCAGATTTAGACGATAATAAATACGAACAGAAAATAAATCTAATCCAGATAACAATAAAAAAGATAAGATTTCATAGTAGTTTTTTGAAAAAAGTGAACTGAGTGACTGAATCAGGTTACGTACATTTATTATAATGTTTCATACAATGGAAATAACTCTTATAATTAGGTACTAGTATGTAATGCATAATAATACAACGGACCATGTACAGTTATATTTGCCACAATTTGAACACCATTGACAACATACATAAAGTTACTTCGAGTCGCAGCGACTCAATAATGAGAATTCACCGCTTCTCAAAATTAATGGATGTGTGTAGTCTATACCATTGCTTGAGGAAGAAATACTTAATGTCCACCAACTACGTGTAACTAATGTTAGTTAATTTGAGTTTGGAAATCAATTCGTAGAATTAAAATGTGTTTTGCTGATCATCTCTCACAATTACCATATTTTTTTCAGCTTATCCCCATAACTGCTTAAATAAGATAAACTGACTAGCCACAAACGCAATTTATCCCTGAATAAAATTTAAGAAAATTTTGAAGGGGATTGATAAATGAAAACTTACTTCCAATCTTCATTATACAAATGAAGCACTCGGCAATATTTAAGTTTATATCGTATTAATATTTACCACCTATAACAACCCTCTACTGTTTCTATCACGTGAAATGCATTAAAAAAATTTTAATGACAAACAAAAAATAAAACTCTTTTACCCTTAAAAACAATATTTTATGAACACTGTAAAAAGTATAAAGCCTGACGTGAAATACGAGCATATCACATACATACGGTGCTCAGCCGCGGAGGTGGAAAGACGGATGGGCCGATAGTGATAGAGATGTCAGCGGGACGCCTGGCCCCATCTGCCTTAATTAAACTTGAGAGACATTAAAGAGGGCCACCGGGGAATAACGTTGAGAGTATCTGGGACTGTCTAATGTAAAAGTTGGTCGGGAAATGAGGTTATAGTCGTGGAAACAATATAGGGCAGTGTTAGAACGTGAGTTTTCAGTTAGTGAGTAAATATATCTCTTGTAAATATGAAACCCAACACATTAAGAACTCATCACAAACAAGTTATAACAAGCGGCTTCATTTGTGTAGATTCCAGGATATGAAAAATTGTTATTATTATAGATTTTTTAACCATATTTAGTATGTTCCTAAAAATACAAAATCATTTTGAACATTGAAAATTTATCAATGTTTTGTTGATAGAGAGACACTTTTTGATCTCCAAAATGTTTTGTTATAAGCTATATACATCGCGGCATGATAAAAAAACATGGAAACATTATGCGAACTGAAATAAATAGATAAAAACACAAATAAGCAGTCGTTCTGGTATTTGTTTACTACGGGTTTTATAAAAAAATATTTTGACTCAGTCTTGTTAGTGTTTTATTAGACTTATGGATGTATGATATTGCTGAAATTTATAGAATTGTATTATATTTGATAAGTAGTATCCAGCAAAAAAGACTTATTAAAAATTATACATACTTCTAAAATTTTTTCTTAAAAATTATACATATTTCTAAAATTTTTTCTTAAAAATTATGCATACTTCTAAATTTTTTCTAAAAGATTTCCTATTATCACACTGTAACGTAATTTCGCTGTGAAATATTTAAATAGTCCACTAAATAGTAATCGGTTGGGCGCACTTGTTACAAATAACTTCTAAACATCCATAAAAGCTTATACGAGTATTATTTAACAGCGGCTGAACGATTCATAAACCTTATATCATTACTTAAGAGATGCCACAATAAAACGAATAACCGCACTCGACAGTAACGTGCATTTATAGTCAGTCCTGTGTCCGTGAATATAATAAAATGAAATATTAAAAAAATCTCCTAAATGGTAATCGAATCTCCTAAATGGTAATAATTTGATGCACGCATTGTAAATAAATTCTAAACTTCCCTATACGCGTATATTACGTAAAACGATGGTCAAATTATTAATATATATTTTATCGTTCCTTATATAGAATCCGAATATAACGATATTGCGAATATCCGAATATCCCGAATAAATACGAATATTATGATCCCGATAAAGATGACACACCACATCCGAATATCCCGATAAAGATGACACACCAAAACTAAAAAGCACACTCACTGTCAACGTGCAATTGTCGTCATGTATTCAAAAATTTAAAAAAATTAGATAATAAAAAAACTCTAAATTATGATTGATCTCATGCACCCGATAAAAATAACCTCTAACTTCCATATATAAGTATATTATGTACAACAACGGCACAATGATCCGTATATATTTTATAATTCCTTCAAAGCGAATATCTCGATAAAGATGCCACAATAGAACTAAAAACCATAACATTAACATGTATTTAGTCTTGTGTAAAAAGATATAAATAATAAAATAATTCCATAATTCCTATTGGTCTCATGAGTCCATCAAAAATAACTTCTAGAGTTCCACATATCCGTATGTTATGTACAACAACGGCTCAATGATCCATATACTTTTAATCGTTTCTTCGGAGCGAATATCTCGATAAAGATGCCACCATAAAACTAAACAACACACTCGACAGTAACGTGTGCTTGTATTCCAGTATCCACTAATCACTCTGCTATACACGAAGTACGAAGGAAAACGAAGGACAATTTCATTCTACGTGTCGGGACACACGTCGAGCGTCGAAATAAATACGTTTATGAATAATGACCTGTTTGGGTTTACGACTGACAATTTATTGCCGCGGTGTCACTGCGACGACCGTTCGGTGGACTCCTGTCCACTAAATCAATAAGGACCGTCTTGTCGCCTACAATGTGGGGCGACAGTGATTTCCAAACTAAATTTTACCAATTTTTCGTAGTATAGTACATACCTGCAAACTGTTCAGTTAATAAATATTATAGTATGATAATCGAATTACGTGCTCAATTTTTTAATCAAAGACTAGAATTAAAATAAATTTAGTTAAGTGGCCAAGTGCGTCTCGAAACACACATAATAGGTTTCTGTCATTTTTTAAGGGTGTCTCTCCAACTAGTGAAGGTCAGCAGATAGTTCTGCCTATTAGGTCTAGTCCTTAGCAAGGCAAAAGAGTTCGGCGACACTAGTAATTCCTGTCCATTCTTGGATGTTACGCAGCCATGACTTGCTTCTACAATCAGATTTCCTTCTCCCAGCAAATTTTCCATTCATCAGGTTTGCAAAAGCTTGCATTTCTATCCAACCCATCGTAAAATCTCCTCATTGGTGGTGACTTTCTGAGTCTAAGAAGTAGACATCATGCGTCTGTAGACCCACATTTCGAATGTCAGCCAGGTTAAAATTCTTGATGTAAGTTAACTGAAATATTAATTAGAAGCTCTTATAAAATGCTCGTAACTAGAAATTTTTCAGATTTTTCAAATTCACAATTGAAAAATTGGAAAAGAGGTGGCAACATTGTAGTTTAGTATTTCACAAAAGTTTTAACTAGAAAAATGATAAGAGGAACCACAATTTTATTTGAAAAGCTTTTTCCAATAAATGTAGTTCCCATAAAACTCTTTTTTTTCACTTAGCGTGTATAGATGTCTAATATTATTGTGATAAGACTGATGAATGGACATGACAGAAGTGACTGATGGATGGACATGACTAAGTTATAGAGATTCCATGTTTTAGGAAGAAACCCAAAAAAAACTAGAACAATTGTAACAATTCTTATAGTAATAGCGACCATTCATTTCAAACGTAGCCAATTACATATTTTAATATTCATCAAGTTATTCTGCTTCATTTTATAAGAGCTTATTCTAAAATAATTTTATTATTTTGATGACACTAAATTTAATATTTCATGTACCGCCCCAAAATGTTGGTTTTCTAAATATATATTTATAAATTCCGAGTGGTCGAAACAATTCTTTTTATGTTGCTTTTAATAAAATCATCTCGAGCGCTTTGAATATGGTACTCTATGTACATATATATACATGCTCACACATAAATACATAAAACTGCCAAACGCGATAAAACAAATGAATATAAATGACACTATAAATGATCTATGTTACATTTTATTCATTACCTTTATCAAAAAGCCTCCAATTATATTTTAAATGATACCAAGTATATTATGTCGATAGCTAACATTTGTTTTAGTGAAACCTCGCAATTATTTTCATATTTATGATTAATCGCCAAATGAGATGACTTTTATTATAAACATCACGAAAATATCTCGTAATTTTTGCGAGCAATTCCCACTAGGAAATTGAATTTCTAAACAATTATTATTCTTCATTTATGTGGTTCGCAAACTTTAAAAAATATTTATAAACTAGCTTTCATAAATAGTTTAAGTTTGTCAATGACAATATAACAACATTCTTAACTAAAACCCAAGAGAATAAAATGATGTCATTAGATTGAAGTTAAGTCCTTGTGGCATTTTAAAGTTGGGATAATATTTAATATTAAATCTAATTTCTACGGCTGGAAGAGAATATCAGACTTTAGAACATCTAAAATTTTACGGACGGCTGTTAACATAAAGTTGATAAATAATAACGCGAGTGTTCGCAAGGCGACACTAATAATACCGTAGTTGGATTTCAAGAGAAATGTCTGTGGTTTAAATTTTACGTTACGTAATAAGTTTTGACTAAACATACATTTTAAGTACACGTAAAATTAAAGCCTTAACTTTATAGCCGGCACTGCCTTACTCTCATCTGTTTACTGTAATAACTAAGTACTATTACAAATCCCAACTAATGTACGCATAAATCTGCAATACTGAATATCTATTTGGTTGTTTAGATGTTCGTTACGCAAACCTTAACGGTTCAATTCACTTGGAAGAAATAGAGACATATTAGCCTATGTCTTAAATTAAGACCTTGTTTTACATTTTATTTCTTAATCTTGATTTTGGAATAAGACAGTAACTCCAACTATATTTTAAAATCAACAACTTTCATATATTTGAAAGTATTTACTTTAAATTGTTCTTTTTTTAATAAAAACATAGTTGCTTATTTATTATTTAAATAGTAGCAAACATTATAGTAAAATTTTATACATTTCAATTATGGTAAATACGTAAAAAAATTATATGATACAAATAACTAGAATAAATTTTGATGAAGTCACTTTAATCCATTGTCAAACATAAATCTTTTTGAAGGATGGTCGTACTACAAAAGTATATATATGTACGTGTGTATATATATATATATATATATATATATATATATATATATATATATATATATATAAAGACAATCAAATTTCTGATAAAACTTGTTACGATAATTTGTTACGTCTAAAAAACAACTTGCGTTATATAAAGCGTAAGATTTGTAAACTAAACGTAGCATCCGTTTCAGCAGGACTTTCGAGGTAGAATACAAGACACGTTTTTTAATATTTTTCCTAATAGGCCTAATACATGTTGAAGGTTGAAAAATTATAATTCGTCATTGATTTAGTAAATTTTACGAATGCGTATATTGTCGGTATGCTATTGGAGTTCTCATCGATATGAAAAAACGAAGGTCATTTATTGAAGATGAAGGGTTTATTAAACGATCAACAGTACCGATTTCATCAGAAGTGGAAAAAACTGGAAAAGCTTCAGATACAGCATCAAGGCATGCCTGTCTTTGAAAATTATTAAAAATAATGGAGTAAAAGTATTGTCTGCATCTTGTTTTGTCTGTATTTGGCTACTTAACTACTATGTTTGCCTCACATTATTTCACGCAATTACAAAAATTGTATTAAGAACGCTGGTAACAATGTGGTGGGATTCAAAAATTGCTGTTTAAAATACACCCCAGCTCTTGTGGATGTACCTATATCTGCCTCTAACCAGGCTTAGTTCTGGTAAAATAAACGGTACAGTTGTCCTTTAATCACTATAGTTGTAAGTGGAAGAGATAACCAAAAGGTCAAATAAAGTCATATTGCTTTATTGTATACATTTAACTCCTTTAATAGTTCTAAGGTAATTGTATATCGTGATAATATTTAATATTAAATCTAATTTCTACGGCTGGAAGAGAATATCAGACTTTAGAACATCTAAAATTTTACGGACGGCTGTTAACATAAAGTTGATAAATAATAACGCGAGTGTTCGCAAGGCGACACTAATAATACCGTAGTTGGATTTCAAGAGAAATGTCTGTGGTTTAAATTTTACGTTACGTAATAAGTTTTGACTAAACATACATTTTAAGTACACGTAAAATTAAAGGCTTAACTTTATAGCCGGCACTGCCTTACTCTCATCTGTTTACTGTAATAACTAAGTACTATTACAAATCCCAACTAATGTACGCATAAATCTGCAATACTGAATATCTATTTGGTTGTTTAGATGTTCGTTACGCAAACCTTAACGGTTCAATTCACTTGGAAGAAATAGAGACATATTAGCCTATGTCTTAAATTAAGACCTTGTTTTACATTTTATTTCTTAATCTTGATTTTGGAATAAGACAGTAACTCCAACTATATTTTAAAATCAACAACTTTCATATATTTGAAAGTATTTACTTTAAATTGTTCTTTTTTTAATAAAAACATAGTTGCTTATTTATTATTTAAATAGTAGCAAACATTATAGTAAAATTTTATACATTTCAATTATGGTAAATACGTAAAAAAATTATATGATACAAATAACTAGAATAAATTTTGATGAAGTCACTTTAATCCATTGTCAAACATAAATCTTTTTGAAGGATGGTCGTACTACAAAAGTATATATATGTACGTGTGTATATATATATATATATATATATATATATATATATATATATATATATATATATAAAGACAATCAAATTTCTGATAAAACTTGTTACGATAATTTGTTACGTCTAAAAAACAACTTGCGTTATATAAAGCGTAAGATTTGTAAACTAAACGTAGCATCCGTTTCAGCAGGACTTTCGAGGTAGAATACAAGACACGTTTTTTAATATTTTTCCTAATAGGCCTAATACATGTTGAAGGTTGAAAAATTATAATTCGTCATTGATTTAGTAAATTTTACGAATGCGTATATTGTCGGTATGCTATTGGAGTTCTCATCGATATGAAAAAACGAAGGTCATTTATTGAAGATGAAGGGTTTATTAAACGATCAACAGTACCGATTTCATCAGAAGTGGAAAAAACTGGAAAAGCTTCAGATACAGCATCAAGGCATGCCTGTCTTTGAAAATTATTAAAAATAATGGAGTAAAAGTATTGTCTGCATCTTGTTTTGTCTGTATTTGGCTACTTAACTACTATGTTTGCCTCACATTATTTCACGCAATTACAAAAATTGTATTAAGAACGCTGGTAACAATGTGGTGGGATTCAAAAATTGCTGTTTAAAATACACCCCAGCTCTTGTGGATGTACCTATATCTGCCTCTAACCAGGCTTAGTTCTGGTAAAATAAACGGTACAGTTGTCCTTTAATCACTATAGTTGTAAGTGGAAGAGATAACCAAAAGGTCAAATAAAGTCATATTGCTTTATTGTATACATTTAACTCCTTTAATAGTTCTAAGGTAATTGTATATCGTGATAATATTTAATATTAAATCTAATTTCTACGGCTGGAAGAGAATATCAGACTTTAGAACATCTAAAATTTTACGGACGGCTGTTAACATAAAGTTGATAAATAATAACGCGAGTGTTCGCAAGGCGACACTAATAATACCGTAGTTGGATTTCAAGAGAAATGTCTGTGGTTTAAATTTTACGTTACGTAATAAGTTTTGACTAAACATACATTTTAAGTACACGTAAAATTAAAGCCTTAACTTTATAGCCGGCACTGCCTTACTCTCATCTGTTTACTGTAATAACTAAGTACTATTACAAATCCCAACTAATGTACGCATAAATCTGCAATACTGAATATCTATTTGGTTGTTTAGATGTTCGTTACGCAAACCTTAACGGTTCAATTCACTTGGAAGAAATAGAGACATATTAGCCTATGTCTTAAATTAAGACCTTGTTTTACATTTTATTTCTTAATCTTGATTTTGGAATAAGACAGTAACTCCAACTATATTTTAAAATCAACAACTTTCATATATTTGAAAGTATTTACTTTAAATTGTTCTTTTTTTAATAAAAACATAGTTGCTTATTTATTATTTAAATAGTAGCAAACATTATAGTAAAATTTTATACATTTCAATTATGGTAAATACGTAAAAAAATTATATGATACAAATAACTAGAATAAATTTTGATGAAGTCACTTTAATCCATTGTCAAACATAAATCTTTTTGAAGGATGGTCGTACTACAAAAGTATATATATGTACGTGTGTATATATATATATATATATATATATATATATATATATATATATATATATATATATATATAAAGACAATCAAATTTCTGATAAAACTTGTTACGATAATTTGTTACGTCTAAAAAACAACTTGCGTTATATAAAGCGTAAGATTTGTAAACTAAACGTAGCATCCGTTTCAGCAGGACTTTCGAGGTAGAATACAAGACACGTTTTTTAATATTTTTCCTAATAGGCCTAATACATGTTGAAGGTTGAAAAATTATAATTCGTCATTGATTTAGTAAATTTTACGAATGCGTATATTGTCGGTATGCTATTGGAGTTCTCATCGATATGAAAAAACGAAGGTCATTTATTGAAGATGAAGGGTTTATTAAACGATCAACAGTACCGATTTCATCAGAAGTGGAAAAAACTGGAAAAGCTTCAGATACAGCATCAAGGCATGCCTGTCTTTGAAAATTATTAAAAATAATGGAGTAAAAGTATTGTCTGCATCTTGTTTTGTCTGTATTTGGCTACTTAACTACTATGTTTGCCTCACATTATTTCACGCAATTACAAAAATTGTATTAAGAACGCTGGTAACAATGTGGTGGGATTCAAAAATTGCTGTTTAAAATACACCCCAGCTCTTGTGGATGTACCTATATCTGCCTCTAACCAGGCTTAGTTCTGGTAAAATAAACGGTACAGTTGTCCTTTAATCACTATAGTTGTAAGTGGAAGAGATAACCAAAAGGTCAAATAAAGTCATATTGCTTTATTGTATACATTTAACTCCTTTAATAGTTCTAAGGTAATTGTATATCGTGTAAACTACTCCATTTTTAATATATAGTCTAGATTATGGCACACATCTTGCGTGGAAGTTTCTTTATTAAACGGTTGTAGAATATAAATAAAACTTTATGTAGCAAATTTGAATATATTTCATTGCTATGTAATATTAGTTGACCTTCGATCCGCTGGAAGAGATTATTCGTGAATAAAGCAAAGCAAGAATAAAAAGGTTCTGAATTCCTTTCTACAGGAAACCTTAATATGCCTTTACTAAAATGGCTACTAGAGAAAATAAAATTGTATACCTCATATACATACAACTTATTTTTGTATTGGTATTCTTATATTGGATGGATCTTTTACAATAAAATGAAGTTTTATTTACTGTTTTTAAATCCCAATACTACTTACTTGAACTGACCGAAATATTAAGATTAAGGTGACGTAAATACGTGTATTTTCAAAAAAACAACAATTTCTTATAAAACCGAAAATCAAATGAAATACATACAAATTTCTTCTTAATAAATTCATACAGACATAAATATGCCCGAATCGAAAATGTTCCATTTATTATATTTTTACATCAATGACATCACTTTTTTTAAAAATGTGACGAAATATTGCAGTATTACTTTTAATAAAATTATAATAGTATAACTTTTAATAAAATGTTTGCCTGACCCTAATTAATATTACAAATTCTAAAGTGTGTTTGTTTCGCTTTGATGCCTCAACCATTCAATATATCTTCTTGAAATTTGTTACAAACATAGCTTTTCTCATGGGAATAAACCTAGAATATTTTTTTAAAATCGGAATTAGTCATTTCATTTTAGTAATTAATAAATTTCGCATTTTAGGCGTAAGAATATCAATGAAAGTTTGTATTTATATTGACCTAGCAAGTAGATACTATCGTTTTAATCTTGCAACTGATTTTAAAAATATTTTTCTCAAAAATTTCCACGCCCAATTTTTAACATTTTCCATGTAAGTGAACCCGCTGACCTTAGCTGGTATAATTTATGTACACATTGTACCAATTATCTTAACAAAAACGAAACTACAAGTTTGACAAACGCTTACATAGGCATATTTTATATATATGCAAGTATTCGAAGTGTCT